>OX411543.1:2500-1202500 GCA_948146395.1 Fragum whitleyi
CTAACCCTAACCCTAACCCTAACCCTAACCCTAACCCTAACCCTAACCCTAACCCTAACCCTAACCCTAACCCTAACCCTAACCCTAACCCTAACCCTAACCCTAACCCTAACCCTAACCCTAACCCTAACCCTAACCCTAACCCTAACCCTAACCCTAACCCTAACCCTAACCCTAACCCTAACCCTAACCCTAACCCTAACCCTAACCCTAACCCTAACCCTAACCCTAACCCTAACCCTAACCCTAACCCTAACCCTAACCCTAACCCTAACCCTAACCCTAACCCTAACCCTAACCCTAACCCTAACCCTAACCCTAACCCTAACCCTAACCCTAACCCTAACCCTAACCCTAACCCTAACCCTAACCCTAACCCTAACCCTAACCCTAACCCTAACCCTAACCCTAACCCTAACCCTAACCCTAACCCTAACCCTAACCCTAACCCTAACCCTAACCCTAACCCTAACCCTAACCCTAACCCTAACCCTAACCCTAACCCTAACCCTAACCCTAACCCTAACCCTAACCCTAACCCTAACCCTAACCCTAACCCTAACCCTAACCCTAACCCTAACCCTAACCCTAACCCTAACCCTAACCCTAACCCTAACCCTAACCCTAACCCTAACCCTAACCCTAACCCTAACCCTAACCCTAACCCTAACCCTAACCCTAACCCTAACCCTAACCCTAACCCTAACCCTAACCCTAACCCTAACCCTAACCCTAACCCTAACCCTAACCCTAACCCTAACCCTAACCCTAACCCTAACCCTAACCCTAACCCTAACCCTAACCCTAACCCTAACCCTAACCCTAACCCTAACCCTAACCCTAACCCTAACCCTAACCCTAACCCTAACCCTAACCCTAACCCTAACCCTAACCCTAACCCTAACCCTAACCCTAACCCTAACCCTAACCCTAACCCTAACCCTAACCCTAACCCTAACCCTAACCCTAACCCTAACCCTAACCCTAACCCTAACCCTAACCCTAACCCTAACCCTAACCCTAACCCTAACCCTAACCCTAACCCTAACCCTAACCCTAACCCTAACCCTAACCCTAACCCTAACCCTAACCCTAACCCTAACCCTAACCCTAACCCTAACCCTAACCCTAACCCTAACCCTAACCCTAACCCTAACCCTAACCCTAACCCTAACCCTAACCCTAACCCTAACCCTAACCCTAACCCTAACCCTAACCCTAACCCTAACCCTAACCCTAACCCTAACCCTAACCCTAACCCTAACCCTAACCCTAACCCTAACCCTAACCCTAACCCTAACCCTAACCCTAACCCTAACCCTAACCCTAACCCTAACCCTAACCCTAACCCTAACCCTAACCCTAACCCTAACCCTAACCCTAACCCTAACCCTAACCCTAACCCTAACCCTAACCCTAACCCTAACCCTAACCCTAACCCTAACCCTAACCCTAACCCTAACCCTAACCCTAACCCTAACCCTAACCCTAACCCTAACCCTAACCCTAACCCTAACCCTAACCCTAACCCTAACCCTAACCCTAACCCTAACCCTAACCCTAACCCTAACCCTAACCCTAACCCTAACCCTAACCCTAACCCTAACCCTAACCCTAACCCTAACCCTAACCCTAACCCTAACCCTAACCCTAACCCTAACCCTAACCCTAACCCTAACCCTAACCCTAACCCTAACCCTAACCCTAACCCTAACCCTAACCCTAACCCTAACCCTAACCCTAACCCTAACCCTAACCCTAACCCTAACCCTAACCCTAACCCTAACCCTAACCCTAACCCTAACCCTAACCCTAACCCTAACCCTAACCCTAACCCTAACCCTAACCCTAACCCTAACCCTAACCCTAACCCTAACCCTAACCCTAACCCTAACCCTAACCCTAACCCTAACCCTAACCCTAACCCTAACCCTAACCCTAACCCTAACCCTAACCCTAACCCTAACCCTAACCCTAACCCTAACCCTAACCCTAACCCTAACCCTAACCCTAACCCTAACCCTAACCCTAACCCTAACCCTAACCCTAACCCTAACCCTAACCCTAACCCTAACCCTAACCCTAACCCTAACCCTAACCCTAACCCTAACCCTAACCCTAACCCTAACCCTAACCCTAACCCTAACCCTAACCCTAACCCTAACCCTAACCCTAACCCTAACCCTAACCCTAACCCTAACCCTAACCCTAACCCTAACCCTAACCCTAACCCTAACCCTAACCCTAACCCTAACCCTAACCCTAACCCTAACCCTAACCCTAACCCTAACCCTAACCCTAACCCTAACCCTAACCCTAACCCTAACCCTAACCCTAACCCTAACCCTAACCCTAACCCTAACCCTAACCCTAACCCTAACCCTAACCCTAACCCTAACCCTAACCCTAACCCTAACCCTAACCCTAACCCTAACCCTAACCCTAACCCTAACCCTAACCCTAACCCTAACCCTAACCCTAACCCTAACCCTAACCCTAACCCTAACCCTAACCCTAACCCTAACCCTAACCCTAACCCTAACCCTAACCCTAACCCTAACCCTAACCCTAACCCTAACCCTAACCCTAACCCTAACCCTAACCCTAACCCTAACCCTAACCCTAACCCTAACCCTAACCCTAACCCTAACCCTAACCCTAACCCTAACCCTAACCCTAACCCTAACCCTAACCCTAACCCTAACCCTAACCCTAACCCTAACCCTAACCCTAACCCTAACCCTAACCCTTACCCTAATCCTTACAATTACCCTTACCCTTACCCTAACCCTAACCCTTACACTAACCCTTACAATTACCCTATCCCTACCCTCTATAAATGTTGTTATTTCCAATATCAACATTTAAACCACAATAATTTGCGACAGATCTGATCACGAATGCGCAAGCGCTTTGGCCAAATGATAGGTCTTTTGATTTCACGTGATGTTCATCTTGGTATATTCATCTTTCGTTTCAGCCTTATAACCAAAACACAAATGTGCAAGCACTTTGGAATAATTATAGGTCATTGAATATCATGGGATGGTCATCTCTGGATGGTCATCTCTCGTTTCAGCCTCATACCCTAACCCTAACCCTAACCCTAACCCTAACCCTAACCCTAACCCTAACCCTTACCCTAACCCTTACCCTTACCTTACCCTTACCCTTACCCTAATCCTTACCCTTACCCTTACCCTTACCCTAACCCTTACACTAACCCTTACACTTACCCTATCCCTACCCTCTATAAATGTTGTTATTTCCAATATCAACATTTGAACCACAATAATTTACGACAGATCTGATCACGAATGCGCAAGCGCTTTGGCCAAATGATAGGTCTCTTGATTTCACGTGATGTTCATCTTGGTATATTCATCTTTCGTTTCAGCCTTTTAACTAAAACACAAATGTGCAAGCACTATGGAATAATTATAGGTCATTGAATATCATGGGATGGTCATCTCTGGATGGTCATCTCTCGTTTCAGCCTCATACCCTAACCCTAACCCTAACCCTAACCCTTACCCTAACCATAACCCTAACCCTAACTCAACGATGACGGAGTAAGACGTTCCGGGCAGACTTGGGGCTGAACCAGGCCAAACCCCGCTGAGCCAGGCTGATCCTTTTAATTTTTTCTAAGGATACATTAGTCGAAATTGAAATAAACTACCTTCAATACTTATAAAATTGTTCCATTCTTGGAGAGGCGCAACACACTCAACGTTCACTGATAAAGATAATTCGGGATGATCGGGGGCTGAATCAGGCCGAACTAGGCTGAACCAGGCTGATCCTTTTACTTTCTGCTAAGATTAATCAGTCGAAATTAAAATTAACCTCCTCAAATACTTTAAAGAGTGTTCCCTTATCCTGATACACTCAAAGTATCTTGATTGGATAGGAAAATATATTTCTTACCTCTTTCTCCATGATGAAATTTATCAACGTTCGAAAACAAACAATGCACACAATTTCGATTTTCTTATTCACAGTAATCATGTCTGTTCATGAATTGAACGAATTTTTATGAGAGTGTTTTGAACACGATCACTTTGCACACCAATAGAACAGTCTCGAGGCTAAATTCAAATCTGAAACATTGTAATAAATCACTTGGATAACACACGGAAATAATAAAGTAAATCATTGATAGAACACTCCGTAAGTTGTCTATTAAACGAATAAAGAAAATTTTATAGAGCCATTTTTTATAGAGCACGATATCAGACATCTTCTTCATCCGCCATTTTGATCGAGACTAATTCGAAAATAGAAATTATTTACATATTGGGTGTTTCTATGGTCCGCGCTTATTTATAGCCGCCATCTGGATCATCCGCCATCTTGATCACACATCGTAACTTGCCCGGTTTCTAACCCTAACCCTTACCCTAACCCTAGCCCTAACCCTAACCTCTATAAATGTTGTTATTTCCAATATTTACACTTGAACCACAATAATTTATGACAGATCTGATCACGAATGCGCAAGCGCTTTGGCCAAATGATAGGTCCCTTGATATCACGTGATGTTCATCTTGGCATATTCATCTTACGTTTCAGCCTCATACCCAAAACACAAATGTGCAAACACTATGGAATAATTATAGGTCATTGAATATAATGGGATGGTCATCTCTGGATGGTCATCTCTCGTTTCAGCCTTATACCCTAACCCTAACCCTAACCCTAACCCTAACCCTTACCCTAACCCTATCTCTAACCTTAACCCTAACCCTAACCCTAACCCTTACCCTTACCCTAATCCTTACCCTTACCCTTACCCTTACCCTAACCCTAACCCTTACACTAACCCTTACAATTACCCTATCCCTACCCTCTATAAATGTTGTTATTTCCAATATTAACATTTAAACCACAATAATTTGCGACAGATCTGATCACGAATGCGCAAGCGCTTTGGCCAAATGATAGGTCTCTTGATTTCACGTGATGTTCATCTTGGTATATTCATCTTTCGTTTCAGCCTTATAACCAAAACACAAATGTGCAAGCACTTTGGAATAATTATAGGTCATTGAATATCATGGGATGGTCATCTCTGGATGGTCATCTCTCGTTTCAGCCTCATACCCTAACCCTAACCCTAACCCTAACCCTAACCCTAACCCTAACCCTAACCCTTACCCTAACCCTTACCCTTACCTTACCCTTACCCTTACCCTAATCCTTACCCTTACCCTTACCCTTACCCTAACCCTTACACTAACCCGTACACTTACCCTATCCCTACCCTCTATAAATGTTGTTATTTCCAATATCAACATTTGAACCACAATAATTTACGACAGATCTGATCACGAATGCGCAAGCGCTTTGGCCAAATGATAGGTCTCTTGATTTCACGTGATGTTCATCTTGGTATATTCATCTTTCGTTTCAGCCTTTTAACTAAAACACAAATGTGCAAGCACTATGGAATAATTATAGGTCATTGAATATCATGGGATGGTCATCTCTGGATGGTCATCTCTCGTTTCAGCCTCATACCCTAACCCTAACCCTAACCCTAACCCTTACCCTAACCATAACCCTAACCCTAACTCAACGATGACGGAGTAAGACGTTCCGGGCAGACTTGGGGCTGAACCAGGCCAAACCCCGCTGAGCCAGGCTGATCCTTTTAATTTTTTCTAAGGATACATTAGTCGAAATTGAAATAAACTACCTTCAATACTTATAAAATTGTTCCATTCTTGGAGAGGCGCAACACACTCAACGTTCACTGATAAAGATAATTCGGGATGATCGGGGGCTGAATCAGGCCGAACTAGGCTGAACCAGGCTGATCCTTTTACTTTCTGCTAAGATTAATCAGTCGAAATTAAAATTAACCTCCTCAAATACTTTAAAGAGTGTTCCCTTATCCTGATACACTCAAAGTATCTTGATTGGATAGGAAAATATATTTCTTACCTCTTTCTCCATGATGAAATTTATCAACGTTCGAAAACAAACAATGCACACAATTTCGATTTTCTTATTCACAGTAATCATGTCTGTTCATGAATTGAACGAATTTTTATGAGAGTGTTTTGAACACGATCACTTTGCACACCAATAGAACAGTCTCGAGGCTAAATTCAAATCTGAAACATTGTAATAAATCACTTGGATAACACACGGATATAATAAAGTAAATCATTGATAGAACACTCCGTAAGTTGTCTATTAAACGAACAAAGAAAATTTTATAGAGCCATTTTTTATAGAGCACGATATCAGACATCTTCTTCATCCGCCATTTTGATCGAGACTAATTCGAAAATAGAAATTATTTACATATTGGGTGTTTCTATGGTCCGCGCTTATTTATAGCCGCCATCTGGATCATCCGCCATCTTGATCACACATCGTAACTTGCCCGGTTTCTAACCCTAACCCTTACCCTAACCCTAGCCCTAACCCTAACCTCTATAAATGTTGTTATTTCCAATATTTACACTTGAACCACAATAATTTATGACAGATCTGATCACGAATGCGCAAGCGCTTTGGCCAAATGATAGGTCCCTTGATATCACGTGATGTTCATCTTGGCATATTCATCTTACGTTTCAGCCTCATACCCAAAACACAAATGTGCAAACACTATGGAATAATTATAGGTCATTGAATATAATGGGATGGTCATCTCTGGATGGTCATCTCTCGTTTCAGCCTTATACCCTAACCCTAACCCTAACCCTAACCCTTACCCTAACCCTATCTCTAACCTTAACCCTAACCCTAACCCTAACCCTTACCCTTACCCTAATCCTTACCCTTACCCTTACCCTTACCCTAACCCTAACCCTTACACTAACCCTTACAATTACCCTATCCCTACCCTCTATAAATGTTGTTATTTCCAATATCAACATTTAAACCACAATAATTTGCGACAGATCTGATCACGAATGCGCAAGCGCTTTGGCCAAATGATAGGTCTTTTGATTTCACGTGATGTTCATCTTGGTATATTCATCTTTCGTTTCAGCCTTATAACCAAAACACAAATGTGCAAGCACTTTGGAATAATTATAGGTCATTGAATATCATGGGATGGTCATCTCTGGATGGTCATCTCTCGTTTCAGCCTCATACCCTAACCCTAACCCTAACCCTAACCCTAACCCTAACCCTAACCCTAACCCTAACCCTTACCCTAACCCTTACCCTTACCTTACCCTTACCCTTACCCTAATCCTTACCCTTACCCTTACCCTTACCCTAACCCTTACACTAACCCTTACACTTACCCTATCCCTACCCTCTATAAATGTTGTTATTTCCAATATCAACATTTGAACCACAATAATTTACGACAGATCTGATCACGAATGCGCAAGCGCTTTGGCCAAATGATAGGTCTCTTGATTTCACGTGATGTTCATCTTGGTATATTCATCTTTCGTTTCAGCCTTTTAACTAAAACACAAATGTGCAAGCACTATGGAATAATTATAGGTCATTGAATATCATGGGATGGTCATCTCTGGATGGTCATCTCTCGTTTCAGCCTCATACCCTAACCCTAACCCTAACCCTAACCCTTACCCTAACCATAACCCTAACCCTAACTCAACGATGACGGAGTAAGACGTTCCGGGCAGACTTGGGGCTGAACCAGGCCAAACCCCGCTGAGCCAGGCTGATCCTTTTAATTTTTTCTAAGGATACATTAGTCGAAATTGAAATAAACTACCTTCAATACTTATAAAATTGTTCCATTCTTGGAGAGGCGCAACACACTCAACGTTCACTGATAAAGATAATTCGGGATGATCGGGGGCTGAATCAGGCCGAACTAGGCTGAACCAGGCTGATCCTTTTACTTTCTGCTAAGATTAATCAGTCGAAATTAAAATTAACCTCCTCAAATACTTTAAAGAGTGTTCCCTTATCCTGATACACTCAAAGTATCTTGATTGGATAGGAAAATATATTTCTTACCTCTTTCTCCATGATGAAATTTATCAACGTTCGAAAACAAACAATGCACACAATTTCGATTTTCTTATTCACAGTAATCATGTCTGTTCATGAATTGAACGAATTTTTATGAGAGTGTTTTGAACACGATCACTTTGCACACCAATAGAACAGTCTCGAGGCTAAATTCAAATCTGAAACATTGTAATAAATCACTTGGATAACACACGGAAATAATAAAGTAAATCATTGATAGAACACTCCGTAAGTTGTCTATTAAACGAATAAAGAAAATTTTATAGAGCCATTTTTTATAGAGCACGATATCAGACATCTTCTTCATCCGCCATTTTGATCGAGACTAATTCGAAAATAGAAATTATTTACATATTGGGTGTTTCTATGGTCCGCGCTTATTTATAGCCGCCATCTGGATCATCCGCCATCTTGATCACACATCGTAACTTGCCCGGTTTCTAACCCTAACCCTTACCCTAACCCTAGCCCTAACCCTAACCTCTATAAATGTTGTTATTTCCAATATTTACACTTGAACCACAATAATTTATGACAGATCTGATCACGAATGCGCAAGCGCTTTGGCCAAATGATAGGTCCCTTGATATCACGTGATGTTCATCTTGGCATATTCATCTTACGTTTCAGCCTCATACCCAAAACACAAATGTGCAAACACTATGGAATAATTATAGGTCATTGAATATAATGGGATGGTCATCTCTGGATGGTCATCTCTCGTTTCAGCCTTATACCCTAACCCTAACCCTAACCCTAACCCTAACCCTTACCCTAACCCTATCTCTAACCTTAACCCTAACCCTAACCCTAACCCTTACCCTTACCCTAATCCTTACCCTTACCCTTACCCTTACCCTAACCCTAACCCTTACACTAACCCTTACAATTACCCTATCCCTACCCTCTATAAATGTTGTTATTTCCAATATTAACATTTAAACCACAATAATTTGCGACAGATCTGATCACGAATGCGCAAGCGCTTTGGCCAAATGATAGGTCTCTTGATTTCACGTGATGTTCATCTTGGTATATTCATCTTTCGTTTCAGCCTTATAACCAAAACACAAATGTGCAAGCACTTTGGAATAATTATAGGTCATTGAATATCATGGGATGGTCATCTCTGGATGGTCATCTCTCGTTTCAGCCTCATACCCTAACCCTAACCCTAACCCTAACCCTAACCCTAACCCTAACCCTAACCCTTACCCTAACCCTTACCCTTACCTTACCCTTACCCTTACCCTAATCCTTACCCTTACCCTTACCCTAACCCTTACACTAACCCGTACACTTACCCTATCCCTACCCTCTATAAATGTTGTTATTTCCAATATCAACATTTGAACCACAATAATTTACGACAGATCTGATCACGAATGCGCAAGCGCTTTGGCCAAATGATAGGTCTCTTGATTTCACGTGATGTTCATCTTGGTATATTCATCTTTCGTTTCAGCCTTTTAACTAAAACACAAATGTGCAAGCACTATGGAATAATTATAGGTCATTGAATATCATGGGATGGTCATCTCTGGATGGTCATCTCTCGTTTCAGCCTCATACCCTAACCCTAACCCTAACCCTAACCCTTACCCTAACCATAACCCTAACCCTAACTCAACGATGACGGAGTAAGACGTTCCGGGCAGACTTGGGGCTGAACCAGGCCAAACCCCGCTGAGCCAGGCTGATCCTTTTAATTTTTTCTAAGGATACATTAGTCGAAATTGAAATAAACTACCTTCAATACTTATAAAATTGTTCCATTCTTGGAGAGGCGCAACACACTCAACGTTCACTGATAAAGATAATTCGGGATGATCGGGGGCTGAATCAGGCCGAACTAGGCTGAACCAGGCTGATCCTTTTACTTTCTGCTAAGATTAATCAGTCGAAATTAAAATTAACCTCCTCAAATACTTTAAAGAGTGTTCCCTTATCCTGATACACTCAAAGTATCTTGATTGGATAGGAAAATATATTTCTTACCTCTTTCTCCATGATGAAATTTATCAACGTTCGAAAACAAACAATGCACACAATTTCGATTTTCTTATTCACAGTAATCATGTCTGTTCATGAATTGAACGAATTTTTATGAGAGTGTTTTGAACACGATCACTTTGCACACCAATAGAACAGTCTCGAGGCTAAATTCAAATCTGAAACATTGTAATAAATCACTTGGATAACACACGGATATAATAAAGTAAATCATTGATAGAACACTCCGTAAGTTGTCTATTAAACGAACAAAGAAAATTTTATAGAGCCATTTTTTATAGAGCACGATATCAGACATCTTCTTCATCCGCCATTTTGATCGAGACTAATTCGAAAATAGAAATTATTTACATATTGGGTGTTTCTATGGTCCGCGCTTATTTATGGCCGCCATCTGGATCATCCGCCATCTTGATCACACATCGTAACTTGCCCGGTTTCTAACCCTAACCCTTACCCTAACCCTAGCCCTAACCCTAACCTCTATAAATGTTGTTATTTCCAATATTTACACTTGAACCACAATAATTTATGACAGATCTGATCACGAATGCGCAAGCGCTTTGGCCAAATGATAGGTCCCTTGATATCACGTGATGTTCATCTTGGCATATTCATCTTACGTTTCAGCCTCATACCCAAAACACAAATGTGCAAACACTATGGAATAATTATAGGTCATTGAATATAATGGGATGGTCATCTCTGGATGGTCATCTCTCGTTTCAGCCTTATACCCTAACCCTAACCCTAACCCTAACCCTAACCCTAACCCTAACCCTAACCCTAACCCTTACCCTAACCCTATCTCTAACCTTAACCCTAACCCTAACCCTAACCCTTACCCTTACCCTAATCCTTACCCTTACCCTTACCCTTACCCTAACCCTAACCCTTACACTAACCCTTACAATTACCCTATCCCTACCCTCTATAAATGTTGTTATTTCCAATATCAACATTTAAACCACAATAATTTGCGACAGATCTGATCACGAATGCGCAAGCGCTTTGGCCAAATGATAGGTCTTTTGATTTCACGTGATGTTCATCTTGGTATATTCATCTTTCGTTTCAGCCTTATAACCAAAACACAAATGTGCAAGCACTTTGGAATAATTATAGGTCATTGAATATCATGGGATGGTCATCTCTGGATGGTCATCTCTCGTTTCAGCCTCATACCCTAACCCTAACCCTAACCCTAACCCTAACCCTAACCCTAACCCTAACCCTAACCCTAACCCTTACCCTAACCCTTACCCTTACCTTACCCTTACCCTTACCCTAATCCTTACCCTTACCCTTACCCTTACCCTAACCCTTACACTAACCCTTACACTTACCCTATCCCTACCCTCTATAAATGTTGTTATTTCCAATATCAACATTTGAACCACAATAATTTACGACAGATCTGATCACGAATGCGCAAGCGCTTTGGCCAAATGATAGGTCTCTTGATTTCACGTGATGTTCATCTTGGTATATTCATCTTTCGTTTCAGCCTTTTAACTAAAACACAAATGTGCAAGCACTATGGAATAATTATAGGTCATTGAATATCATGGGATGGTCATCTCTGGATGGTCATCTCTCGTTTCAGCCTCATACCCTAACCCTAACCCTAACCCTAACCCTTACCCTAACCATAACCCTAACCCTAACTCAACGATGACGGAGTAAGACGTTCCGGGCAGACTTGGGGCTGAACCAGGCCAAACCCCGCTGAGCCAGGCTGATCCTTTTAATTTTTTCTAAGGATACATTAGTCGAAATTGAAATAAACTACCTTCAATACTTATAAAATTGTTCCATTCTTGGAGAGGCGCAACACACTCAACGTTCACTGATAAAGATAATTCGGGATGATCGGGGGCTGAATCAGGCCGAACTAGGCTGAACCAGGCTGATCCTTTTACTTTCTGCTAAGATTAATCAGTCGAAATTAAAATTAACCTCCTCAAATACTTTAAAGAGTGTTCCCTTATCCTGATACACTCAAAGTATCTTGATTGGATAGGAAAATATATTTCTTACCTCTTTCTCCATGATGAAATTTATCAACGTTCGAAAACAAACAATGCACACAATTTCGATTTTCTTATTCACAGTAATCATGTCTGTTCATGAATTGAACGAATTTTTATGAGAGTGTTTTGAACACGATCACTTTGCACACCAATAGAACAGTCTCGAGGCTAAATTCAAATCTGAAACATTGTAATAAATCACTTGGATAACACACGGAAATAATAAAGTAAATCATTGATAGAACACTCCGTAAGTTGTCTATTAAACGAATAAAGAAAATTTTATAGAGCCATTTTTTATAGAGCACGATATCAGACATCTTCTTCATCCGCCATTTTGATCGAGACTAATTCGAAAATAGAAATTATTTACATATTGGGTGTTTCTATGGTCCGCGCTTATTTATAGCCGCCATCTGGATCATCCGCCATCTTGATCACACATCGTAACTTGCCCGGTTTCTAACCCTAACCCTTACCCTAACCCTAGCCCTAACCCTAACCTCTATAAATGTTGTTATTTCCAATATTTACACTTGAACCACAATAATTTATGACAGATCTGATCACGAATGCGCAAGCGCTTTGGCCAAATGATAGGTCCCTTGATATCACGTGATGTTCATCTTGGCATATTCATCTTACGTTTCAGCCTCATACCCAAAACACAAATGTGCAAACACTATGGAATAATTATAGGTCATTGAATATAATGGGATGGTCATCTCTGGATGGTCATCTCTCGTTTCAGCCTTATACCCTAACCCTAACCCTAACCCTAACCCTAACCCTTACCCTAACCCTATCTCTAACCTTAACCCTAACCCTAACCCTTACCCTTACCCTAATCCTTACCCTTACCCTTACCCTTACCCTAACCCTAACCCTTACACTAACCCTTACAATTACCCTATCCCTACCCTCTATAAATGTTGTTATTTCCAATATTAACATTTAAACCACAATAATTTGCGACAGATCTGATCACGAATGCGCAAGCGCTTTGGCCAAATGATAGGTCTCTTGATTTCACGTGATGTTCATCTTGGTATATTCATCTTTCGTTTCAGCCTTATAACCAAAACACAAATGTGCAAGCACTTTGGAATAATTATAGGTCATTGAATATCATGGGATGGTCATCTCTGGATGGTCATCTCTCGTTTCAGCCTCATACCCTAACCCTAACCCTAACCCTAACCCTAACCCTAACCCTAACCCTAACCCTAACCCTAACCCTTACCCTAACCCTTACCCTTACCTTACCCTTACCCTTACCCTAATCCTTACCCTTACCCTTACCCTTACCCTAACCCTTACACTAACCCGTACACTTACCCTATCCCTACCCTCTATAAATGTTGTTATTTCCAATATCAACATTTGAACCACAATAATTTACGACAGATCTGATCACGAATGCGCAAGCGCTTTGGCCAAATGATAGGTCTCTTGATTTCACGTGATGTTCATCTTGGTATATTCATCTTTCGTTTCAGCCTTTTAACTAAAACACAAATGTGCAAGCACTATGGAATAATTATAGGTCATTGAATATCATGGGATGGTCATCTCTGGATGGTCATCTCTCGTTTCAGCCTCATACCCTAACCCTAACCCTAACCCTAACCCTTACCCTAACCATAACCCTAACCCTAACTCAACGATGACGGAGTAAGACGTTCCGGGCAGACTTGGGGCTGAACCAGGCCAAACCCCGCTAAGCCAGGCTGATCCTTTTAATTTTTTCTAAGGATACATTAGTCGAAATTGAAATAAACTACCTTCAATACTTATAAAATTGTTCCATTCTTGGAGAGGCGCAACACACTCAACGTTCACTGATAAAGATAATTCGGGATGATCGGGGGCTGAATCAGGCCGAACTAGGCTGAACCAGGCTGATCCTTTTACTTTCTGCTAAGATTAATCAGTCGAAATTAAAATTAACCTCCTCAAATACTTTAAAGAGTGTTCCCTTATCCTGATACACTCAAAGTATCTTGATTGGATAGGAAAATATATTTCTTACCTCTTTCTCCATGATGAAATTTATCAACGTTCGAAAACAAACAATGCACACAATTTCGATTTTCTTATTCACAGTAATCATGTCTGTTCATGAATTGAACGAATTTTTATGAGAGTGTTTTGAACACGATCACTTTGCACACCAATAGAACAGTCTCGAGGCTAAATTCAAATCTGAAACATTGTAATAAATCACTTGGATAACACACGGATATAATAAAGTAAATCATTGATAGAACACTCCGTAAGTTGTCTATTAAACGAACAAAGAAAATTTTATAGAGCCATTTTTTATAGAGCACGATATCAGACATCTTCTTCATCCGCCATTTTGATCGAGACTAATTCGAAAATAGAAATTATTTACATATTGGGTGTTTCTATGGTCCGCGCTTATTTATAGCCGCCATCTGGATCATCCGCCATCTTGATCACACATCGTAACTTGCCCGGTTTCTAACCCTAACCCTTACCCTAACCCTAGCCCTAACCCTAACCTCTATAAATGTTGTTATTTCCAATATTTACACTTGAACCACAATAATTTATGACAGATCTGATCACGAATGCGCAAGCGCTTTGGCCAAATGATAGGTCCCTTGATATCACGTGATGTTCATCTTGGCATATTCATCTTACGTTTCAGCCTCATACCCAAAACACAAATGTGCAAACACTATGGAATAATTATAGGTCATTGAATATAATGGGATGGTCATCTCTGGATGGTCATCTCTCGTTTCAGCCTTATACCCTAACCCTAACCCTAACCCTAACCCTAACCCTTACCCTAACCCTATCTCTAACCTTAACCCTAACCCTAACCCTAACCCTTACCCTTACCCTAATCCTTACCCTTACCCTTACCCTTACCCTAACCCTAACCCTTACACTAACCCTTACAATTACCCTATCCCTACCCTCTATAAATGTTGTTATTTCCAATATTAACATTTAAACCACAATAATTTGCGACAGATCTGATCACGAATGCGCAAGCGCTTTGGCCAAATGATAGGTCTCTTGATTTCACGTGATGTTCATCTTGGTATATTCATCTTTCGTTTCAGCCTTATAACCAAAACACAAATGTGCAAGCACTTTGGAATAATTATAGGTCATTGAATATCATGGGATGGTCATCTCTGGATGGTCATCTCTCGTTTCAGCCTCATACCCTAACCCTAACCCTAACCCTAACCCTAACCCTAACCCTAACCCTAACCCTTACCCTAACCCTTACCCTTACCTTACCCTTACCCTTACCCTAATCCTTACCCTTACCCTTACCCTTACCCTAACCCTTACACTAACCCGTACACTTACCCTATCCCTACCCTCTATAAATGTTGTTATTTCCAATATCAACATTTGAACCACAATAATTTACGACAGATCTGATCACGAATGCGCAAGCGCTTTGGCCAAATGATAGGTCTCTTGATTTCACGTGATGTTCATCTTGGTATATTCATCTTTCGTTTCAGCCTTTTAACTAAAACACAAATGTGCAAGCACTATGGAATAATTATAGGTCATTGAATATCATGGGATGGTCATCTCTGGATGGTCATCTCTCGTTTCAGCCTCATACCCTAACCCTAACCCTAACCCTAACCCTTACCCTAACCATAACCCTAACCCTAACTCAACGATGACGGAGTAAGACGTTCCGGGCAGACTTGGGGCTGAACCAGGCCAAACCCCGCTGAGCCAGGCTGATCCTTTTAATTTTTTCTAAGGATACATTAGTCGAAATTGAAATAAACTACCTTCAATACTTATAAAATTGTTCCATTCTTGGAGAGGCGCAACACACTCAACGTTCACTGATAAAGATAATTCGGGATGATCGGGGGCTGAATCAGGCCGAACTAGGCTGAACCAGGCTGATCCTTTTACTTTCTGCTAAGATTAATCAGTCGAAATTAAAATTAACCTCCTCAAATACTTTAAAGAGTGTTCCCTTATCCTGATACACTCAAAGTATCTTGATTGGATAGGAAAATATATTTCTTACCTCTTTCTCCATGATGAAATTTATCAACGTTCGAAAACAAACAATGCACGAAATTTCGATTTTCTTATTCACAGTAATCATGTCTGTTCATGAATTGAACGAATTTTTATGAGAGTGTTTTGAACACGATCACTTTGCACACCAATAGAACAGTCTCGAGGCTAAATTCAAATCTGAAACATTGTAATAAATCACTTGGATAACACACGGAAATAATAAAGTAAATCATTGATAGAACACTCCGTAAGTTGTCTATTAAACGAATAAAGAAAATTTTATAGAGCCATTTTTTATAGAGCACGATATCAGACATCTTCTTCATCCGCCATTTTGATCGAGACTAATTCGAAAATAGAAATTATTTACATATTGGGTGTTTCTATGGTCCGCGCTTATTTATAGCCGCCATCTGGATCATCCGCCATCTTGATCACACATCGTAACTTGCCCGGTTTCTAACCCTAACCCTTACCCTAACCCTAGCCCTAACCCTAACCTCTATAAATGTTGTTATTTCCAATATTTACACTTGAACCACAATAATTTATGACAGATCTGATCACGAATGCGCAAGCGCTTTGGCCAAATGATAGGTCCCTTGATATCACGTGATGTTCATCTTGGCATATTCATCTTACGTTTCAGCCTCATACCCAAAACACAAATGTGCAAACACTATGGAATAATTATAGGTCATTGAATATAATGGGATGGTCATCTCTGGATGGTCATCTCTCGTTTCAGCCTTATACCCTAACCCTAACCCTAACCCTAACCCTAACCCTTACCCTAACCCTATCTCTAACCTTAACCCTAACCCTAACCCTAACCCTTACCCTTACCCTAATCCTTACCCTTACCCTTACCCTTACCCTAACCCTAACCCTTACACTAACCCTTACAATTACCCTATCCCTACCCTCTATAAATGTTGTTATTTCCAATATTAACATTTAAACCACAATAATTTGCGACAGATCTGATCACGAATGCGCAAGCGCTTTGGCCAAATGATAGGTCTCTTGATTTCACGTGATGTTCATCTTGGTATATTCATCTTTCGTTTCAGCCTTATAACCAAAACACAAATGTGCAAGCACTTTGGAATAATTATAGGTCATTGAATATCATGGGATGGTCATCTCTGGATGGTCATCTCTCGTTTCAGCCTCATACCCTAACCCTAACCCTAACCCTAACCCTAACCCTAACCCTAACCCTAACCCTAACCCTAACCCTTACCCTAACCCTTACCCTTACCTTACCCTTACCCTTACCCTAATCCTTACCCTTACCCTTACCCTTACCCTAACCCTTACACTAACCCTTACACTTACCCTATCCCTACCCTCTATAAATGTTGTTATTTCCAATATCAACATTTGAACCACAATAATTTACGACAGATCTGATCACGAATGCGCAAGCGCTTTGGCCAAATGATAGGTCTCTTGATTTCACGTGATGTTCATCTTGGTATATTCATCTTTCGTTTCAGCCTTTTAACTAAAACACAAATGTGCAAGCACTATGGAATAATTATAGGTCATTGAATATCATGGGATGGTCATCTCTGGATGGTCATCTCTCGTTTCAGCCTCATACCCTAACCCTAACCCTAACCCTAACCCTTACCCTAACCATAACCCTAACCCTAACTCAACGATGACGGAGTAAGACGTTCCGGGCAGACTTGGGGCTGAACCAGGCCAAACCCCGCTGAGCCAGGCTGATCCTTTTAATTTTTTCTAAGGATACATTAGTCGAAATTGAAATAAACTACCTTCAATACTTATAAAATTGTTCCATTCTTGGAGAGGCGCAACACACTCAACGTTCACTGATAAAGATAATTCGGGATGATCGGGGGCTGAATCAGGCCGAACTAGGCTGAACCAGGCTGATCCTTTTACTTTCTGCTAAGATTAATCAGTCGAAATTAAAATTAACCTCCTCAAATACTTTAAAGAGTGTTCCCTTATCCTGATACACTCAAAGTATCTTGATTGGATAGGAAAATATATTTCTTACCTCTTTCTCCATGATGAAATTTATCAACGTTCGAAAACAAACAATGCACGAAATTTCGATTTTCTTATTCACAGTAATCATGTCTGTTCATGAATTGAACGAATTTTTATGAGAGTGTTTTGAACACGATCACTTTGCACACCAATAGAACAGTCTCGAGGCTAAATTCAAATCTGAAACATTGTAATAAATCACTTGGATAACACACGGAAATAATAAAGTAAATCATTGATAGAACACTCCGTAAGTTGTCTATTAAACGAATAAAGAAAATTTTATAGAGCCATTTTTTATAGAGCACGATATCAGACATCTTCTTCATCCGCCATTTTGATCGAGACTAATTCGAAAATAGAAATTATTTACATATTGGGTGTTTCTATGGTCCGCGCTTATTTATAGCCGCCATCTGGATCATCCGCCATCTTGATCACACATCGTAACTTGCCCGGTTTCTAACCCTAACCCTTACCCTAACCCTAGCCCTAACCCTAACCTCTATAAATGTTGTTATTTCCAATATTTACACTTGAACCACAATAATTTATGACAGATCTGATCACGAATGCGCAAGCGCTTTGGCCAAATGATAGGTCCCTTGATATCACGTGATGTTCATCTTGGCATATTCATCTTACGTTTCAGCCTCATACCCAAAACACAAATGTGCAAACACTATGGAATAATTATAGGTCATTGAATATAATGGGATGGTCATCTCTGGATGGTCATCTCTCGTTTCAGCCTTATACCCTAACCCTAACCCTAACCCTAACCCTAACCCTTACCCTAACCCTATCTCTAACCTTAACCCTAACCCTAACCCTAACCCTTACCCTTACCCTAATCCTTACCCTTACCCTTACCCTTACTCTAACCCTAACCCTTACACTAACCCTTACAATTACCCTATCCCTACCCTCTATAAATGTTGTTATTTCCAATATTAACATTTAAACCACAATAATTTGCGACAGATCTGATCACGAATGCGCAAGCGCTTTGGCCAAATGATAGGTCTCTTGATTTCACGTGATGTTCATCTTGGTATATTCATCTTTCGTTTCAGCCTTATAACCAAAACACAAATGTGCAAGCACTTTGGAATAATTATAGGTCATTGAATATCATGGGATGGTCATCTCTGGATGGTCATCTCTCGTTTCAGCCTCATACCCTAACCCTAACCCTAACCCTAACCCTAACCCTAACCCTAACCCTAACCCTAACCCTAACCCTAACCCTAACCCTTACCCTAACCCTTACCCTTACCTTACCCTTACCCTTACCCTAATCCTTACCCTTACCCTTACCCTTACCCTAACCCTTACACTAACCCTTACACTTACCCTATCCCTACCCTCTATAAATGTTGTTATTTCCAATATCAACATTTGAACCACAATAATTTACGACAGATCTGATCACGAATGCGCAAGCGCTTTGGCCAAATGATAGGTCTCTTGATTTCACGTGATGTTCATCTTGGTATATTCATCTTTCGTTTCAGCCTTTTAACTAAAACACAAATGTGCAAGCACTATGGAATAATTATAGGTCATTGAATATCATGGGATGGTCATCTCTGGATGGTCATCTCTCGTTTCAGCCTCATACCCTAACCCTAACCCTAACCCTAACCCTTACCCTAACCATAACCCTAACCCTAACTCAACGATGACGGAGTAAGACGTTCCGGGCAGACTTGGGGCTGAACCAGGCCAAACCCCGCTGAGCCAGGCTGTTCCTTTTAATTTTTTCTAAGGATACATTAGTCGAAATTGAAATAAACTACCTTCAATACTTATAAAATTGTTCCATTCTTGGAGAGGCGCAACACACTCAACGTTCACTGATAAAGATAATTCGGGATGATCGGGGGCTGAATCAGGCCGAACTAGGCTGAACCAGGCTGATCCTTTTACTTTCTGCTAAGATTAATCAGTCGAAATTAAAATTAACCTCCTCAAATACTTTAAAGAGTGTTCCCTTATCCTGATACACTCAAAGTATCTTGATTGGATAGGAAAATATATTTCTTACCTCTTTCTCCATGATGAAATTTATCAACGTTCGAAAACAAACAATGCACACAATTTCGATTTTCTTATTCACAGTAATCATGTCTGTTCATGAATTGAACGAATTTTTATGAGAGTGTTTTGAACACGATCACTTTGCACACCAATAGAACAGTCTCGAGGCTAAATTCAAATCTGAAACATTGTAATAAATCACTTGGATAACACACGGAAATAATAAAGTAAATCATTGATAGAACACTCCGTAAGTTGTCTATTAAACGAATAAAGAAAATTTTATAGAGCCATTTTTTATAGAGCACGATATCAGACATCTTCTTCATCCGCCATTTTGATCGAGACTAATTCGAAAATAGAAATTATTTACATATTGGGTGTTTCTATGGTCCGCGCTTATTTATAGCCGCCATCTGGATCATCCGCCATCTTGATCACACATCGTAACTTGCCCGGTTTCTAACCCTAACCCTTACCCTAACCCTAGCCCTAACCCTAACCTCTATAAATGTTGTTATTTCCAATATTTACACTTGAACCACAATAATTTATGACAGATCTGATCACGAATGCGCAAGCGCTTTGGCCAAATGATAGGTCCCTTGATATCACGTGATGTTCATCTTGGCATATTCATCTTACGTTTCAGCCTCATACCCAAAACACAAATGTGCAAACACTATGGAATAATTATAGGTCATTGAATATAATGGGATGGTCATCTCTGGATGGTCATCTCTCGTTTCAGCCTTATACCCTAACCCTAACCCTAACCCTAACCCTAACCCTTACCCTAACCCTATCTCTAACCTTAACCCTAACCCTAACCCTAACCCTTACCCTTACCCTAATCCTTACCCTTACCCTTACCCTTACCCTAACCCTAACCCTTACACTAACCCTTACAATTACCCTATCCCTACCCTCTATAAATGTTGTTATTTCCAATATTAACATTTAAACCACAATAATTTGCGACAGATCTGATCACGAATGCGCAAGCGCTTTGGCCAAATGATAGGTCTCTTGATTTCACGTGATGTTCATCTTGGTATATTCATCTTTCGTTTCAGCCTTATAACGAAAACACAAATGTGCAAGCACTTTGGAATAATTATAGGTCATTGAATATCATGGGATGGTCATCTCTGGATGGTCATCTCTCGTTTCAGCCTCATACCCTAACCCTAACCCTAACCCTAACCCTAACCCTAACCCTAACCCTAACCCTAACCCTAACCCTAACCCTAACCCTAACCCTAACCCTAAGCCTAACCCTTACACTAACCCTTACCCTTACCTTACCCTTACCCTTACCCTAATCCTTACCCTTACCCTTACCCTTACCCTAACCCTTACACTAACCCTTACACTTACCCTATCCCTACCCTCTATAAATGTTGTTATTTCCAATATCAACATTTGAACCACAATAATTTACGACAGATCTGATCACGAATGCGCAAGCGCTTTGGCCAAATGATAGGTCTCTTGATTTCACGTGATGTTCATCTTGGTATATTCATCTTTCGTTTCAGCCTTTTAACTAAAACACAAATGTGCAAGCACTATGGAATAATTATAGGTCATTGAATATCATGGGATGGTCATCTCTGGATGGTCATCTCTCGTTTCAGCCTCATACCCTAACCCTAACCCTAACCCTAACCCTTACCCTAACCATAACCCTAACCCTAACTCAACGATGACGGAGTAAGACGTTCCGGGCAGACTTGGGGCTGAACCAGGCCAAACCCCGCTGAGCCAGGCTGATCCTTTTAATTTTTTCTAAGGATACATTAGTCGAAATTGAAATAAACTACCTTCAATACTTATAAAATTGTTCCATTCTTGGAGAGGCGCAACACACTCAACGTTCACTGATAAAGATAATTCGGGATGATCGGGGGCTGAATCAGGCCGAACTAGGCTGAACCAGGCTGATCCTTTTACTTTCTGCTAAGATTAATCAGTCGAAATTAAAATTAACCTCCTCAAATACTTTAAAGAGTGTTCCCTTATCCTGATACACTCAAAGTATCTTGATTGGATAGGAAAATATATTTCTTACCTCTTTCTCCATGATGAAATTTATCAACGTTCGAAAACAAACAATGCACACAATTTCGATTTTCTTATTCACAGTAATCATGTCTGTTCATGAATTGAACGAATTTTTATGAGAGTGTTTTGAACACGATCACTTTGCACACCAATAGAACAGTCTCGAGGCTAAATTCAAATCTGAAACATTGTAATAAATCACTTGGATAACACACGGAAATAATAAAGTAAATCATTGATAGAACACTCCGTAAGTTGTCTATTAAACGAATAAAGAAAATTTTATAGAGCCATTTTTTATAGAGCACGATATCAGACATCTTCTTCATCCGCCATTTTGATCGAGACTAATTCGAAAATAGAAATTATTTACATATTGGGTGTTTCTATGGTCCGCGCTTATTTATAGCCGCCATCTGGATCATCCGCCATCTTGATCACACATCGTAACTTGCCCGGTTTCTAACCCTAACCCTTACCCTAACCCTAGCCCTAACCCTAACCTCTATAAATGTTGTTATTTCCAATATTTACACTTGAACCACAATAATTTATGACAGATCTGATCACGAATGCGCAAGCGCTTTGGCCAAATGATAGGTCCCTTGATATCACGTGATGTTCATCTTGGCATATTCATCTTACGTTTCAGCCTCATACCCAAAACACAAATGTGCAAACACTATGGAATAATTATAGGTCATTGAATATAATGGGATGGTCATCTCTGGATGGTCATCTCTCGTTTCAGCCTTATACCCTAACCCTAACCCTAACCCTAACCCTAACCCTTACCCTAACCCTATCTCTAACCTTAACCCTAACCCTAACCCTAACCCTTACCCTTACCCTAATCCTTACCCTTACCCTTACCCTAACCCTAACCCTTACACTAACCCTTACAATTACCCTATCCCTACCCTCTATAAATGTTGTTATTTCCAATATTAACATTTAAACCACAATAATTTGCGACAGATCTGATCACGAATGCGCAAGCGCTTTGGCCAAATGATAGGTCTCTTGATTTCACGTGATGTTCATCTTGGTATATTCATCTTTCGTTTCAGCCTTATAACCAAAACACAAATGTGCAAGCACTTTGGAATAATTATAGGTCATTGAATATCATGGGATGGTCATCTCTGGATGGTCATCTCTCGTTTCAGCCTCATACCCTAACCCTAACCCTAACCCTAACCCTAACCCTAACCCTAACCCTAACCCTTACCCTAACCCTTACCCTAACCCTTACCCTTACCTTACCCTTACCCTTACCCTAATCCTTACCCTTACCCTTACCCTTACCCTAACCCTTACACTAACCCTTACACTTACCCTATCCCTACCCTCTATAAATGTTGTTATTTCCAATATCAACATTTGAACCACAATAATTTACGACAGATCTGATCACGAATGCGCAAGCGCTTTGGCCAAATGATAGGTCTCTTGATTTCACGTGATGTTCATCTTGGTATATTCATCTTTCGTTTCAGCCTTTTAACTAAAACACAAATGTGCAAGCACTATGGAATAATTATAGGTCATTGAATATCATGGGATGGTCATCTCTGGATGGTCATCTCTCGTTTCAGCCTCATACCCTAACCCTAACCCTAACCCTAACCCTTACCCTAACCATAACCCTAACCCTAACTCAACGATGACGGAGTAAGACGTTCCGGGCAGACTTGGGGCTGAACCAGGCCAAACCCCGCTGAGCCAGGCTGATCCTTTTAATTTTTTCTAAGGATACATTAGTCGAAATTGAAATAAACTACCTTCAATACTTATAAAATTGTTCCATTCTTGGAGAGGCGCAACACACTCAACGTTCACTGATAAAGATAATTCGGGATGATCGGGGGCTGAATCAGGCCGAACTAGGCTGAACCAGGCTGATCCTTTTACTTTCTGCTAAGATTAATCAGTCGAAATTAAAATTAACCTCCTCAAATACTTTAAAGAGTGTTCCCTTATCCTGATACACTCAAAGTATCTTGATTGGATAGGAAAATATATTTCTTACCTCTTTCTCCATGATGAAATTTATCAACGTTCGAAAACAAACAATGCACACAATTTCGATTTTCTTATTCACAGTAATCATGTCTGTTCATGAATTGAACGAATTTTTATGAGAGTGTTTTGAACACGATCACTTTGCACACCAATAGAACAGTCTCGAGGCTAAATTCAAATCTGAAACATTGTAATAAATCACTTGGATAACACACGGAAATAATAAAGTAAATCATTGATAGAACACTCCGTAAGTTGTCTATTAAACGAATAAAGAAAATTTTATAGAGCCATTTTTTATAGAGCACGATATCAGACATCTTCTTCATCCGCCATTTTGATCGAGACTAATTCGAAAATAGAAATTATTTACATATTGGGTGTTTCTATGGTCCGCGCTTATTTATAGCCGCCATCTGGATCATCCGCCATCTTGATCACACATCGTAACTTGCCCGGTTTCTAACCCTAACCCTTACCCTAACCCTAGCCCTAACCCTAACCTCTATAAATGTTGTTATTTCCAATATTTACACTTGAACCACAATAATTTATGACAGATCTGATCACGAATGCGCAAGCGCTTTGGCCAAATGATAGGTCCCTTGATATCACGTGATGTTCATCTTGGCATATTCATCTTACGTTTCAGCCTCATACCCAAAACACAAATGTGCAAACACTATGGAATAATTATAGGTCATTGAATATAATGGGATGGTCATCTCTGGATGGTCATCTCTCGTTTCAGCCTTATACCCTAACCCTAACCCTAACCCTAACCCTAACCCTTACCCTAACCCTATCTCTAACCTTAACCCTAACCCTAACCCTAACCCTTACCCTTACCCTAATCCTTACCCTTACCCTTACCCTTACTCTAACCCTAACCCTTACACTAACCCTTACAATTACCCTATCCCTACCCTCTATAAATGTTGTTATTTCCAATATTAACATTTAAACCACAATAATTTGCGACAGATCTGATCACGAATGCGCAAGCGCTTTGGCCAAATGATAGGTCTCTTGATTTCACGTGATGTTCATCTTGGTATATTCATCTTTCGTTTCAGCCTTATAACCAAAACACAAATGTGCAAGCACTTTGGAATAATTATAGGTCATTGAATATCATGGGATGGTCATCTCTGGATGGTCATCTCTCGTTTCAGCCTCATACCCTAACCCTAACCCTAACCCTAACCCTAACCCTAACCCTAACCCTAACCCTAACCCTAACCCTAACCCTAACCCTTACCCTAACCCTTACCCTTACCTTACCCTTACCCTTACCCTAATCCTTACCCTTACCCTTACCCTTACCCTAACCCTTACACTAACCCTTACACTTACCCTATCCCTACCCTCTATAAATGTTGTTATTTCCAATATCAACATTTGAACCACAATAATTTACGACAGATCTGATCACGAATGCGCAAGCGCTTTGGCCAAATGATAGGTCTCTTGATTTCACGTGATGTTCATCTTGGTATATTCATCTTTCGTTTCAGCCTTTTAACTAAAACACAAATGTGCAAGCACTATGGAATAATTATAGGTCATTGAATATCATGGGATGGTCATCTCTGGATGGTCATCTCTCGTTTCAGCCTCATACCCTAACCCTAACCCTAACCCTAACCCTTACCCTAACCATAACCCTAACCCTAACTCAACGATGACGGAGTAAGACGTTCCGGGCAGACTTGGGGCTGAACCAGGCCAAACCCCGCTGAGCCAGGCTGATCCTTTTAATTTTTTCTAAGGATACATTAGTCGAAATTGAAATAAACTACCTTCAATACTTATAAAATTGTTCCATTCTTGGAGAGGCGCAACACACTCAACGTTCACTGATAAAGATAATTCGGGATGATCGGGGGCTGAATCAGGCCGAACTAGGCTGAACCAGGCTGATCCTTTTACTTTCTGCTAAGATTAATCAGTCGAAATTAAAATTAACCTCCTCAAATACTTTAAAGAGTGTTCCCTTATCCTGATACACTCAAAGTATCTTGATTGGATAGGAAAATATATTTCTTACCTCTTTCTCCATGATGAAATTTATCAACGTTCGAAAACAAACAATGCACACAATTTCGATTTTCTTATTCACAGTAATCATGTCTGTTCATGAATTGAACGAATTTTTATGAGAGTGTTTTGAACACGATCACTTTGCACACCAATAGAACAGTCTCGAGGCTAAATTCAAATCTGAAACATTGTAATAAATCACTTGGATAACACACGGAAATAATAAAGTAAATCATTGATAGAACACTCCGTAAGTTGTCTATTAAACGAATAAAGAAAATTTTATAGAGCCATTTTTTATAGAGCACGATATCAGACATCTTCTTCATCCGCCATTTTGATCGAGACTAATTCGAAAATAGAAATTATTTACATATTGGGTGTTTCTATGGTCCGCGCTTATTTATAGCCGCCATCTGGATCATCCGCCATCTTGATCACACATCGTAACTTGCCCGGTTTCTAACCCTAACCCTTACCCTAACCCTAGCCCTAACCCTAACCTCTATAAATGTTGTTATTTCCAATATTTACACTTGAACCACAATAATTTATGACAGATCTGATCACGAATGCGCAAGCGCTTTGGCCAAATGATAGGTCCCTTGATATCACGTGATGTTCATCTTGGCATATTCATCTTACGTTTCAGCCTCATACCCAAAACACAAATGTGCAAACACTATGGAATAATTATAGGTCATTGAATATAATGGGATGGTCATCTCTGGATGGTCATCTCTCGTTTCAGCCTTATACCCTAACCCTAACCCTAACCCTAACCCTAACCCTTACCCTAACCCTATCTCTAACCTTAACCCTAACCCTAACCCTAACCCTTACCCTTACCCTAATCCTTACCCTTACCCTTACCCTTACCCTAACCCTAACCCTTACACTACCCTTACAATTACCCTATCCCTACCCTCTATAAATGTTGTTATTTCCAATATTAACATTTAAACCACAATAATTTGCGACAGATCTGATCACGAATGCGCAAGCGCTTTGGCCAAATGATAGGTCTCTTGATTTCACGTGATGTTCATCTTGGTATATTCATCTTTCGTTTCAGCCTTATAACCAAAACACAAATGTGCAAGCACTTTGGAATAATTATAGGTCATTGAATATCATGGGATGGTCATCTCTGGATGGTCATCTCTCGTTTCAGCCTCATACCCTAACCCTAACCCTAACCCTAACCCTAACCCTAACCCTAACCCTAACCCTAACCCTTACCCTAACCCTTACCCTTACCTTACCCTTACCCTTACCCTAATCCTTACCCTTACCCTTACCCTTACCCTAACCCTTACACTAACCCTTACACTTACCCTATCCCTACCCTCTATAAATGTTGTTATTTCCAATATCAACATTTGAACCACAATAATTTACGACAGATCTGATCACGAATGCGCAAGCGCTTTGGCCAAATGATAGGTCTCTTGATTTCACGTGATGTTCATCTTGGTATATTCATCTTTCGTTTCAGCCTTTTAACTAAAACACAAATGTGCAAGCACTATGGAATAATTATAGGTCATTGAATATCATGGGATGGTCATCTCTGGATGGTCATCTCTCGTTTCAGCCTCATACCCTAACCCTAACCCTAACCCTAACCCTTACCCTAACCATAACCCTAACCCTAACTCAACGATGACGGAGTAAGACGTTCCGGGCAGACTTGGGGCTGAACCAGGCCAAACCCCGCTGAGCCAGGCTGATCCTTTTAATTTTTTCTAAGGATACATTAGTCGAAATTGAAATAAACTACCTTCAATACTTATAAAATTGTTCCATTCTTGGAGTGGCGCAACACACTCAACGTTCACTGATAAAGATAATTCGGGATGATCGGGGGCTGAATCAGGCCGAACTAGGCTGAACCAGGCTGATCCTTTTACTTTCTGCTAAGATTAATCAGTCGAAATTAAAATTAACCTCCTCAAATACTTTAAAGAGTGTTCCCTTATCCTGATACACTCAAAGTATCTTGATTGGATAGGAAAATATATTTCTTACCTCTTTCTCCATGATGAAATTTATCAACGTTCGAAAACAAACAATGCACACAATTTCGATTTTCTTATTCACAGTAATCATGTCTGTTCATGAATTGAACGAATTTTTATGAGAGTGTTTTGAACACGATCACTTTGCACACCAATAGAACAGTCTCGAGGCTAAATTCAAATCTGAAACATTGTAATAAATCACTTGGATAACACACGGAAATAATAAAGTAAATCATTGATAGAACACTCCGTAAGTTGTCTATTAAACGAATAAAGAAAATTTTATAGAGCCATTTTTTATAGAGCACGATATCAGACATCTTCTTCATCCGCCATTTTGATCGAGACTAATTCGAAAATAGAAATTATTTACATATTGGGTGTTTCTATGGTCCGCGCTTATTTATAGCCGCCATCTGGATCATCCGCCATCTTGATCACACATCGTAACTTGCCCGGTTTCTAACCCTAACCCTTACCCTAACCCTAGCCCTAACCCTAACCTCTATAAATGTTGTTATTTCCAATATTTACACTTGAACCACAATAATTTATGACAGATCTGATCACGAATGCGCAAGCGCTTTGGCCAAATGATAGGTCCCTTGATATCACGTGATGTTCATCTTGGCATATTCATCTTACGTTTCAGCCTCATACCCAAAACACAAATGTGCAAACACTATGGAATAATTATAGGTCATTGAATATAATGGGATGGTCATCTCTGGATGGTCATCTCTCGTTTCAGCCTTATACCCTAACCCTAACCCTAACCCTAACCCTAACCCTTACCCTAACCCTATCTCTAACCTTAACCCTAACCCTAACCCTAACCCTTACCCTTACCCTAATCCTTACCCTTACCCTTACCCTTACCCTAACCCTAACCCTTACACTAACCCTTACAATTACCCTATCCCTACCCTCTATAAATGTTGTTATTTCCAATATTAACATTTAAACCCCAATAATTTGCGACAGATCTGATCACGAATGCGCAAGCGCTTTGGCCAAATGATAGGTCTCTTGATTTCACGTGATGTTCATCTTGGTATATTCATCTTTCGTTTCAGCCTTATAACCAAAACACAAATGTGCAAGCACTTTGGAATAATTATAGGTCATTGAATATCATGGGATGGTCATCTCTGGATGGTCATCTCTCGTTTCAGCCTCATACCCTAACCCTAACCCTAACCCTAACCCTAACCCTAACCCTAACCCTAACCCTAACCCTAACCCTAACCCTAACCCTAACCCTTACCCTAACCCTTACCCTTACCTTACCCTTACCCTTACCCTAATCCTTACCCTTACCCTTACCCTTACCCTAACCCTTACACTAACCCTTACACTTACCCTATCCCTACCCTCTATAAATGTTGTTATTTCCAATATCAACATTTGAACCACAATAATTTACGACAGATCTGATCACGAATGCGCAAGCGCTTTGGCCAAATGATAGGTCTCTTGATTTCACGTGATGTTCATCTTGGTATATTCATCTTTCGTTTCAGCCTTTTAACTAAAACACAAATGTGCAAGCACTATGGAATAATTATAGGTCATTGAATATCATGGGATGGTCATCTCTGGATGGTCATCTCTCGTTTCAGCCTCATACCCTAACCCTAACCCTAACCCTAACCCTTACCCTAACCATAACCCTAACCCTAACTCAACGATGACGGAGTAAGACGTTCCGGGCAGACTTGGGGCTGAACCAGGCCAAACCCCGCTGAGCCAGGCTGATCCTTTTAATTTTTTCTAAGGATACATTAGTCGAAATTGAAATAAACTACCTTCAATACTTATAAAATTGTTCCATTCTTGGAGAGGCGCAACACACTCAACGTTCACTGATAAAGATAATTCGGGATGATCGGGGGCTGAATCAGGCCGAACTAGGCTGAACCAGGCTGATCCTTTTACTTTCTGCTAAGATTAATCAGTCGAAATTAAAATTAACCTCCTCAAATACTTTAAAGAGTGTTCCCTTATCCTGATACACTCAAAGTATCTTGATTGGATAGGAAAATATATTTCTTACCTCTTTCTCCATGATGAAATTTATCAACGTTCGAAAACAAACAATGCACACAATTTCGATTTTCTTATTCACAGTAATCATGTCTGTTCATGAATTGAACGAATTTTTATGAGAGTGTTTTGAACACGATCACTTTGCACACCAATAGAACAGTCTCGAGGCTAAATTCAAATCTGAAACATTGTAATAAATCACTTGGATAACACACGGAAATATTAAAGTAAATCATTGATAGAACACTCCGTAAGTTGTCTATTAAACGAATAAAGAAAATTTTATAGAGCCATTTTTTATAGAGCACGATATCAGACATCTTCTTCATCCGCCATTTTGATCGAGACTAATTCGAAAATAGAAATTATTTACATATTGGGTGTTTCTATGGTCCGCGCTTATTTATAGCCGCCATCTGGATCATCCGCCATCTTGATCACACATCGTAACTTGCCCGGTTTCTAACCCTAACCCTTACCCTAACCCTAGTCCTAACCCTAACCTCTATAAATGTTGTTATTTCCAATATTTACACTTGAACCACAATAATTTATGACAGATCTGATCACGAATGCGCAAGCGCTTTGGCCAAATGATAGGTCCCTTGATATCACGTGATGTTCATCTTGGCATATTCATCTTACGTTTCAGCCTCATACCCAAAACACAAATGTGCAAACACTATGGAATAATTATAGGTCATTGAATATAATGGGATGGTCATCTCTGGATGGTCATCTCTCGTTTCAGCCTTATACCCTAACCCTAACCCTAACCCTAACCCTAACCCTAACCCTTACCCTAACCCTATCTCTAACCTTAACCCTAACCCTAACCCTAACCCTTACCCTTACCCTAATCCTTACCCTTACCCTTACCCTTACCCTAACCCTAACCCTTACACTAACCCTTACAATTACCCTATCCCTACCCTCTATAAATGTTGTTATTTCCAATATTAACATTTAAACCACAATAATTTGCGACAGATCTGATCACGAATGCGCAAGCGCTTTGGCCAAATGATAGGTCTCTTGATTTCACGTGATGTTCATCTTGGTATATTCATCTTTCGTTTCAGCCTTATAACCAAAACACAAATGTGCAAGCACTTTGGAATAATTATAGGTCATTGAATATCATGGGATGGTCATCTCTGGATGGTCATCTCTCGTTTCAGCCTCATACCCTAACCCTAACCCTAACCCTTACCCTAACCATAACCCTAACCCTAACTCAACGATGATCGAAAAAGATGTTCCGGGCAGACTTGGGGCTGAACCAGGCCGAACCACGCTGAGCCAGGCTGATCCTTTTACTTTTTCTTAGGATACATTAGTCGAAATTGAAATAAACTACCTTCAATACTTATAAGATTGTTCCATTCTTGGAGAGGCGCAACACACTCAACGTTCACTGATAAAGATGATTCGGGCTGGCCGGGGGCTGAATCAGGCCGAACTAGGCTGAACCAGGCTGATCCTTTTACTTTTTGCTAAAGATTAATCAGTCGAAATTAAAATTAACTACCTCAAATACTTTAAAGAGTGTTCCCTTATCATGATACACTCAAAGTATCTTGATTGGATAGGAAAATATATTTCTTACCTCTTTCTCCATGATGAAATTTATCAACGTTCGAAAACAAACAATGCACATAATTTCGATTTTCTTATTCACAGTAATCATGTCTGTTCATGAATTGAACGAATTTTTATAAGAGTGTTTTGAACACGATCGTTTTGCACACCAATAGAACAGTCTCGAGGCTAAATTCAATTCTGAAACATTGTAATAAATCACTTGGCTAACACACGGAAGTAATTAAGTAAATCATTGATAGAACACTCCGTAAGTTGTCTATTAAACGAATATAGAAAATTTTATAGAGCCATTTTTTATAGAGCACGATATAAGACATCTTCTTCATCCGCCATTTTGATCGAGACTAATTCGAAAATAGAAATTATTTACATATTGGGTGTTTCTATGGTCCGCGCTTATTTATAGCCGCCATCTGGATCATCCGGCATCTTGATCACACATCGTAACTTGCCCGGTTTCTAACCCTAACCCTTACCCTAACCCTAGCCCTAACCGTAACCCTAACCCTAACCCTTACCCTAACCTCTATAAATGTTGTTATTTCCAATATTTACACTTGAACCACAATAATTTATGACAGATCTGATCACGAATGCGCAAGCGCTTTGGTCAAATGATAGGTCCCTTGATATCACGTGATGTTCATCTTGGTATATTCATCTTACGTTTCAGCCTTATACCCAAAACACAAATTTGCAAGCACTAGATAATAATTATAGGTTATTCATTATCATTGGATGGTCATCTCTGGATGGCAATCTCTCGTTTCAGCCTTATATCCTAACCCTAACCCTAACCCTAACCCTTACCCTAACCCTTACCCTAACCCTAACCCTAACCCTAACCATATCCCTAACTCAACGATGTCGGACTAACTTGTTCCGGGCAGACTTGGGGCTGAACCAGGTTGAACCAGGCTGAGCCAGGTTGATCCTTTTACTTTTTTCTAAGGATGCATTAGTCGAAATTGAAATAAACTACCTTCAATACTTATAAGATTGTTCCATTCTTGGAGAGGCGCAACACACTCATCGTTAACTGACAAAGATGATTCGGGCTGGCCGGGGGCTGAATCAGGCCGAACTAGGCTGAACCAGGCTGATCCTTTTACTTTTGCTTAAGATTCATCAGTCGAAACTACCTCAAATACTTTTAAGAGTAAAATTATTTAGAGCCATTTTTTATAGAGCACAATATAAGACATATTCATCATCCACCATTTTGATCGAGACTAATTCGAAAAAAGAAATTATTTACATATTGGGTGTTTCTTTGGTCCGCGCCTATCTTTTTGCCACCATCTTGATCATCAGCCATCTTGATCACACATCATAACTTGCCCGGTTCCTAACCCTAACCCTAATTCTAACCGTAACCCTAACCGTAACCCTAACCCTTACCCTAACCTCTATAAATGTTGTTATTTTCAATATTTATACTTGAACCATTATGATTTATGACAGATCTGATCACGAATGCGCAAGCGCTTTGGTCAACTGATAGGTCCCTTGATATCATGTGATGTTCATCTTGGTATATTCATCTTACGTTTCAGCCTTATACCAAAACAAAAATGTGCAAGCACTATGGAATAATTATAGGTTATTGAATATCATGGGATGGTCATCTCTGGATGGTCATCTCTCTTTTCAGCCTTATACCCTAACCCTAACCCTAACCGTTAGCCTAGCCCTTACCCTAACCCTAACCCTAACCCTAACTCTAACCCTAACTCAACGAAAGGTTGATCCTTTTACTTTTTTCTAAGGATGCATTAGTCGAAATTGAAATAAACTACCTTCAATACTTATAAGATTGTTCCATTCTTGGAGAGGCGCAACACACTCATCGTTAACTGACAAAGATGATTCGGGCTGGCCGGGGGCTGAATCAGGCCGAACTAGGCTGAACCAGTCTAATCCTTTTACTTTTGCTTAAGATTCATCAGTCGAATCTACCTCAAATACTTTTAAAGGTGTTCCCTAATCCTTATACATTCAAAGTATCTCGATTGGATAGGAAAATATATTTCTTACCTCTTTCTCCATGATGAAATTTATCACCGTTGGAAAAAAAACAATGCACACAATTTCGATTTTCTTATTCACAGTAATCATGTTTGTTCATGAATTGAACGAAATTTATAAGAGTGTTTTGAACACGATCACTTTGCACACCAATAGAACAGTCTCGAGGCTAAATTCAATTCTGAAACATTGTAATAAATCACTTTGATAACACACGGAAATAATTAAGTAAATCATTGATAGAACACTCCGTAAGTTGTCTATTAAACGAATAAAAAAAATTTATAGAGCCATTTTTATAGAGCACAATATCAGACATCTTCATCATCCGCCATTTTGATCGAGACTAATTCGAAAATAGAAATTATTTACATATTGGGTGTTTCTATGGTCCGCGCTTATTTATAGCCGCCATCTTGATCATCCGCAATCTTAATCACACATCGTAACTTGCCCGGTTCCTAACCCTAACCCTAACCCTAACCGTAACCCTAACCGTAACCCTAACCCTAATCCTAATCCTAATCCTAATCCATATACATTCAAAGTATACTGCTGAACTAAAGTTAAGGGTCAGTAAAATAACCACGTGTAATTTCTTGAAAATACATTGCAACAATTTCAACTTTTGCAAGAACTGAGTTCAATAATATGACTTTTAAGACCTGCAATCAAAATTGCCAATAAAACAGTTTTAAATGTAGACGGATGATCGAAAGTACCTAACCCCCCTTTCGTTCAGTTTCAAAAATCTGTTGATTTTGGTAACCTCCCGGTCGGGTGTGTTAATCATTTTTCTGGAAAGCATTTTATGATCCAAGGAAACATGGAGTAAGCAGGGTTCTGTGGCACCTGTTTTTGAGTTGCTATCCACACCATATGCAAATATGGAAGAGCTGATTAACACCAGCTGGTGTAAGTTCTTTTTCCCATCCGGTACCGAAGGATATTCAAGGGATCACCTTTCAGCAACAAGTCAGTTGATCTGGCTCAACGGTTCATCTTTACCTTTATTGTGTTTATGTTTAGACTCATATTGAGAAATATAGTGTGAATTGGAGTCCAAAATGACGATGATCGATGTGATCTTGAATAACAGTTGACCTCCAATGCAGGCTCTATTATCGCAGGAAACGAGACTCAGTCACGCAACCTGTATTAATGATGGAAGTGCTTCTTAGACTGTCTATCAATGACATACGGGTGTTGGATTGGTAACGAGGATCCCTAAGCTGGCTGTAGAGAATGAACCTTCGATATGAACATCTAGACCTATCGACCGGGATCGCTTATCAGGTGAACCGGTAATTGTAAAATGTTCATATTGCCACTGAATGACAGGGTGGCTTATTGTTAGTCGCCTGGACAGTTTTCTGTCTGGACAAACATGTTGAAGCCATTTGAGAGCCTGGTCAGCATACAATGTTCTCAGTTTGATCATTTAAAGCATGTCGAACAGAAGCCCCATACAGCGCCACAAACACCGCCTTAAGTTACCATCATGTCGAAATGTGTTCAGTTTAATCATCGAATGCTGTTGCAAAATGCTAAACATGTCAAACAGTACTTATTCTACAGCTACATCAGAAAAACTTTCAATGGATATATTTCTGGTTGTTCCATACTTTAAAGTGCCCAAGGAGCACTGTAGCTGTACTCCGCTGTTTGCAAAACAATGGTTGTCTATTGCAGCAGATGGTAAAGCATGAGAAACACAATTTGCCTTATCTATTTTCTGTCATGTTAGGCAAAGAACTTGCGACTGAAGATATGAAAATCAGAGGCCGGCCCTTAACTTTAGTTCGGCAGTATATCTTAATTGAACAGGAAAATATATTTCTTACCTCTTTCTCCATGACGAAATTTTATCACCGTTTGAAAACAAACACTGCACACAATTTCGATTTTTTTATTAACAGTAATCATGTCTGTTCATGAATTGAAAGAACTTTTATAAGAGTGTTTTGAACACGTTCCTTTTTGCACACCAATAGAACAGTCTCGAGGCTAAATTCAATTCTAAAATATTGTAAAAAATCACTTTGATAACACACGGAAGTAATTAAGTAAAAGTAAATCACTGATAGAACGCTCCGTAAGTTGTCTATTAAACGAATTAACTTTTCTATAGAGCCATTTTTATAGAGCACAATATCAGACATCTTCATCAACCGCCATTTTGGTCGAGACTAATTTCAAAGTAGAAATTGTTTACATATAGGGTGTTTCTATGGTCCGCCCTTATTTATAGCCGCAATTTTGGTCATCCGCAAAATGATCACTCATCGTTATTTTCCCGGTTCCTAACCCCTAACCCTAACCCTAACCCCTAACCCCTTACCCTTACCCTAGCTCAACGATGACGGACTAAGATGCTCCGGGCAGACTGGGGGCTGGACCAGGCCGAACCAGGCTGAGCCAGGCTTATCTTTTTATTTTTTTCTAAAGATGCATTAGTCGAAATTGAAATTTACTACCTTCAATACTTATAAGATTGTTCCATTCTTGGAGAGGCGCAACACACTCAACGTTAACTGACAAAGATGATTTGGGCTGGCCGGGGGCTGTATCAGGCAGAACCAGGCTGAACCAGGCTGATCCTTTTACTTTTTGCTAAAGATACATCAGTCGAAATTGAAATAATCTAACTCTATACTTTTAAGAGTGTTCCCTAATTCTTAAACACTCAAAGTATCTTAATTTGACAGGAAAATATATTTCTTACCTCTTTCTTCATGACGAAATTTATCACCGTTCGAAAACAAACAATGCACACAATTTCGATTTTCTTATTCACAGTAATCATGTCTGTTCATGATTTGAACGAGTGTTTTGAACAGGATCACTTTTGCACACCAATAGAACAGTCTCGAGGCTAAATTCAATTCTGAAACATTGTAATAAATCACTTGGATAACACACTCCGTAAGTTGTCTATTAAACGAATAAAAATTGCAAGCCATTTTTTATAGAGCACAATATCAGACATCTTCATCATCCGCCATTTTGATCGAGACTAATTCGAAAATAGAAATTATTTACATATGGGGTGTTTCTATGGTCCGCGCTTATTTATAGCCGCCAACTTGATTATCCACCATCTTGATCACATATGGTAACTTGCCCAGTTCCTAATCCCTACCCTTACCCACACCCTAACCCTAACCCTTACCCACACCCTTACCCTAACCCTTACCCTTTCCCTAACCCTAATCCTAAACCTAACCCTAATCCTAACCCTAAACCTTAACCGTAACCCTACCCCTACCGTAGGGGTAAGGGTTAGGGTATCTCCGTTTTTATCTCCTTCCCTAACCATAAGGGTAGAGGTACAGTTACAGATGATATGCAAATGATTTTTAGACAGAACCCAAGATGGCCTCCGAATACTTACTGAACTCTAATACTTTGTCGTCTAGAGCCCGTTCAAAAGCACAGAAGCTAAACAGCTTTATTAAAACATATTGCCTGTACACAATATTGTAGACGTATCAATAATTTTTAACCAATCAGTCACGATGAAGAATATCACGTGACCAAAAATTGCTTGTCTACTTCATCTTACCTCATCCGATATACCCTCATCCCGTTTTTATCTCCTACCCTAACCAGAACCCTAACCCTAATTCGTATCCTTACCCCAAGCAACTGTGTTGAATATTGGAATCGGATCATTTTTCTGATTCGGTCTTAATTTAAATAATAATAATAATAATAATAAAGAAACAAAAAAGTCAGATTGGGGTTTTGTTTACAAGGCCGTCATTTTTGTACAAAAGATTAAGATTTCTTTAGTGTATCAAGTGTATTTTTGTTCGATTGCGTCGAAAGCTTAAACTGGCAATGTTACTCTAAAACACTCAACTCAAATGTATGCATAAGAATAAGAAGCAGTGGTTTCATTCCACGTCTACCAATTATTCAGCTGGGTTGGCTTTGGCTGGCCGTTAAGTGCCCTGCCCATGAACACACCTGTATTTTGTTCAGGTACTTATTAATCAGGATGACATATCCATGCGATCAAACTATGTCTTTCTTTTGACTACCTTCATTTATAATGAAGGGGACTATGTTTGCTGGACTCTCGAAACTTGAATGCAAGGGCGCTACTTGACTTTAATACTCATTATCACATTATTCATATAACAATAAACAGGAAATTAGTCTTACTCGTTTTGTAAAAGTTAAATAATTTCAGGGCCTTTGTCGCAGCACCAAAAAATCTGCCTTCATTAAGGCATAACTAAATATAGTGGTGTCATATTATAGCACAAGTGCTTAAATGAATTTCCGCTGATGGATTTCCGGCTAATCCATATTTGATCCAAAAGTTATTTTTTCTTTTTCGAAATATTAAAAATCATGGCCTTTGGTGCAGTTCCAAACAATACGTCTGAATAACCCTACGGTGAGGTGATATTTTATATTTTGGTATCATATTAAAGCATAAGTAGTGACACCTACTTCTGCGTATAGATTTCCATGCTATCATTTTTTGATTCCAACATGATCTTTCATTTACAAAATGTGAAAGACTTTGGTGCAGTACCAAAAGTCAAGTCTGAATATCCCTACGGTATGGTGACACAGATTATCTATCTATCTCTCTATATATACTGCCTAACTCCCTTTCGGGTATTACTGGCAGGTGCACGTCTGTGCTGGAATAAAAACTGTTAGTCATTGGTTTGGTTTGTAAAAGTATTGTGAGTGTTAGATTAAAAAATCTGGTTAGACAATTTAGGTTATTCAGGGACGGCTCACTATCTGAAAAGAATCAAGACTCTTCTTGAACGCGGCAATATCAGGTAGCTGTACAATTATTTCTGGTAGCCTGTTCTATAGTATTACTGTGTAGGTGAAAAAAGAATATTTAAAGTAGGAAGCATTTGTGTGGACCTGTCTAAAAGATTTTGAGTGCATATGTCGGGTGATCCTAACTGGTCTTTCAAGACAAGTTGGTATGGGTACTGCAACAAAACTATTCACAAGTTTATATTACATGGTGACTCTGGTGATATATCGTCTATATTAGAAGCGTTTGCCAGCCAAGCTTCTTCTGAATGCAGGTGACACTGTAATAATAAGAAAAATTATTCTAAACCGATTTTGCTGCTCTACGTTGTACTTTTTCTACTTTGTTGATATAGGGTGTTGTGTAAGGGCTCCAAACAGTTGATGCGTATTCTACCTGTTGTCTATCCAAAGTTTTGAGCTCTGTTTCTCTTATCTTCTTATTTTTGGTATGGATGTTTCTGCGGATAAAACCTTAAGTTTTATTTGCATAAGATGATATATTGTAAACATGCTTGTTCCGGGAAAGATCTTCAGATATAATAACTCCTAGGTATATGATATCGTCCACTCTTTAGCACTTGTCCGTGTTGCCTGTAATCAAAGGAAATGTTTTCTTCTTTTTAGTTATATTTAAGACAATGCATTCGCTGGGGTTTGACTCCATTTCCCATTTTTCTCCCACTGCATTAACTTGTCTAGATCTTCTTGCAGGGTGATGCATTCTTGCTTGTTATTTAAAGTTAAGTAAACGGCAGTGTCATCTGCAAACAAACGGACTTGGGAGGTGATGTTGTTAGGAAGGTCATTAATACATAAGATAAACAGAAGAGGACCAAGCACCTATCCCTGAGGTATTCTCGACGTGACTGGTACATCGGATGAGCATCCACCTTCTAAGACTTCTTTCTGTGTTCTGCCTATAATAAAAGATTTAATCCACATAAGGGAAGCATTGTTAACTACATGTTCCTGCAATTTATGCAAGAGTTTTAGGTGGCTTACATTATCAAAAGCTTTGCTGAAGTCTAACAAGACTAGATCAGTTTGTTTTCCTTCAGTAAGGTTTCTGACAAGATGGTCGATCAGTTGCAGTAGCTGAGTTTCACATGAGCGCCATGCTGTTAATCAAACAGAATATTATTTTGTCAAAATTTTTAGTTTGATTTGATGCTACAATATGTTCAAGAACTTTACACAATATACATGTTAAGGATATAGACCTGTAATTTGCAGGATCTTCTTTGTTTCCTTTTTTTAAAGAGTGGTGTCACGTTTGCTTTCGTCCATACCTGGAGGAGGGTGCCCGTATCTAGGGATTTCTGAAAGAGAAATTGCAAGATAGGGGAAATTTGATATCATCTCTACAAAAAAGCTGACTGTGGTAGTTTCAAAATCTGTATGGACCAAATTAAGCATGAAATATTAATAGATCATCAATCTAAATCTTTTGAAGTAGTGCCACTACTTATTCTATAATCTGACACAAAACTATTTAGTGCGAATGCGTCGTGCTATTAACAGCTGTTTTTTACTCTTCCTGTTTCAGATCGCGAAAAATCGAAATTAAATCTATTTTTTGGCCTCATAAGAACATACTCTGACCGTTTTGGGGTGATGTTCCATTGAGTGATAGTTTTGTCTCTATTCTTGCAGATACAAAGCAACAGATGACTAAACAACAGCCGAGACAGCTCAATGTAGCGATTTTTGTCTAATGGGTCGTTAGCTGCAACATAGACTAGGAAAGAAAACTGAAAATGTTTGACAATTGTGCGCGGCATAAAGCCCTAGAAGAAGGTGATAGAGCTTACGTATGCAGAAAAACGGTTCCTAGAAACAACACCTAAAACACGTTTTTCTTCAAAGATGCATAAAATATAGACTGATAATTCCCGTTGAGCTTCAAAATGTAGGATATGTGAAAGAAATCAGTTTGATAAATCGTTTTTTCACACCAGACCATATTTGAGCATATTCGCTAGATAAAATGGTTTTCCGGTTGAATTTAAACACCATTTTACCATGTCTCCTATTCTTTCTGTTTCTACTGTAGTCAAAGGTCACACAAAATTGACAATGTTTTCCATTTTTTTTCTTGTTCTGGGTTGCAGTTAACGATTTGCGGACTTTGATTTGTTGAAAGTGTAATATCCCGAGCTCTATTAAGATTTAGAGCTCTTTGAGCTTTTCCTTTATTACACATCCAAATTTGATAACTATTGGTAAATCATAATGGAAATCCACGTACATTACGCTTAAAAATTCTCACATCAAATTTCATTTAAATGCAATAACTTCAAAAAAAAGTTATCGTCATTTTTAAAGTGGCCGGTTAGGACTTTTGGCCAGTATATATCCGTGGATTTCCAGATTTTCCATATTTTTTATCAAAGTGATCTGTCTTCACGAAAGTGTAAAACACGGACCTTTGTAGCAGTACCAAAGATCACGTCTGAATAACCCTAGGTTAGGATGACCGTACATTTTTGGTGTCATTTTAAAGCACAGGAAGAGAAACGTATTTCTGCATAAGGATTTCTAGATTATCGATGTTTGATCTCATAATAAGCTTTCTTTTTCACACTTTCAGATTTCTGCATATGTATTTTAGGCTTTTCAGTCTCTTGTCCTGAAGTAATCTTTCATGTACAAAGATATAAGGTTTCAGATATTTGTGTATCGCCTTTCGGTTTGTCGTTATATCGTAGGTTTGATTACACGACTCGAGTTTTTTGTGTCAAATTCGAGCATACTTGATGCACGTATTATTGTGATTTTTTTTTTCATTATTCCTTTAGGAATGTAAAGAACACAGTCGTATACCTGATACAGTGTAGTAAGAAATTGTATGGTATACAAACAACAATGAATTGTAAGTACATTTTTAATTGCAAAATATACTGAGCAAAAATAAAAAGTATCAACCCAATATCACTTCGGATTTCCTCAAAAGTACACACAGACATTCTATGAAATATATTGCAAACTTTGCCCTGATCTTTTGGAAATAAATTTGAAAAGTTTTATGTGATTTGAAGAAACCGCTTCTGAGTTATGGACGTTAACGTAGCCAGCGTGTCGTTTTCAAAAATCGCAGACTCTCAATTAAATATTCAATTGATATTTCCGACAGTTTTAAGCTTGCCAAATGCAATATTAGTGCGTTAGGTATCCTGGATTGATAAGACAACTTGATATATTCTGCTGCTTCCTGCCAACGCTAGGTCAAATGGACACAAACAAGTATAAACCATCTTACGCAGATTCAAAGCTCAAATTTACAAAATTCTGTCTGCACGTTCCTTGTCGAGAAAACCAATCCCAAAATTCTCTATTTCATTTTTTTGCTAACAAAAAACAACTTTTGCATTGCTACGTTACGTCAACGTTTACCCTCGCTCACTGGAAAGGCTCTTGTGAATATCAAGGAAATTTGTTCGCCCTACTTCCGTTAAGACTTAAATGGCTATTGTTTTGGTTTTAAAGTTTGATGATTTTATAGGTTAAGACAATTATTAAACTTCCGTTTTGATATAGTGGTTGGGAAGCGCGAATGCAATCGCGTCAACGTGAATGAGAAAATTTGGCGTGACGTTTTCCCAGTGGCCTTATTGAGTTGAAGAGGGCGAATAACAGTACTACTCTATCTGAGATGTTCAGCACACGTTTTAATTGTTCTTCTCTTTCAGGTAACGTTCGTAAAATTTGCTCAATGTTCGACGGTTTTTATTACGCCTGTTGTCAAGTTTTTCTCGGTCTCGTTACACAACTGTGTTGTACGGAACATAACTACTGTTTGATTTTCCTAACCGCAGAGCTTAAGAGGTTAAATTCATTTGAGAAGAAAGTTGAGATCGAAAACGTGACGTACGTCGACCTAGAAAACAAAGATTTCGTCATTTCTTAAAAAACACAAAAATGGCACGTTGTTTGAATGAAAAATGTTGTGTGCATGAGAAAACGAAGTTCTGCAAACACATTGGTACCTTAATTAATCATTAAATCAATCAAATGTTGAAAATATTGACAAAAGAAAAGTGGATACTTTCTTTTTTTGCTAAGTATATATAGGTTTATTTCACTGATGATGTTTATCAATGGCAATTGTTACCAACACTAAAATGTCCGAATTTTTAACTTTTTTTTTTCTCATTGTTTTCTCCTGAGGCCAACAAAATAATTCAGATTCAATCGAAAAAATTGTGTTCTTAGCAAAAATCCAAATTGTAACGGTGATCCAAGATTCATTCAAGAATATTGGCTTGATTACAAATAAATCACAAAAGCCAAGATCTATCGTAAGCACAAACCATCCCAAATTTTGAATGCTATGAAAAATGGGTGTGGAAAGTTATGTTTTTAGCGGCTTGAAAAAAAAAACCAATGATTAAAAATGTCATTAAAGTGCAAATGTAAGTGCACAGACTCGGACTAAAATATAATATTTTTGTAACCTAAACAAGTTACCTTTTATCCTGCATTAATGTAATTTGAAAACATTCTCTTGTATTCGTAATACGGAGACAAGTTGAAATTTTTCCAAAGCCTAACTTTAACGATAGTATTTTCATCAAAATAAAAAGAAGCCAACCAAATTTTAGAGTTCACTTGAATGAATCAAGAGGATAAACAAATCATCAATACTGTGTTAAAGCACGTTTGTTCAAAAACGATACCAGAACGTCGTCCTTTTGACCAGAATGACGTCACTCACATGCTTTCCATATCTTTCGAAAACACAAACGTTGTTCATGTGAATATGGTTTGGCACACAAAGCCTTTTTACCCTTTAGCAGACATCTCGTTTATGACCGTGATGACATTTTGAAAATGTTTACGGCATGACACTTACGTCATTTTAACACGTTAAGTCTTCTGGGATTCTTTATTGCAAATGTTCAAATATTGATGGCATAAATCAATATATTTTTAGTCTGATTAAGATTAACGACGTTTCGCTTCTAAGAAACAATTTCCTTATTGACAAACTCGATTCAGAGTACGGTATTTTCAAGGTGAGTTAGCTGATTTCATTTCTTTTAACGATTTGAAATTTCGATCGTCGGTTACCTTACACGCTTCTGATTAGTGATATCAATCAACCATGGAAAGTGAGATGACAAAGAAAGAGTGAACCGAAGATTGCTATGCCGGAACTTACCGACAAATGTAAGATTAACCAAAGATTAAGTCGATTCAACAGAAGATCTTCTTTGTATGTTTTTAGCTAAATTCAGTTAAGACAAATCAACTTTTCCCTACTCTTAATTCAAATTCACTTGGATGCGTTTTTAAAGTCGCCCACTATATTTGTAAAAACTCCAGTGTAGTAACAGGTCTTTTTTTTTTCATTGGTACATTGTAAAAACAAAGGTTTTGTGGATATTCTGAACCTGTGTAGATGCATTTTAATCTGTGTAGATACATAATTTGGAACTGAGTAGAACAATCATGACGTTGATAAGAATTGAATCTTCGGATCACCGCTTCGATTTCAATTTTTGCTAATTTACCGACTTTATCAATTGAATCTAATTTGTGTACTTGGCATTACGAGAAAAAAAGAAAAAATATAGAAAATCGGACATTTTATGTTTGAAACAATGTCTATTTATAAACACCATCAATGAAATAAACCTTTTTTTTACAATGAAAATGTACTTACACTTCCTTGTTGTTTTTGTCCGCCATTCTGCATGTTTCTGCACTGGACACAGTTTTACTACACTGTATCAGGTATACGACTGTGAAGACGAACACTTAAATCTTAATTTTAGTCCAGTCAAAATAGCGAAATATGGCCTAAACCCAAAACAAATTGCAACAAAAACGTTCTTGGCTTTTTTGAGTAGCTTGACCCTCCCTAGATGACATTCTAAAAGTATGACAAAATCGGAAGATACGTATTTTGATTTTTCCATGCAAATTGATACCCACTAGTAATGTCTGTAATTCAACCAATTTAATGAGAATATTGTCTGATATACACTGGAATAATACTGATTTGTGCCAGCAAAACTTATCAAATATCCTTTGAATTACCACTAGAAATGTAACCACAACTTTTATTTATGGTTTGAGTAAAGTGTATGGAATTTTAAACATAAAAAGACAAAATCAAATTAATCTTACCTCACCCACTTGATTTAACATTAGAATGGATGTTTCTTTTGAAAGAAAAATAGTTTCTGGTATTGAAACATTTTCATATACACCCTTATCAACAAGTTCAAAACAATATTGCTTTATTAGATTGATCTTATTGAATGTTCGCCTATCCCACAAGCAATTATTTCATGACCATGTATCCACGTTTGGCTCATGTAGACTCTCCAAGTAGTCACTGAATTTAAATTTTGTTATTTCCTATTATTATGACAACAATGTTATCAGCTTAATTTTTCTTGATAATTTTCCTTTTCATTGATACCATATTGTGTAAAATAAGTCGGAAATGATGAGAGTTGATAAGGTTCAGTAGTAACTAGTGGTTTAACACCTTGTTTTATATAATAGCGCACATTTGTGTATTAGATAAAAATTTGATTATGAAATCGTTTGTACTATGTCTGTCTAAGAATAATTTTCTGAAACGTCAATTCCAAATTATTCAAAATGGAGGTACAGTATATAGGTCACCAATCTAGTGCTACATTTCTTTTTAATACAGTAATAAAATAACACATAGAAACTGTTAAAATTCTGAAATTACCTTACCTAAACATTCAAAGAGGCTTTGCAAAAGTAAGATACGAAACTGAAAATCCTAGTTATTTGATAAACCTAAAGGGGGCTACCACAGATGCATTACGATCATTTTTTTTAGAAAATTTTGTTTCAATTTCAGATTCATTTTAAATCCAAAGTTTTAGGTTTTACAAACTTGTTTAACCTTCGTAATAATATGTCTTAAATTTTAACCTATTGAAGCTTAAAGAAGATTCTAAATTATGTGTCTTGGATGGCATTCTAAAAATTTTTAACCTAAATTTTTCTCCAGGTTCTCCAAGTAAATGATTTTTGGTTTAACTTTTAAAATTTTCACAATTATCCTTCTTTTTCTCTTACATAAATTAAAATCAGTGACTTATATGGTAGAAATTTGAAATGGTTTCTTATAACACCTAATTGGCATTATTTCATTCATATCAAGACAAGTCATTTCAAGTTTTGTTTGTTTGAACGATGGTTTTACGCTGTTTTCAACGATCTTTCAGGTACATAGGTCGGGGGCAGCACATAACAATTGATTACTAGTTTTTTTCACACCATTACCAACATAACATCCTTCTAAGCCTCCAGCTATTATTCCACATGGGGTTACGATTATCAACCCATTAGTTTTTTCAAGAATATTATATGAAATTAATATAGCTTTATAAACAACGCTGGTAGATTATCAAGCATCGTTAAGGCTGGGATGCTTGATATTTTTCAAATATTAAAAAAACTTTTCTTTTCATCTCGCGGAAAATTCCTATGCATACCGTATTTGCAAAAGGGTCAAGTTCGCAAATCTGTTCAATTATTTCTAGATTATGTGTTTAATTTATTTGCCCATGATCTAGTCAACTAATTTAACACTAAGATTCCGGTTTCCTGTTTTTTTTTTCTTTTTAATAAAAGCGTTTTAATCAATTTCAAAAATTATGCCACGTAATATAGGGGCCGATTTGCATGGCGTACTAGGAGAGATACCATAGACAACTTCATTCCAAAATAATATTTATGCCTCGAATAGTCTTTTCATTTTTCGATATAAATTGTTTGTGAATATTCACTTAGTGAAAATTTTTGAAGTATAAAGGGAAGCTTGATATTATTTGTTCTTCATCCATTTTTTAACTCCACTGGCCAAAGGCTACTGGTGCTATTGCCATGGCGCTGTGTCCATCGTGCGTCCGTCCATGCGTCCGTGTCGGAAACTTTTTCTTTAAAAATCATCTCATCAGAAACTACTTGATGAATTTCAACCACACTTCACAGGAATGATCCTTGGGTGACCCTCTTTAAAATTGTTCAAGAAATTTTAATCCAATGAAAAACATGAATTTAATGGGTGTGACTAATTTCCAAATATGGTATAAAGTGAGTTTTCTCGGATTTTAATTGATGGATACCAATTAAATTTTACATGAATGATCCTTTGGTGACCACTTATCAGTCTACAAAAATATTGTGATCGGATGAAAAATATGTATGATATGGACGAAGGTCATTTTTCTTTATGTTATATAGTGGAAATATTTTCTCAGAATCTAATGGATGAATATCAACCAAATTTTACTGGAATGATTCTTCAGTGACCATTTATCAGTCTACAAAAATTTATTGTGATTGGATGAAAAATATGATTATTATTAGCAAAGGTCATTTCTATATATGTTATATAGTTGAAACTTTGAAAATCGTTTTTCCTCAGAATGTAAGTGAAGGATATAAACCAAATTTCACTGTTATGATCCTTGGTGACCCATTATCATGCAGCCAAAAATTATTGTGATTGGACGGAAAATGTGTATTATGGTCATTTCTCTATATTTGTTTTAGTATGAATTTGAAAATCATTTTCAACATCAGTAGAACCCAAAATATTTAAATATCTTGTCCAAACTATGATTTGCTATTACAAAAAATTTCAAGCCTGTGGAGCCACTCAAGCCATCCGTGGCTTATTAGTTTGAAGGAAAGGCTGGATCATTTCATATTTTTGCTACAAGTTAAGCATACATTGTTTTGTATACGTTATTTAATTGATGTCTTATCCACATCAAAATTAGTTTATTGAGTATTGTTTTTAATAAAGTTCAAAACTTCCAACAAATTGGCAATTGGATCACTGTATTTCCAATTCATTCTTTGCCATTCTTCAATTTAACACATTATTCATGAGAAATGTTATCGAAACTCGTCAAATGGCAAACAAAATCTGTTTCCTAAGTCATTGATGTGATGCACTTGTTTAAAAACTTTTCACTTTAAACGTTCTTATCGCCTAATGTGAAAGTCTCAAAATTTAAAAGCCCAGATGATCGTACGCTGGGATTCCAATTACGGGTTTCAAGGTTTGATCCCTGAAAGTGGCACATCCTGTCTGACACTTGTCTCCAAACAACGAGTAGATAGTCATATATACCTGGGATAAGATAGATGTAGCTCGGAAATGATTTCTTGGTAGTATCGGTGAGAAAAATACCAGGAGTCCATGGTTAGGTGCTGCGTTTTGAAATTGTTAATAGAGATGTAAATAATAATAATAATAATAATAATTATAATGTTTATCAAGTACAAATAACATTGCTTTCCGAACTGATGAGCGGGGGTTGCGTTCCCAACTTTGTACGATTGACACTGGTGGAAACCTGACCCCTGTTGCTGACTAAACACTCCTGACCGAGTGGAGGGTCGTATAAGCGGCTTGAATAGAGCCGTGTCTACGACTGTCTGATCTCCCACAAACGATGTATTATCTTAATATGTAGACTTATCCTGTGGAATTTTTCCCGAATCTAATGATAGATAATAAACTCAAGTTAACCCGTATTACCAGTAAAATATCTATCATGCTTCTATTAAAGCATCTGCAATATTTATAAACAACTTTCTTGATCCAATCATTATCAAATCAATTCTATGTCATTCTGTTTGTGAATAACCATAATGTATGTTACTTCATGCGATAGTTTAATAAAGAATATGTTATGTTATGTTGAACCCTTTTCAAACAAAACAGGTGATTTTCTGCCTGCTATGAATAAAAAAGTATTAAAGTTGTGAGAATCTTATGCTTTTGAAAATACAAAGCAGGTTCAAGTTTAAAATCTGTGAAAAGAACTAAGATTATTTTAAAAAAAAATCTCACCCTAAACAATTAGACCTAAAGCTTCTGCATATCAAATAACGTATAATGACATGTGATTATATCTAACAAATTGTTTATACACGTAAGGCCAAAAAAGTTTATTCTTGCAACATTTTTTTCACATAATACTTGCATTATCCCTATCCCTACCTATCTATATATATCCTAAAGAACATGTCACCCCAAGACCAATCTAAAAATAGTAAATAATAAAATGAAATCTGAATTTTGGAAAGATTTTTCGGATGTGCTTAATAAGACCTGTGAATATATCTACAACTATTCTTAGTTATACTTGCTCACCTAAAATTTTGTACATTTGAGGGGGGGGGGGGGCTAAAAAGGTTTAACTTGGACATTGAAAAGACTTTGGACTGTTAAAAAAGTTTCAGACCTATCGTTTGAAACCGATGCCCCTTTTTAGCCAAAGCGATCATTTTCTACAACTCAGCAATGTTAAAATGAGTGGGTGGGGTAAGATTTTTTTCAAATTTTCACTAAAACTGACCAAATAACAAAAATATCCTATTTTCAAAAACGAATAGCTTATTACCAACCACTACATGGATTTTGATATACCAACAACTTCTTTCTTAGACTTAAACATGTTTTAAGTGAAAAAAGTCTTTACACGTTTAGTTTGGGAAAGTCTATGATAAAAATAGCGAAAAAAATCAAAATACGTATCTTACGATTTTGTCCTACTTTATATATGTTAAGTGGGTATGTCTATGGATGTCAAAAAACACAACATTATTTTTGTTGCAATTTGTTTTGGGTTCTACGAGAATTTGACTGGACTATTTGTCCAAATCCAATAATTTCAGGGCCTTCGGGTTAGATATTTTTCAGGAGCCTTCAGAGCAATCCTTACACACACTACAGCTATAGATAAACTTCGAATTTTTGTGTCATATTATAGCACAAGTATTGACACGTTTTTCCGCATATGTGTTTCCAGGTTATACGTTATTTTCACAAGGTGATTTTCCTTTTTTCAAAGCATAAAAAACTTGGGACATTTGGAGTATGATCAAGGGTTTGTAATATATCACTTGCTTATGAGGTGTAACTTAATTCTTTTAGTGTCAATTAAAGCACTAGTAGAGGCACGTTTTTCTGCAAATGGATTCAATGCTTATCCAATTGTTGTCCCAAAGTGAACTTTTTCTACAAATATATAAGAATTCGAAGCATTTGCATATATAACTTTGGGATTGTCGTTTATCATAGAATTGATAACATGATACGAATTTTGTTGCGTCAAATGTGACTATACCTGATAACACGTAATTCTGTGAATGGATGTTTTCATTGTCCCTTTTAGAAAGTGAAGAAGTCTCTTTGATTTTATTTTTTCCGACTCCAAAAATTTCAGGGCTTTCGTGTAACGTCTTTCTCAGGTTGAGGGTTAGGGTGAGGGTAAGGGTTAGTGTTAGGGTTACTGTAAGTGTAAGGGTTCGGATTAGGGTTAGGGCTGGTACACCATGACCGAATCAATTAGATTCTACTCTTAACGGAAGAATGCATAGGTATTAATCAGAAAAGATGTTTGTAAACGGAGTGTTGAAGACTAACTGTTGATGAACAAGGCTGGTCGTGGCTGATATAAGCTGATCCTCAGTGGAAATCACGGAAATCGAATTTGTTCAATGTATTTTTCTTCATTTATCATTTTGAAACTTTAAACGTTTTTTATTTTGGGTGGAATGTTCTTCAGTTTTACTGACATCGATCGTTTTCAACACTTTTCATAGAGGTTATAATAAATAGCGTTAAAAAGGGTAATAAACACGGTCACAGGATAACATTTTCCCAATCAATTAGGAAATTGGTTAGAAATGAAATCTCGTACAAGTATGATATTGATGTCATTTAGCTTAAAAGTTAGATTCAATGATAGAAGGGCAGTTCGGCACCTAATCAAAAGCAAACCATGCTTATAGGACTTTCAGGATAAACATAAATCCGCCAAGAATCGTCTTTCCCTAAATGTCTAGATGTTCCGTTTGATAAAGGATGTGGTAAATTTAAAGCTGAATTTGTATATGATTTCAATGTGGAACTGACGTTAATCAGAATTGGTAAAATTGCAAGTTACATAGTTGAAACATTTTAATTTTCAATCGCTTCAAACAACTCTTTTAGAAGACTTTCATGTGATAAATTAAACTTATTTGTATTTATTATCATAAACACGTGAATTTTGAAATAGCGTTCAGTCATCCAGTTTCTGGCGACGACGATGGATTCGAAGGCGTCGAGAAAAATGACCAAAACATGTATGTCTACTTTCAAAGTGACAGAGTGTTGTTTCAGGAGTGAAAAATACAGATTTACTCATTTTATTCCGTTGCTGCACGTAATTGACCTGAAAAATGAAATTACGTTGCTTGTGACGTTATTTCTTAATAAGGAATATTAGGTTTAACTTGTTTACAAACAAAACATTCATAGCTCTATTCTGAATCTTTTCATTGTAGAAAGAAATGCAATCTTAATTTTTGCATTTTTTTGTCCCCAAGTGTAGATAGATGAATAAGTCGGTAGAGAAATCGATACGCTAAAAGCTAAAAGTAACTATACTGAGTTCCATAAGAAAGTGTGAACATAAAAAATTCGGATTTTTCTTAGATTTTATAACGTAGACGGTTGCAAGTTAGTAAAGTCGTTGTCATACTTTAGAAAGTGCACTCTAGAATTCGGGTATCAATTGTAATTTCCGTTGAAATTTGCAAACAGTATTTACGCAAGCATTTTATATGGTGAGCATATTAACCCTCCTTTAAGCTTCTTCTCTAAAGCGAGCAATGCAATTAAATGAAGATGCTTAGTTTTCTCTTGAATTCTATAGCATTATCACACATAAGCTATGGATTATAAGCATGCGTTATATGTGCGTCAACATAACTCATCGCTACGTTGATTGGTCATTGACGCCACAACAAATGGTGTCAATTTGTTCATTCAATGCCCCATGTCATTTTAATGGCTAAACCTTTGGAATTTGGTGGTAATTATTTTTCCAACCCATAAATTGTAGGTCATTTAAAAGTATCGAATTGTGTACGCTTTAAGTTCAGGTTTAATTTTATGTGGTTTTTAGCGACAACACATGAATTGTTTATGATTTTAGAACAGTTATTCATCAGCCACATGTTGCACGACCAAACCAGCAAAACTCAATCGCTATGCCCGATTTGATTTTCATTGCATGTCCTAAGGTGTTGGTTTTTTCTCGCTGGTAAATAATCTTGAGGAATATCACAAGAAATTTCATTATCTACATTTGGATATTTTCTAAATTTAGAAGTACTATAAACGGCTTCAAATTTGCGGTGTCCACGTTTTTTCAGTAACGATTTATATGGGCGGTGATTTATTTTGGCGCACCTGACATGCAACGCTAAAATAAAACACCTGATCTACATTTCATTTTTCCTCTTTGAAAACGACGAAAGCATAAGAAATGCATTTATCTAGAGAAATGTCAACTTTCTTCATACTAAAGAATAGTTTGTTTGCACACATTTCTTTACAGTTTTAACTTGTCTTCAATTTTTCACTCTTTTTTGTTGTTATCTTCTCTGCATTATATCAACAAACTTGAATCTTGAATTTTGAAATCGGTTTTCAGATATTTATAAACCGAAGGAAAGTGCGTTACCATAGTATTATGCTGCCCCCTTGAAATGTAAACGGTGACAGCAGATTTTCTTATTCCAATTTTAATAAGCATGGTTTGCATACCTTCGATAAAAAGTTAATTAACTTTGACTTAAATAAATATCACGCAAGATTACATTTCTAAAGGAATTCCTCATGTAATAATGATGGATTAATTTGGGCGTTTCTTAGTTTGACCGCCAATATAGCCAAAATAAAATCACCGGCAAAATTACCCTGTTTACAGTATACAATATCTGTTTGAACTGAGTATATTTAACAGTCATGGATGATGGTTAAATGTTCGGAAGGATGCATTAATTGGCAAGAAGATTGGTTGAACCATGTTATACATCAATTGAATTCGGGTGTTGGAGACGAAGGGTGTTTGAATACACAGATGCATCAGTTTGTAATTTGCGCCCGCAATATCAGATTGTTGCTGAGTTAATGCTAGGAAATTAACTCCTTTAGACTTTGAAGACTGACTTCAAATTAGATTGAAAATTGAAACACATTTATACGAAATATTTTTTAATATTTATAAAGGGTTTTAGATCTGTCACTGCCGACACATTTTCTTCTGTCGCCCAGTTGAAGCCTAGGATCATCCCGCTTTCGGAAAAAGTCATTTTGACTCATGTCATTTGTCTAAAAGGGTGAGTGATACGCCTAAGTGGGAAGGGCATCGTATGGTTCGGGTGAAATCTTCCGGCTGTAGGTTGAGAAAGAACTGAAATCATGGACAGGTGTACTGGCCAGTGTATTAAAATTTAAAAACCGGTAGAAGCGACGGGTTCTCATATACTAGTAAGCAATTGAACAAATCAGTTCAGAACCACAGAACCCTATGTGACGTTATTTAAAGGCATTGTTTCTCTCGCAGATTTTCTTTATCATTTTGTCCAAGAAACGGTTACTGCAACGAAATTATGGGTCTTTGCCTCAGACGTTTGTCACACACGAAACTTAAACAATTTTACAGGTGCTAAATTCCAGGACCTGTACTCAAAACACCACCCAAACATTTCCTTTTCGTTTGGCATTTTTGATACCAATAATAACTTAAATTTTACAGACATCCAGTTTTGGTCATTTCACGATCGGATATATATTTTCCTCAAGTTTTATGTTGTATCAAACAGAGCGTTCTATATTATTTTTAGCGACATAACAACCCCCATAATAAGTAATGTAATTTCTTTGCTAAGTATAGTTCGGTTGGAAAAAAAATGATATGCTATTCTTGTTTTGAGGCTTAAATAAAAGAAATATGCTTGAAATGATGTCACGCTAAGTGCCAGACAACTGCTGTATATCGCACTCAGGATAATCTGAACTATACAGTACATTCCTCGCGACCTTTGACTTCAACCACAAGACCCAGCGACTGAAATTCCCCAATCACCGCGATTTTTACCGCGTTACACAAGGCATGCAATTGATATGAACGCGTACACTGCAGATTTTTGTGGTGTTCTGCGGATACCCATGGTGTCCTTCGGCGGCCCTTCATAAATTTCGATCACCCACCGCGATTAAACCCTTACCTTTTTACGACTAAAAGACATTATTTTTCAATATTTTACTCATGTACAATATCAAACACACGAGTAAAGAGGAAACCGACAAAGTATCTCAAATTGTCTTTAAAAATAATCAAAAATGATATTTAGCCCCAAACAGTTGTTTCAACTTATTTATACAATGTGGTTGCTTGGTGACTATTTTTATCAATTGGGTTAAGTTATTTTTAAAAATCAACTTTTTAAGAAAATTTGCTCAATCAAACAAGTAACTATTTAAAGATTATTCATATTCGAAAAATCTTTCGACACTTCCCTAAATTGTTTTTTATCTTCAATGTGTTCTTTGGATTCTACTTTATTTATATTTTCTTTTTTTTTCGAACAAATTGAATATATAAACAAATAAATAGTCGGACATAAAAAGGAACATATGTACATATAACAATACTCTTCAAACTAAGACATACATGTAAACTGCTAAACTAAAGTTAAGGACTTAACAACAAATTTAAAATTGCAGCTGAAATTTTTAATTTGTTGAAGAACTGATTTTGAAAGTCCTTCTATACAATGTCATGTTCATTATGAGAGACTCAATAAACCAATAAAACATTCCCACACAATTCCGCATGTTAACGACCATAAAGCAACATTGTGAAACATTGTGGAAAAGGAAGACATTTATTTTTAGTAATGATATTTCAAACATCACCTCTTTAGAATTGGGCCAGTCTAAATTTCATATTCTTTTCACGTGTAAAAATCGCAAAATAAAAGAATGATAGAATCTAGTCGTTTTTGCGATATCAAATAATTTAAGTACAAATCAATCACCCTAAATTGCAAAGGTCGTCACTTTTTATTTACTTTTCAAAGGCAAAAATGAAAATACATTTTTATTCAACTCACATTAAAACAACTGTCGTAATAAGCTCTGTCGGTAACGCACCCTTGTCTAGGTAACATCTTTTGGGGGTTCGTTTCGATGCAAAAAAAGGATTTTTTTTTCTTTTTCATAAATTCAAGATTCGAAACTTGATGCATTGTATCCGCATAATCGATTCTTCTTGAAACGATATTAAAAGAAAAATTGATTTCTACTTTCGCGATATTCAGGAATACATGTGTTTGAGTCGAAAACAGAAAAAATATGGAAATACTGGCACATCAGTAGAGAAAAGAAAAACAGTTTTATAAAATGAAAACTTTCTTATTCATGTAATGAATAAACGTTCTTCTTTGTTCAAGTAAAATTGAATATTTTGAACTTAATTCATCTTTGTTTAAATTGTTTTGAGCGATCAGAATGCAGGATTTTGATACATGCAAGTGAACTGGCATACTTAAACACGCGAAAACGGAATTCAATATTCTTTCCAATTATTTTGTTCGCCAATTTGATGATTGAATTCAAAATGCAAAACTACATTTTGCTACAGTATGTTAATTTCCTATCGGCGTTTGTAAGAAATTCAAGACAAATTTAAAACAACAACAACAACAACAAAAACAGCACCACCACCAACGACAAAAAAAAAAGTTTGATTTAGTTTTATATAAATTGTAGTTTCCTTACGACGAATGTTCATGATAGTAGTGTGCACTCAGTGTTTTTACGATACATGAATAATTGGGCTCAAAATCACGGGACTTCGGATAACAAGTCAGGCGTCTACATCAATTCAGCATGACAATAAGATCGGATTGCTGATCTTTTTGGCATTAATAACATCACAAATGGGAGAGGATGCCAAATAAAGCCACTTCTTCTCTACAATTTAAGGGATGAAGTGAGTTTTGGATTCAAGGAAGCATGAGCCTTACACATGCTGTATGAAAATCAAATCGGGGTCGATAATTAGGATTTTAGTTTCATAGCATTACTAGGTGCTTCAGTCGCCGCCATGTAACTGAAAAAATTGTTGCGTAAAACCCCATTCAAACAAACAAAACAGGAGCCATCGTGTCAACCAGATTTGTTAATCGATCGTGTGCTTATGATAAACAAAGTGTCCGCTATAGCCAAACAACATTACGTTTTGATGTCACTATCTTGTCTGTGCAAAAACCAGCAAGGACTAAACGGGTAGTTAGTGTCACCAGTCTATTGCTATGTGCGAAAATGTCTTTGAATGTACATTAAGATTTTTCACCAATTCATTGTGCACCTGTTAACGGGCTTAGTTATCGTGACCCCAGTAAGGAAAGGGCCACGTTAATTAAGAAGGCGTTTCTAAGGAATGAAACATGGAAGCCAACAGCCAACAGCCAAAGGATAGGACTACACTACTCAAAAGTTCTAAGCGGCCACCTTACCTTTCTCCATTTTTCACACATTTTCCGCTTTTATTTGGAAAGGTGAACGTTGTCTTTTGAAAGAGTGACCATTCAGTCTTCATCCTATCCAATTGCTTTGTAAAATCATTCATCAGTAAGTCCTAAATACGGAATTAAATGCATGTACCCTCAAAACGATGTGACATGGCGGAATTTGTGAGGATTATGGGAGTCATTTTAAGAAAGCCGTTTTGACCACAAATTAGAAATGACCCATCAGCTTATTTGAAAATGAAAAAAAAAAATAATATGGTTATTTGGATTCAAAACGTCAAAAATCTAAACACCTTGATCTTGATCCTTTCGGAATATGCTAAGGCAAAATTAGAAATGAATCTGTCGACAAAATTGGCGTCAATTTGACCACAAAAGGAACGAGTAAACTTTTTTGTAAAGAAGGTCATTGGCAATATTTCGAATTTCCAATCACTTAGAGAACTTTTTTGAACACTAACATTTTTGAAAGAATGATTGTTTTATTACCTTGTAAAAATTGGCGTCAATTTGACCACAAAAGGAACGAGTAAACTTTTTTGTAAAGAAGGTCATTGGCAATATTTCGAATTTCCAATCACTTAGAGAACTTTTTTGAACACTAAAATTTTTGAAAGAATGATTGTTTTATTACCTTGTAAAATAAAATGTGAAAAATGGTGTCCTTCTCGCCTTAAGTCCATTATTTTCTAGAGACAGCCATCGGGCTCATGACGTCGTAAAAATGATTCAACCGTGTTTTGCGTGCTTTCTATTTGGCTGTATATCGTTTTCGGTGGAAGAGAACAATAGCGTAAAAGGCTTTTGAACACGTTTTAGAATTTTGATTTTTTTAAACTGATAGATCGCAAATAAAGCAAAACAAAGATAGAAAAGTAAACGGTACAATTTCAATGTCAATGTCATAGTTTTAACGTCAAAGATTCAAGCTTTTAATTTAGAGTATAAAAAATCCGCGCGTCGAAAGTGTTTATGGTGGAAGAGGACAATAGCGTTTTTTTTTTTTTTTTTTTTTTTTTTTTTTTAGATAAGTGCATAGATATTGGTATCTATGGACACGCTGTCTTAGCGCGATCTCAACGGTTTATGCTTTTTAACGTTCAATTTAGAATTTATGTTTCTACTCGTATGACGTCGTTAAAATGAAGATTTCGTGCGTTTTTCACAAATGATCCTATGCGTTTCTTACCCTGATCGTATTTAAGATGATTTAATTCAAAGGAATACACCAAAATGGCATAAATTGGGAACATTGGTGTTTATTCTAGGTACTTAGTGTGCTTTGATTTTATTCAGATTCACACAGAATATTGATCCACACAAACTTCTTACCCTACTAAATTTAATGGCAGCAAAACCAAATTTTAAATTATTTCCAATCTAAAGTGAGATTTTCACACCTGAAAGTAAATCTTTGGAAATGACTATACTTTCTTTATATTTTGTCAACTTAAACTTCTATTTCTTTTAAGTCATTAATGTAGTACTGTATGTTAACTTGAATATGAAATATTGATAACTGCTATGTTACACATACTTTACCATACCTACCAACCCGTGCACTATGACGGCGGTTCAGTGAGCAATGAACTTGTGGGTTTGATCTAAATTAAATGTGGGAACCCTGTTATTGTCTCAAAATTGGCTCTGTCAATCTTTGAATCTTCAAATATCGACTCAAGACAGTTCTTGCGGGAGCTGGACTGCAATGATCTTGTCTTCAATATGAAGAAAAGATTTAATGTGGAATGTCTCTTCTTTAAATAATAGCCGTTTCTGTATGACTGAGGCGCTTTTTTATTGATGCAAGTATATTTCTAATTAGAAAAGCTCATGTTTTGAAGTTTTCCAAAACACTGTCCCACTGTACCCCGCTAGGTGTCCAAGGGAACCCCATATAAGGGGCACTCTGAGACACTTTTATGAGATTTTTAGATTTAATTTTCTTTGTCTATTTGTATCCAAAGATTTTAATAATTCATTTCCTTACATAAAGTATGCAGAGATCTTTCATGCAGAAAAAGACTCCTTATGTCCCCTGAACAATTTGAGATGTACGCACAAAAATGTAAATTTAGTCCCAGAGTACCCCAGTCTCCCCTTTATATATATCATGTAAAGTTTCTTTTTTATATATATATATATATATATATATACATATATATATATATATATATATATATATATATATATATATATATATATATATATATATATATATATATATATATATATATATATATATATATATATATATATATATATATATATATATATATATATATATATATATATATATATATATATATATATATATATATATATATATATATATATATATATATATATATATATATATATATATATATATATATATATATATATATATAAAAGAAACTTTACATGACTTACTGAGGGCTGTAATATCGCTATGAAACCATAAAGAATACAGATGTTACTATTACATGAAACTTGAAGGCAATATCCGTCGGTTTATGGAAGGGTCAGTACCGGATGTTTGTAAAATGAGGTTTTTATTGATGGTCAAAGGACAAAGGGGTCGATTGCAAAAATCACAGAAATGAAATCAAGATTGTCGGTGACGTTTTGAGTATAGGTCCTTGTCGTTTTCGTGATTAGAGTCGTTCCAATATCATGATAGAACAACGTCTGAGCTAAATACGCATACTTGTCTTGCAGTTATCCTTCCTTTGATGAAATAAATTGAAAAATATGCAATGGTAACAGGGCCTCTACATGACGTCGAAAGTGGCCTATCTCAACTCGGCCGACACCTCATGTGGTTGTATCCGATTTTTTTTTGTTAATTGATATGGGTTTAAGGTCACTTTCGATCGTTTTACATTTAAAATTCGACCGCTGGTGCACCTATCCATAGTGTCTTGTCGTTTCTCACAGTACAGCTAGAGCTTTCATCTGAGGCACCAGTCGCCATTCTCTCCTAGTCGTATCACTTGCCAATTGTGTGGGAGAGAAATGATACTTATCACAATTCTTTTTGTCAAATATGGGATGAAAGACGGCCAAGCTAGAGGTCGAACCAACAACCGGTGAATGAAAACAAGACGCGTAACCGATTGTCCTAATCGGGCGCGGCAGTTCTAAACCGAGATGTTAAAATGTGAATTGCCTGTCCCGAGTAGCCAAACTTAAGAGTGACGTTATAAACAGAACTTAAAGCTCTATGTATACATGTAGTCTGATTCCTGCCTTTATTCGATTGTTGTTACATACCCGTTTCAATAAAAATGCACAAACAATTTTGTTTTTTCGTGCTGATGCTGAGGAATGAGTGTGACTGTGTAACAAAAATCACTCAAAATGAACGTTGGGTAGCTCAACACGCGTATGTGACCAAAACCGGAAGTTACAGACGCATTAGATCGGACTCGCTTCGGGCGCGCAAATTCCTGCGTCTGTTTAGTCTCTATAGCTAGTCCAACTAACACATGTAAATAAAGTTGGCATATAGCCACTGTAAGTCATTTAAAACAGACCAACAAATATGTAAAGTTTCTTTTTTTGCTAAGTATATAAATTTAGTTCCATAAAAAAGTGTGCACATTCACTTTTTGCATTTGTCTCAATTTTTACAAAGTTGGAGGAAAATTTTGGAGTAAATTTGATACCATACTTTAGGCGAGACCTTTTGAAATTAAAAGTCAAATCAGATCTGGATAAGGTATCGCATGCTGCATACGCGATCGCATAACTTAAACTGTTGGGATTTGACCTCTTTACAACTTTTTCTTTGGTAAGAGCTATGTGTTGATGTTGCATTATAGGGTTTAAGAAGCCATTCCAAGCCATTTCTAAACAAACGTTTTAATTTTCATGCAGACATGACGTGTACGTCAACGTAAGACATTGCTACGTTTGTAGGCAAGTAAATTGTCATTGAATGGTGCTATGGCGTTCTATGACATCTCGATTTGCTAATTAAAGGCCCTACAATATGATGACCTCCAAATTCGATATGAATATGAATGCTCAATCGATTTGTATGACGTTCTTAATCTGACAATGTTCGACATTCTTCATCGACGCTTTTGGTAGTCAAACTACGCTGAAGCATCATGCACAATTGTATTGAAAATGTTACTTTTTGCTAAGCAAAACCGCAAATATTCAGCTGAATGCATTTTCAGACAAATTATACGTCTAACGCGTGATGCAAATGCAAATCATTCAAAATCAAACGTCTCAATTTAACTGAAAATTAATCATATATATACTTAGCAAAAAAAGAAACTTTACATACTTGATTGTCTGTTTTGAATGACTTACATAGACTATAGGCCAACTTTATTTACATGTGTTAGTTGGACTAGCTACAGAGACTACACAGACGCAGAAATTTGCGCGATTGAAGCGAGTCCGAGCTAATACGTCTGTAATTTCCGGTTTTGGTCACATACTCATGTGGAGCTACCCAAAGTTCATTTTGAGTGATTTTTGTTACACTTTCACACTTATTCCTTAGCATCGGCACGAAAAAACAAAATTGTTTGTACTTTTTTATTGAAATGGGTATGTAACAACAATCGAATGAAGGCAGAAATTAGACTTCATGTATACATAGAGCTTTAAGTTCTGTTTATAACGTCACTCTTAAGTTTGGCTACTCGGGACAGGCAATTCACATTTTATCATCTCGGTTTAGAACTGCCACGCCCAGTTAGGACAATCGGTTACGCGTCTGGTTTTCATTCATTTGGTCGTGGGTTCTTCCTCTAGCTCGGCCGTCTTTCATCCCATATTTGACAAAATGCATTGTGATAAGTGTCATTTCTCTCCTATACAATTGGCAAGTGATACGCATAGGAGAGAATGGCGACTGGTGCCTCATGTGAAATCTCTAGCTGTACTGTAAGAAACGACAAGAAACTATGGATAGGTGCACCAGTGGTCGAATTTTAAATGTAAAACTATCAAACGTGACATTTAAACCCATATCAATTACAAAAAGATCAGTTACAATCACATGAAGTGTCAGTCGAGATGAGATAGGCCACTTTTGACGTCATGTGGAGGCCCTGTTACCATTGCATATTTTTCAATTCATTTCATCAAAGGAAGGATAACTGCAAGACAAGTATGCGTATTTAGCTCAGACGTTGGTCTATCATGATATTGGAACGACTCTAATCAGGAAAACGTCAAGGGCCTATACTCAAAACATCACCGACAATCTTGATTTCATTTCTGGGATTTTTGAAATCGACCCCTTTGTCCTTTGACCACCAATAAAAACCTCATTTTACAAACATCCGGTACTGACCCTTCAATAAACCGACGGATATTGCCTTCAAGTTTCATGTAATAGTAACATCTGTATTCTTTATGGTTTCATGGCGATACTACAGCCCTCAGTAAGTCGTGTAAAGTGTCTTTTTTGCTAAGTATATATAGATAAACGAGATTGAATTGAAGTTAAATTTCAATTTTTTTGCGGCCCGAAGAAATAGCTTTTAACTTTTTTTTAAAAAACATTGACCCGATAAACTTTATTTAAAATATGACATATTTTGTCAAGCTTCCTTTTCAAATGCTCGCATCTTTTTGTGACGTTTTACCTTGCGTCGAAAAACTCGCTTAATTCTTTCGACTGACTTCATATTTGATTGATTTCCGTATATAGACAAACTAAATGTCAAAAAGATTCTTCGTTTTTCATATACATGCATTAAGGTTTTCTAAATTTATCTATTTTTATCACTGCACACTAAGATAGTCTTTGAACGTGCTTATTTATAGAAACGTCATAACGTCGAGCTTGTGGAATAAACTTACAAAAGTCAATTTTCATTTAAAGTGACGTCGACGTAAAACTTATTGAAGTCACCGATCAGCAAAACTTGTTTAAGGCAAATTCGTGTGTAGTGCGAAGTTCTTGGTGTATTGGAATGAAATTTTGAGGCCCTTTCCTCAAAGACTTTTGAGCATGTCTGTTAATTTTCATCTTTCTATTCCAATAGACCGCAAAAGAATCCAAATGAACATAGGTAAATATTAGGTATAAATCTAACGTCAACGTCATAGTTTTAAAGTGAAAATGACACACTTTAAATCCGGATTATAAAAATTCAGCATGGTAAAACTTTTAAAACTTTTCCTGTTTATCTAACTAGAATTGTAGAAAATAATATAAAAATTTAAAAAAAATTAATCGGGCCAAATTTGTTAAAAGTGAGATTTTTGGAACAGTAAAAAATTTGAATATTTATTCAAGCAAATGATATGACTATATATTTAGTAACTAAAGTTTAAATATGGTATTTGCGTCATGACCATTCGTTAAACTTCATTTTGGTACACATTTCGAAAAGAAAAAATCTTGTATTTAATCGCGCGGCTCTTTTAAATGGGGGAAAGGTAGTTTGTAGAAAGCGCGCCAAATCGTCATTTTTACGACGTCATGGTAACGTAATTTCCAATTAAAAATGGAAAATATACACGGTTGATATCACACTTATCTGGAATTTATATATATACCAAAAATTATTCACTTTATTAAAAAAACCCGTTATTATCCTATTCCACCTTGAAACTTTCTCCGCTCACAGAACTAGAATTTGATAAAATATTATCAAAAATTGAACAAACTTTATCGGGCCAGTTTTACAAATTCGTTAAAAGCGAGATTTTTTGGAAAATGTGATTATTGGTTTCAACCATTTAGATAAATAGATTTTTAAATCGCATTTGGTTGATGAGAATTCATTAAGATTCATTTTAGTGCAATCGTGGAACGAAAATGTCTTGTATCAATTCGCACTGCGTATTTAAATGGGAATAGCGTCGTTTGTAGAAAGCGTGACAAAATGTGATTTTTACTGCGTCATAGTAACTATATATTTCTAAATTAAACAGAAAAAATACGCCGTTGAAATCGCATTTCCTTAGAAATTACATACATACCAAAAAATATTCATAAAAAGCTATTGTCCTCTACGACTTATAGATGTTAAAATTACAGCTGAAAGTGTATAGCATCGCACCGCTGAAACAGCAATTACGTTGCTTGTGGTGGTGTTTCTCTATTAAGAGACCTGGATTTATTCTAATTTCTATCAGAGCTTGGTTGTGTAAGATATTTATACAGAGTCTTTTTTTAAATCTTTTTATTGCACAGAAGTTTTAAAACACGAGAAAAAAGGTGAAAGATGGGAAGGCGATCCACAATTATTTTTTATCCTTCTGTAATTTTTGGTTGTCACTTTCTCTGGATAATAATGTCTCAAAAAGGCTTTTACAGTTGAAAGCACATTTTTAAGACTTAGATAATAAGAATGGCCGAAGTAATTCTTAAAAGAACAAACAACGTTGGATTTTGATGTTAGATAGTTTTCGTGTCTTCTATTCTTGGAGCCCCAGTATTCCATGAAATAAATAAGTAATGCAAGAGTTAAGCAATTCTTTTCGTGCTTTATTTTGGTGAATGATTAGAAGTTGGTTTAAGTTAAAGCTAAATGTAAACAGTACAAATTGAGATGTCTTTATTTTATTTCAGATATGATTCTGACGAATATGGAATCAAGGAGACGGCCTAAGAGTGCTGGCCATAGGGTGCTTTACTGTGGACGGAAACCTTCAAGCCATGAGAAGAAGTTTTCTGCAGAAATGCTGATCATTCTGCGTTTGTTGCTACATTACATATTAGGCATTACAGCAGAAAATAATGTATGTGTAAAGAGGTAAGCATTTATTATTTTATTTTTATTATTTATCTTATGTTTTATTACTGACACTGTATATTAAAATAAGAGACATTTAACACATATCATGTCTTCTATTTAAAAGTAAGTTTGACATGAATTTTGTGAGCAGTATGTACTAAATTAGTTATCTAATCTTTGTTCCATTTTTATGAAAAAATATGCTTAAAATCAATTTTGAGATGAAGATATTTTTTTAAGTTCATGAAAGCATGTCATAATAAAACAAATTTCTTTTTACTCTGTCCAAACATATGTGAATACATACACTAAGTGTGATTAGTTTTTTTTGTTTCATTCCTCTATGAAATAAGAAAGTAATATCTTTATTTCTCATAACTTATTATAATTTATAGACCAAATAAATATGTATTTTAAGATATATTTCATGGAACTAAATACTAAATGAATTTTATAACATACGTAATAGATATTACCTGAAAATAATCTCCTTGTAGATTTGAGTAAAAAAAAACAACAACAGCAAACCGAAAAGCTTTTCAAAGATAGATGAATCAATACGATAGATTTTTTTCATATGAATTCAGATTCTGTAAGACTTGGAATATTTGATTTTCCTTTTATTTCCAGCCAGGAGTTAGCCAGGTGTGAGTAATGCCAGGAATCCGTTTTAAGGTGCTCCAGCCTCTGCGATATAACTGAAAGATTGTTGAAAGCGGTGTCAAAGCACATTCAAACAAAACATAACTAATAACATGGTATGCAAACTGATCATGATCAATACTTCATAGTTTAGTCAGATTTTTTGACATGCCAAAAAAGTGACTATTCTTGAAAAAAAGATATCGTCATTTGACGCCCCAGATGTTGAAGCAGAAATATAGCAATGGCTGTTTACTTGTCCATCTGTATGTCTGTTTTTCTTTCTAAATGACTGTTTATGGCCTAGAATAATTTTGTTTACACAATGAAGACAAAAATATTGAATCACAAATAAGAACAAATGTTATTGATTTTTTAACTCAAAGCTGAGGTCAAAAAAGTAGCACAACTTTATGAAATGTGACCCTTCGAACGAAAAGGGACCATCTGGAAATTCTGTAAAGTGAATATTTGAAAAAGAGTTTGGGTAAGCCTAGGTCAACCAGAACACGCATTTCATAATTCTTCATTGGAAGGTAGTTTGATAATTTTAGATTCAGATATTAAGCACATTGCGAAAGTTGTCAACAGTCCGTGCAGTCTGACTGGGGTCGGCTCCTTAAGCACTAGGCAGATTAACCTTTTCCGCGTAACGGGTCGCAAATAAAAATCAGGGAGCAATTTGCCTTAGTAATAGTGTTTCTGTAGACAATCTTAATGAGCAAATTTTACCCAAACTAAACGGTAAACTTGTTCCATTTTTGGATATTTGTTGTCCTATTGCATACAGAGAAGCTATTTTACACATGTCACATAAATTGGAGAGAAATTATAGTGAAAGGAAAATAGGTTTTTTCTGAAAAGCTGAACTTTCGGCTTTTTTAATAGTGATGTGACATAAATACATCTTTTTCTTTTTCTCTAAATCAGATTTAACCTTTTTTTGTTATTTTTCTTTAAAATGACAATTTTTCTAACAAGTAATGTGTATATCTTCCTTATATTTCATTTTAATGTCAAGTTTAAGTTATATTTTTGGCTTCTGTACACAAAAATTTAATGACAATTTCTGGAGTTAAAATCTAAAATTCACATATTTTTGTGTCGTACGGCAAATTTTGCTAATAATTTGTATTTACAGTTAACAACATCGTGATATTGACCAGGTGAATGCTTTTGGAATAATATAGGAATGAAATTGATTGAGTGTGTGGAGCGAGTTTTGAGTGAAATTAATGGGAGGGAATCCAGTACAGGTAATTTTGTTCTTCCTGAACAAAATTAGCGATACTTATTACCTCCCTTTAATAACATATGTATACTTATCTGTTAAAGTGTGTATTTGTGGACCAATCAGACACTTTAAAAGCCACACCAGCCAAAAGAATCATAGAATAGTTTGATCGATTTGAATAAAACGTTAATCGCCTTAAACGTTTCGAAATGTTTTCTTACGATTTTAAAGCTTTTTTGGTCGATTTGGGTGAGAGTTTGGAATGAATGAGTGGAGCGCTGAGTGAATGATTATGAATGATTTTGATCGGAATGATTGTCAATTTTACAATGTTGTTTACTGTAGGTCATTGAATGAATGTATAATCCAATGAAATTAAAGGTAAAGGAATTTGTGATAGTTGGTAACATAGTCTTGGAACCTTTAGTCAGAGTTTGGAATGCCTGAATGTAGAGCTGAACTAGTCATTTAGAATAGTCTTGATCGTAGTAAGTGTCACGATGCTTCTGTCTGCAGATGTATATCATTATTATAAACTCAGACAAGGCATATCTAAAGAGCTACATTGACTGTCTATATGACACTTGATAATTTGAACTTGGTGTGACAAATCATTAAGAGGTATATTCACATCGTACGTATAAAGGTCGTCACTCTGAGCAGAAGTTCTAACATACATGTATTTTAAGCCTCTCCAACGACTCATGGCACGGAAATGATATGCAGGGAATTCAGACACTACATCTAACTTGAAGGGTCTCAGTTCTAGGACAAAAGCATGTTCTGGTAGATTCAGTATATGGGTCATCCCAGCTCCATGCACGCCTATTAAAACATCAGTGTTCGCAAATATCTCTACTTGTTCTTTAATTGAATGATCTTCTAATAAAACGGTTCTTAAGTTATCTTTCGGTCCGATGACACTTTTGATTGTTTGAATAACAGCCCGTTCATTAGCTAGTTTTCTATGGATTTTCCCTTGATCTCTCTCTGGGTGAGAGTTGTAATCATGTCGAAGTATAAGCGTGTAATTAAAACTAGAGCAGGTAAGCTCTTTTGTCTTTTTTATTCCAAAACTGCTGGAAAAAATCGTATGGAACTTAGAAACGAGCGGTAAACTGTGAAGATAGTGTCGGTGAATAGGGCTCGCATATCCGATAGGAGTCCAGATAATATTGTCAAAACTGTGTGACTCAGTTACGTCTTCCTTGTGTAAGATATTTACAAATAATCTTGTCCATATCTCGTCCATCTTTGAAGGGGGCCTTGAATCCATGAATAGAATATTTATTTGATTCCATTTAATTTCAAGCAATTCTTGAACTAAAAATATGTTGTATATCTCACAAATGGAATGGTATATATTGTGTGCCTCAACTCGTAGAAGTGAAAACGTAAATCCAATTACTTTCATTTCGTCATCTCTTTTTCCTTCGTGTTGTCTTTTGACTTCAAGGTTAGCAAGCCATTTTGTATACGGAGTTCCTTCGTCTCTTCTGTCAAACCAATATCTTGGAATATCTGTTTTACAAGATGAAATAAACGCCATGTTTTGTTGATTTAGTTTCACATCTTTGAGCCACAGAAATTGGTTGCCGTAACCCATAAACTTGTCATTGCACGCTATCACTTTATTCCTATTCCATTCTCCAAGATTGAAATGTGTCTGAAACACCTGGCGCCCTACCAGATAATGATTGTAGGTAAAACCGAGTAAAACTTGAAAGGCAACTAGACAAAACAGATGTCGTCTAGCATAAGATCGTTTTAAATGAGCATCGTGGAACCGAATGAACCAGGACGATAGCATTTTGCATGCAAATAAATTCTAAATTGTGGTGAATCTGAAAAAAAAGAAAGATATTTTAACACTCGGCTTAAGGGTGCTTGATGATACAACAACTTGAAGTCGTAAAGGAGTTTTACTATTTTAAAAAAGCTTTCCATTTGATATTATGGATAACACTTGTGATGGTGAACACATATGACAAGTTTCATAAAGATATATTCAATTACAACAGATATATGACCAATATAAATGCTTGTCACGTCATTGCAAACCTCTACGCCGACGCCAGCAAAAACGTTTAAATCATAGTAACAAATAATTTTAATTATTTTTTGCCACTTTCAATTACACGGCACTCTGTGCCTTAAATGATCTATGTATAAAAGTAAAAGCCTTAAAGGCTATACATATTTCATAAAATAATTTAACAATACATAGAGTTGAACCTGGTGTATCGCTCGAATTATTTGATTTATGTTTTGGATCCATACTCAATTATGCTTATCCCATACGGGTATTTTACAAATCAACAAATCTAGAAAGTAGTCATTTAAAATTTTGCAAACTAATTCTAGGGGTAAAAAATTGTACGAGCAACGCCGCGATTTACGCATAACTGAATACTTATCCACTATTTGTCAAACGACAAATCAAATTATTAAGTACTTGTTACTGGTAAACGATTCAGAAAATCTAATCATTCAGACTTAAAATGAGAGAGAACGGTTATTGGCGGGATGCAAAGGCTGGCTTAATAGTGTAAAATGTCTTTTAGATCAATACGGGTTACGTGTATTCAAAAATATCCAGGGGCCTCTTTTAAGAAAAATATCGTACGATTTATCTTATAAATATCGTACGATTATATTTAAGACGGTCGTAAACGGCTTTCACAAAAATATCGTTGAAAATCGCAGACTATACGACCTCATAAGATTATCGTAAAGTTGATCTTTCACATCTGCACGTGCTGATCAAATGATATAAACTTCCGCGTAAGTGGGTAAATTGTCCGCTTATTACAATGCCAAAAAGGGTAAATCAGCAAACTGACCGTAGAAATGCCATTTACTTGTATATGAATGCATATCAAACGAAGTTTTCTAAACTAAATTCGCCTAACTACACATTTCTCAACGATATCAAAATATCTATATCAACATTATTATACAAGTGCTAATAATTGCATATAGTTAATTAAGCTTACACTGTCGATTTCCTTCCCAATGGCAGACTTCACGAAATACCCAAGTTTTTCACAGGACAGTGGGTCTGGTAAACTTTACATTTTTACCAGACCGAACTTAATTTTACCGGACCGAAAAAAAATGACAGAATAGAAATCACAGTGACTTAATATTTTATTCAAAATTAAGATTCAATCACGCAAAAAAAGCAATATATTTTCATTATTTTCTTTTTCAGTCTGATCTTCAATAAATTTTTGTATTAATAAGGGACTATTGTCTTCATTTTCTTCATTATCTGATTCTAAATCGGAGTCACTGTCTGTTACATCTGTATCAGCTTCTACAAGTTGTTGCTTCATGATTGGTTTAGATCTTTTGTAATCAGGACGTCTTGGCATGGAAGAATCAGCCTAAAATATACAAGTCAAGTAGTTGTTAAATGTTTTTGTATATATATTTTATTGCAGGGGTTATTTAAACATATTATCTTGTTTGTTTTATTATCATTATGTTAAATTTAATGCATTGTACTTGTAACCGTGTACATAAAAATACTCACAAGCCATCTGTCTATTGCCTCATCAGGATTAAAGGAGTCTACATCCTCAGACATAATCTTTACAACCATCAGGTCATTTAGGGTAGATTGTCTCATCCTTGTCCTTCTGGAAGTTTTAATCAATTTCATTTGTGAGAATGTTGTCTCACACAACACACTGGTGGGAGGTAATGTCAGGAGAAGGTCAACAACCAAAAGAAAGTGCCCACAATCTTCACCAAACTCAGTGCAGATTTTTCTCCAGGTCAACTCACTGATCTTGTCTCCATATCTACAAATTATATAATAATGAATATTTGAAAAGTTCATCAAAAATTAAGAAAAAAATTATCCTATGATTACTTTAGCCATTACATTGAAATAATTCTTACTTTTTGTCACAAAATTTGTAGGCATTAAAACAATCATTTTGATGTATTCTAATTCTAAACTTGTACATTAACTTTTTAGGCAGCAGATACATTGCATGAAACCTCATAAATATAGAAAATTTACCTTCTATAAAGAGCTCTTTTAAGAAATTGCCACTCAGATGTTGCCTTTTCTGTGGTAAAACCTTCAACCGTCCTTAAAAGGGTATCTTTGAAATGAGTTGTAACAAAATTTACTTCCTCAGACCCAAATGCTGAAAAATAGAAAATAAGAGTAATAAGCCTCAAAATTTAAAGAATCAGTGCAATCAGTGACCTAATCTGAATTAATTCCCATCTCTGTTCATTAAATTATTCTAATATAGTAACATTAAACATTTAATGTTAGATTTTTTTCAAATTCTTTACTGTGAACAATCACATGGTCTGAAAAAGAGAGTAAGAATATTAAATATAAATCTTAAATATATCTTTTTTGCTGTAAGTTAAGTACAGTATAATGAATTCATCAGTGAATTTTGCTGTATGGTGGAATTAAAGTGTCATCTGCAAACATTTGATAAACAAAACTGCAACAAAAAAACATTGAAAAGTCCAAAATCACATCAACAAATGTATAACTACAATAGTAGAACAGGATCAACATAATAACAAAAAACAGGTTCAACAGAAAAACCTTTAAGCTCCTCCTCATCTTCAGGCCAGTGTTTAATGTTTAAAATATTTGTTGATTTCACTATGTTTTGTTCCCCTGAATTGAGCTCAAATCTTGATTTTAATGCATCAGCAATGCCCTTGACCATATTTTCTCTATATCCCATCTCTGGTTGGGGACCCTTCAGGGTGATCCCGGAAAACATGCCTGTCTCCAATACCTCTGTTAGTTGGTCACTATTTCTAAAATGAAACAGAGTTGCATTCCACTAGTTACCATTGGTTTCTGTGAAAACAATTGACATAACAAGAAATTTTATTTCAGTTTATTCAAAATATGCCTAAAATAAATGCAAAATACCTAATAAAGGCTTCTTCAACTAAATCTGCTGTTGTTTGAATCCAGAGGTAGCTGTCTGCTAAGGTAATATCTGCTTTCTGGAGCCTCTTAGACAAACCCATCAACGGTTCAATAGTATCCTATAATGTATATGCAAGATTGAAATTGAAAAAAAAAATGATAAAAAAGATATACATGTAAAATAGAAGTTGTTTTTTTTTCTCATGAAATTGAAAAATTAAAAGCTGCAATAACATTTATTGTCTATTTATCAATTCTCAAGAAAATTCTATTTATTTATCCTTGTTCATGTGTTGAGATCATTTATTTCTATAAATAAAAGTATTTGAATGACACAGAAAATCAGAAGAAAAAAAAACACTTGATTTTGGCTATTCATTGTTTCAACAACTGCAGGTATATCATTGAATATTAATGGGACAGTTTTTTTCAGAAATCAAACTGAATTACTAGACACAAACCTTCAAAAAAATTGTGAAAGTGAGTAAATTCCTGTTCAGCAATAATTTGAGTAAGCCCTCTGCTTTGGGGTTATCATGGCTTAAGGTGGAGAGGTGGGCTTCGTAAGCTCTATATGTTTTGAACAGGCTCTCCACAGATCTGCTGAGATGAGGCAACCACCTGGTACCTGTAACTTTTGGGGGCAAAGTACCTTTCACATTAAGTGCCTCCATCGAAGTCAATAGGCCTTTCTTATTTTTGTAAGATTTCATATAGAAATAATTCAGGCCAATAAGAAGGGTCATAAGTTTGTCATATAAAGATATGTCTTTCATCACATCCCTGAAACTTAATTCTAATCGATGGCACATGCAGTGTACATTAACCATTTCACTGTTTACATTTTGCCGAAGCAGTGTGGCGAGACCTGATTTGCACCCAACCATATTCGAGGCACCATCGCTGCCCATTCCAATAAGTTTTTCTGTAAAATATACAAAAATGCAATTACTGTCTATGACTGCAAGGTTCAGCTACAGGTGCTAGATAATGCAAAAAAATTTAAGTTGAAGAGGCATAATCTTACTAAAAAGGTTTCAAGAGTTACCCCCTTGATAGTCAGGATAGCTCGCAATGGGGAACAAACATGCCAAGTTCCATGAAGGTATCGTCAATAATAACACAGATATGACCAAGGTTTAAGTTAGTCTAACCAACGCAAACAATACCAAGCTGAAAAACAGTAAAACTGAAAATATATTGAAATTGGATTACATTACACTTTATTTAAGAAGAGGGAAAAGTTCAGTGCAATATTATAAAACAATTTTAAGATTACTTTTAATTCAGATAATAAAAATATTCTGAGTATAACCTAGAGCCACCATCAAAGCGCAATTGGTATTGCATTGGACAGCCAATCAAGAGGTCCATAGTTTGATCCCCGGCTGCGGCACACATCCTTTCTGACTATTTGTCTATCATCAATGGATTGATAATCATAGACCAATGTGAGATATCAGCTGGAGACTACAAAGACTGTATTGGTAGTACTGGTGAGAGAAATATCAGGAATAGGTACTCTAACCCACACAATATAACTGAAAGATTGTTGAAAGCTACGTAAAACTCCATTCAAACTAACAAACTAAGTAATACCTTTATTTATTTTATGTCTGTCAAACATGGCCACTAAAAAAATAAACAAATCCTGTGAAGATGTAGACTTTGGTGTTCCCATTTCTAGGAAGCGTTCCTCTACTTTTCCCTTTTGACAGACCCTTATAAAAACACATTCTTGTTCATCCCCCGAAATGTCAGTACTCCCATCCATAATGAAGGAGAAAAAAGGAGCCTTGATTAATACTTCTGCTGTTTTCTCTTGGATAGTTCCTGAAATACAAGACAAAAAACAGACAGCAGCTTTTTCATTTAGATATGAATCCCCGAGATCAAGTCCTTTTGCCTTGTCTGTTGAGCATAGCCAATTGTAATCAGTCAAAGGCCTATTATGTCTGGCAACAGCATGGGCATTTCTAAAAAGATATGCAAGTCTATGCCTCTCAGAAGATTTTAAAATCTTCAGTGCCTTCCCAGCATCAGATTTAGCCTTTTCTGCAACAGAACTATTTTTGGCTGCATGCCTTAACATTGCGCTTTTGTGACCCTTGCTATTTTCATGGTCAACAATAGCAGACACCCTGCGGTTTGAACAACCAGTTATGAATGTATTATTTCCCTTTAAATTTGAATGAGACAGATCGGGCCCATTTAACTTAGAATAATCAATGCAAATTGAGCAAGACATGGTCTGGTCATCTAAATTAAACAATAACCATTCCCTGCCTTTCTTCCAATTTTCATTTAATTTGCGTTCCGCCCGATGCTCTTCATATTTACGAGACTTTTCTTTCGCCTTTTGGTCCCTTTGATCGGGTGGAGTTTCATTTTTTCTTTTCAAGCCTGGTTTGGCGCCATCAAAATATTTCAATTGAAACATATTACGTCTTTAAAAAGAAAGAAAATGGGTACGAAATCACCTGATTTGTGAAGCCGGTTTCCTTGTCGAAGGTCGAAGGAGGTCGCAGGAACCACGAAAATTTTCTACGATGGGTTTCCGCCTGTTTCGATACTAAACATCATCAATCAAGCTAGCCGGGATCCAATTTTAATGATATGCGACCCAGATTGTTCTTAGCCAATCGTTAAAAATAGAAATATACGCGGAAGCGGGAAAATTGGATTGATTCGCGGCGTATCCTTCGATGCATAACTTCTCTATTGCATCTGTATATCCGAAATGTTGCGGACTTGAAATTGGGAATTACCGAGTAGAACTTTCGTTTTCGAAACGTTACGAACAGATGTTTATGTCTATTTTAAGGTATGTAACCCAGCTTTTTTTTGCCGGACAGTCGGTCCTGTAGTCCGAGAATCATTCATCGGACCGAGCTTAGTTTTACCTGACATGTCCGGCGATCCGACGGTATTTCGTGAAGTCTGCAATGGGAGTACACCGGCTGTCGCGCCGAATTTGGAGCAATCGAACATAGGACCGCATGGTAAAATGCACATGTTCTAGTTAATGATCATTTCCAACAAGTTTTCGGTGTATGACTCTATTATCATTTCATTTTATTATCATTGTTGTTTGTTTGGTTGGTTGTTTTCTGGTGAAGTATATGCATGCATAAGAATACAAAATTCTTAAAAAGGTAAAATGAAAAGAAATGGCTCATCCATTTTTCTTACATGTATTTGTTTTGTAATTCTTCAAATCTGTATAGTTCTGTGCCTATGTGGAAGTCATAAAAATGAACTATAGAAGGATGGTATTGAAACGAATTTTAGATGGATATTATATTCCATCGCTTTCAAACAAAATTACCGATAGCTCTAACTTCGGTTCTAGTACAGTGCTCGTTGTCGTATCCGTGTAACTACAACAGACATATGTAGCTTAGACATGTTTCATCTGGCTTAGTATCGCCGTTCACTTATTGTATTTGTTTGATTATTTGCTCAGTTCATATTTGACGAAAGAAATATCGAGTGCAGCGGTTTTGTTGTTGTTGTTGTTAATAAGAAATCCTCCTATTTATCAAGAAACGTATGGTTTTGACTGTAGGTTGTGGAATTCAGTATGTTTATTGTAGTTCTTGAAGCATAAAACTCAGAAATCCATATTGCATAATGTGAGAGTAATTTGTTTTTTTTTTTAAAAAGTAAGTAATATATGTGTGTAAAAAACCATATTGATTTGATATCTCCCTCTTCTGTGTCACTAGGAAGAGTTAAGCAAAGATTTTCAGTCATGATCATGAAAGGGTCGATTCTTACGGTAAATAAACAACTTACTGCCACTATGTAAACATTCTGCGACAATCGTACGATTATCGCAGCGTAAAATCAACCATCAAAATGATGGTGCATCAACTGTTTTCAATATATCTCGTTTATTGCACTATATAGTACTGGGAAATTTGGCATGAGCATAGCTAAATAATCGTTCTAACACCCTCGAGAGCTAAAAAGGAATCCGAGAAAATTGTAGGCTCATAGGGACAAAATCGTAAAATTTACGACTGGTCTGAAGGTGTCGTATATGTTATCGTAGATTTCACGATACGACGCCTTTCTTGAAAGCCAAAAAGTTTCTTGAAAGTCAATTTTTATCGTACGATTGCGATACGACCAAATTTCAATCGTAGGACCTTTCTTGAAAGAGGCCCCAGGTTAAGAAAATAAGTTTGTATCAAAGTTCAAGCGAAGAGTGTAAGATACTTTAAATAAACAAAATTTTGAGGGAGCCTCAAAGTTCAAATGAGTGCAAACTGCCCTCGGCGACTTGACCACTAAATACATGAATGATTTCGCCATAAAAAGTAGCTCTCCCGTAATGTCAAACCGATTCAAGAAAAGGTCTAGTTATTTGACCCCGGACGTTTTACGAATTTACCTAATAAAGGATTTAAAGTAAGTTCATACGTGCAAAAAATCGATGATTAAGGTACATACATATTATAGCGGTCCAAAACAAGTCATGTGTACGCGCGGAGCAATACACTGTCGCTAAATTATTACGCAATCTTGTCGGGTTAGCGACGCGTCATTACCGCTTCTGTCATAACCTTTCTTTGTAGGATGCAGATGGCGAGGAATACCTTTGATTGGCCTATTGAAAAAATTAAATTCAAAATCAGGGAATTTCTAAAAGTCTTAAACAGATCCACGGGTATTTTATCATAAGTGAAATAGACGCTACCGGAAAACATTTCCGAAAGGCCAATCGACTATCCTCGTTTATAAACGGAATTTTCAGAAAACACGGGGAAATCCCGATGACGTCATACAAACTGTCTGCAGTAACATGTCTGACGAGGGATTTGAAATGACGAGGTTTTCTTGTCTTCGGTTATTCGGATAATTCTGCGTAATTTTTTTATAAGTTTAGAACATTTATTCGCACACTACTTGTCCGTTCCTCACCCTTGGAACGAAAAGTGCGATAACAATAAAGCTGCATTAATCATCAGCTTCCGTAAAATCGCCGAATGCCAAAACATCGAAACTAAAATTTGAGTAGGCCCGACGCGCAAGATATATCCAAGGACCGATTCCAAATAGAAACACTGCAGTTTCTCATATCAGTTTCCAAAATTTATTTAATGAAATAAAGAAAAGATGATTTTGCAACCAAAGCAACCAAAGCTCGTACCTACAGCTAAAAGTTAGAAGTATTTACGCTCGGAAGTCGTTTCTTAAAGAACTCCCCAGAATGATGGTCTTTGGGAATTTATCTTTGAATTTATTAAACGAGTCACCTATAAACAGAAAGAAACGACGCTGTGTCGAGTTTTTATCTGTTTTAGATGACGAGTTTAATAAATTCTGTTTTTTATGATCACAAATTTTATACTTTTATTTATAATATGACCCGATTTTGAAAAAAAAATCGCAAAAATTCTTGAAATTCAACATTTCAATTTTACGCGAAACTTATAACGCCGTTTAAAACTGACGTCACAATATACATGTACACATCATGACGTTATATTTGCAATAAAAAAATAGCGTTGCTATTCGTTTTTAGCTCATTTGCATAGTTATTCCACTAGTGTAATAACACCCGTGTAATATCAAAAATATTCAACAGCGTTATTTCACTTCCGCGACGTAGGTTATATTATAATGTGAAATATTTACTTATAATGTTCATTTCTAATTTTCGTCGACATCCGGGCATGTGGAAAGGTAAACCTCAGTAGTGATATCATCGTTCATTTTAGATTGGATAAACGTTACAATCATTCTAAACAGAACTATGTGCAGAGTGAAAAAAAGGTTCGTGAAACGTTTACGAATTGTTCCTCGCTTCGCAGTTAAAATAGGATACAAAGCCTAGAACTAGTTTTTTAAAGGTTTTGCAAACGTTATTATTTTAAACGCATGACTGGAAACACACTTTAGACAGCAACCCTACTTTCAGGATGTTAGAACGTTTGCGAATTGATCCCATGGAAAGCGATGAACGTTTTGCAACGTTTTCATCACTAACGCAGGTCATATGCCAGACTGACCAAATAAATATACTGAACAACAAAAATAACGCATCGCTTCATTTTTTAGATACATTTTTTTCATAATTTAACGTTTTAAATAATGGTTATATCAAAATAAACGTTGACGAATTATTGATTAGTGTCAAAATGGTCGTCAACGTATATATACGCATTGAAGAGTTACACACTCATAAAGGCGACAAGCCCACAAAACGAAAGATTTTGAAATTAGAGAAGGTATTCATTGCTCGGTAAAAGTCACTAGCGCGTGAATCCTTGTGCAAAACTGCACTCAAAGAATGTCTGACACGTGGATTTCTGGCTATCCATTAGCTGTGTGTGCTGCCTCAATCTGACCTAAAACCTTGGGTTTTCGTGCTCTTTTTTGACTCTCATTGCAAGCTCGTATTTGACGTGCTAGATCTAGAGATAAGTCTAGTCGGTGAAAGATTAGACATTGGTATCACTTAAAAAAGGTGTTCTCGAAGACAGCCCATAGTTGCATGAGCTGAATGGACCATAACATTGACTTGTTCATGGGGTGTAACATAGCTATAGCTACTGAAGGATTAGATACTCGGCTCAGATTTATAATTTTTGTGTTTCACTGTGATTAATAGTCCACTAAAACCTGAAAAACTGTGACATAGAGAGTAAGAATTTCCGGTCATATCACCTTTTAATGCAGCCTCCTCATCGTGTCAGCATCCAAAGTATGGCACCGAGAGCTGTTAAAATCGATGTTTTAACCTTACAGTGGATGAGTTATGATCCCTCATGGCAGTTGCAAGTGTCCTTGATTATTATTGATCCTCATTACCACCTTTATTTGCTGAAATACTCGACCAACTTTATTATCTTTAGATGCATTCGATCTGTTGCACGAGCAGAAATCATGTTTATTACATTCGAGTATCTTTACTCAAATGAGTATGAATTTAGGAATAAATTTCATCACAATTGTGTACCTAGTGGCGGGTCAAACTAAAGTAATGTCATATCATTAAATTGGTCGATTTCAGGGTAAAATTAGTTGTCATTGAAAAGTGATGCGTTATTTTTGTTGTTCAGTATAAATATATTAAAAAAATCATGGATTTATTTTACACGCATGGTGAATACATAGTACATTTAAGAACGCAGAGGTGAAAGCTCGTCCGATATCTTCTTATGTAAACTACAGAACTATCAAAGGAATGACAATTTTTGGATCGACAGTCTTTGTACAACCGTTTTGAGCATGAAACACCAAACAATAGTAAAAGTAGATAACTTTTTGCCATCCTTGAACCACACAGGGGTAAAAATGAAAAATCCAGTGAGGACAACTGGCCAATTCCATTAATGTTCTCTCAACCAGCAAGGTAATATGCACATTTACTTAAGAGACTGAACACATATGCATAGAAAAAGCACATTGATGTCAAAAATTGATTATTTGAATTGTGTACTATGCAAGCTAAATGCATTACTAGCGTACATAGAGTTTCTCAATCAAATACTGTTTTTTCATCGCCACTCATTTTTGTGGTTTTCTCGTAGCAAAAGAAAATGTTCTATAATTTTTCCGCTTTTTACACAATAAGACGTTTCATTTATTAAAACAAGCATGAATTAAAGACACCAAAGTATTGAAAAATTGTCTGATTCCGTTGATCCCACCTTCTTTTTTAAATTTTCAAGTAGTAAGTTTTTAATCGTTTTAGGCAATGATGATGTAATTTACAACCATGATTCATTAAATGAGAGCTTTTTAGCAATTTACCTAAAGCGGTGAAAGCTCCCATGGAGTAATTCCGAGTGTGATAAACCCACCTCCCTTGGGAAGAGAAAACCAAAAAATATGATTTTATTCAATTTCAAACGACACACTCGAAATTTACTATTTATTTAACCATTATTTGCAAAGCAAAAATCTGTGAAATGAGAAAAGATAAAATCAATTTATTATCTAAATAATAAAGAAAGCAAATGTAAATACATTGCTGATTTTTATCACAGATTACGAAAAACTTGTTTGTGATAAAATATGTTTATCATCGAGATATTCGGTGCACAAAAAATATCATTTCTTTCATGATTATTTTCTCTGCGTTTTTTAAATGTACTGAATTTACATCAAATGATAAATGTTAACACTTTTCACTTTTTTTTCTTTTTTATTTGTAGAGTAAATCAAAATAAATAGTTTTGTAAAGTTCAAAATTAGTTTTGCTTACCGTTCAAAATAGTCTATCCCTACTGAAAAAATGCGATCGGTATGACTCGGTTTTTTTTTTTTTTTTTTTTCATTTCAAATGGTGTATTTTTCCTTCTAAATTGCTAGCGGCTGATAATTTCGAAAATTTTTCGTCATTGATTACCTCATAGCATTTCTTAAATGCATTGGTACTTACGACATTTAGATACTGCTATGTCGATAGATTCGGAAAAAAGTGGCAAAACCGATATACGAATATGTCGAGGCGTTCTGAACCTTTCCAATATCAAGCCGATCTCAACATTTTAATATGGGTTGAATACTTTATAATATTATAACCATATAACACTCAAACCATCTTACTAATAGCACGAATCAATAAAATCTGAACCATAAGAATCCGTGGATTAGAACTGAATAACATAGAATTCGAAATTTCATCAAAAAGAAGGTAAAAAGAAAACCGTATTTATATAGCAACCTAAATGTCGTATCGTCAGCTGCTTTCTAGCTAAAGTAACTGCATTTTGGTCATCAGTCAAAGGTATTAATGAAACGGATTAATTCGAATATAAAGAATGTATTGGTCGCCCGCTGTATTATAAATGTTGCTTTCAAATGAGGGCGAGTTTAATTCACGTTTTTGCATTATAATTTGCGAAATCAATATCGGTGAAAAGATAGCCTTCTATATGTAATACATAGGCCACGGATTTCAAAACGACCTTTATCCACGAAGAAGGAATTAAGCAGTAATGAATTTTATAAAGTTTTCACTTAAACTACAATGAATTGCAGCCACGAAACTTTAAAATGCCTCTGTTTTTTTGCAGAAAAGTAATATTTTTGTTGGTATCAGAATTAATAGGTCCCCGAATTATATTAGAAAATACTCTTTTTGGGGAGAATCTTTAATTAATATCGACCGGACAAATCTAAGGAAAACTAATATTAAGGTTCACGTAAAGTGTTTCAGACCCAATTTTAAGGGCACTTCATTTGCCAAGAAAAAGCTGTATGTCCAGGTTTATCATATACCAAAAATGAAGCTATTCAGAAGGACAAGCAGTTGAGCAACATAAGACTGCCATAGCTATAGCGGTATGGTCCAAACATTGTGGAAAAGGGTCAATTTGTACAGAACAAGCAACTGCATGACGGTTGTATAAAATCGTCCAATATTTTAACAAAGTACAGTCTAAAGCTCTATCCAGGTAGTAATACAACCGTTGGTAGCTCTCAAAACTGCACTCTCTTACCCTAGTTTTATTGCCATTACAGCTGGTTTTTCGCAGGTTTTTCATAGACACCCCCCCCCCCCCCCTACGTGACGTAAAATGACGTCTTGATTTTCTTTAGGATTCGTTTTTCTTTATCCACCAGGGTTTCGACGAATGCCAAGTCAGCTGCCGGCAATTTATTGGAGTTCATTGTTTGCAAGCGCTCGCAAGATCGTACTGTAACTTGGTGAGGCAAAGTAGTGCTGTTATGCATGACTAATCGACGTACCCCGTGTCAACATTCTGTATGCTTTTGCAATTTTATTTTTTCGAATGGCTTTCTATGTGATATCGTTGGATAAATAAACTACTCAAAGTTTGCTAAGCACCAAACCTTTTTGCTGTCCTACAGGAGCTGAATAAAAAAACATTCGTGTTCGTGTTTAAAATTGTACAATAATGTTGACAATATGTCTAATGTATACATTACCAAATTTAACACGTAATTTTCTCCGTCGCAGAAGACCGTTTTTTGGTTATTCTAGCCCGACGGAACAGGTTTGCTACGGCAACGTAGCTACGTTTCGACCTTCAAAACGCCGCGGGAGTGCGAGTTTTGACTCAGACTAAACGAACACGGCTGCTGGCGCATAAGACGCTGGCGCCCCGTGCTTTTCATGGATGATTCCAGGTATTACCTGAACTACACTGATAGGAGGAATAGGGTGTGGAGAAGGTCGGGGGAAAAGGTTTCATGCAGCAATATTTAGAGAAAATTTGTGCACATCCTATCAAATTGGAAAGTGACTCATTCAAAGTACAATATCCTATTTTGAATAGAAGTATAGTCTTGTATTTTTTAGTCGTTCTCAACCGAACGGATTTTTTTTTTTTTTTTTTTTTTTTTTTTTTGAATATTCAAATTCAACATTTTTTACACATCAATATTAAAGTAAAAGTTCTACAGCAATCCTACAAAAATTACAAAAATAATATGATGGGTACACGGAATTAGTCTACACTCCTCAAAACTCCTAAGCGGCCACTTGTCTTTTTGGTAATATATTATAAACGCCGCATGGTTTCAACTCGTTTTTGCTTGAATAATGTAGCCAGATCATTAATGAAGTCAACAAGAGAAAACACAGTGAAATAATTCAACAAGAAATGTTTTAAAATTAAACGAAAGTAGGAGTACCCTCGATTCCAAAGTTAACATTGGTGGGTGGGGTATTTTTGACATTTCTTGTTAGGATAAGGACTGTATAGAACGTTTTGGCATTTTTTTATTAATCTTAGGATACCACAGGCGTTGTACCACTGATATTAGTACAAAAGATTGATAGGCGTTGCGTTTTCAAGTATCGGAAAATTCAAATTTCTCTTAAAAGTGTCAATTTTGTGACTTTTGAAATTGAGGGTACATGCATTTAATTCCGTATTTAGGACTTACTGATGCATAATTTTACAAAACAATTGGATAGGATGATGACTGAATGGCCACTCTTTCGAAAGACAAAGTTCACATTTAAAGGTAAAAGCGGAAAATGTGTGAAAAATGGAGAAAGGTAAGGTCGCCGCTTAGAACTTTTGAGTAGACATGTTATATGGTTCAAAATATTTTATATGGGCGTAGTTTTTAAATGTGTACATCTCCTTCCTTTGAACGCACAGCCACATTGTCAATGCTTATATTAGGCAGTTACTAGTAAATGTTGTATCAATTCTATCAATTTTCTTCATAAAATCTTTGTCTAATGAATGGCTTTTGTAAATTTTAAGGTACCTTTAAATGCGGCATGTTCGGTTTGATTATATCCATTACAATAACTTAAGTTTGGATTTTTTTCTTCAAAACTAGATATATTTAAACTTCTGAACCAACAATATCCGGTTCAGACATTCAGTACCGCCCAATTACAGTGTTTACAGCACTTTGATTCTTTATTTCACTTTCGAGGAGTCAGTAAGTTAAAATTAATCGGTGTTCGTAAAATTCAACTTGCTTAGGAGAGACAATTTATGGTAGACGAATTGAAACGTTAACATAAGTTATCTACCTTATATTCTTAAGTTTGTAAATAATGATAGTAAATGTGCACGAGAGTGTTCACACGTGTTTAAATCATACTGTGACATGTATTATCGATTTTGAATGACGAAAAACTTTTGTAAATTAAGTATGTTTTTCCTTCCTATCAAAATATTAAAAGTTCAGTGCCTTTAAGGGGGCGTTAAGAAAAATATGGCCCCTGAGTAAAACAGAACAATTTTCTTTTTTCTTTTTAGCCTTCCGAAACATATTCATCAAAGTTGTCAGGGTCTGGAAGGTTTGTTTTTTAGGGCAATACAGAGAGGGTTTACTTGAATTTCCCATTATCAAGAAACTAATTTTATGCAGATTCTTAATAAAGTAATAGATATTAAACACACCACTTTGGTAGGCCTTTCCTTATTCCTAACACAAGCAATCCATAATTTTTGCAGGGCGGAGTCTAAGTAAGTGGGCGTTGCATGTAGGGTTAAAGTAAATAAGCTTTTTGCATATTTATTCACCTTTATAGGTAGTCTACATTATAAGCTTGAAGCCTTAAACCGTCTATTGATAATCAAACCATTGTGCAAGCTGAAGTTACGAGAGTTTGGAAGCCCAACGATAAATCATAGTCGCTTTTGTTGAGGATGTAAATCCTTTAGATTTTAGAATACTGTTATACGATTAGGCGATAATTGAAAAGAACAAAAATCATGAAAATTCAAATTAAACAATCACAACCTATATTGATCAACAACTCACTGCAGCTACAACAGATTGCAATTGCCAAGATAAATTCTTTTGGAATGAGTAAGGAGTGAAATTGAGTGAGTGTACGAGGGTGAGTTTTGAATGATTTTTTTGGGAGGTAAAACGTAATAACATTACCCCCTTTGATTTGTGCACTTTTCACATTTTGAACTTTTAACATAACGGACAAAACAGACGCTTAAAAATCAACCAGCCAATAAAATAATCAAATTGTAACCCGTCACGCGAAAAGGGACCATCTGGGAATTCAGCAAAATGAATTTTTGAAAAAGAAAATTAATCCAGCATAGGTCAACCAGAAGTCATATTTCACTTGAAGGTAGATTGATCATTCTAGATTCAGAAAATAAGCACGGTGCAAAAAGTTTCGACCCTAGTCAGTCTGCGAAGTTTGCCAAGTCTGACTGGGGTCGACACTTTACGCACTACCTAGATGGTCCCTTTTCTTGTGACGGGTCACAATTATTTGATTTCAATGATGATTATCATGAAGAATTTCGAAACGGTTTTTTTTAAGTAATGAAAATCGGAATGTTTTGAGTGATATGAGTGATTTTTTTTACATGAATGAATAGAGCGCTGAGCGAGTGATTATGAATATTAATTATCGAGGTGAATGTCAATTTCACGATATTACTAACTTTTTTTATCCCTTTTAATAAATGAGGTTGATGAAAATTCCCGTAGAATTTTAGTCAAATGACGGGGCTGTAGTACCTTTCTTTAAGATTCTAGACATTTCTCAGACATATTTTACATCCCTTCAAATGCTCCATAGATTTACCGATTATCCGCTTATGAACACACATGCCGGAAAGAATTTTTATTGGACCAAACCCGGCATCCATTCATTATTGGTGGTCCATGTTCAAGTCATAAAGTAAATCAGATGAAAATGTTATGTCAGTACGAGCGCTTCAGTTGAACATTTCCCAAAGTTTATTCTAAATATTACAATACAGTGCGAAATCACAACCCCATATTTTCTCTCTTTAGTCATCACACGGTTGTCAAATTGTATCGAAGAGAGCCAATGAGATGTAACAATTCTAAAATATACTGAATGCAAAAAGTATAGTCGCACTATTTATAACGTCACAAAGAAGCCAAACAATTAAGCTAAACGAAAGTTTCAATTTGAAATATATGTTAAAAAATGAATTCGAGTGAGTTAAAAAACGGAAGGACGTTCGTTGTTTAAATTGTGTGACTTTACCATTCTACCGGTCTGTAGATAATCATATTGTTATGACATACAAGTTTCGTCTAACAATTCAAAATCATTGCATTCCAAAAGGAAATTGAATAAAATCTTAATTAATGGCAACATCATTGTGAAAGATGAATCGCATCTTGAAATATATCACATCGAAGACGCGCTCAGTATATTAACAAATGACCATTTTTGTCTTTGTATTGCGTCTATATAATTATTTTTTCTCTAATGTATAATGAGAAACAATGTTTAGATCTATTCATACTGATAAAATCTTAGAGTTATCGTCTCATAGATCTAGGGAAAGCATTCGACTTCTAAAATCAAATTTGATACTTGCATGACCTCACCCATCAAATGTCATTGTCATTTCATGGCTTAAATTGCACGCGACAGAAGCATCCCTATACGGTCAATTGACTGCTAAATGACCTCAAAGACAGTCTTAAATGTGTTACTTGAACGCACCATTAAACAGGAATAGAAGTCGTTAACACTTCAATGAATGGTTATTGCTCTCCACTGTAATTGAACAAATTCCTGCCTCTATCATCTTGACGGCTTAATTTATGGCTGTACATGTAGAAACAGACAATCATTACGAGAGATTGCAGTTTATTTTGACCACAAGATGCTGTGTTTTGAATAAGATAACACGCAAATTGTGATTTTTATAATAATCAGATAATTTACTTGATAACCTAGGTAATGCTTTGTAATACTTTGTACGGAAATGAAACATAATCAGTGACAGATCATTACCCTATAGTCACAAGGACATGTAAGCATTCAACAAATACAGTTTGTTTATACAGGGAAGTTCAAAACAGAAATAAAAACAAGAAAGGAATGTTGGTTTCATGACAATAGGAATGTCTTGTCAATGTTAGGCAAAAGTTTCTCCCCAGGCTTACCTCGGCTTTAGAATATTAAATTCGAGGTAATCACACCCAGGGGACATGTTTGATTTGGTGTCAGATCGATTTATCGTTTTATTGAATTTGCAAAATCACCGGTGAAAATCTAGCTGATGTTGTTCTCGAAATGATTAAATTCTTGTTGCATCTATACAGTTTCTGGCAGTATGGAAATTTTGTTTCGATCTGCACGGACTAAAGCTTTAAATGTACATCTATTTTGTAAGCATAAACACGCGTGTTTAAATAAATGTTTCATATTTGATAAATTTAAAACGTTCCTATTTTATGATATTAAATTATGATAAACTTAAACCAACTTCTAATCTCTTAAATCACTTAAATAAAGCACGAAAAGTATTACTTAATCATAGGGAAGATGCAAGTGTTTGTTGAGTTCTGATAGCCTGTTCACTTGGTAGATATCGAAATCCAAATTCAACGAACAAATCTCCGGGAAAATCAATTTAACTTCCGTGAGAACATCGGTACCCCGAATTTCAAAATTAACATTGGTGGGTGGGGTTAATCTAACAAATTCGCCTCATTTGCGCAAATGAATGTCTTAAATTATGTTTTCTTTACGTTTCTCTATACTTCTACTTTTAAGGCATCGGAAGGTTAATGATTTTTCAACAATAAAACGGTATTTCCTCGACTAAAATTTAAAAAATGCCCAGCATTTTGCGAGTTTTGTGACTTTTTCAAAGTAGGGTTGGTGTCTTCTTTTGTCTTTTACATTCGTTCTTTCGGTCCCTTTACCAAAGTCATTGAGATTGATTTGTCTTTGCATGAGAGTAATGTTCTGTTCCACTCTTTTCTTGTAAATGTGTTGAAAATAGAGAAACATGTAGTGACCGATTAAAAGATGGTTTCAGTTTATGTGAAGAGAATGTTAATTGGTTTGACGGAGGTATGAATCTTAAAACCTTACCACTCTCATGTTTGAATCCGCTTCCCGTACTAAGCAATCATATTCAGAACCACAAAGGAAAGGTTTCTGATGTTCTTTGGTGAAAATGAATTTAACCGGGATTCAAGAAAAAAACCGCTTCTATAAAAGTTTTGATTGGTTGTTTTAATTAGTTAAGCATAGCGTTGGTACTCAATGATTCAGATTGGACGAATGTGTCAGAGGAATTCTGCAAGATTCAAATGTTCCCCAAATCCGAGAGTAGGTATTGGTGCTAATATATACACAACATAAAATTTGATAATCAATGTAAATTTTCATAATACAAAGCCTGTGAGATTCATTCCGAAATCAGACAAAAAAATACATTTAAAAATATTTCGCACTAGAAACAGCCAAGCTTTACTGGTGGATATTGCTGTCAATTTCTAAGAAAATTCAGTCGTTCGACAATATTTTGAGAAATCAGTTTCCGATAAAACACAAAAACCTTCTCAAAATACTGCCTGTACAATATGCACCCACTCAGAGATCACGTCACCAACGACTGCATAAATTCGATTAGGTTCGATTTCGCAACACCTTTAGGGTCCTAATTTTGAAGCTCGACATTGACGAACGAATCGCAGTTATCTCAACCTTTGCTATCATTCGTGTTACACGTCGATTGGAAAAAATATCTGTTAATTGAAAGTTTAAAGATAAGCATTACCACCAAAAGATGTTTGTATATAATTGTACTAGTGTGACGTTTCGTTTGTGGTTCAGTATATTTATTCTCCAGTAGAACAATCTTTTTATGAAAAGGAAAAATCAGCCACTTCGCAACGAGGGAAGATGATTCCTTTTACAAATTTCTGTTAAATGTTCAAACAATGTCATTCGATATGAGCGAGTTTTGCACCCTCTAGAAACACGCAAGAAACTAGTTCAGTACGCTGGCGATTTGCTCTGCACACTTTCCTCTTAAAATAGGGATACACTGACACACACGTTTAACTTCGCGCCATCATTCTTCCAAAGTACTTCCAGCATGCTTTTCGCGAATGTGAACAAAATAGCCCGGGTTCGATCCTCAAAAGCGCTGATCCTTTCCGGCTTTTGTCTCCCAGCATGGGTTGATAATCCCATGTGAGACAGCAGCTAGAGACTTGGAGTTAGTGTACTGGTAGTACTTGTGTGAGGCTTGAACTGAACGTGTCGGGGCGTGTTATTTTAAATCTAACTCGTTTTGCACACGTTGGCAAAAACGTTAAGAAATGCGACCCCATTATAAAGGAAATAGGGATAGATGTTTTGTTAATTACTGTATTCAGACTTAAAATTATCAAATGATAAATCGCTGATAAATCACAATATTCCCACCGAAAACAAGTATACTTAACTTCGAAAGAACATCCACAAATATATGTTCTCTCACTGAGTTTATTGCATTTGTAACTTTAATACCGGTCTAAACCAGACTTACTTTTCTGGTCCGATTTTTTGACTGTTTGGTTCCATGTTCATTTCCGAAGCAACGCTGTTTTAGTAAACATGTCAACTAAGCTTGCGGGGTCTTGCGCACAAAGGTTAATTGAAAAATTTTAATGTGCATTGAAAGACACTTTATCACCTAGCAATGAACCGTTTCAAAACATTAATTCTGATGATGTCAAATGTTACCTAAGAACGATATCAGCCAAAATTGGGCCTACGGAGGCAAGCCATTTTAAGTAGGCTTTGCGCTATCAATATAAAATTCAAACTGATCCTGAAAAATGAAGGTTTTTTTTAAAAAAAAAAAAAAAAAAAAAAAAAAAAACGTTTAAGGTGCTTAGAACAGTGTTCCGATTGAATATCAAAGACTGGTGCAACTAACCATGTGGATTATTCTTTGCTCTTTACTGCGAAAACAAGATACCGTCATCAAGTGGTATTGTTTATTGAATATAGCGGACGATCCGTTAATCATTAGCACATTAACGATAAACAAATCTGGTTGCCATTATGACTCCTGTAAACGCTAAAAAAAGCGTCTTATCAGCCAATTTTCAAAATGAAAATGATGGTATGAAAGCCCGATTGCTAACTGCCGAAATTTTTGTAACTCGCCAATGATACTTAAGCATTAATTTCAACGCTTTATCCTTTTTCATGCGAGTTTTCACCATAATCACAAGATGTATGCTTACCCCATCCACTATCCAACCATGCAATGTGAGTCGGTACAATACAATACACTACTCAAAAGTTATAAGCGGCCACCAAACATTTCTCCATTTTCACATATTTTCCGCTTCTTTTTTGAAATGTGACCTTTGCCTTTCAAAAGAGTGGCCATTCAGCCATCAACTTGTCAAATTGTTTTTAAAATCATGCATCAGGAAATCCTAAAGACGTAATCAAATACATGTATCCTTACTTCAAAAGTCACAAAAAAATCATTTTGTAGAGAATTTTGAATTTTTCGCCATTTGAAAAACGCACATCTAATCAATGCTTTGTACCGACATCAGTGGTAGAACGCCTGTGGACTTCTTCGGAGTTAAAAAAAATGCCACAACTCTATATCCATTCGTTATTCTAATAAGATATGTCAAAAATACCCCCACCCACCAATGTTAACTCGAGGGAACTCATACATGCATCTTATTTTCAATCAATTCTTTTTGCATTTCTTTGCTTTTTTTGCTTGTTGACTTCATAAATGTATTGGCTACACTAATCCAGTGAAAACGAGTTGAAACCATGCGGCATTTATGCCATATGACCAAAATGCAAGTGGCCGCTTAGGAGTTTTGAGTAGTGTACAATACAATTCTATTATTTTTTTTTTTCTTCTAAGCATTGCGTATTCATACACATACGCTCAACCTAGCACTCGAAGATTTACATTAGCATCGATGTATACGTACACACACATATGCTCGTAATCATTTGCTTGTACAGCCTGCGGATGAGCGCTGTGTAAACTGATAATGTTACATTAAAACAACGTTGAATCATTCAGAGAAAATGGACGCTTTTTAAAACCGATTTATTGTGTGGGCATTGCGATAGAACTCACATGCGAAATAACCATTTTAATTCACGTGAACTTCCTTTAAATGGTGTTGTCAAGCGAGGCTTATCAGTTTGACAGCGATCTCGGGTAGCATAATTATCTCAATCCCACGCACGTGGTTACATTGTATATGGTCGTTCTACCAAAAGATGCAAAGACAAGTTAGAAATCGTATTAAAATTTTAAGTATGTCAATTTATATTTTGTGGACGTTTCTTTTTGAGTTAAAAATATAAATTGTTAGTACCATTTAAAGTCACTGGTTACAACAACAACAACAACAACACTAAACTAAATTTAACTAAACTGAAATAAACTAAACTTAATAAACAAAATAAGTCCTTTCAAATTTTTGTGTAGGGAATTTGGTCATATTCTCGATATTTGGCGAAATTTCGCTGAACATCAGCTCCACAGTACCAGATATCATGCATATTGTTTCATAATCACCTGCTTAACTTGACCTTGATTCTCTCTCTTTGAGTGCAAAAACTTTAGTCTGAAATCTGCACACTTATATTCTGCAAAGTTGGGATTATAACGCCAGTTTGACAACAAAGGCACTGCACAAATAGAAGTTCATCGTGTGTGTGTGTTTATAGTTTTATAAGGTCACTCCGTGCTCGAAGCATATTTATCGTTGACCAACTATATACCAAAAGATGACCTCCAGTTCAAAGGTCAAGATAACTCTTCATGTCATCTTTGATTTTATTACAGAGTCAATTATAATGCAGCAAGGTCGTCATGTGTAATTCAATCATACATGTTAACCTTGCCATCCAACTTCTCTAAAATTATCTCGTTGTCCGCCGTATTAGAAGGATCTATACCGACGCCTGCTAAAATCGCATCGGTGTTAATTTAGAGTTTCTTTTCTGTAAGGCATTTAACATCGTAAAAAACATAGGTTAGGTATGATAAAACTCCCTCTTCGAGTGTCAAAATGAAACGAGTATAATTTCGTGGATTATCTATGCCTAAACTTGAGTAGCGATCATTATGTGTTCGAGCATCACGTGCGCTTCCTCACATTGATGCTTCGATGCATAATGACATAGGTGTTTTAGTATTCGATATGCTTGTGATTCACGCAAGAAGTATTGGAATATTCCGACTTGATTCTTGCAGAGATGTCGTGTTGTTAACCTCTTGAAATAGGGTCGGATCAAGAAAGAATCGTTTTTAAGGTTTAATCTATTGTTATTATAATGGCTATTGTTAAAATAAGGCGTCTTGTAAACTTAAGCAGCAGATAATCTAGTAGATTTCGTCATAATAGGTCGCTTGTGACGTCTGCACGGTAAGACAACCGCATCGGACAACATCATAGACGTTATCAGTATTTGATCACCAAATCTTTGACAAAGGTATAGATGAGGGCTAACGGACAATCAGTTAGCTAATATCTCTGGTTCAATGACTTGACGTTTTAATCTCTGGTCAATATTGTTAACCATGTTATTGTAGAGGTGTCAATCTTTGAAGCTGGATTAATTCTCTATAATTCTTGGCTCAAACACAATTTATGCGTGAGCCGGACAGCAATGAATTTGTCTTGAATACAAATTAAGAATTTTTAACAATATTTACTTTTTTGTAAATTATTGTCCTTTCTTTCTAAATAGGGTTTTTTAAATAACTATATGTTTCTTTAGCAACAAACTTTACTCTTTGTTTTATTACTTTACAAATGAAAATGCTTCGAGATACTTCAGAGAAGAAAATATCTTTTTGGTATGCTGTTCCGACCAAAAAAGAATAGATCTATAACTCTAAAAGATAAGATTGAAAAAACGATAGTTCATAAGCCTTTATTAGAGAATTAGCAAGCACATACTGATAACGTTAATGACGTCGTGCGATTATGTTGTCTTGTCTAACGAATGTCACGATTGACCCACTTTTAAAAAGTCTACTACATTATCCCCTGTTAACGGTAAAACACACACTTATACAACAAACGTCAGACTTGGGCCCGATTTAAGGCTTTAAATCGTTTTTCCGGATCCGACCCAATTTAATGAGCGTAAAATCACGAAAGCAAAATAGTTATTTTGCCTTTTAACCAAACAAGTCAGAATGCTTCGAAGCTTATTGTGTGAATCACTGGAATATCAAATGCTTAAGACAAATGCATGATTTTGTTTCGAAGCAACAATGTGAAGAAGGCGCATGTGTTGCTCAAAAACTTAGTGACCTCTTCTAATGTTTAGGCGTAAAAAATTTACGAAATCGAAATGTTTTCATTTTGTCACGACAGAAAAAAATATCTGGGGCGTTTTTTCTTGACGTCAGTATACATACAAGTATGGGAGTGAAGTTTGATGACTGAAACGGAGAATGTCTCACTTGAGCAACAAAGCTTTATAAGTGTGTGACCACAAAATCGCAAGTTGTAAAATAAATAAATAAATAAATAAATAAATAAATAAATAAATAAATAAATAAATAATATAAATGAATAAATAAATAAATAAATAAATAAATAAAATAAATAAATAAATAAATAAATAAATAAATAAATAAATAAATTAATAAATAAATAAATAAATAAATAAAGAAAGAAAGAAATAACCACAGGCTACGATATCATGTCCTTGTTTTAATTCATTGTTTCAAACGATATGTAACTAATTCTTATGCAACTAGTTCTTGATGTAGTTTGTTCCACACTTCAGGGTCTGCTCTGGGCTCGAAACTGCGATCTGTGGATTGAAGAGTTCTGACGAAACGATTGTTGAAGTTCACCTGTAAATGATTCTATTTTTGATGTTCCCATTAAGATTATTCAGGTCAAATTTTCTGAAATTTTGCCTTAATATGCAGTTCAAAACAATTTCATGAGCCACAAATAAAGGTAACACAAAGAAGATTTTTTCATAATGATAAAATCTTTTCATTTTAGTTGAATGAGATTAATCATGAAATATCAATAAAATAGTTTTTCTTTATGGGGGTTAGAGGCTTGAAGTAGTTGACCCATAAAAGTTCAGCTACGTTTCGGAACTCATGTTCTTTCACAAGGTTTACACAGGGTTCCTTATAAATTCATTAGGAAACCTCAATTAAATATGTTAACTTTCATGACCTCCGAAACGTTGCATACCTTTAATGGGTCCACTACCTTAAAATTTGCGTATAATACGCTCCCCTATTTATTCAGTTCATGAAGTTTTTTATTTCAAACCCCATTTATTGAAAGAAACAACAAATCCTCTCTTCATCTCATAAAAAAAATAATCACCGATGGACGAATCAAATGCGAACTTAGGTATTAATTTTAGTTAAAATGTAAAGTGTAAATTTATCTTTTATTCCAACCACCTGTTTCTATAAATATTTACCATTCAGCTATTAATCTGAGTACACAATCACGCAATATTCACAATGAACTCCAGAATTATTCCCTTCTGGATGATGTCAGATTAACCTTTCTTTCAACATTATAAACCCAGATTACTAGAGACTGTTTTCATCATCTTTTATCACAAAGGTGTTATCCTACTTAAAATATAGACAGTATAGTGTCGAACTTTTAAATTCTTGTTTTCTGATATCTCCGGTATTTCTGATTCGTGTCCTAATATACACAAATAGCAACATTGAAGTTACTGTCGGATATAAGTTGATTTATAGTTTGGTAATTCAAAATATAGAGAAATTTTATCATTATGCATATGTAGAGGATAATGTTTTCTCTGTGAAAGTTCAATTCATAATCCATTGAGCAGAAAACAAAAGCTTTATTTTCACGAGTGGTGTAGCAGATTTATTCAAATAGCAGACAAAAGTGAAGAAAATGGGACAAATTTTCTTAAAGAGCGTCATTTACACGTGATTACTTTGTAAGTTGTGACGTAATTTATCAATGCGCCTTGATAATGCCAAAAAGGACTTAGTGAACGAAAGCAGGGTAAAGGTTTTTTCTGGTTCAGCTGTGTGTGTATCAAATGATACATAATTATGTGTGTGAAGCTGGCACTTCAATCGTCAATAGACATTCAGGTCTACATTGAATGTAGAGCTGAAGAGACCACACCGTCTCTACATTCGCAAAACATAATGTAGACCTAAGAAGGTCTCTTTGAGAACTTCAATCAACATTCAGGTCTACATTCAAACTTTTTCAATGTAGAGCTATTCAATCAACATTCAGGTCTACATTCAAACGTTTTCGATGTAGAGCTACGCAATCGACATTCAGGTCTACATTCAATTTTCTCAATGTAGAGCTACACAATCGACATACAGGTCTACATTCAAACTGTTTTAAATGTAGATCTATTCAATCGACATTCAGGTCTACATTTAAACTTTTTCAATGAAGAGCTATTCCAACGACATTCAGGTCTACATTCAAACTTTTTCAATGTAGAGCTATTCAATCGACATTCAGGTCTACATTCAAACTTTTCCAATGTAGAGCTATTCCATCGGCATTCGGGTCTACATTCAAATTTTTCAATGAAGGGCTACTCAATCGACATTCAGGTCTACATTCAAACTTTTTCAATGTATAGCTATTCAATCGACCTTAAGGTTACATTTTAATTTTTAAATGTAGAGCTTCGCAATCGACATTCAGGTATACATTCAACTTTCTCAATGTAGAGCTACACAATCGACATTCAGGTCTACATTCAAACTTTTTCAATGTCGAGCTACGCAATCGATATTCAGGTCTACATTCAAACTTTTTCAAAGTAGAGCTTTTCCATCGACATTCAGGTCTACATTCAATTTTTTCAATGTAGGGCTGCTCAATCGACACACAGGTCTACATTAAAACTTTTTCAATGTATAGCTATTCAATCGACATTAAGGTTGAATTTTAATTTTCCAATGTAGAGCTTCGCATTCGACATCCAGGTTTACATTCATTTTTTTCAATGTCGAGCCATTCCACCGACATTCATGTCTACATTCAAACTTTTTCAATGTTGAGCTATTCAATGGACATTCAGGTCTAAATTCAAATTTTCCAATGTAGAGCTACGCAATCGACATTCAGGTCTACATTCAAACTGTTTAAATATAGAGTTATTCAATCGACATTCAGGTCTACATTCAAACTTTTTCAATGAAGAGCCATTCCATCGACATTCAGGTCTACATTTAAAATTTTCAATGAAGGGCTATTCCATCGACATTCAGTTCTACATTCAAACTTTTTCAATGTAGAGCTATTCATTCGACATTCAGGTCTGCCTTCAAACTTTTCCAATGTAGAGCTTCGCAATCGACATTCGGGTCTACATTCAATTTTCTCAATGTAGAGCTACACAATCGACATTCAGGTCTACATTTGATTTTTTCAATGTAGGGCTATTCCATCGTCATTCAGGTCTACATTCAAAATTTTTCAATGTAGATCTATTCAATCGACATTAAGGTTACATTTTCAGATTACAATGTAGAGCTTCGCAATCGACATTCAGGTCTACATTCAATTTTCTCAATGTAGAGCTACATAATCAACTTTCAGGATACATTCAAACTTTTTCAATGTAGAGCTATTCAATCGGCATTCAGGTCTACATTCAAACTTTTCCAATGTAGAGCTACGCAATCGACATTCAGGTCTACATTCAATTTTCTCAATGTAGAGCAACACAATCGACATTTAGGTCTACATTCAAACTTTTTTAAATATAGAGCTATGTAATCGATATTCAGGTCTTTATTCAAACTTTTTCAATGAAGAGCCATTCCATCGACATTCAGGTCTACATTTAAAATTTTCAATGAAGGGCTATTCCATCGACATTCAGGTCTACATTCAAACTTTTTCAATGTAGAGCTATTCATTCGACATTCAGGTGTGCCTTATAACTTTTCCAATGTAGAGCTTCGCAATCGACATTCAGGTCTACATTTAATTTTCTCAATGTAGAGCTACACAATCGACATTCAGGTCTACATTAAAACTTTTTCAATGTAGAGCTACGCAATCGACATTCAGGTCTACATTTAATTTTCTCAATGCAGAGCTATTCAATCGACATTCAAGTCTACATCAAACTTTTTTAAATGTAGAGTTATTCAATCGTCATTGAGATATACATTCAAAGTTTTTCATTGAAGAGTTATTCCATCGACATTCAGGGTTACATTAAATTTTTTCAATGTCGAGCTACGCAATCGACATTCAGGTCTACATGCAAACTTTTTCAATGTAGAGCTATTCAATCGTCATTCAGGTCTACATTCAAATTTTCCAATTTAGAGCTACGCAATCGACATTCAGGTCTACATTTTTTTTCTCAATGCAGAGCTACACAATCAACATTCAGGTCTACATTCAAATTTTTTTAAATGTAGAGCTTCGCATTCGACATCCAGGTTTACATTCATTTTTTTCAATGTCGAGCCATTCCACCGACATTCAGGTCTACATTCAATTTTCTCAATGTAGAGCTACACAATCGACATTCAGGTCTACATTTGATTTTTTCAATGTAGGGCTAATCCATCGTCATTCAGGTCTACATTCAAAATTTTTCAATGTAGATCTATTCAATCGACATTAAGGTTACATTTTCAGATTACAATGTAGAGCTTCGCAATCGACATTCAGGTCTACATTCAATTTTCTCAATGTAGAGCTACATAATCAACTTTCAGGATACATTCAAACTTTTTCAATGTAGAGCTATTCAATCGACATTCAGGTCTACATTCAAACTTTTCCAATGTAGAGCTACGCAATCGACATTCAGGTCTACATTCAATTTTCTCAATGTAGAGCAACACAATCGACATTTAGGTCTACATTCAAACTTTTTTAAATATAGAGCTATGTAATCGATATTCAGGTCTTCATTCAAACTTTTTCAATGAAGAGCCATTCCATCGACATTCAGGTCTACATTTAAAATTTTCAATGAAGGGCTATTCCATCGACATTCAGGTCTACATTCAAACTTTTTCAATGTAGAGCTATTCATTCGACATTCAGGTGTGCCTTATAACTTTTCCAATGTAGAGCTTCGCAATCGACATTCAGGTCTACATTTAATTTTCTCAATGTAGAGCTACACAATCGACATTCAGGTCTACATTAAAACTTTTTCAATGTAGAGCTACGCAATCGACATTCAGGTCTACATTTAATTTTCTCAATGCAGAGCTATTCAATCGACATTCAAGTCTACATCAAACTTTTTTAAATGTAGAGTTATTCAATCGTCATTGAGATATACATTCAAAGTTTTTCATTGAAGAGTTATTCCATCGACATTCAGGGTTACATTAAATTTTTTCAATGTCGAGCTACGCAATCGACATTCAGGTCTACATTCAAACTTTTTCAATGTAGAGCTATTCAATCGTCATTCAGGTCTACATTCAAATTTTCCAATTTAGAGCTACGCAATCGACATTCAGGTCTACATTTTTTTTCTCAATGCAGAGCTACACAATCGACATTCAGGTCTACATTCAAATTTTTTTAAATGTAGAGTTTTTCAATCGTCATTCAGATCTACTTTCAAACTTTTTCAATGTAGAGTTATTCCATCGACATTCAGGTCTACATTCAATTTTTTTTCAATGTAGAGCTACTTAATCGACATTCAGGTCTACATTCAAAGTTTTTCAATGTAGACCTATTCAATCGACATTCAGGTCTACATTAAAATTTTCCAATGTAGAGCTACGCAATCGACATTCAGGTCTACATTCAATTTTCTCAATGTAGAGCTACACAATCGACATTCAGGTCTACATTCGAACTTTTTCAATGTAGAGCTATTCAGTCGATATTCAGGTCTACATTCAAACTTTTTCAATGTAGAGATATCCCATCGACATTCAGGACTACATTGATTTTTTTCAATGTCGAGCTACGCAATCGACATTCAGGTCTACATTCATATTTTTTCAATGTAGAGCTATTCAATCAACATTCAGGTCTACATTCAAATTTTCAAATTAAGAGCTATTCCATCAACATTCGGGTCTACATTCAACATTTTTTTTTTAATGTAGAGCTTTTCAATCGTCATTCAGGTCTACATTCAAACTTTTTCAATGTCGATATATTCTATCGACATTCAGGTCTACATTTAAATTTTCAAATGTAGAGCTACGCAATTCAAATTCAGGTCTACATTCAAAGTTTTCAGTGTAGAGATTATCAATCGATATTCATGTCTACATTCAAATTTTACAATGTAGAGCTACGCCATCGACATTCAGGTCTTCATTGAATTTTCTCAATGTAGAGCTACACAATCGACATTCAGGTCTACATTCAAACTTTTTCAATTTGGGGCAATTTAAACGACATTCATGTCTACATTCAAACTTATTTTAATGTAGAGCTATTCAATTAATATTCTGTTCTACATTCAAACTTCATCAACGTTGAACTATACAATCGATATGCAGGTCTACATTCAATTTTTTTCAATGTAGAGCTATTCCATCGACATTCGGGTCTACAGTCAAATTTTCCAATGTAGTTCTATTCCATCGACATTCAGGTCTACATTCAAACTTTATCAATGTATAGCTATTCAATCGACATTAAGGTTACATTATAATATTGCAATGTAGAGCTTCGCAATCGACATTCAGGTCTACATTCAATTTTCTCAATGTAGAGCTACACAATCGATATCAGGTCTACATTCAAACTTTTTTCAATGTAGAGCTATTCAATCGACATTCAGGTCTACATTCAAATTTTCCAATGTAGAGCTTCGCAATCGACATTAAGGTCTACATTCAAACTTTTTTAAATATAGAGTTATTCAATCGTCATACAGATCTACATTCAAATTTTCCAATGTAAAGATATTACATCGACATTCAGGTCTACATTTAAATTTTTAAATGTCGAGCTACGCAATCGACATTCAGGTCTACATTCAAACTTTTTCAATGTAGAGCTATTCAATCGACATTCAGGTCTACATTCAAATTTTCCAATGTAGAGCTACGCAATCGACATTCAGGTCTACATTGAATTTTCTCAATGCAGAGCTACACAATCGACATTCAGGTCTACATTCAAACTTTTAAATATAGAGTTATTCAATAGTCATACAGATCTACATTCAAACTTTTTCAATGTAGAGGTATTCCATCGACATTCAGGGCTACATTTAAACTTTTTCAATGTAGAGCTACTTAATCGTCATTTAGGTCTACATTCAAAGTTTTTCAATGTAGAGTTATTCAATCAACATTCAGGTCTACATTCAAATTTTCCAATGTAGAGCTACGCAATCGACATTCAGGTCTACATTTAATTTTCTCAATGCAGAGCTACACAATCGACATTCAGGTCTACATTCAACTTTTTTTTTAATGTAGAGTTAATCAGTCGTCATTCAGATCTACATTCAAACTTTTTCAATGTAGAGTTATACCATCGACATTCAGGTCTACTTTTTTTCAATTTCGAGCTACGCAATCGACAATCAGGTCTACATTCAAACTTTTTCAATGAAGACCTATTCAATCGACATTCAGGTCTACATTCTAACTTTTTCAATGAAGAGCTATTCCATCGACATTCAGGTCTGCATTTAAAATTTTCAATGTAGGGCTATTCCATCGACATTCAGGTCTTCATTCAAACTTTTTCAATGTATAGCTATTCAATCGACATTAAGGTTACATTTTAATTTTCCAATGTAGAGCTTCGCAATCGACATCCAGATCTACATTCAATTTTCTCAATGTAGAGCTACACAATCGATATTATGTCTACATTCAAACTTTTTCAATGAAGAGCTATTCAATCGACATTCAGGTCTACATTCAAATTTACCAATGTAGAGCTTCGCAATCGACATTCCGGTCTACATTCAAACTTTTTTAAATATAGAGTTATTCAATCGTCATACAGATCTACATTCAAACTTTTCCAATGTAAAGATATTACATCGACATTCAGGTCTACATTTAAATTTTCAAATGTCGAGCTACGCAATCGACATTCAGGTCTACATTCAAACTTTTTCAATGTAGAGCTATTCAATCGACATTCAGGTCTACATTCAAATTTTCCAATGTAGAGCTACACAATCGACATTCAGGTCTACATTGAATTTTCTCAATGCAGAGCTACACAATCGACATTCAGGTCTACATTCAAACTTTTAAATATAGAGTTATTCAAAAGTCATACAGATCTTCATTCAAACTTTTTCAATGTAGAGTTATTCCATCGACATTCAGGTCTACATTTTTTTTCAATTTCGAGCTACGCAATAGACAATCAGGTCTACATTCAAACTTATTCAATTTCGAGCTATTCAATCGACATTCAGGTTTACATTCAAATTTTCAATGTAGGGCTACTCAATCGACATTCAGGTCTACATTCAAATTTTCAATGTAGGGCTACTCAATCGACATTCAGGTCTACATTCAAACTACATTTCTGTGGGATCTGAAAGTTGCCGAATTTTTAAAGGAAAATAAATCGAGGAGAATCAACAATTAACATCAACTGGAAAAAAGGCAACGAATTGAAAGGGAATTCAAGGGTACTCCTTATTTCAAAATTAACATAGGTGGTGATTGGGTCATTTTAGTATTTTATGCTTGTGTGAGAAGCACAATAGTATTTTCTTTCAATAATATGGTATTTGACACGCAAAAGTTAGTGTTTTTTACGTGAAAATAAGGCCAGCCCTTCGACGCACATATTCGGGGGTCAATTAAAAAATCTTTGACAATTTAAGTAAAGGGTCACACAAGGAACATCCATGCCAAGTTTCATTGAAATCAGCCCGATGGTTTGAGAGAAGGTTTTTACTGACTGTTAAAAATGCCACGCCCATATTTGGGGTTAAATCCCAAATTCTGTAACAATTTTAGAAGAGAGCCACCCCAGGAACAATTCTTCATAGCTTCGTTAAACTAATCACATTGAGAAGATGACTAAAGAAAAAGTATACGGACGGACGGACTGACGCTCGACGGACACACCGCCCATGACAAAATCTAGTGGAGCTAAAAACACGATCCGTCAGTGGCGGGTTATACTCCAAGAATAATTGCTTGATATTTAAGTTCTCTTTAAATCAACAGTAAAAACTTATTTAAAACAGGTTACGATGACAACTGTCGTATGTAGGTTATCATAGCATTTGCTTAATGTTTCCCAGGATGTTGAAGAAAAAGTTCAGGGCAGATTGCCTGGGGCAATGCAAAGATCTTACATCAAGCGCCTATTGAAAGACATGTTTATTGGGCATATTTCCAACCAGTGTTTGTCACCAGTCAATTAATTAGACATTATCCACTTAGGTGAACTCCGAGATCGGACATTTGACTTACTTAAATATCGTGGGATGTCTCAAAATACACAAACAACTTATACCTACCCTTTACTAATATAAGTACATGTACATGTATGTGTTGCATGTATTATTTTTTCTCCGATTTTTTTTTTCACAATAAAGTACTATGGTTTTATGATTCTAAGGACGCGTAATATTACTAGATGTAAACGTTCGCGAAACGTTTGAGAAATGATATCACTTTTGGCACATACACAAATTCACAAAGCGGGTAGCAATTTCAAAACGGTCAGAAACGTCTTTGCATCTCGAACAAATGCTTGAAAAAGAGATCGGATCCAGCAAAAGTCAGCATAAGAGTCGGCTGTCCGAATATATTTACGGCAAAAGAGAACGATTATTTCTAGATTCAGAAAATGTTCTCAACAAAAACTCGTTTCAATATAAGCCATCCTTCGAACCAGCAAAGACTGAGATTGGCATATTTGTTCTTCTCTTACTATTCTTTTAAATGGGTGGATGTTATGTAAAAAATAGTGTCACAAAATCGCATCGGTAATGTTTTCGGAAATAGAGTCTGCGAGGAACCAGCCGATTCAATCACGGTCATGAAATCTTGTTGTTGCGTTGGTGAATTTTGTCTACCTTATAAAATCTGCCGACAAGTCTGTAAGAGTCGTAGGTGGCGAAAAATTTGTATCATTACTTGAACTTTTCCGAAATTAGAATTCCCCAAGGTTACCGCCTGGGTGTCCAAACTGTATCGACCACCAATCGCTGGCGAGCGGCCGGGCAACAATCGGTTATCTGACGTGGATCTGTCGATTTTGTTCCATCGAAGACTTATTTCTTTTTTTTTTTCTGGTTTTGACATTTGACTTCCGTCAAAATTAACGACGCCTCGCCGGCGTATCGGTGGCTATTCGATGACACGCTTCTGTAAACCGATTTTCAATTTCTGCCTATACTAAAGTGTGTATTATCGCTGGCCAAGAAAGAAGATGTCGTCACGTCAGCGATTTCATATTTTCTCGTAATATTGCCAACGTCCGGCGGACGCATCAAAAATCAAACGACATAGAGGAAAATCGTTTTTTTAAGTGTCGATCTATATTTCACTGGGTGAAAAACAGAAGATACATTTTTAGAAGTGGCTGAAATTATAACTTTTGTTTGTCACGAAATGAAATATCAATTTATATTACCCGAAAATTAAACGATTTCTCTATTTGTTTGTTTAAAAGATTAGAAAAAAGATGAAAATTTAATGACAATTTTTCTTATAGCGCGTCATTTTGCATGTGATTACAAGGCAAAGTCATCTTGAGGTCATAGATTTGTTTATTGGGCAGTGATCAAATAACTTCAAATAGACTGAAATGAACGAAAGCAGAGTGTTTTTTTTTTTTATATATATATATATATATAAACAATTACTGGTTTGCAGGTTGGATTTTCATTTAATTATCTACTGTTATTTGTGATAAAACACTGATCAACAATAAAGAAACACGTTATTCTCGCACATTTGACTGTATTGGGTTGACACTTGATTCTCGTATGTTCTAAGCTTTTTCAACATACTTCGTAAGTTTCTCTTAAAGCTTGTTTATACCGACTCCATGCTCTGTATTTAGATTATAACACATACTTAAGATGCCTTCCATCATGAATATTTGATGCTTATTTCTCAATAAAAAATGACTAAATTCCCTCTTTTTTTCTACCCCTTTAAAACATTTGATTGCTGAAAAAAATCTCAGATAAAGAAAAGGATGTGATGGTGGTACTGGTGTGAGAAATACCAGAAATCCATCGTTAGGTGCTCCAGCCGCCGTGATATAACTGAACGATTGTTGACTCGTCGTAAAACCCTTTTCGAGTAAACTTATTGAAAGTATACAGGAAAGCCTTGTCGAATGCAGGTTGTTAAAATTGTGTAGAATAATCTTAATAATGCGATTTAATACAGTAGGCCCATGAGCTGCATAATTTTGATTATTTTAAATAGAGTACTTTTCCCATCAGCAAACGGGATTGATGAAAGACAGCAATCATTCTTTTTATAATATTGTAAAAATCAAATGTTTTCGGAGAGTATTTGCTGGGTTTAGTTCAATTTACTGCGTCGGTTCACTAAATGCCATTATGCACTTGCCGCGCACGGGTTCGAACTGTTTTATAGCGAGCAACCTAAGTGGAATGTAACGCAAGGGCTTTCAAAAATAACAGGTTGCTAGGCAACACAAGGTTTTGAGATAAAGGTCAGATGTTTTGACATTTCTCTTGAATGAAATGACCACTTCCAGTTGTCTCCTGAAACAAGCCAGCTGCTTATCAAATATTACCTTTAAAGTACCAAAGAAAAATAAGTAAACAGGTTGAATAGCTGACAGATAGATGGAGAGACAAACTGATATGTCTACGTTGCAGTATAGAAATTACTTAGCGTGGTTATTAGATACGCCCACTTTTGAAATTATAAAAAAAACATGCATGCCCGTAATTTTCCTGGTTCTTGTACCTCCATACTAACTAATCACACTTACAAATATGATCAGAGACGTCATTGTTTTATACAATCATGATGTATTAACAAATATAGTTTCTTTCATTTTGAGACGACCCCTTTAAGTCCGAAGTCAGACATCTGATGTCCGAAGTCCACCTAAGTGGATAATTTCTAATATAAAATTAGACCACGCTTGAAGTGAATCGGTTCATATGAACGATTTTTGAAAAAGACTTTGATTGGTCGCAAAAAAGAAAAAGATCTGAATTAATTAACGGAAATAGATTCATAAGTATTTCAGAATAATTAAACATAATAACAGTAATTTAGCGAGTTTTAGTATCTTTTTTTTTTAAATTGTTTATAAGTTCAGTGCCAGAGGTTATAAAACTTTTCTCATGCTCACTTCCAATTTTTCTCAAAATTCAATTTGAGATTAAAGCCGTAATTCTGTTTATTTGCTTATTTTAATGTATTAACATAAAAGACGATATTAATAAGTTGTTATAAATAACTACTTATTAATATTATCTTTTATTTTCATACATTTATTTTAATTTAAGATTTTGTGAAATTTGAGCCCGAGAAAACTTGAATAACCTTGGGCCCAGGTAAAAAATACAGACACTGCTAGAAAAGTGTGGTCTTAGTCAGATATAAAATCTCGTGTCAGGGTATATGGGAGCTCATGCTTTGGCGAATTAAACATTTTCTTATGGATTGGGTTCTACTGATGTTAAAAATTATTGTCAAAGTTTACACTATATAACATATTGAAAATGACCTCCGCCCATAAAATACATATTTTTCAATCTGGCACAATAATTATTGGTAGACTGATAAAGGGTCACTAAATGATCATTGCTGTGAAATTTGATTGATAACCATCAGTTACATCCTGAGAAAATGATTTTGAAAGCTTCCACTATATAAAATATAGGAAAATAACCTCCGTCCATAAAATACATATTTTTCATCCGGTCACAATATTTTTTGTAGACTGATAAAGGGTCACCTAAAGATCATTCATGTGAAATTTAATTGGAAGCCATCAAAAAAAAATGTGAGAAAACTCACTTATTACCATATTTTTTTGAATAAGCCACGCCCATGTTTTTCATTGGATCAAAACAACTCTTTAACAACTCTTTAACAACTCCGTAAGGAGGTTACCCAAGAATCATTCCTGTGAAGTTTGGTTGAAATTAATCCAATATTTTCTGAGAATATTTTTAAATAAATGGTTTACGACCGGACGCATGACGGACACATCGCGATGACAAAAGCCCCAGTTCTTCACACTACACTTAATACACTTCTTAAAGCATGTCCTGTGACACTGATTGTTTTTAGTTAACACCTTTTTTTTTCTTTCTCGTCTTATTGTCTTAAATTTGATACCTTTTCTTAAGTTGTGCTTATTGATAAACTTCTTATGTACAGGATTTAAATTTAATCAGTGGTGTTATATTTATAGAAGATACTGATTTTTTACGTTTAGATGTAGTGGACTATTTATTTGATGATTTGTTTTATGTACAGTTTCCATCAAGACATTAAGTTAACTAAAGGTTAAAAAACTTTTAAAAACATAAAAATAGGTTGTTATGCTAAAGGACATAAACAAAACAGAGTGTTAGTTTTGTCGTATTTAAGGATTTAAAGATGTTATAGATTTTATGCTGGAATGCTGTATATATGTATACATATATATACATACACAGACACACAATACATGTTTGAATGTAGACCCGAATGTCGATTGCGTAGCTCTACATTGAGAAAATTTAATGAAGACCTGAATGTCGATTGAATAGCTCTACATTGAAAAAGTTTAAATGAAGACCTGAATGTCGATTGTGTAGCTCTACATTGAGAAAATTTAATGTAGACCTCAATATCGATTGTATAGTTCAACATTGATAAAGTTTGAATGTAGACCTGAATGACGATTAAGTAGCTCTACATTGAAAAAGTTTGAATGTAGACCTGAATATCGATTGAATAGCTCTACATTTAAAAAAGTTTGAATGTAGACCTGAAAGTCGACTGCGTAGCTCCTCATTGTAAAATTTGAATGTAGACCTGAATGTCGATTGAGTAGCCCTACATTGAAAAATTTGAATGTAGACCCGAATGTCGGTGGAATAGCTCTACATTGAAAAAGTTTGAATGTAGACCTGAATGTCGATTGCGTATCTCTACATTGAGAAAATTGAATGTAGACCTGAAAATCGATTGTATAGTTCAACATTGATAAAGTTTGAATGTACACCTGAATGACGATTGAATAGCTCTACATTGAAAAAGTTTGAATGTAGACCTGAATATCGATTGAAAAGCTCTACATTTAAAAAAGTTTGAATGTAGACCTGAATGTCGATAGAATAGTTCTACATTGAAAAAAGTTTGAATGTAGACCTGAATGTCGATTGAATAGCTCTACTTTAAAAAAAAAGTTTGATTGTAGACCTGACTGTCGATTGTGTAGCTCTACATAGAAAAAATTGAATGTAGACCTGAATGTCGATTGCGTAGCTCTACATTGAAAAAGTTTGAATGTAGACCTGAATGTCGATAGAATAGCTCTACATTGAAAAAGTTTGAATGTAGACCTGAATGTCGATGGAATAGCTCTACACTGAAAAAGTTTGAATGTAGACCTGAATGTCGATTGTGTAACTCTACATTGAGAAAAATTGAAAGTAGCCCCAAATGTCGATTGCGTAGCTCTTTATTAGAAAATTTGAATGTAGACCTGAATGTCGATTGAATAGCCCTACATTGAAAAAGTTTAAATGAAGACCTGAATGTCGATTGAATAGCTCTACATTGAGAAATTTGAATGAAGACCAGAATATCGTTTGTATAGTTTAACATTGATAAAGTTTGAATGTAGACCTGAATGACGATTGAATAGCTCTACATTGAAAAAGTTTGAATGTAGACCTGAATATCGATTGAATAGCTCTACATTTAAAAAAGTTTGAATGTAGACCATAATGTCGATGGAATAGCTCTACATTGAAAAAGTTTGAATGTAGACCTGAATGTCGATTGAATAGCTCTACATTAAAAAAAAGTTTGAATGTAGACCTGAATGTCGATTGTGTAGCTCTACATAGAAAAAATTGAATGTAGACCTGAATGTCAATTGCGTAGCTCTACTTTGGAAAATTTGAATGTAGACCTGAATGTCGATGGAATAACTCTACATTGAAAAAGTTTGAATGTAGACCTGAATATCGATTGTATAGTTCTACATTGAAAAAATTGAATGTAGACCTCAATGTCGATGGATTAGCTCTTCATGGAAAAAGTTTGAATGTAGACCTGAATGTCGATTGCGAAGCTCTACATTGAAAAAAAATGAATGAAGACCCGAATGTCGATGGAATAGCTCTACATTGAAAAAGTTTGAATGTAGACCTGAATGTCGATTGAATAGCTCTAAATTGAAAAAGTTTGAATGAGGACCTGAATGTCGATTGAATAGCTATATATTGAAAAAGTTTGAATGTAGACCTGAATGTCGATGGAATAGCCCTACATTGAGAAAATTGAATGTAGACCTGAATATCGATTGTATAGTTCAACATTGATAAAGTTTGAATGTGAACCTGATTGACGATTGAGTAGCTCTACATTGAAAAAGTTTGAATGTAGACATTAATGTCGATTGTGTAGCTCTTCATTGAGAATATTGAATGTGGACCTGAATGTCGATTGCGTAGCTCTACATTAGAAAATTTAAATGTAGACCTGAATGTCGATCAAATAGCTTTACATTGAAAAAGTTTGAATGTAGACCTGAATGTCGATTGAAGTGCTCAAAGAGGCTTTCTTAGGTCAACATTTTGTTCTGCGAATGTAGAGATGGTGTGGTCTTTTCAGCTCTACATTCAATGTAGACCTGAATGTCGATTGACGATTGAAGTGCCAGCTTCACACACATTACATAATTATACTTCTCGATAATCTACCGAAAAGCACATACGAAATTTTATCCATCCCAATATGATGTTCATGTTTATAATAACTCAATTAGGTCTTGATTTTTCACAAATATTCCGTGGACCTAATTAACAAAACCCAACAACATGTGTCGGAGATGTTTTCCTGGTACGTACATGCCCGCCGGTCAATCTCTCCCTGGGGTACTCTGCCCCCCCCCCCCCCCTTTATTTTTTTCTATAATATTTTTTTTCTAAATCATACTTTTTGTGTAAAAACTTTGCTTCCTTCAAGAAGTTCTAAAAAATAAATGATTATTGCATTTTCAAAAGGAAAACACTTTCGATTTCGAAGTGTGTTTTAACAATTTGGATCGATTTCGTGCGATGTAAGTGAGTGTTAGGAATGAATGACTGAAATGCTGAGTGACTGATTTTGAAAGGTTTTGATCGGAATGGTTGTCAATGTTTCGATGTTTTAACTGTATCTTTTACCTCATCTACGTTGAGAAATTTGATTTGCAGCTCTTCCGCCTCAGTCCTTTTCTAGAGACAATAAACTAACAATTCACTTTGTGAATGAATCATCATGGTATTATTTTATTAATGATGGTATTACAGTACATGTGTTAGGGTTTTTGAGATTTGTATTCCAACTTAAAATGCTTCATTTTGCGAATGGTCTCAATACCCGTATACTGGAGTGTTGAATTACTTCTTTGTGATATTATAACTAGTTCAGAAGAAAGCAATCATTACCCCCTGCTATTAGTATCATCTAAATGGCCTTCTAGGCTGACAGCTGCTTATAAACTAGTTAACTCGGCAATTGACCGCCACGAGAATGTGAACGGAACTAATTTGATGCGTCATTAAACCAAAACAGGGCTCGTTATCTTCTTAATGCATTTTGTGGTGAAAGATGCGAAACGATCGGGTTTTATTATTTACGAAAATCGTTTCAATGAGTCATAGATCAACCTTATAAATACACGGATTCTAATATTTACTCGGATCGACAGGTTTAGTTGGTAGATAATTGTTTTGCAAAATGCGATATATCAGCGATGGTTAAGACTGAATAGTTAAGGGTTTGTTTTGAAAGACCTAGTACTAACAAAGAACTAAAGTAGGCTCACATCACGCCAACATCAGCCCTCTGTTCAGGATTACAAAACGGTGCTAACAGTTTTCCAAATATATCCTGCTTTGCATGAAAGCGAACGTGCAAAGCGGGATAAACTTTGTCAAACTGTTTGCACCGTACGTGATCCCGTACGCAGGGTTGCCGGTCGATCAGCTAGGAACAGAGTAAGCGCGTATCCAGAATAAGTTCGTAGGGTCAAGGTGTCCAAACCAAAAAATATGCCGTTTTCATTGATCGACGTTGATAAACATCTGTAGAATAGTAAATACCGCTACTACACCTTGTAGTAACAACATTTTGACGCCAATTTGTGGTGTGATAGAACTTCTACATTTATTTTCAAGATTTCAAGCATGTAAACAATATTTATCCTAGAATTCAAGTGCGACTTGACCCCTCTTTGTCCATCTTAATCCATGAACGTAGAGGTCAGATGTGCAGAAGAAACGTTATTTATCAAGTGTTTTGTTCTGGCCGATTTATAAGTCGAAATGGCACAACGGCTTAACAAGCTTTGTTGACACATTTGTTATAATAACACATTTGTTATCGTTAGACAGCAACACGCTATTTCCAATGCTAAAGAACGGAATGACTGACTTATTTGGATTAATTCCACGTCGCGAAATTAGTTTTTTACGTGGCAATTAAGAGATTATTAAAACGTATTCGAATAACAGTCATTTGCATCCGTCAGGTTTTTTTTTTAAATTCACATTTGCACCCTCAATGAGTAAGCCTAATTGCTTGATATGTAAAAGCTTTCGTTATAATTACATTTATCCTATTGATAACATGTATGGGTAGACGGTAGTTTCTGGATGAACTATCACCACTGATCGGTCTGCACGGAATGTAAAGATTTGCATGGTTCTGGGCTTTCCTTTATGTTCAATGATCGATTTACCCATTTTCATAATATGACTTACGTCTCGTGAGTGAAATAACCATGTTGAATATTTTTGATATTACATGTGTGTTACTACACGAGTGAAATAACTATGCAAATGAGCTTAGAGCGAATACCAATGCTATTTTGAAACCGCGAAAATTACGTCATAATGTATTTATTGTGACCTCAGTTTAAAGCGGCGTCATAAGTTACGCGGAAAATTGAAATGTTGAATTTCAAGAATTTTGACGATTTGTCGCAAAATAATCGGGTCATATTATAAATAGAATATAAAATTTGTGCTAAAATTTATTAATCTCGTTAGCTAGAACAGATAAATACTCGGCGCAGCCTCGTTTTTAACTGTTTAAAGATGACTCGTTTTATAAATTCGGTTTTCAATGACCAATCATTCAATATCTACCATTTATTCCCGATTGCGGACGTATTTATTCAATGATGGATGACCGCTCTGTCTATATATAGAGAGATTTTAAGGCGCTCGACTCGTGACCTGGGGTCTGTGGTTCTAGACCAACCGTCACCCGATTATTTTTATATACGAATTAAATTTATAATAAGCCCCAGTTCTTCCAACTGTTGATTTAGAAAGCAAACACTGTTTAAGCCATTGCCTCTCTCAGTGATATGTGAACAGCTGGATTAAGTACTACACTTGGCCAAAGTTGTAACTGTACCGTTTTTAGATCTGGACTATTCTCACATGTATCGCTCGATTTCATTGAAACTTTTACTAAGGCCTTCCCGCTTAAATAGATAGATAGATACCTTTATTTCCTCCATTACAGGAGAGTGAAAACATATTAAATACATACAGTCAAAATGCAAACATATTTACAACGACTAGAAGTACAAGAACATAATAAACAAAACATTTGGACAGACAGTCAAACAAACATATAGATTGACAAAATATATAGAAGGGAATATAATCTGCCTACTTAGAAAACCTCTTCGTGTTGACAAGAGGTTCGTCGCGTAGGCAGACAAAGTAACTACCAGCTTGATCCCTGTCAGAGCAACCACAACTGTTAAAAGCTGAGATTGCTCCGACATGACTCAAGCTTGATGTTAAGCCACTCCGTGTCCGAGACTTATCCGAAACGAAAAAATAAGTGTTGGACGAATGGTTTATGAAATCATAAAGATATTTCTAACAATTGTTTGAGAGAAAGAATATCAAAGATTAAGAGTCCGTAAAAAGCAAAAATATATATATTATAAAATAAATGAAAATAATAAATAAATAAATAAATAAATAATTATTCAGATATCAAAAGAAGACAGAGAAAAGACTACCGATCTGGTCTGAGGCTGCTCTACTTGCTTATGAGTCGCCAGTCGAAGAGGTTCTGTTAAGGTAATATGGATATCATTAAACAACGCACACAGAGTGCATGTCGACGAAATTTCTGCTCACATTCACACGGTGATAGTTTTCTCAAAGCCGTCACAATTCTGAGATCTTAACTCTCTTGTAATCCAGTGCAGACAACAGACGTACAGCCATCGGTAGAGAGCTTTATACTTAAAGGTGATTTAGACAGTGGTCTAGGTTGATCAAGGCGCTGGAGGATCGGATAGTGTATTGTTGTAGTACTAGGGTTAGGAATTCTAGATACTCATGATTAGGTACTCAACACTCCTGCAATATGGCTGTATACAGCAAATATACCGCTTACTTCTCTTACAGCAATAGATCAAAAAGCGCTCCGGCAAATGTAGGTGGGTAGGGTAACTGAAATATTCGAAAGGGATAGTCATGAAAAAAAATTGTTTATCAAGAAAAGGGTCAAATTCGACCACTTAGTGGCTGCTTCATAACTTTACACTCTCTCGTACACAGTGTTGCCAAAATTTATATTTAATATATGGAGTTCGAACATGATATGACATGTTTTGTGTAAACATTTTCTACAACTACGTTATAATTTTAGCGATATTGCGTGTAACGCTAACTGGTACACACATCGAGCGTTACGTAAATCGAACTTATATTAACTTATTAGAAACATAAGGTCATTAATATATCCTCTAACTAAAATTGTGTTTGAAAGAAAAACTTTCATGTATAATTTGCTCGTCGATTCTTGATGCCGAATTAAACAGTTTGACTGTAAATCTTAATGTCTCGATGTAATAGTTAGGTTTTTTATATTTTTTTTTTCTTGTTTCTTTTCTTTTATACTCATGGATCGTATATATCAAGTTGACTTTGCTATGTTATAGCCCAATATTTTTCCACGTAGCATGGAATATTTTCATTATCGTCTGTCATTCCCGCTAGTCGAAAGTCTTAAGAAAACATCCGAAAGAGTGGGTCATATGCAATCGCAATGAAGATGTTTTAGATGTAACTTTGGTTGATTTTAACCTTGAAATCTGACTTCATGAGAAATCTCATCCCCAGACAAAAACACATTCTCTTCATTTTGAAATTTATTAGAATATTTGTATAAATGACATTTACAATAAATCAATGCCAGTTTAACCCCAGAAAGTAGTCTTGAGACTATTTTATACAATAGACATGTTCCTAGATAACAATAAAATAGCCATACATCATTCTTGGCTCGTGAAATAGAACATCCTATTATTGTACTGATGTCGATTTAGGAAGAAAGACAAACTGAGAGTTTAGTGCAACATTCTTGTAAGTGCCTATATATTTATAGGCACTTACAATAGTGTTGCACCGACAACTCAAAACTCAGCCCCCCCCCCCTTTAACTCGAAAGCCTTTGACTATAATGTTACAAAACGAAAAAAAATCGAGGGACTATGTAGTCCTATTTCAATTGTGTTTAGTCTTTTTCCACCAATTTCCTTGCTAAGTCTGATATCGAATGTTAAGTTTACGAATTGTACCCTTTACCTATAGACTCTTTATTTTGAATAATATCGAGTTGGACAAACTAAAATATTGATGTATGTTGGTTTTATTGACCTGATATTCACCCCTGCCATTTAGATAAATTAAAAAAAGACAATGCTTTCGCGTTTTCATCGGAATAAACCACTAACCTTATCGTACATTGTGAATATTGTGCACATAGTCATCGAATTTTACTAACTTTCTCTTAAAGGTCTATCTCTTGACAAACTTACTTATCTATGTTCATGATTTTAGAAAACATTCACGTCTATAACCTCACACAATAGTTGAACTTCAATAAGAAAGGGGGAAAAGAAAGAGAAAGATTTCGCTCGTGTTCACTTCAAGTTTAAGTACACAGCTTATTTTAATGTCCATGGAAAACATGATAAAGAGACGGCCTCCTGTTTCCATCACGGTTCTTACTCATTCCAGATCTCATCATGCATTTATTGTACCATTGCTACCGTCTAATGTACAGATGGGTAGACTGGGATTCTATCTGTAGATTGTCCTTTCCAACGACACAGCTTGCCTTTAGTGAGACTCGAACCAGCGACTACCGATTGAGAGCCTAGCGAGCTACCCAACGTGCTAACGACACAGACATTGATACAAGTTTGTGTATTTCACACCTTATGAGCAACGTGCATTTTTCAATGAGCAAAAAAACTAATGCTTTAATAATCCTTAATTTTGGATAAACGCTCTTCAGATAACGACTCAGAACAGTTTTTGGATGTCTGGACTGGTATGAATTTGTCTTTGATAATCAGATAGATTTTCTTTTTTAAACGTGTCGTCTTTTTATCATACAATGAACCCTGTACTAACATGATATAACCTGTCTGATAACATAAAATGATATCATCAGTCTGTTTTTAGAAACAATTTGCATACATTTTCGCCTGAATTTCTTCATTTTTGGGGATTTATCATAATTAAGAACTGAAAATGATTGCATGATAAATAGGATAACATGTGAGTGTCATAAAATATCAATGTTATCTGGTCTCAGCTGCTAGAAATTATCATGTCTCGGCAAAGCCTCGTCATGATAAATTCCTCCAACCTCGACCAGATAGCATTGATATTCTGCGACACTCACATATTATTCTCTGTTTATTTTAATGCATTTTCTATTTGACTGAGGCGTATTTTATTGACGTATGTACTTCATAGTTTTTTTTTTTTAATTCAATCGATCTTTATCAAAAGCAAGGAAACTAAGGGATATAAATTAAGTATAGGCTGAAATTAACCAACCTGCATGCCATATTTGTCGGACAGTTTTGTGAATTATTTCATTACACAAGAGCGTCTTGAACCCTGACGTCTTTTACTCAGAAACAAAGGCTATAAAACATAGAACACCATTAGTTTTGTCTAAGTGCTATAATAACTCAACCAGTTAAATAATAAGAAATAATAAATAGATTCGTTTGCTTCATGAAGCATGTGAGACATTGATTTTTATCATATAGGAACGGATATGTAACATATTTTCACCGTAAGCGATGAAATATAACATATAAAAGCATTTTATTCTTAAAGAATAGGAAGTAAGATTGATAATAATAGCCATGTGTGATTGTGCCTTAACTTTTTGATGGAATAACTTCATGCAAATTCTTCTCAAACAGCGTTTCATATTATAACGTATGCTTTGAAAATTATGTTTCTATGTACATGAAAACTTAAGGTTTAATAATTTAGTTTAGTAATTAGTAATTTGTTACTAATCACACTTTTGTAAAACACCGCCATTATTGCATGTATGTATTATGCTTTGTTTATGACGATGAACATCTCTGTTCAAGTCTTAATCAATAAACTTATGTTATGTTATGTTATAAAAAAAAATTAAGGATTGTTTTTGTTAAGAAAAATTGCGAATTTCGATAACAAGACCGTTACTACATAAACTGAAACAAACTTTCAATCGGTCACTGCATGTTTCTCATTTTTCGACACATTTGCAAGAAAAGAATCGAACAAAACAATACAAGACAAACAAATCCAAAGGACTTTGGTTAAAGAATTGTTTGAAAAGGACCAACAGAACGATTGTAACAGACAAAAGAAGACACCAACCCTACTTTGAGAAAGTCACAAAACTCGCAAAATGCAGAGAACTTTTTCAAATTTTGGTGGAGGAAAGACCGTTATGTCGTAAAAAAATCACTATGCTTTCGATGCCTTAAAGGTCGATGACGTGAATAAAGTAAAGAAAACATTATTTAAGACGTCTTTTTGCGTAAATGAGACGAGTTGGTTAAATTTACCCTACCCACCAATTTTAATTTTGAAATAAGGGGTACCGATGTTCTCATGCAATTTAAATTACTTTTCCCGGAGAATTTTTCGTTGATTTTCGGTTTCGCTATCCATCAAGTGTACGGGCTATCAGAGATCAACAAACACTATCATTTTCAACATTATTAAGCAATACTTTTCGTCCTTTATTTAAGTGACTGATTAGAAGTTGGTCTAAGTTTACAAATGAAATTTGGGAACGCGATATCGTTTTTATTTGTTCACAACCTTTTTATTTAAACTAAATGTCTTTGTTAATTTGTTTAAAAATATTGATCTCTTCGCTTTTTAATATCTCAATTATGTAATTCTTTTTGATTATTATATCATTTTACTCTTTAATGAATAGTGATTTTTTTTTAGATTTTAAGGTAATGTCTATTATCGATTCTAATTGTCATTTCTAAAGTCGGATAATTTTAGATTAACTAAAATAGACTTGAGTGATAAATAACAAATATCTTTTATTTGATTGTATAGTTCAAACAGTGTTTTGGGAGTATTTGAGAGGTAACGAGCTCAACTATTCGATATCATTATCAGCCTCCCTATTGTGTTGCTCTCCCGGTACATCCAAGATAACCTGGCTACTCGCTCTATATCTTGATCCCAGAACAAACAACTTATTCGATGAGCCGTCCATGTTGACCGTAGTAACAATCGAGTCAATCGTATATTTTTCTGAGTTACATTTGCTCGCTCGTGTATATCCAGATAGAGTAAGATTTTTAATTCGAGTAACAACCTAACGTGAATGATCAATCTGCATGAAACCGTTTGTACAGGGGCACAAGATATCGGCTCCACGACCACCAAACGTGAAAAGATCGCATATCGTTCAAGAGAAGTCGATTGAAATCGCCCTAAAGGTCTTCGTCCAACATCCAATGTAATACTCAAATATGTAACAATTGATCATGGGACTCATATATGTATCAGATCAGATACGGTAAATACGTTCAAGTTTGACCTGTATATGATCATTTATTGTAATATACGGACTATTGCGGATGTATACGGCCCACCACGTCTTGCCAAAACGGAGAAATTCCAACTTATTTGACGGTCCTCTGTGATTATATCATTTTTAATTAAGGGCTCCACTTCATACTTCTATTTAGTCAGTCTAACGCACAAGTTGATCAAAATATTGTCTGAAATCTTCGCGCTTGATTTTTGTGTCTCTTCATAACAGCTGCAAAAAATAATCTAAATGTCAAGCAGTGTTTCCATAATTATGCTGTCGTATTTTGCACCTGTCATTGTTGTTTTAAGACTAAGAATTGTTATGCTCTTTTCGAAAAAAAAAACGAAAAAAAAACCACACTTTCGTCATCAATATAGAAAGACAAAAAGACGTGCTCATAATGAAAATTACCAGAAAGCGTGTTAGAATAAGTACAGTTGAGAACATCGTGTAATTGACTAATTCAATGATTTTTTAATCATGTCGGAACGATTTTGATTGAGTGTGTGGAGTGAGTTTTGAATAAAAATTTAGGAGAGTTAATACATTATCGCCAATTTCGTCCAAATTGCATGAAATAAGCGACAATTTACTACCCCCCTTTACAATATCTACGTAATTTCCAATTTTTTTGTGTACGCGCACCAAGCAGACGCTTTACAGTCCAGAGCGCTAAGTGAGTGATCGAGACTAGTTCTGATCGAGACTGGTACTGGTCGAGATGTCAATTCCACCTTATTTCAGGCATCTTTCCTGCGTTCAGGATGACAAACGGTCCTAACTATTTGCGTTTCTTAATTGGAAAATGTTTGCACCGTTTTGTCATCCTGAACACAGCGTCTGAGTCTCTTTGTACATCTCTCCTCTCTCGGTGTATTGTACTTTTTGTATGTGTTTGTCTGTCTGTAATTTATTCTTTTAATTTTCTAATTCTCTCTCTCTCTCTCACTCTCTCTCTCTCTCTGTCTCTTTCTCTCTCTCACTCTCTCTCTCTCTCTCTCTCTCTCTCTCTCTCTCTCTCTCTCTCTCTCTCTCTCTCTCTCTCTCTCTCTCTCATTCTCTCTCTCTCTCTCCCGTCTTTCACCCATATCTCTCCCCCCCCTCGTGTTTCTCGATATATCTATCTCCTTGTCTCTATTTGTTTTTTCAATGTCCCACAAAAAATCTTAAATTTCGATCTCCATGATATGTCGATCCTCCCCATCTTCCTATATTTCTATCAGAAAGGTCGAGAAATAGCGTGTTATGGGACAATCAATATACAAATTGATAAACTACAGTTTTCTGTGGATATAAAACTGACCATAAAGACATATTATTGATATTTTATGATTCTTCCTCACAATCAGTCTGTCTTTATTATTTAGAGAATTAATACACAACTTATGTGAATGATTAAATATAACATAAAACAGGGATATTGAATAAAGTTAGTTTTGTGGTAAATTATACAGATTATTTACTATTGTCGTAACTTGTTTCCCTTTTGTTTGCGTCTAGTTCTTGAAGACAAAATAAATCTGAAAAAAAAATAATAAGGGGGGACGGAGAGAATTGCAAGGACGCTTGTTTATACATTTCGGGCTTCTAAACTTAAGGCACCATCTCTTATCGCATTTTTACATTTCAAACTTACCAACCATTCTCAAGGATGTAAATCTCCGCTGAATTTTAAACATGAAACTGGGCTTTATACATAGGTGCACTTGAAAAGCAGGGTGATATTTGTTAAACTTTTTACGTTCGTTCTAATTAAGAGATGAAGAGAGTATTTGATGATTTAATCTAGCATTGTAACTAAAAAAACTTATCACACGGTATGAATACGAGAAGTTTCATAACCCCATAAAATCAACAAATATTATCTTCATATCTAATGACTTAATATCACGAAACAATATTGTAAATATTTTTCATTAATGAAACGGATTTCTTATGGGACTATTTTGTGCTTACAAAATAGCTAAGTAATCATTATTGTTTTCATTTGAGAAATAAAACTATTTATTAGCAAGCCAGAATGCACAAAACTTGTGGAATCAACTAGAATTGAATTATTCCTAAATGCAGGATAGGATAGTGAGTATATAACACGGCTATCTGAAGACATCCTTGCCCGGCTTTAACTTATTTAACCCTTTCCTGTTTTACAAAATTTTAGACCTGTCCGAATTCAAAGGTTTTGCAGACGAAAATTTAAAGTTGTTTTGATTTGAGAAATAACCATTCAGTAGGATAGAAAATAGTGTGGGAAAAGAAGAAAATGCTTGTCAGAAGCAATTTCTTCTTTTTTCACAATGTTTTTTCAATCATAAAATCACAGGCACGTAAAAAGCAGGGATTAAACAGCAAAGGGTTAAGGAAAAGAAAAATCTCAAGTTAACAAATCTCGCGTGTTAGATGTAATAAATTCACAGGTTGTCATCATAGATAAAAGTGTGCTGTCTAGCTCCTTTTTCGTGACAGGTTGTCCAGTATATAACTTCTTCTAGAGGTGCAAATTGCTAGTCTAGACAATACTTATCTATGTTAAGTTGCTAGGATATGATCCATTAACTTTTCTTACTTATTGAAAACACGACAGATTATACACTGATGCTAAGTGGGACCATTATGGAACCATGAATTATGCATATTCCCATGTGCAGTAGGGTTTAATTAATGTTATCTCTGAAATAGATGTGAATTTCGATTTTTAAGCCTTCTGGTATGACCAAATCACGTCTTCTGTAAAGAGTCAATGGACAGTGGGAGGTCCGTAAAATATTTACGTCACAATGATCCACTCCACTCGGGTGCATAAATGAATAACGAAAATTGTAAGCCTTAAGCAATTGTCAGCCAATGTGAGCCGTGGACATCATTTAAATGTGAAGTCGGTTGAATATGTCTTTCATAGAAACAGACTTTAAAACCAACTTTACTTTTAACTTTATTATATTCGTCATTAGCACATGCTTCGCTATAGCATAAAACCTTTTAATGGTAGTATTTTTGTCCAAAAGACAAGTCAAATGATATGTTGTATGGTATATGTGCGACAATTGATCAAGGTTGTCATCTTGTTAACCCAAACAAAGGTAAAGATGCGTTCCAATGATCCAGCGGTTGTTTTATACTTATTTCTTGACACGAATGAAAAAGTTCAACCTCAATATATTGCTAACCATCTGGTATATTCACACAATTTTGAACGGGGACACAGGCTACAATTGGTTATATCAATTGTTGACACTTGACGTCTGCTGACAATCAGTATAATAATCTGACTGACAATTAACAAAGTCAGCAGCATCTAGAGCTGGATACGCCTGGAGATTTAATAGCGTGTTTATTCTGTCTAAACTATCTTGAATCGTACAGGGCACGCGATCTCTAGTGAACTTTGATAAAATTATGGGATATTTTATTGTTTCAGCTTAGACAATAATCATAAATGAACACAACAACAATAATTACAGTTTCAACGTTATAAGTTTGGTCATTTCCAGGGCTCCGGACAATCTATTATTGAAACACAAAATATCGGTTATTTGTGACCAAATGAATGGTTTGATAAGATGGAGCTTTTTATACCAATATTATATCATCATCATAATATCTATACATGTATTTAAATTTATACCCAAAATATTGTATTGGACCTTTAGCCAATACACCATGTCAACACGAAGCTGTATGTGTGTGTATTAATAAATTTGTTGCTTCGTTCAACTACAATATTTCTGATACAGACAAATATTTAATGAAATCTATCTAGTGTCGTTTTTTTTTCAAATGTTCGCGAACATTTTGTCATCCAAAACGCAGACCTGGTCCTTTCCCTTCTTGAGGCTTTCGTGAATTAAACAAGACTTTTACATACATTTTCATTAAAATGTATGCATCCCTAAATTAGGAATTTTCGCACAATTATTTTTGATCGCCTGCTCTCTATTGATATCAATTGTTTTCTAAAACGCTTTAGCTTCTCAAATTCTATCCGCATAGTTTTGACAACCTCAAATTCTGTCAAAGAATGTAGATCTATACCGATCCAATCATATTTCTCTTCGCCTATGGAATAATGAGAAACCAAATTATAAGGTTTTGACCAGACCGTTTTATGTTTATGTGATTATTTCATCTATATATTTAGTTAACAATTTAAAAGAAATATGCTCGAAAAATCTGCAAAAAAGTTAGACAAGCTTAACACTTGCACCGGATACAGATTCAGATTCAATAAAGATTGAACTAGACATAAAATATTTATGCCTACTATCTGAGATAGAACTGGCTTTGTAAAGATAAAGTCTTCTTTAATTGTAGATCTTGGTCGAACATATCTCAACTAAAATCTGAAATCGTAGAATTTAAGACACATGAAACTATTTTATTACGACGTTTATGTGAACCGTGTGCTTTACCCTTTGTTAAAAAGTTAGTAAACATTTAAATTAAAACAAACTATAGTCTTTTCTGTACCTTAAAAAGATTAAGATTGATGATTCTTTAATTGGAAGTCCCATTAGAAATAAACATAATCAAACAGTGTTGCATCCCTTACTATAGGGATGAGTGTATTTTTCACCACTGATTTTATTGGATTTTTAAGAGAAATTGCCATAGCACATGGCAAAAAACACCCGTAGGGCGTTATCTTAAAGCCATGTGCTAAAGCAACTGCACTTTATACTATAATACACTACTCAAAAGTTCTAAGCGGCCACCTTACCTTTCTCAATTTTTCACACATTTTCCGCATTTATTCTGAAATGTGAACTTTTTCTTTTGAAAAAAGTTGCCATTCAGTCATCATCCTATCCAATTGTTTCGTAAAATCATGCATCGGTAAGTCCTTAAGACGGAATTAAATGCATGTACCCTCAAATTCAAAAGTCACAAAATTGACACTTTTAAGAGAAATTTAAATTTTTCGATACTTGAAAAACACGAAGCCTATCAATCTTTTGTACTAATATCAGTGGTACAACGCCTGTGGACTTCTAAAATTAAAAAAATGCCAAAACTTTCAACACAATCCTTATACTAACAAGAAATGTCAAAAATACCCCACCCACCAATGTTAACTTTGAAATCGAGGGTACTCCTACTTTCGTTTAATTTTAAAACAGTTCTTGTTGAATTATTTCACTGATTTTCTCTTGTTGACTTCGTAAATAATTAGGCTATATTATTCAAGCAAAAACGGGATAATGCCATGCGGCATTAATAACAAATGGAAGTGTGGAAGCATACGCAAGAACTTAAATAAGCTAATTTGGCGCGACGTCTACCCAGTGGCCCTACTGAGTTGGTGAGGACGAATTATGATGCTACTCTATCGTATATGCTCAGCAAACCTGTTTACTGATGGATAATACCAAAATAACATATTGCTTGAATATAAAATTTGTGTGCATGAGAAAATGAAACACTGCAATCTCATTGGTACCTCAATTGACCATTTGATCATATAGATGTAAAAGATATTCGCAAATGAAAAGTTGATACTTTCTTTTTTTGCTGAGTATATTACGTGTATGTAAATATACCGAGCCGCATTGAAAAAAACGCCATCTTCTTATTGTGTCGCCCCATGGGCGACACTCATTGTAGTATAGTCATTCTAAATTTAGATATTTCGTCACGAGGGACAATTACTTCTACCTTAGAATTGCAATTGTATTCTACACAACGATTGTTTACAAGATAAAATTTCAAAGCAGTCCTATAAAACCTACAATAAATGTCATCTCATCTCGCAAAACAACGATTTTCATGAATATAAAGTATTAAATGTTTGATTTTGTCCAGATCACTTGATAGTCCCTTCTTCCGGTTTGCCCATAAAGCTTACGTCTAAACCCTAACCGATTAAACCGATATATTATTTGATGACTGGTTGACTCCGCCCATTTCCATCTCGGCCCTTCGGCAACTCGGCCCAACGTATAACTCGATCCCATTTTCGATTATTTATTCAGTACTTTTATCACAAATACAAGACTATTCAATCTTCATTCATTTACGAGGAAACATCGATCGTCCAAAAATTGTACATACTTTGGGAAAATAATCTGTATTACTATAAACTATATGTTGAGGCCGAGTTTATTGGGCCGAGTTATTCGATGGACCGAGTTGACTGGTACCCTATGACTTTTGATTACGAAATGAGAAAACTCGTTTTTATTCGTGTTTTCTCGTGTATCTTCGGAAGGTCACATTACCGGCCACGTGACCATAGAAATCATTATGTGATCTAAATGGTAGACTAGTAAACCTGTCCCATCTACGCTACCCTCCGACACTGGGACAGAGAAAAACACACTAATTTTTACCATGCACGTTTCTGCATGGTAACAACTGCGCATGCGTAAGGATGGAATGGAATTTAATGGAAGGAAATGACTTTATTGTATAATATTCTAGCGCTGTTAGTTTACTTATAGACTTTTTAATTCGATGACTAATGTCCTTTAATGCCTAGAAAAAAAATCAAAAATGAGTAGGTGACGTTACGAAAAACTGCTTTTTACACAATTTCTTTATAATGTAGCATTAGCAATCGTTTGCAACGGGCATTGAGAACCACTGATTTAAGGTAGTGGACCCGTAATAGTTCTGAACTCATGATCTTTCACAATGTTGACCGAGGTTTCCACATGAAAATCATTTGGAAACCTCGGTTAACACTGTTTATGTTCTTTACTTCCGAACCTTTGCGGAACTATTACGGTTCCACTACCTTAATATTTCTTGTTACACGAATCGGTTACATGAAAGAGTATTATTTTTGTATTTTTTCCGATCGGTTTGTTTGTGGTTGATAAGCATCGGAATCTTCAAAAGAAATCCATTTTGCATGGAAAACATAAAATTTCTTAATCAATCTTTCGTGATTATTTTGTAACTTTGAATATAGAAATCGGTGGCTTTCACGGATGAATCAATCATAAAAATTGAAGTTCTATTTTCTATAAGATCAAAATATTTAAGTGGTAATTTTTGTAAATTAAATCTTTAACTCGTTACCAGACGTCAAAGGTTCGAAAAAACATATTAAAGACACATCACGACATCAAAGATTTTTTTACTGACTGCCAGAGTCGTATATAACGGGTGCTCGTGATGCAAAATATTCATGAACACCTATCAGACAGCGCAAAGCGCACAGGACTATATGAAACGAGTCGACAAATTCTTTTTTCAGCATACGTTTAAAGATGCAATAAAAGTATGAATTCTGTAACCAGGTTCCGGGTTTTTTTGTTTCAAATACATTTTATTGGATCTGTTAGATATGAGGGGAGCACAGATGTTTCAACCCTTAATTTTGTCTGCGCTATCATATCGTTTTGTAAACGGCATTTGTCCTTCAATAATCAAAACTTTGTCACGTTACTACAGGTCAAATAAGACAGAGGAAAATGTAATCTTTTTAACATGCAATCACTTTGATTTTTCGCTTTCTGAAATTGTCATTATATTTTATAATAAGAGCAACACAAAAGAGTTGAACAGGTTTTTTTTTAGACAGAATAGACCAAGATCAGCCTTGATAGAGATGAAGTGTGATCTTAGCCTTAAGCAGCACATTTTGCTTTCTACTTAATTTCTATGGGGAAATCTTATGCCAGACTTTGCTATAATATTATTCACAAGTTGGTGTAGTAGAGGATGTAAAATCCTTTCCCATCCTGTTATCTTAGCATTTTTCACATTTTTTTTAAATCAAGTATCTATTTATATATCATTTTAAATTTAACAGAAAAAAAAACAACAAAAAAAACAATGTCTATGTTTTATGATTTTTTTGGAAGAAATCTAAGACAATTTTCTTACAAATGTAAAATTCCATGGTAGAGTTCTTGATTTTTAAACATTTTTTACCTGATACATCATAGATAATTTTGATATAGGTGGATTAGAGTGAATCTGTATTGAAATACCAAATTATTTAGATGACAAGTTTTACTTTTTAGCTCATATAAGCACAAAGTGCTTATGGTGAGCTATTGTTGTCGAGCTGCGTCCGCCATCAAGTCGTCCGTCAACATCTTGTGTGCACTCTAGAGGCCACATTTTTGGCCCAAGTATCTTGAAGCTAGGTCAGAATGTTTGTCTTCATCAAATCTCGGCCATATTCTAACTTGAGTCAAGTGGGGTCAAGTGAGGACAAATTTTTGGCCCAAAGTTCTTGAAACTTGGTCAGAATGTTAGTCTCCATCTTAGCTCGGTCAACTTAAAAATTGGGTCAAGTGAGGTCAAGTGAGGTCAATGATGGGGACAGGGAGTCAAATTTTTGTTATACGGGAAAGTAACGCAAAGTTCGGGCGCTTTGGCGCTTTTTCTGCTTCTAACTAACGCGTTTAAAATATTTAAACGACCAAAAACAGAGAGAAGAACATTTACCGTCAAAGTTTTCGTTAATTTTCTCATTGGCAGCCTACATGGATAATGATAATCTCGCGATATTTCGCTATTTTGTTTTATTGTTTATTTAGATTTATTTACTTTTTAGTCCTCTACCGGTGTTCACACCGGAGGGGACTATAGGTTTGCCCTCCGTCTGTCCGTCCGTCCGTCTGTCCGTCCGTCTGTCCGCTCAAATCTTGATCCCGCAATAACTTAATAACTAAGCAAGCGTTTTTGATGAAAGTTGGTATATGACTAGATGGCAATGTGTAGATTATGCACATCATTTTATTTTTGTTTTTCGACTTAAATTGAGGTTGCTATGGTTACAGAAATAGTGAAAATATGGCCAAAAATGGGATCCTGCGATAAGATAATAACTAAGCAAGCTAGTTTGATGAGACTTGGTATATGACTATATGGCAATGTGTAGATTATGCACATCATTTTATTTTTGTTTTTAGACTAAAATTGTTGTTGCTATGGTTACGGAAATAGTGAAAATATGGCAAAAAATATTGGATCCTGCGATAAGTTAATAAGTAAGCAAGCTAATTTGATGAAACTTGGTATATGACTAGATGGCAATGTGTAGATTATGCACATCATTTTATCTTTGTTCTTTGACAAAAAGGGTGGTTGCTATGGTAACGGAAATAGTGAAAATATGGCAAAAAATGGATCCTGCAATAACTTAATAACTTAGCAAGCTAACTTGATGAAACCTGTTTTAAAATGTAAAAAAATGTATAAGCCATGTTAGTCAGGGTGGTGATGCAGCAGTATTAATCACCTCCAGTGAAAGTTCTCATTTCTTACCAACAAGACTGAAGAAAAACATCTTGGATCAGACAAGGTAACTGTTATTGATACTATTTCTTGCATCTGTCTATTGCTTCCATGAATTGTATAGTGGGCACAGCAGAGACAACAACTCATGTAAGTCTTGTTTAACCCTTTAACAAGACCTGGTTTTGACGTCCCTGATAGAATTGGCATGGGAAAACATTGAGACAAACAAAGCCGGTAGGGGACTTATGCTCATGTCCAACATGGCTCTTGTTTTTCTTAGATTTTAGTTTTTGTTAATTTTCTCATTGGCAGCCTACATGGATAATGATAATCTCGCGATATTTCGCTATTTTGTTTTATTGTTTATTTAGATTTATTTACTTTTTTTTCTTAGATTTTATTTCTATCGATCTTTATCAAAATTTAAATTTTGCTTAGAATCTCATCTGAATGACATTTTCTTTTTACCCTCTGCAAATGAGGTCATTCTGCACTTTGGGGAAGTATGACGCTACTTATTCCCGCTAAAACAACGTCCTTGTTGTTGAGTTTTAACGTCGGGGTGAAAAGCGGGACAAACCTTGAAAGAGATGAAATCTATACCAATGCTCACAGTTAAGACTTGAAAATGCTCACAGTTAAGACTTGAAAGAGAAGAAATCTATAGCAACATTCGCAGTTTGAAAAGTAAATGCAGCTAATTTAGCTTAAGCTATGTCGGCTAACATATAGTCTGAATCCCATCCTTTAGGTTTTGGACCTGACTACGGACCCATGTATATTGAGAGTTCCGACCTGATGCACTTGCTATAATACGTGCGCTCATATTAAAAGAACCCCCTTGCATTTTTTTTACAAAAAAAAAATCTGTTTCAATTTCAGTGAGTATCTTTCATTCATATTAGGCTAATTTCTTCTGAACAATTATTAAAATTGCTGTAACTGAGGAAATCAATCTAGAAATACATGTATATGTATACATGTATGTATATGAGAAAAAAGCAAATAGCCATCGATTTTGATAGGTAGCCTATTTGTCTGCTGAAAATAAGTTTAAACTTAGGTCAAATTACTTTTCCCGTCTATAGGTTAAACCTATCATTATTTTACCTTGTGTTTACTCTACAGGCCACATTTTTCGCCCAATTGTCTTGAAACTTTGTAAGAAAGTTTGTCCATCAATCCTTTGTCAAGTTCGAAATTGGGTCAAGTGGGATCAAAAAATCTTGTGTGCACTCTAGAGGCAACCTTCTAAATGAGTTCACCCATTTTCCCATTAGCCATTTTCCATTAAAGGCGACACATTCACTTTGCTGTACATTACAGCAATTTTTTACTTGTTATTATAATATATTTAACAATACTCAGGAACAGAATTATTTGTTCTTTTGAAATTTTGAACAATAGAGTGTTTTTAAAACTAGATATGAACCAAGTCATAACTTGGTGATATATCTTAAATGTTTAGAAAATAAATGGGCCCGATGTCGAACATATGAGTTTTCTCAAAACGTTAAAATAAACCAAAATACACTCATTTCATTGTAAATTGTCGATTATGCTTTTAGACGATAAGAAAAGAAAGTAGCGAGAGGGCGCTTCGTCGAATCTTTTTCTTGCAGGGTGACATTAAGGATGTTTTTTGTTTTATTTTTTACATGTTATATAGAATTCATGCGCGAGTACAAAAATGAAAAGAAAAAATGTTTAATTACTTGTTTATATATATAAGATAGTACTTTCAATATCAATCAAAATCACGGAATTGATTTTTCTCTTTGTAGGACGATGAAATGGAATCGGATTTGTGAAACAACAAGTGACCAGCTTGTATACCACCGCTTAACAATGTGTCACGTGCAAACCCCATGTCAATAATGCGCAGTTTAAGGTCACGCTGAAATGCCAAACATCAAAATTAGAGTAAAATGTTCAAGGCATCTTTCAATGGTCATTTTACAATAAAACATAATTTGAAAAATTTAAGAACAATAAATTGGTCGGAAATTTGCATCAAATAAGCACAGTAAGGTCGGCTTCGACAAACTCGGATTCTCGTAAATTTGAGATTTAAGAAACTTGATAATTCAACTTTTGCTCTGAACGATGTGCAAACAATACTTTACCGAAAGCTTCCTTAAGGGGCCCGACCTCGATTCTAGAACAAGAAATCTACCCAACAGATTTGGCTCAAACTGTTATATGTTATTAATCAAAGCGATACAAGTGATTCAAGACAATAAAAAATATATGTCACCGTGATTGGGAAAAAATGAGGGCCGTCCAAAAATTTCGCAATTCTAACATGGAGTTGAATGGGAATTTAGGTAATTTTGGCATAAAACAGATTTTTAAAATATATTCTGCCCAACAGATTTTCGTAATTTTCCCATATTTTGTTGCCATAGACTTGCCCTTTAAAAAAAAGAAATAAAAAATATAGGTCACCGTATCATTTATTGAAAGGGACGTTCAAAAAGATCTTATTTTTACATAAAAACAAGCACATGTGTTGAATTTTACAATATTTCCTACTTTGAACACAGATATAAAGATAAGATAGGTATTTCTTTTATATTTTTTCTCTCTCCACAATGTAAAGGGTAACATTATTTTTCCCTATAACGAAAGGGGTCGTCTCAAAAGTATCCAAATAAATTATTTTAGCAACTTCTTTAATTGACTATGTCTTTTTATCTCATATTAGACCGCATTTCTGGCTGTTTCAGTTCTAGATTATTTGAATAAATAACAGTTTGCATTGATAAGGACTTTTATGCCGAAAAATAAAATTTCAAAGACATTTATGCATAAAGTGAATAAAAGGGTCGTCCCAAAAGTATCGCGTTCTACTACAAAACCAATTTCCGGAACAAGAAATCTGCCAAAGAGATTTTGATCAAACTGTAATATGTAATAAATCATAGTGTCTCGAGTAAATCAAGACAATCAAAATATGGGTCACCACAATTGGGAAAGATTGAGGGCCGTTCAAAAAATCCCTAATTCTAACATGTAGTTAAATGGGAAATAAGACAATTTTGGCATAAAACAGGTTTTTAAGACATATTCTGCCCTAGAGATTTCTGTTATTTTCGTATTTTGTTGCCACCGACTTGCTTTTTGAAAATTCGAAATAAAAGATATTGGTTTCCGTAAATGTTTTGGACAGGGGCGTTCCAAAGGTATTTTTTTTTACCTAAATAACAAGGATATTTGCTCATTTTGAGAGTTTGTCTTGCTAAAAAGACGGATATAAATTGAAGAAAGTATTTCCATTAAACTTTTTTTTCTTCCACATTCTTTATGGTTAATGTACCTTTCCCCCATTACAAAAGGGGTTGTCTCAAAAGTAGCTAAATCATCGTTTATAAGCCTGCGCTAAAATGAAAATGTCCGTGTTTTTTGTTTTTTTTGTTTGTTTGTTTTTTGTTTTGTCTTAAGAGAACTGCACCCTTGCTGTTTCGGTCCTAGAGAACTTTGTTTTCCAAATATTGTATCGTCACAGATTTTTTTTTTCAATAAAATGAATGGCAAAGTAGACCTTTTTTCGCAATTGATTATAACGGGGTCGTCCAAAAAGTTTTCAGTTTTACCTAAATCTGCTGCCTGTCTGTAGACATTAGGAGATTTTTTCATCTTTAAAAAAATATTCAGCAAAAATAGTACTTGTATATTGATAGCACTGTTTAATTTCACCATGTAAAGAATGATAATAATTTTCATTTTTAAAAAAAAGGATTGTCTCAAAAGTATCGAAACTCATTATATATATATCAACATCAAATAAATGGAAATTACTATTCTTTATCGTATGAAATGCATTTTTAAGTGTTTTAGTCCTGAATGTTTTAAATTCAATTGTTGCATTGGCAAAGTCATTCTTTAACTAATGCGTATTAAAATCTAAGCTATTCATTGTTATGTCAAAAAAGGGTCGTCCCAAAAGTAATCAGTTTTACGGGAGAACTTATATGTATTTGGGGGTTTTCACAGTATTTTTTACACTTCAGGAGAAGGATTTGAAAAGAAAAACAAAATGTCTTGCTAAAAGAATTTTGTTTAATCGTTAAAATGGTAAATGTTGTTTTCCCATAACGGAAGGGTAGTCTCTAAAGAATATATATCAATTAAATGTTAATGGAATAATCCATATTTCAAAACCGCATTTCCTCGCACTTCAGCATTATAAACACGCATATAACTAGTATATAGTACATTGTACTATTGTACTTTCTTTGAAATATGAAAATAATCATTTCCTCATTACATCAAAAGATGGTCATCCTAAAAGTATTCTTATTTCACCATAAAATTAATGCTATTTTGAGGATCTTCAAGTTTCCATTATAGAGAAGGGTGTAAAATAAAACGATGTTTCTTAATAATTTAAACTTTGTTTGCAATACAGAGAGCTGGAGATTCTGTTTTTTTTTCTTATAAATAACGGAAAGAAAGAGATAAAATATAACGGTCACTTGGCAGAACAAAAGCTTTTCCGATCTACCAACAGATAAAAACCGCCGTCAAGGCGCAGTTGTAACGCGGCGGACTATAAAACAAAATGCCCCAGGTTCGAACTTCGACGGCGGCACATATACTTCCCGACTATTTGTCTTCCACAAATGGGCTGATAATCGTAGAACCATGGTTAAAAACATTATGAAATTGACAAGATGAGTGATTTTGGAATGATATTGGATTGAAATTGAATGAGTATGTGGAGTGAGTTTTGAGTGAAATTAAAGGGAGGTAATCCAATAACTCAAATTTTGTTCAGGATTAACAAAGTTTGTGATTTGTATTGCCCCTGTTTAATAAAATATGCATAAAAGTTCTAGAAATAGTTTCCAATCTCTTCAAAAACCAACTAGGCGCTTAAAATTTCAAATACGTCTGTGATATCGCCATTTCGTTCTTGCTTTATCAATTTTGAAGGTAGTTGTTTATCTTATATTTTTAGTCACTTAGAACGTTTTTGAGCGGTTAGGGTGAGCGTTTGGAATGAATGAAATGAGCGCTTAGTGAGCGAATTAGAATGATTTTGATTTAGACGACTGTCAATTTCACGATGTATCTAACTGTATGTGGTGTAGCAGCAGGAGAATAGAAAATTATCTAATCGTTGTACTGGTTAAAAACGGCGTTTAACAAATCAATGAAAATGTAAATGAATGGATGCCTTTGAGGGTCTTGTCTTGGTCATTCAGCACTAAACACATATGGACCGTACGTATAAGCTGGTGATTTTAATTGAAGAGGTGATCAACTTCAATCTTTTCGAAACGTTTATATATACATGTATGTGATCCGTCACCCACAAAAGGACCATCTGGGTAGTATATAAAGTTTCGATCCTAATCAGACTGTGCGGACTGCGAAGACTGAATAGAGTCGAAACTTTTCGCACTTTTCTAATTGTCTGAATCTAGAGTACTCAATCTACCTTCCAGTTAAAGAATTTTTCAAATGCGACCTCTGGTTGGCCTGTATAAAACATATATCTTTTTCAAATGTTTATTTGACGGAGTTCCCAGATGGTTCCTTTTCTCGTGACGGGTCACATATATATATTGACCTATCTTGTTTTGTAAACAAGTAATTTTAATGTATCAACATTGAAATCGCGAGATAAACATCAAAAATCATTGTGTAAGTAGATACTTCTTGATATACAACGCCTCCGTGAAATTTCGGCCAACATATGGTGAAAAAAAAAGATAAACCTCTAAATTCAAGAGATCATTTGGTCAACCGACGAAATAAAAATGATGAAGCAACGACGTTTCGCGTCTGTTGACTTTTAATAGATTAAATCCTAGAAAAAAAATCCCCCCTCCACCCCACCATACCCCCTTTCCGAGAAAAAATCTAGATCAGCGTATGATAATTTGAAAGTTTGTGCATGGCCCAGACATTTGTTGTAAACACAAACATCCAAAACCTTAATATTGATGAATATGTACAAAATATAGTTTACGTGTAAAGGGAAAATACCCTATTAGTGTAAAGTATGTGAAGTTTATAAAGGTTATCTACACTTATATCTTATTGTTTCGTCATAGATGTTTTATGACGTCATAATTTCTTGGGATGTTTTTGTTTATAACATAGGATCAATGTTCTTGCACGAAGTTTGAGACAAGTTTTGAATGTGTTTAATCCCGTTCCTGGAAAAGTCTACAGTGAATAATAAGGAAGAGGAATAAGAGGAAGGATTTCAGACTTTTTTGGCGTTTAAAGCTTGATTCATTGAATTCAAAAGGATTTTCATCTGTTCGACAATTCTACAAGACTCTGGCATTAAGTGCTAGTCATCGTGTGTACTTGAATGTTATTGCATAAGATCCAGCATTCATCTACAGATGACTGTTGTCTAAGCCGTTAATCAACTGTTCTGATGTGTGTCTGATCTGTGTCGATGGTAGTGTCCTTTCACAAGGTAAAAAAGTTCTTAGTTTTTGCTAATTTATTTTACTGTTCATCTGACATACGGAATGTACTAACTCGGTACGGAAAGCATGAGCTAAAATCGGCCCTGAACGCGTTTAATCAACGTCATTTGATGACATTTATTTACATGCATGTCGAAGGCCTCTTTGTACGACGTCGCACTAAAGCATTGTCGTAAAATCGAAAATTAAATAATATTTATTTTTTAACCATTTTGATCGGGAAAATGAAATGTAAATCCACAATTAAAACCCTTTTTAAAGATAACTATTAATAAAAACGCATTTTCACATTCGAAATTTTTGCTGCCGTAAATCGAATCAAAGTCGGTCTCCTTAAATGACGTGGTGACCCTCGTTAGATTTAGTTATTCGTCTTTGACGGGAGGTAGGACGAAAACATAGTTGCGTGAGATTAATTAGATATCGAAGTTGAAAAAATGCTCGCAAGATTTTTTAGGAACCTCTTGTGGTAAAGCACGGCTACAAACTACCAAATTGTCATGACCTCTTTTCATTTTGAGGACGTATTATTCTAGGTTCTTGTTTGTTTAATTGTTTGAATGTTTTTAACGCCGCTTTCAACAATTATTCAGTTATATATCGGCGGCTGAAGCTTCTCACAATGAATTCCTGACATTTCCCTCACCAATACTACCATAACATCTCTTCCTAGCCTCCAGCAGCTATCTCACAGAGGTCTACAATCATCAACCTATCGGTGAGAGTATTCTGGGTTCTTCTGTAATTTAAATTCTTCGAACGTTTAAAATACGATATCGATGGATAACCATACTATTGTGAAAAGAATTCATTTGTTCATGAAAAGAGTCGACAGAAAATGCGATATCGATGGATAACCATGTTAATATAAAAATAATTCATTTGTTCATGAAATGAGTCGACATTTTGCCGATGAGCCAACCGTGCACATGATCGAGTCTCGTGGTAAAGGATTCTCAAATCACATGGATTAGACCACAAATATGTCTGAACCAGGAATAACTATGACACAACACATATTTTTACTCCTCGTGCGATCGTGTGTGGGAAATGAAATATGTATGCCGCATTTTAAAAATGTTCAGTTTATATTTGAAGTACATGTATCATGCCACGTGTTGTTTTTAAATATACAAGTACTTGGCAAGTTTTGAAAACTGACAAATTGAAGTTATTCTGGCACCTCTGTTTTTACATTCTTTAGTATTATTAAATGGGCGGTTGGTTTAAATACCTTTGTAAATTATTTCAGGAGTTTCACTTCATAAGTTTAATAAAATTTAGACACATGATACAAAAATTATACTTATTTTACCATTATTTCTTTTAAAATTATTTTCACGATTCGGAAATACACAGAGTAGATCACGAGAAAGATTTTTGCTAAGATCGAAAAGCGAGCCAAGTGAGATCTCGAAAGCGCTTTTAAAATAACATGTTCACTGACACAAGAGCCGAATAATCTTCAAGCCTTATCACAATAAAAAAAATCATGAAATTGGTATGATGAATAATTTTAGAATGAAAATGTTATGACATTGAATGAGTGCGATAGTATGATTTTGAGTGAAATTTAAATGAGGTTAAACAATATAGCAAAATTTCGACCGAATTCGACGAAATTAGCCATATTTTTACCTCCCTTTATAAAAACTTACGACAGTTTCTGTTTGTGTTTCTTCAAGGACCAATCAGACCGTTTACGATATGCACCATATGATAAAATATCGAAATGATTTAATCAACATGGATAAAGATAAAATTGTCGTTTTAAGCTATTCCGAAGTTTTAAGAAGAATTTCGGAGCGTTTTGAGCGATTTGCGCAATTGGATTGAATGCCACAAATAGAGCGGTGAGCGAGTGATTTAGAATAGTTTTGATCAGAATGATTGTAATTTTCACGATGATGTTAACTTTATTTCCTATATGGAGGAAGTGAACTAACATTGTTGGATTATTATAGCCGAGAGTTTCTGAATTAATTCTGCAAATCTAATTTCATACCTCAGTTCTAATACTGCGTTGGAGAAACACAAAAATAAAACCAATATCAGTCTATAAAAACCTATAGGTGAAAATTAATCTACCACACTGAGAGATAGGTAAGGTTATTTTCTTCAAGCCGGGAGAAAAAGTAAATTGATGAAACGGAGTCTGTCGATCTTTTTTGACTTTCGTTAAATAACCTCCTCTTCGTTAGAACAAGGCACCATGTATACCCCCCCTCCAACAACAATCTTTACCTATCTCAAAGTGCAATATGATTTATATAGAACTTAACTCGTTTTTTAAAGCATAGTTGTCTTGAATGGAGTCTGTATGTTTTCGTTCAAAGATTAAATGGTCAGTCGAAACGTCTCAAAATTTAAAGTCTATGCCGAGTTTAAAACTTCCTTTTTTTACATTTGTGGAAAGAAAATTACACACTCATTCAAACAGAGGTATTTTCTTCTTGTAAAGATCAAATGATGTAATACAATATGGTATGTTCCATATGAAGAATAAAAATGAAATGCAATGAGTGGTTTGTTAGAAGGAGAATTGTCGTTGACAACCAGTAATCTTCATTAAGCTTATTTAACAGAAGACACAAAAAGCCGTATTCAAGAACATTCCGAAAGTACATGGTTACATCTGTTTTGTTCAAGCTTAGTACCCATCAAGAAAATATAAGCTTTACCAAGTCGAAAGTGTTTCAATTGGGCATCATTTATGAGATTTTAATAAATGCATTCTTTCTACACCATATTCTTTTCTCTTCATAAAGCGCGAATAAAGCAACAATAAATTGTCTAATAACGCACCATGGAACTAATTTAGTGGATAAGAAAAATCAATCTGTTCAATGTAAGATAATAGCAGGAAGGAGGGAGTGGATTGAAATATTAGCTAATTAACTGTTGTATAAGATGCATGTTTATGAACGAATTAACCAGAATGAGGCCAGACGAAATTTCTAGTCTTTGTTCCAATACCCTAAATAATACTAAAGACACATCCTTCACAGAATCTGAGGAAGTAATTATACTATTTCTTTCTTCATAAAGATAATTTTAGAAACGTCCCAACACATTCCATCAAACTATACTCAGTTCCAAGAGAAAGTGTGCACTATTAAAATTCGAAGATATATCGATATTTACTCAGTGTACCGTCACGAAATTTTGCATGACAAACCTCGACACTATTGACCAGCGATAATTTTAGAAATAAGGCCCACGGAACTCAATGACTTTGGGCAAGTAAAGGATCTTTGATTTTGAGTGGTTTGTATGTGTATCCCACAGTTGATGAATAATTATTTTGAAATCGCATTCATTTCAATTCCTGTGCCCTACCATGTAATAAATTCACATCTGAATGACAATTGAACATAATATAAAAAACGTAGATTGACGTACAAATTTTGTGTGTGGGCGAGAATTAACCCCGTGCGAAGAAAACTATTCACTAAATTAAATCAGTACTCATGCTCCAATAGAAATCGTATGTATCCGCTTGAGATTCCTCTGTTGCGTATCAACTAATATTGTATAACGCTATTGTACCGGTATATCTGACGTTGCCGACCATCAAAGAAGCGATTTCTAACGTTAGCGTAGGTGTGACGTCTGTACGTACACTCAGACTTCTGTTTGGAAATGGTAGGGAGTCCCTAGCCTTACTAGTAAATACCATATAAGCATATTTCTCTTTACCAGAAAAGAAATTCTAGGAGGGCCAATCTCAACACCATATGTGCTGAACAAGTGCCCACAGTGTACGCAACTTTTTTCGAAATCGGATTTTCACGCCTCGTTTTTAAAGGATCAAATCTAAAACATGCAACAAATTTAACAAGTACAGGTTCCCTTATTTTAGCAAAAAATAAGGAAAACCAAATACCCATACTTCCTTTTGGAACTCAGTATATTATTTGAGGATACAGTTTTATACACTCGTTAACGACTTTCGACATAATTAAACAGATCCCGAAAGATTTGAAAGTATACGTGCCACTTGCCAAAAATGTTACGGTAACACCCGATAAGGTCAAAATTTACAACAAAAATATTGAAAAAAAAAATCGTTATAGCGGTACTATTATACCTAAATATTAACCTGTGCCTTTGCGGTGACCTGCTTACTAAAACACTTTATATTATACTCTTAAAAAAGTTTTTTTAACATTGAAAAAATTTAAATAAGACAAAAAATCTTTATTTATTTAAAGTTAGGCAAAGATGGTGGAGACTTTACGCCGTCAAGAGACAAAGAATTTCTTTGGGGTTGCGGCACAGTGAAAATCAAACGTCGTTTCGATATTCACCTTGCTGGACGAACTTTGTTTTTACGTGTCAGGCTTATCTGGCTCTACACATAAAGCAGTCAGGTAATTTTAGTTTATGGTTACAATTATACAGTTCTGATTTTGAGCCGCCATTTAAAGCAAGTCGAGGGAGAACATCAGCAACCTCTCAATTATGCCGCTTTCGTTTAAATGGAGCAATACGAGGCAGATTGATTTTCTTATAAATTCTTCTATGAATGTCAAAGTAATCGTTTATTTGTGTCCCATTTTAAAACTTTATGCCAGCTACCTTTGATAGTGAGCTAACACTACACGTTTAATATATGCGATCTAAAAATATATCTTGTGTATTGATCTATACGCGCACAGATACTAGACTTGAACCTTGTATCATTTTTCCGAATATTTCAATTACTTCTTAGATCTGAAGAATTGCAATTGCATGTATAAGGGTCAGTTGTATTTTTCATTGCGTTTATTGGATTATAAAGTACTATTGCCTTAGCACATGGCTTAAACATAACGTCCTTCGGATTTATTTCCAAAACGAGGCAACCTATATTGTATGATAAAAAGGAGTTTACAGTCCCAAATATCGATATACATCTAATCACTTTTCATCGTGTTTTCAATTTATATTACCCTATTTCGGGGGTATAGAGTTAAATATGATTTTGAAATTATTTTTTATCACATTTGTAACATTGCATCGCAAGTGAAACAAGACTGCATGTAACACCAAATGTTACAAAATATGTTTTCGTATCGTACTATGGCGTCATATTTTTCCTCCCAATTATTTTTTTTCTTGTGCCATATGCTGTAGATTAACATTGTTTAGTCATTATATCAACCTTTGAAGGTACCTTTCCATGCTCGTTTTCATTCTAGAGTTATCTGCCCTTGAGTGGTACTGGCCATTTTTCAGAAAACGTTTATATTCGTTTTATGTCTAGTATAAACTCAGTACCAGCTGATAGCTATAAAACACATACATGGGGATAAATCTTATACATGTACACAATGGCTCTTGCCAAGGAAATTTCTCTTTGATAAATCTCATATGCATAATGTGCCTTCAAAAGTTGAATTTTTTTCTTAATTTCCGAAAAAAGCCAATTTTTCCTTTATTTGGTAAAACTTCAGCATACCTTTCTATGCAAATGAGAAAGTTTTTCGTTTTTTTATGGTGACCCCTCCAAATTGAATGAAACTTATAACGCATTCATATTGTTAAATTCAATAATCCAGTCTTTCAATTGATATCAAATGATGAAAAGAAGCTAAGCTTTGAAATTTTAACACCATCGATTCATAGAGTCGGGAGGCCGCTGTCCATTGCCACCTTAAGAACGTATGTTTGTTTCGATTTCATCATTATATTTTTGGTTATTTGCATTTGGCTCCCTTTATTCGGATGATCTCCATCATTTCTCAACAATTTACTTTTTGTATGTACAAATTAAGTGTGTGGCACTTTATAAGAGAATTAGTACAATATTGTGTGAAAAAATTAAGTCATTTAACAAGATCGAGTACAGTGCTGAATTATCTGGATTCGTACCCTGAAGATTCTGTCAAACTCCACTATCGACTCGTAAAATATAGACTGGTTCTGCAGGGTTCTTATCCAATAGAAATCAGTATTGTACTCGATACTGTCAAAGAACCTCTTAGCATCATAATCAGTCTAGTTAAAATGTCGTAAGTGCACCTTGTTGTTCATTTCATACAAACATAAATCAGTCATTTCAACATGGCGGCTGTGTTAGAAGATGAATATCCATACTACATGTAATAGTAGAGTTATCTTTCTTCAAATACATCCATATTGACCTTAAGCTTCTACATATTTCAAACTTATCAAATATGTAGGATTCTATTTTCAAGAATCCTTTTAATTCTCACCATGTTCCTTTTTTCATGTTAACCGAAATAACAGGACTACTGACTGTGCATTTAATTCTAAGTATATGTAACATTTCCGCCATTGACACATGTGTGTAACTCTATATATTTTGACGATAATAGATTTCGTTCAAGTAATTTGAATACAACTTGTGTTATGATATATATACGAGGGTTGTCCCAAGAATTCGTGAACTTTTGCGATAACTTTTTTTGAAACGTCGGATGAAACTGAAAATTACCAGTAATGTGGACTAATCATTTTCATTTTTTCTGGTGTGACTACAGAGGGCTATTTTCAATACTCGCGAAGATATGAATTAAAACGTAACCCTAGTGAATGGGTGTCGGCGCACGCTATTAACGTCGTTTTCAAATACGCGAAACGTCGTTTCAAAACTGAATCACTTCTTATCAAAGTAGCATTCTTACCGGCCCTATATACGTGTATAAAGAAAGAACCTATGTCAAAACATTTCTCAAAGCATGGTTGATATAGACTTTTGTTATGCATTCAATAAGATATTTGATTTTAAAACCATTCTCCTCAATTTTTTACGTGGATACGCACTAGCGTATTTTCAAGCCGACAATGGGCGAGTAAAGTAAATGTTGTTGTTTTTTTGTTACAAATCGCTATATCTTTACACATTTCAAAATAGGAACTATTATTGTTTTGTACATACAGAAAATAATATTTGGGTGTGTTTTGAATACCTTAGAATTACACTACCACTACCTTAATCCATCGAGACAGACCTACCAAAGAAATCTGGGATTTCGTTGAAACCGCTTCCAAATCTCTTGTTACCGAGAGTGCATGCATATTTCTTTAAAATCTCGATACCTATCGTTTATTGGCACGACTCATGATCAAGTCATACCAAACTATACACTGCTGATTTACTTACATGTATTCGCGGTTTCTGTATCCAATCAGGCGGCGTTCTGATTGACGTCGCCTAAAAAGTCTTTTATTCATTTTTCGACGCTTCTCGCTTTAGTTCTTCCTATCTTGATCTTTTTTCCCGACATTCTTAAAGTCAATTTCACTTTATTTACCTCGTTTATCCGTAAGAAAAGAGCATGCGCCACAAATAGTTACGGTCATTCCTTATTTCTAATTCTTTTATGGTCTGTATAAGGATTATTTCGCGATTCAGACCTAATTATGAACGAATTTGTGCGCCGAGCGTTCCCTTGACGTCGCCATTTTCACGCTGTTAGACTTGCACTCGGACAAAACAAAACGTCATAACTGCGCACTGCTTAATGTCATTTGTAGGAAAATACACATGCGTGAACTCCAGAATTATCTGCTTTCAGCAATGTTTTTTTTTCAAACTCATCATGAATATTAAAAAAAATGACGTTCAAAATTCTATCATATAAGATTCGTAAGTAATGAATTTGACGTGCGCCGACCAACCCTACCGAGCGTGACTTTTAAAGCTTTATTTCTCAAAATGACCATATCAAAATCGTAAAACCTTTACCAATCTGTGGCAAATTAACGTGTGTTGTCAACTTAAGAGTTTTATGTAAATCGGTCGCTGGATGTTTGAATAATCGAAAAAGTTCACGAATTTCTGGGACAACCCTCGTAGATTAATGAATAGCACTATTATTTTCACCAAATTTATAATACTTCAGTTTCCCATGGGGTAATTTCCGAACATTAGCACTTGCAGCCTTTACTGAGCAGTTTTAGCAAATTTTACCAAATGTTTAATCAATCTGGACCATTAAGATATTCACATGGAAAACCATTTGCCGTATTGTCAAAAGCAACATGAATTTTGCTTTATGGGAAATCACAAAAATGTAAATGGATAAACTTTTAGCTGATCCAAGGATATGAGATGACTTGCTTTAAGAATAGATATTTTCTTATTATTTTTTTATTATACAGGAAAAGACATAAATAGTGAAACACCGCAATTATTATAGTCAGTTCCAAAAGAGAGTGTGCTCTTTTGAATTTTGAATATGTCGGAAATTACACAACCTACCGCCATGTAATTTCGTTTGACGTTCCCCCATGTTGTTTTGCAAGCGATATTTGAAAGCCAAAATAAAAGTGGTGTGCAAAAGTTTTTTGCTAAGTAGAGACATTTCATTTTGCACGTTTTGCATGTGCATCACGAGTGAAAAATTGGTACGAAATTCCATACAGTTGAATCATTGTAGCTAAGCTAGTCATAAAATCACATCTCCACTACAAATTCCAAATTCCAAATTTTATTTGTATTATAAGGCCAACGGCCCATACACATATAAATACATTTAATAATACAAACAAAATGTGTAAGTGTACAAAATATATGGCAATCAACATAAACATGAAAAAATCAAAAAGTCAAAAAGTGAGACAATCTGAAATTCAGTCAAACAATCAATTCATAGTTATTCATCTGTAGATGAATACATGTATAAATTATTTGTTTGACCATTTTAGTCCTAAAAAGAAACAGTGTATTTAGAGATGTATTTAAACTTAAACTTCTTGTGATTCCAGATATAGTTTTCTTTTTTCTAGCGCATAAAAGATAAACATAGCCAAATTTCGGATCGTTGTTTCATTTTTTGATGGCTACAACTGTGCATACCTCAACTGCGTGGATTGACTTATATTTCACGTGGGCGAACGAAATCGAACGATGTCGGATTAAGAACTTCAACAAAATTGATAAAGCATTCATGTTCCCAAAGGAAGTTTGGGGCATCGTTTGTCAGACCTATTATTAGCAGATCGAGATATCATAGACTGCAATAGCACTGTTCGACGACAAGTTCCTGGTCTAATAACGTAGCAATTACCAACATTATCCTCCATGTAACGTCTGCATGAAATTAAAATTTTCGTTTGAAAATGGATTGGGGTATCTCCTCAAGCTCCACAATAAACTCTGATTAGAATTTTGATTTAAAAGGGTTTTATCTACAGTATTGTATCATATTGACGCCAAAAATGTCCTCTAACATTGTAAAAATCAAGAAAAAATCCAAAAGTGAGAGTGTACACTTTCTTATTGTGCTCAGTGTATATACCTAAGGACAAAAGATCTGTCCGATTGAATTTTATTTAATACAGTTTTAAATATTAAAGATAATGTTTGTTTTGAAAATATGACCTAGTAAAATCGGCCCTATTTTAAAAACATAGGGACTGTTTTCACCGGAATTGTATCACAACTTACGTTAATGACGTTTTTACTTTTTTCACGCTGAAAACGACAGAGCAAAGTAAAGTTTTGCATGAGAGCCTTTCTGTATTGAGAGTCCAAAGGGAAAAACACAAAAAAGTTGATAGAGGATTGGTTGGCTTTCAGAAACGTTGTTTTGATTTTAGCATGCCTTCTAATTTTTTTCAGGTTTGTTGTTGGGTCATGGAACAAGACGTTTTTTTTTTTTTTTTTTTTTTTTTTTTTTTTGGAATTTTAGAATCAACATAACGCGTATTTTATCAATGAGGCGTTCTTTACGAAGCATGACAACTTTTTTTCTGAATTTTAGGATTCACAAGGCCGCGCTATGATCGACGTTAGTGAGAATAGTTGAAACACATTATGTTGATTTTCATTTATGAACAATCTATGCACAACACCATTAAGATGGATACAGTGTACAATTATTCATGATTTCTGTTAAATTAATTTTACCCTCGCTTGGTTTAGACCGAGTCGTAATTAGACAATCTAACGTGCTTGTTATAACGTTATTTTAATCTTAGACCGTAGATCGAAGTTTTACAAACTCACCGTAGTTGGAAGGTTAAACTGTCTACTTTACAATAATGCCACATTCGTTCATATCTGATTTCTTATAAAAAAAGATTTTGTTTTATTTGCATATTCGCGAAACCGGGCAAGACTGTTGTCTATTAGTATATCAGATAAGCTCATTTATTGAGAGCGTAAAAATTGTTTGCATATAGGGACTGGAACAAAATCTTTTAGCATTGCTACAGGTAAAAACATCCTAAAATTGACAATTATTCCGTTCGAAATTATTCAAAATCATTCACTCAGCGCTCCATTCATTCATTCCAAACACTCACTCAAATCGATCAAAAAATCCAAAATCATTAAAAATTAAATCGAAACCGTTCAAGACGATCAACATTTAATTCAAGTCGATCAAATTCTTCTACGATTTGTCGGCTGGTTTGGATTTCAAAGTGTATGTCCGCTAAGATAATTAACAGAAATATACATACATTTTACAAAAGGAAGGTAATTAAAATCGCTAGTTTTGTTCTTCTTGAAGAAAATTTGCGATATTGGATTACCTCCTTTTAATTTCAATCAAACCTTACTCCACACACTCATTCAATTTCATTCCAATACCATTCCAAAATCATTCCAAATATCATTCATTTTGTCAATTTCGCGATTTTATCAAGTGTACTTTAGGATTACACTATTCCGTTTGATGTAGTGAAGCGTATTTTCTAGTATTTTCTAGAGTACGCTATTCCTTTTATGTAACAGGGCGGCACTATTTAATCATTCTTTAAATAAGACAAAAAGTCAACACTGAGAAGCTTGCTTCTTTAATTAATCATGCAATATTCGTGCACTTCATTATTTCCCCGGTTATAGGTCTAGGTCACGATATTATCCTGGATTGAGTTCTTTCCTCCAATCGGTTATTATAATCAACAAGTAAACTGCTGACTTGTGAAAATTTTTGCTCTCCTCAATTAAGTAGGTTCAAGCTATCCTAAATTGTTAAGTCTCGAATCATTCAGATATAACCACGCAAGTTCCCATATAAAGAAAATAGATGTAAATCGTTTTATAACTCATTCGGGAAAAAAGAGAGGAAAAACGTAAAAAAGTCCACTTGTTCTAATAAACCTTCTGGCCTTATTCGCTTTCAAGAGTTCGAGTAAGTCAGTTAAATTGCCTTGTCGTAATAAATTTATAACGTCATTCTGAATAGGGGGGGGGGGGGGGGGAAGTCAATCACTGTGATGTTACTCTTTCATTCTTTGTGTAAGTAAGTAAGTAAGTAAGTAAGTTTTTTATTATAGTGACATGTGTAACAATCAAATTGAATACAATTACATAATACATAAATAAATAACACCCGGCCCCATGGGCCTATATGTCACTTTTTAAACAAGAAGTAGCTATTCAATGCATGTATGTGTAAGAAGATGCCGTCTACCAACAAAATATAAAAAGAAAAGATATGAGCGATAAAAGGAGATCGATTAGTCATTTTATTGTTATTCGTCCTAACTTTCACACCTTCCATTAGTGTGGGTATAATAAACATTATCGATAAGTGGTTCCTATTGAGATGTGAACAGCTCCTCTTCACAACAGAACAGAAAATATCGTTTATATCGTCAATGTTAAACAAAGTACAATTAGTACAAAAAACAACAATATTTATAGCGAGAACAGATTAAGTAAATGTCCTACATGTATCAAGGCGTTAAGGTTCTTTTCGTTGTTTTCCAGTGATTGAGATGTTGTAAATACACTATATGCATGGACAAACACGCTACCGATTTCATCAACGGATAGATCCAAACGCTTCTTATGAAAAACAAAACTAAATAACAACAACAAAAAAAATACCTGTACTCTCTCATTTTTTTCTTCTTTTTGTAATGCATTTTTACTTTTACTCGTACGTTTAAGGCGATTTTTAGAAAACGAATGGTGTGTCTTTGTACGTAAATTGTCTTTACTTATGTTGATTAGTTTATTTCCATATTAATAGTTGTATTTGTGTTCAATATATGAATTGAAAAAGTTGACAATTGCTGGACCAATCAAGATATTTCGTTCTGCAATCGACACATTCGATTTATAGAAGGATGATTTTATGGCTGAACTTTCATTATAATGGATTTCTCAATAAAGGCTCAGGGATAAATCAAATTCCTCGAAGCAGGTGGTTTGGAGATTGTCTGATTTGTACGTATCTTCCATACAGAGAACTTTTAAGGTCGTGTAAGAACTTTTCCAGGAGTAAGGGCAAAACTGTTGTAAGTGCGTATGAATATAATCCACTTAAAACAGTTTTTGATGATCCACCGGTTTCTATTGCAATTTATCGTCAGACAACCAATACCATCGCCAAAGCTCAGATCTTGAATCACGAGATGTGGTGGGTTCGGTCCTCGATAGCGGCACATGGCCTTTTAGATATTAGCCTCTAACCAATAGGTGAAAAGTCAAAGACCTAATTTGGATAGCAGTTGGAGGCTAGGAATAGAAGTTACTATAGAACTGAAGTGTGAAATACCTGAAATCATAGTTTTCCTGTTGAGATAGCATCGTATACTTACCGTCATATATCCGTGTTCGCACGACAATGGTCTTATTTTCCTGCTTTGGTACATACGGTATATCGCTCGGATCTTTCCGTAAACTTGAATGTACCTCAGATGTAATTGTAGTAATTTTAGGGCAACTTTTAGATAATTCGACTTCGTTTTAATGACGAATGAAATCAGAGGAATCCTAATTACTTTTTAAATTAGTATGATAAATGTTTTACACTGTTTTTAATCTGTCAATCCATATCAAAAGTAAGTCCCAAGGGTATAGTACTATGTAGATAAAATTAACATTACCGTTTGTTTTTTTCTATGACCTGTGTTTATTTCATTTCAATTTTTTATAAGATATGATAACGTCTGCATTCTTTGAATGCTACATGAAGCTTATATAACAATAAGGATACAAAGGCTTAACAAAAATGAAAAGGAAAAAAAACCTGGTGGAAAAAAAATTATGTTGATATTAAGGGTATAGCTATGACACTACTTGACATTTCCTATTACAGACATCTTGACTGACCACAAAATGGTACAAGTAAACGTGTTCAATTGTAACCACTTTATAACATCATTAACAATGGAGAAAAGACGGTCACCCAGTAGTTTATTATTTCATCTACAAATCAACCATGTGATTCTGTCGGTCAAGAATAGTCTTAATACTCCATCTCAGTAGGTGGTAAACACTTTTATTGTCATAAAGAGGAGTTTTTCTTAACTGAAGTAGCACACATTTTTATAGATGGATAAAGCACTTAACACACATACAGAATGAACAATAAATGAACATTGTTTATCATATAGTTATAAGGCATCATCTGATAAATGTCATATTATGAAAATATTGAAATGAATTACTAACGAATTACGAGCAAAAATCTACATGCAAATTCAAGGTGAAATAAAATGATAAGCAAACTTTTACAAATACATTCCAATTGAAATAGTTTTGTCTGTCTACCAAGAATCGCAAATGTTCATTTTTCGCTTCTCTTTTGTTAAAGACGCGATTAAATCATCTTTCAGAACCTGGTTTAATATATATAATCTACAAAAGGTATTTATTTTTGTGTTCCTACGTCTATATGTAAAATGTCGCGCTTTATTTTTTTTAATTTTGCTGAAACCCGATTTTCGAAGAATTATATAAGTTTATTTAATTTTTGGTGTTATTTGTTGCCATGAATGTCCGTTCACAAGAAAACAATACATCTTTTTACTAATAAACGACAATGCATTTTTATATAGAACACTTTAATGTACTGTGTTAATCTAATTTTAAACAGAAATAAGCCTATATATGGCACCTATACACTCTGGATTTCTTACTTTCAATACATCCTTTTTTTAAATACGTGAATACACAACGTATATAATTGAACTTCGTGAACGATATATCATCCTTTCTATTTTACCTAGCTCAAGAACATATTGATGATTAAAGAATTGAGCTAACAAACAAATGTCTTAAATCTTACCTAAGGCACATCTATGAATTGAGGCTTTAATAGAACCTGTGTCCTACATGTAGCATTTATCAGTGCCGATTAAAAGAAATTAATAGTACGATGAAATTTGATTTAGTAATCATGAATTACTCAACTGTAATTATATATTGACTTTACAAATGAAAAAAAAAAGATACTTGCATTATTTGTGTTCTCTTTAGATACTACTTCTCTAACGTTGCGTGAATTATTTTGATGAATGCAGTACTGACTTGTGTCCTTTCCTACTACATAGAAGGTTCAATTACATTTGCATCATCCAAGCGTTCATTCATACGAGAACTTATTTACATGTACCTGTATTAAAAAGTCGTCTATTCCCCGTTAAATATCCTCTCGGAATTAACTTTTTAAAGATAGTAGAGTTAACGATTTTAAAAGCCAAAATTGGCAAATTCAATTTTGCCTTATCCTTGTATTGCAGGTGTAAATCAGGTCAGTTCACACAGTTATATACTGAACAACAAAAATAACGCATCGCTTCATCTTAAAGATATATAACTTTTTTCATAATATAAAGTTTTAAAGAATGGTTATATCAAAATTAACGTTGACCAGTTATTGATTTGTGTCAAAAAGGTCGACAACGTGTACATACGCATTGAAGAGTTACACACTCATACGGGTAACAACCCCCAAAATGAAAATTTTTGAAATTAGATAATGTTTCTATTGCTCAGTAAAAGTGACAAGCGCGTGAATCCATGTGCAAAATTGCACCCAAAGAATGTCTGACACGTGGATTTCTGAATTTTATCAAGACTTACTCCCAATATGGCTATCCATTAGCTGTGCGCGCTGCCTCAATCTGACTTAAAACCTTGGGTTTTCGTGCTCTTTTTTTTACTCTCATTGCAAAAACGGGCTAGATCTTGAGATAAGTCCAGGCGGTGAAAGATTAGACATTAGTATCACTTAAAAGGTGTGTTAGCGAAGACGGTCCATAGCTGCATGAGTTGAATGGACCATATCATTGACTTGCTCATGGGGTGTCACATATGGCTATAGCTACAGAAGAATTAGATAGTCGACTCATATTCCTAATTTTTGTGTTTCACTATCATCAATAGTCCATTAAAACCTGAAAAACTGTGACATCGTGCAGCCTCCTCATCGTGTCATCATCTAAAGTTTGGCACCGAGAGCTGTTAAAATCGACGTTTTAACCTTACAATTGACGAGTTATGATCCCTGAAGGCAGTTGCAAGTATCCTTGATTAAATAAATCAGTTAAATATGACTATGCGCGATGGCGTTCCGAAATTCAATTTTTCGCTACCGCCAAACTTGAAGACTTTGCTTGATCTTATAATGTCTACACTGTTTTTCTTACCACCTTTATTTGCTGTAATACTTGACAAACTTTATTATATTTGGATGTATTCGATCTGTTGTACGAGCAGAAAACATGTTTATCACATTCAAGTATCTTTACTCGACTGAGTATGAGTTTAGGAATAAATTTCATCACTATTGTGTACCTAGTGGCCGGCCAAACTAAAGAAATGTCATATCAGTAAATTGATCGAGTTCAGGGTAAAATTATTTGTCATTGAAAAGTGATGCGTTATTTTTGTTGTTCAGTAAAAAATAATTGTGCAATTATGTGGAAATGATAACATCTGCACTATAAGAGGTCTGCCAATTACTTAATATGTAGATATAAAAATGCGCACTCTTGTCGCACAGTTGAAAAGCGTGAAATTGACATTAACCTCGACCAAAATCATTCAAAGTCACTCGCTCAGTGCTCCTATTATTCATGCCAGACTCTCGCTCCAATCACTCAAAAACAATCCAAAATTAAAAAAATAACAAAAAACACGCTTTGTAATCGTTCAATATAATCGACATTGAAATGAAATAAATGAATAATTTATTGGCTGATTTTTTATTTTTTAGAGTTTGTTTTGTCCGTGACGACCCTAAATCAGAAATCAAGTACGTTCATTTTATTAAATGGGGTTAAAAATCATCGCTTATTTCGTCCGAATAGACAAAACCCTATCAATAAATTTGGCAAGGACAAAACCCGATCAGGTAGGCAAATTTTGTCGCATCATTAAGTAGAAGTTTATCTAAATTATATGGTTTATTGGAACAATATTTTCTGTATGTATGCTTGATTTAGTTACATTTTTTACAATAGTGTGGTGTATGGTGAACACGCAGAAAATAAGATACTTAGGTAACAACTTAATAAAGGTTCATGTTTCACAACTATCTATTTTTTTTATTTTATACCTGATTTTAACGAAAAAATTTCCCAAAATACCAATAAAGAACGATATGTTAATGGAGCGTTAAAATACGTCATTGTTTGGTTAAGTAGTTTAATTAAGCAACTTAAAATTGATGTAACATATGGCGTTTTATATTCAAGAACTGTTATGATACTATTGACCCCCTATCAACACTGCTTTTGTCACCCAGACCATGTGTTGCTTTTTGTCATTATGATATTGTTAAGAAAACAAGGATTGCATGTAGTAGAATTAGTAGTCTTATATAGCTAAAAAATATTGTGATGTTACTGTTCAAGCTTATATTCTTGTTAAGATGGGGTAAAACGCCACTTTTAACATTTTTTTCATTCCAAAAGCGACGACTGTTTTTTTCCTAACCTCAGCTGCCATTCAACATAGGTGTACGATTATAAACTGTGCTTGGTGTCAAATGTCGGAAGGGGTGAGTGCCGCCGTTGGGGATCGAATAGTTTGCTTTTGTTAAACATTGATTGTTACCATTTATCATCAGACAGTTTATGACGTTAAAGTGGTTATGCACAAATGTAGAAGTAGGAACATATAAGGAATACAATAGAAATTTTTTGTTAAAATCTATATAGATACAAGTCTATGGAAAAGTTATTTGCCTTGGCTGTTGATGCAGCAGTTACACGTTCGAGTATATATTGGCTCAACCAATTTCTGTCCAAAACTTGAAAGACATCATTTAACAATGCATAAATAATATGTCGCCCAATTTCGAACTGGATATGATAATGCATCTTGGGGAACCCTAACAGTTAACAGCATCGTTAAATTGACAAGGTGAATGACTTTGGAATGTATTTTAATGAAATTGAATGAGTGTAATGAGTGAGTTTTGAGTGAAATTAAAGGAAGATAATCCAATATCGCTAATTTTGTCCAGGATTAAAAAAAATAGCGATGTTTGTTACCTTCCTTTAATATAATAACAATTTTTATCAAAAGCTTCAATTTACTTTAAGAACCAATCAGCCGCTTACTCTTTCAATTTTTTTTGTCAGTGAAATCACGATATTTTTTCTATTCATATTTATTTTTGAATGTTGTTGTTTATATAAATCTTTTCAGTCATTTTTGGGCCTTTTTGAATGATTTGAATGAGTGTTAGGAATGAATGAATGGAGCGCTGAGTGTGCGATTTAGAATGTTTTTGATTGCAATGTACATGTATGTTAATTTTACGAAGGAAGTTAAGCTGTAATGAACATTTACTGTTTCTCAGATACGCACTTATTTAAAAAAATCCACCAAATTTTCGTATATATCGCTATAAACTTACAGCCCTATTGAACAGAGTATATTTTTATAGATATTTTAAAGTATTCATTTATTTATTACATCGCACAGTTTCGTTTGTATACTTAATGCTTTCCTTTTTTGTGTATTAAATACATTCACATGTTATTTAAAAAATATCAGTTGCTGGTTTTTTGATACATTTGCGTTTGTTGATTTCTTTATTGGTTGCTTTTTATCTAACTTATAAATGCGTTGTTTTCTAAGATCTGTGTTTCTGGAAGCTAGGCGAATTTTTATTTTGGAAAATCTCAAGTGACGATTATGTATTGTTAAATTCCTATTCAAAATAGCTAAGATTTGCATAAGCATAGCTATGAGAAATAATTGAAATTTACATTCGATCGGAATTTATCTTTGAATTATTTAGTATGTAAACTTATTTCTCAATTTCTCTAAATATCCTAATCTTATTTTCAAATTCTATTGATTGATATTGATAAAAAAAGCAAACATTTATACATCACACACTCAAACATAAATACAAACATACAATACACCCTCGAGCACTCCACAAAAATTTAATTTATTTGATTTGAATTGGAATTTAACGCCGTTTTCAACAATCTGTCAGTGGATGGAGCATCTATCAATGGATTCCACGTATTTCTCACACCAGTACTACCATAACATCCTTTCCTAGCATTCAGCTGCTATCCAACATAGGTCTACGATTTTCAACCCATTTGTGAGAGACAAATATATAGTCGGAAAGAATGAGTGCCGTCGTCAGGCCACAAAAAATCAAATGAACACAAACATTTGATGTGGATTCAAATAAACAAATACTAATTCTAGGTCAGATGCTAATATGTTTTAGTGGAACAAAGGGACTCTAGCATATTTTTAGAAGAAATTGGAACAAATTACTTTTTTTAAAGAAGTTTTAAAGCTATCAAAAATGACTCTTTTTTGGAATGACTCGCCAATAAATTTTGTTTAAATGATTAAGATAGCTTTCATAGTGCTTTGTAAAAGTTTGGTAAATCCTAGCATACTTGTTCTAATTCTAAAATATTATTTGATATATTCATGACGGATATCGGAGAAAGCAAGACAAAGAAGCGTAAAATGATACTCATCTTCAATTTCCCTTTAATTACATTATTCAAATTATTAACATAGTCTATCTTATAATATTGGAGGGTCAAATGGTTAGAAAATTTTCTTTAAAAAATAGAATAGAACAACATTTTATTTGACGTATACATTTATTTGAGGTACATTGTCATATTTACAATCATTATATACCTATATGAATAGTCAAAGGTCTCTCTCTTTCCATCTCTCTATATCTCTCTCTGTCGCTCCCTCTATCTCTCTGTCTCTTGCTCTATCACTCTCCTTCTCTCTCTCTCTCTCTCTCTCACACACACTCTCTCTCTCTCTCTCTCTTTTTCAGACGAAAATAAGGTGATTATATAGATACATTTTCGACTGAGCCTTTACATATCAAGAGAATATTTTAATTTATCAATGGAGGATGATATAAGAAAGAAAATATGATAATCAATTAGGTTTACATGAAAAAGTAACTAAATCACTTAATATAAAGTGTATCAAATCTTGGCGAAAAGACTGAATTAAGGCTGATATAAGATAGCACCCCAGTTTTTCTAATACTTTGTGATTATTACAAGCACTAATACTGTTGCAATGTATTAACGATATCCTTCCAGTCTATAGTTGTATCTCTATAAGATATTTTCTTGACAACTGGACTATTTTCATAATTTCATCTGTTGATTTTTACTGCAAATTTTAGGAAAATAATAATTTAAATAAACTCTGGTCAATCATGCACATAGAAAACAGTAAACTAATTTTGTTACGGTTGATCAACACAAGCAAGGGAAATGGGTCTTTGAAGATGTTCCTGATTGAAAAACAAATATTTTAAAATCAATGCTTTAGTTAATATTCCACTTGATATCCATAGCAGTCGACTCCACTTATTCGTACAATTGTGAGACACAATTGCGCTTATGACCATACCGTAATGATCTACATTAAGGTATGAGTGAAAATATAAATGAGTGAAAATATAAAATTAAAAGTATCGATCCAATAAAACTTCTGATGTCTTTAATAGAATACACAGAAGTCCAATGGAATATATTGCAAATTATGCCTTGACCATTTGGAATCAAGTTTGAAAAGTTGGATTGTGATTTGAAGAAGACATTATCCAGTTTTGGGCGTTAACGTTGTCAGGGGGTCGTTTTTAAAAATCGCAGACTCACAATTAAACATTCAAATGATTTTTCTGACATTCTTATGGTTTCATAATGCAATATTAGGGCGTAAGGTATCCTTGGTTGATAAGACAAATTTATACCTTTAACTCTTCCTGCCAAAATTACGTCAAATGTACACAAACAAACAAAACAAAATCTTACGCAATATGAAAGCTCAAATTTTCCAAACCGTTTCTGCACGTTCCTCACCAAGAAAACCAATGCCAAAATTCTTAATTTCAGTCATTAATTGACAATAAAATAGCTTTTTAATTGCTACGTTACGTTAACGATTCATCATGCTAATTGGAGATGCTCTATTGAATCTCAATATAAAAATGCTCGCTTTAAATCCGTTCGGACTTCAATGACAATTTGCTTGGTTTTTAAAGTTAAAACATTCATTTCGCTTCCGTTTAAAGGTCGAAGCAAACGCGTCAACGTGCATGACGTCTTCCGATCCACCATTATGAGTTAAAAAAGGCAAAATATGATACAACTCTATCGGAAACGGTCAATTTACTCAACGTTTGACGAGTTTCAATAATCCATGTGAATAAGTTTTTCTTAGTCTAGTTTCAATACTATGTGAAACAAAGCAGAACAATTGTTTGATTTTCTTAACCACAGAGCTTAAGATCTTAAATTCATTTCAGACGAAACTCAAGATCGAAAATGTGTCGTACGTCGACGTAGAAAACAAAGAATCTGACATTTCTTGAAAATACGCCAAAATGACATATTACTTGAATAAAAATGATTTTTCCATGAGAGATCAGTTATGGGTTGTATCATCGTTCATTTATCAGATATAAACAGTGGATCGTTCAGATTGTTCGATGAATTATTACATGATAACGATATTTTCACCAATACGGTATCAGAATGATTAAGATTCTGTCAGAACTTTCGATAGGCAACTGAGTCGAAACTCGAAACAATTCATTTCATTTGATGAAGTAGTAACGGGCCAGGCTGCCAATCTCGGGTGCCCTCAAAAACAAGATCGACATTTTTTCCCGACATATTGCCAAAGTTAATACGCAGGCTATTTGTATCTCACAAATGAGGGAAGGATAAGTTGTTCAACTGAAAATAGTTTAAGAAGCGCTGGCCGTCAGTCATTAAATAAGATTCTGTTTAATTGACATTAAAGTAGAGATACAAAAACACAAAATCTGAAAGGCAACTAGTGTTGCAAAGTTTCATGTTAGCTATGCTTCTTAATGTACGATGTCGTAAGTCATTAAGATTATCAGAAATATTGTTGGGAATATTGTGTCCGATAAAGCCAAGAACACATGTAAATATTTAACAGTGGAATAGAAGCAACATATACTACTCAAAATTTGCTAAGGATCACTTTTTCCTAATTGAATATTTTTGTATCATGATCAATTTATATGAGCTTTTTTTTATTTTTCTGAGTACTTCTGTGCTTTAGGTATTCAGAACTTTTAAAAGAATGATTGTCTGGATGTTGCTTTAAGAGAAAGGCTTGCCTAAATGGACATAATGGTAAAAAAATAAAAAAAATCGATGCTTCCATGAAAATAAAGATATAAAGAAATTTGGTTTGTTCAAAAATTTAAAAAAAAAATCTGTATAATTCAATAGCGCGTGTGATTTTCCCTGTGCATAGTGCTTAAAAACCTCATTTACGTACCTGAGAGCCGTCAATGTACCGTTTTCAATGACATGCAGATCTGTTTCCCCCTGAGCACTAATTCTCGCCCAGACCATGACCGAGCCACTACAAAACCGATCATGTTCTGCCACACACATAACAGTAAAACACTCATTCGGCATCCTCCCGACCCTGAACCACCAAAAATCGGTCTTGATCCTCATTGGTTGAGCGTTCGCGACCCCCAGCATACCAATGCCAAACATTACCAGTCGTTATAACCGATTCAACATTCCGAAAACAACGTTCTGGGGCATACCAAGGGCATAAGCAACGAGCCTTTGAGAAAACTCAGAAATAAGCATGCCAATGCCCCCTATTCATCTTGCCTTAAACGCATGTCTGGCATATTTTAATTGAAAAAGTTTCGATTATTTTGTAAAAAGCGCGAAAATGTACGGACTTGAAGATTCACGGTTGAATGAAACACGGCTATGCCTTTTCACGAGCTCCCCGTGCATAGTATACATGCCAAATCTAAAAGAAATATGTTTACAGCAAAATATCTTTAAATGAAAAAGTGATCATCAGCAAATTTTGAGTAAATAGGCGCAAATTAACCTCAGAGTATTATCAATTAGAAAACCAATGTATCCACGACAGCAAGACAGCATGGTCGCCATTTTCAAAAATTGCATATGGCTATAAGAGATACAAAAGGGCGAAACACCTTACACTTTATAGCACAAAAATGAGCATTTTTACACCCAATTGTGTAGTATTTTTCAGAAAAAAAAATAAGAAAAAATCACCCATTTTAAGAAATTTTGCCTTGTACTTGGTTCGGCAATATTAGTGGGCCGATTTATTTGTGATGAGAGCATCAAACTTGCACGGATATACCCTAGTGTAAACATTTCAGAAAAAAAATGTTAATCGACATTGCAACACCAAAACTAGTTTGTTTCTTTTAAGGGTCATTTTTCACAAATGAAAATATTCACTCTGAATGATCTGACAAACCTTCGCACTAAGACTTTGAAGACTGAAATACGACTTTTTTCTTTTCGATTTCATGTTTTTAGAATACGATTTTGTGAAGTTTACACTATATGATTTTCAACCGCTTTCACATTTGTTATAAATCAGCAAATCGGTTAAACAAAAAGTAATGAAAAGCTCAATCAATGCAGACATAACACGACCATTGTATAACGGTCAAAATGCCCGAATGGCTACTAAACAAACAAAAGTGAGGATTGTCCTTTCTTTGTCTTTACCACATTTTTTTTCACAGAAGAGTAAAGGTAATGACCTTTAACAGTGTTAATCGAGGTTTCCTAATGATTTTCATTAGGAAACCTCGGTCAACATTGTGAAAGATCATGCAAGACTGAAATTTTCAAAATACACAAAATGAAGATTACAGAAAACAAGAACCGTTGGGAATAGCGCGGGTAATGGATTTTACAAAAGCAGAAACCAATAAAGCACATTTGTTAACGCAGGTGGTTTTTATGTGATAGAGAATCTGACTGACTGTGGCGGACGTTTCTACTGTCAGGGGAACTTTCTAAACCATGCACAAATATTCTTCAGACGTTGATAACATCTTATCAGATGGAGTTCCACCAAAAAATGCTGTACAAACACACAAATATTTGGCTCTCATACAACATTTCACTTTTATTGAAACTCTTGGTGAGCTCAGATTAGATATAAATAGTGTAAGATGTTTCATTGATACTTTGTGTTTGTGGATAGTTCTCCTCTTTTCAAGTTTGTTTTAAATGCATTTATATTATCAAACGTTATTCGTCATTTATTTTGTCCATTTAAAGTTAAAAATATCGGGTTTTTTTTTTCTTTAGGGCGCCTCTAGTTAAAACCTGTTCGGAAAATATTGTTTTATACAAGAAAGTGCTCAAGATAGTTACCGCAGCTTAAAACATAACATTTTCAGGCCACATATGAAGTGAGTTAGCCAAGCGGAGAGCAGCATTTCAAAAGTTAATATTACAGATAAAACTATATAAAGTAGCATGTAAAGTAGCCTGGCTGCCAGGCTGTCAGTTAATGTCGATATAAAAATAAATAAGGTACACCATTCACTACTCACTATTTCAATTTCCAATTACAACCTCTCCCCCACCCCCTCCCCCCTTTTTCTCAAAAAAAGAAAAAAAAACGTCAAAAACACTGATTAATTGATTGAATGGAGTTAAACGCCGCTTTCAACATTATTTCAGTTATATCGCGGCGGCTGAAGCACCTAACAATGGTTTCCTGGTATTTCTCTCGCCAGTACAACCACCACATTCTTTCCTAGCCTCCAGCTACTATCTCACATAGGTCTACGATTATCAACCCATTGGTGAGAGACAAAAAGTCGGAAAGAATGAGTGTCGCCGTCGGGGATCGAACCCGGGACCTCTAGATTGACAGTCCGACGCGCTACCAACTGCGCTATGACGGCGGCCTAAAAAAAAAAAACATTGATTCCCTAGTCAGAGGAATTTATGCCTGATAAAAAAATTATCCTCTTTCTCTAAGATAATTTTGCTAATTTCACAATACATCAGATCAGTGGAACGGGAGCCAGTCTATATATAATATCCTGCTCGTAAAACTCGACAGTTTTCGTTTGCCGAGACATTTAAAAAAAAATGAATTTTCATCTCCTGGATCGATTTTTCTATAGCCTCATTGTTCTATTGTCGCAAACTTTCAACAGATTTTTAAATTAAACTTACTGCAGTCGTTTAATTGCTATTCTAACCTTATTTCTACATTATTTCCGAAAAGTCGCTCCGAATTTCACCCATTTTACTTATTTCAACTCAAAATAGTGGGATTTTTCCAGAATCACTTCCTCCTAAATTTAACGAAAAAATGTCTTATCCCATACTAAAAGGAAGCAAACGCTGAAATTAGACCCAGTTCTACATTGTTTCCTGGTACAAATATTATCTGATTGGATAGAAAACGAATACCCGTTAGCATGATAGGTCTGTATGGGATATAATTAAATGTTATTCAAAAGTATTTAAGGAAAGCCATCTCTCTACATTCAGTCAAAACACCAGCGACAGAGAAAATTATATCGTTTTTTCATAAGTCCTTTTTTTCATTGATATTTAAGAGTCCTTGTCATTTTTCGACAGGGGCGATCCTTATTTTCGAACAATCATTCTGTGAAAGTTTAAAGCAAATCGGATGAAAACTGCGGATTCTATTGTGATAACGTATATAATTTAATTTAACGATGATATTTTAATGAAATTTCACTAAGGCTCTTTTTCCCGTTACGCTTGACTAACATGACCCATTTTCGAGAGGAACGATCCTAATATTGGTACAATCATTCGTTGAAAGTTTGATGCAAATCTGATGAAAGCTGCGGACATTTTCGCGATAACGAGGAAAAGTTAACAAACGAACGGACGAGAAACCAGCCTTCGCTATAAATTTACGCCCCTAAGGGATAACAGAAAATGATTGAATAAAACTTTTATAATGCTATTGTTTTTAAACCGATGTCTTGATCAAAAATGAAGAAGATAAAAGAAATGATTGGATAGTCACTTGGTCTAAGACAGATAGAAACTCTCGTGCCGTGTTATATGTGTACATTCATGTCTATTTCCCATATACCACGACACTCTTTTCTAAATTATAAATTAAGTTTATTTTTTTCTATTTTGTGATATAGCTAGAGACTAGGCACTAAGTATGAACTAGACAGCTTCGGCGATGTAACCTCGTTGCATATGTCTTTTGAAAAGGGACGATTATACATCCTACATATAATTCATTCAATTCTTATTTTCCTTTGGTAATAAACTTATGTAAGAGCCCAGCTTTGAACCTTTATTAGCTAGATTGATCCAAAAACAAATCCATGCTCAAAATTCAAGTTCACATTGTAGCGTTTTTAAAGTCGCTAAATATATTTTATTATCAGAATGACAAACCACCGACACACATGTTGTAAACACGTATAGTTGGTCCAAATCCAAATGTGTAGAATGATTAAAAAATACCGATCATGGTTGTTACATGTTGTATATACGAATACAAGGCCGTTCATGGCAAATGCTGTTGTACGAATACAAAGCCGTTCATGGCTGGGGTCGATGTGTGAGCATTGTACCTTACCGCTTTAGAACATTTTGTTCATTACCGATGATTTAATAATTCATTTTTTCTTTGATGTTATAACGACTTTGACCTCGACTTTCAACACTTGGTATGTATGTACCCAGTGACTAAAGCCTATGCTAGACCTTAGACTTTAGTTTTCAGATAAATTTTAATGTCTTACACAGGTTGTAGCCGCTAGGCTGGTGACTCGCCGTATCAAAGTTAAAAGAAGCACGAATGAGAATGATAAAAACGTTTGGTATGGTGGATTGACAGTCCGGTTTCTATGCAAAATCAACGACGTTTGTACGGTTATTTCACGTTTACCTGACGATTACCGTGTAAGTTTCGAAATGATTACCTGCACTGACGCCGCGGCACTCTGATAAAGATAAAACTCGTATTTCAACAATACATTTAATAATTACTATCAAAATTAACACGAAATTGACGTGTACTCGTAGAGGTGTGTTTAAAAGGGTATGTGCATACAAAATGATAAGAGTATGGAATCAAATTTTGACTCAGAAAGATTTCGTACCAGACAGTGCTGAAAATAAGAGTTAATATAAAGATTCATTTTGCTGTAAATATAGTTTTGAGACTTTTACAATTGTAAACAAGAAGCTAAATTTTATTAATGATACCCTAGTTTTGTATTGGCACTCCATTAGAGATATTTTTACAGTCATTTGTTTATTTTTTAAAAACCTTTCTTTTTTTAAATGGGAAATTTTCTTCTTGTAGAATACTATCCTGCGCGTTTATATCTTTTTTCACGCCGGACTTGCGCTAAAATAGCCTCGATGGTCTTTTTCCCTAATTTTTTATGACGCAACAGTAATATGAAGTCTTATAGAGCAAAATAACAACATCGCGCCTCAATTATTAATTACAAACACTAACATGGAATTCAAACTATTCCTCATTACGGATTTAGAGATACAATGACTCGACGTTTATTTACATTTCATTTACATAGGTTTTATATTTCTCTCTTTGTAAACAGACCCAAAGTGTGTGTTATATGCTAATTTTTCCGTTATCCGATCAAAAGTTGTATAAATTTGTAGTTTGTCAGGTTACATTGTTAGATTTAACACTGACGCCTCTTTTGCAGTTGTCTTTATGAATATTTACGAGTATTACTATTATACGATATCTTGTATATCTTAAGATTGTCTAAAGATAATACTGATATGTCGATATTGCTCGTCTTCTAAGCTATAAATGATTAAATTCAAGAAAGAAAACAAAGTTAACAATGAACTAACGTTTTGGTAGATGAACTTTGAATATAGAATTGATAAAGGAGGCATTGCATGTGACACGGCTTGCACGTAATGGATCGTACAGTAAAGAACCTCGTTAAATTGACAATATAATTGATTTTGGAATGATTTTGGAATAAAATTGAATGAGTGCGTGGAGCGAGTTATGAGTGAAATAAGAGGGAGGTAATCCAATAGAGCAAATTTTGTTCAGGATGAACAAATTTAGCGATATTTATTACATATCTTTAATAAAATATACATAAAAGCCCTGTTGATTGCTTTCCATTTCTTTAAGATCCAATCAGACGCTAACAATTTCAATGATGTCTGAGAAATCGAGATTTTTTTCATTTATATTTATTTTGAATGTAGCTGATGACTGTATGCTTTTTTGTCATTTGGAACGTTTTTGATCGATTTTAGTGAATTGAGCGCTGAGTGAGTGATTTCGAATGGTTTTGATTGAGATGAATGTCAATTTCACGATGTAACTAACTCTAACTGTCAATCAAACCTCGATTGACCAATCAAATCACTCGTTTGAACCGACAGTGTCTTTATTGGCCAGTAATGATATTAACTTTCGAAACATGGCGTGTTCATTTTTTTTCACATTAAAGAACGATAGGTCGCCCAAAAGATTACCAAAAAAATGTACTTTTATTTTACATACATTATCAAATATCTTTTTTTTAACTATTAAGACAGCCTGACATCTCAGGCGGCATGAAGCATGGCCATTGTTCTCTTGATGGTTGGATGTTTCTCTATTAAAAGCGTCAACATAATACATTACAATATTCAACGTCAAGTACACACAGAAAAATATGTACTTGCACTAAGCCACGGGCAAATCCTGCCCTGCTTAAGAAATAAAAATAACTTCATTCTTTTGCAAATCATATTCCGATTAGCACGTGCACTAACATGCAAAGTGGAATATGATTTGCAATAGTTTGCATCATTTAGACATCCTGAACGAATTGCGGGTTATATTGTCAACACAGACATGAAAACAACCCCGAACAGATGAAGTTATTAGAGGATCGAACTGTCTCTTCTCAGTGTTTTAGTTGAAGGGCGTATAACACAGAAAATAGATATATTCAAATACATGTCTTTAATAGTAGCTTTAAACCTAAGTTGCGTGCCATTTTGATAGATCTTATATCTTCTATAAAGTAGCCCGGCCGATTATCGATCCTAGCCCGACAAATCGGCTGCATAAGACGACTTCCACAAATCAAATGACGTCGCCGACTAGATTCAACAAGGTAAAACTCACCGATGCATCGCCAGTTTCAGAAAGAAAAACTTTTGAATCGGCTTATGCGCCGATCATCTTAGACCAGTCGGTGAATCACTGTTTCCACAAAAAAGTCGGTGCGTTCATTTGACAAAAGCTAAATTCAACATATTGATTTTAAGAATTCTTCAAAATCGTTATATAAATATCGATAGTCTGTCAGGAAATGTATCAAATGTGTACTATTAATGGCACTAGGACAAGTATTAGGTATTCATTTTTTCATGGGGACCGAAAGATCTTGTGGTAGCTTCTTCTTTTTAAAACAAAGTGTCAGTCGGGAATTCGATTAATACCGCTTAGTAGGCATACTGACGTCATATGTTCTAGTGACGTCATCAAGTAACAACCAGTTTAAGGATAAGGAAGATAATTTCTTAATCTATATATCAAAGCGTTTTAATCGATTAATAACTCTCAAGAAATAGAAATGCAAAAGACAGAACCTGTGATATTTCCCTTTTAACTCATTATCTATCCCTCTTATCGAATTGGAAATTATCATAAAGTATAAGAGTGTGGTAGGCGGTGTGTGTGTGTTGAAAAATAATTGTAGTTTAGTTCCGAGGTTAGGTAAACTAAGTTTTTGAATGTTACGGGTTGCTTGTTTTTTTAAAAAAAATCAAGCTTTATAAAATGTTCATGATCAAGTGAAAGTGATGCCTAGATAATTAGCGCAACAAGCACATTGACGTTGTGAGCGTATGTGATAAGTTAATAAAAAACGTACGGTCACCAAAATTAAGTGAATCGTAGCCCACTCTTACCGTAATGTTTAAGTAATCTCTTCTGTTCCATTTGGCCACTTATCTTCAATAGTGATTTGAATTTTTACATATGGCCTTGTAGTCCCTTCTATCTTTGGTACAAATTGCAGCGTTCAGTTATAAAGATACTTATGAATAATTTATTAACGTTGAGACGAAAAACGTCTAAGGAAAAAGTGAAATAAAACCTAATCATACATATGGCGGCATGTTACATATTGAGCTGTCATTTAAGATTTATTAATTCAATTATCTTAGGCGAAATTACATTACATTTTTCAATCTAAATATTCATAATTTCATCTTGAAAACGACATTTCTTTTCAAATTTTACTGAATTATCCGACACATAAAAAATATGCCTGACAACAGCCGTTAATCCTCGTTGAAATATAATATTTTTCTACTGAACATAATTCTAAAAATGGTCTGAAAAAGGTAATAGATACATATAATACGCCTCAAATGATCTAAATATCATTAAAAATATCCCCCCTTTCCTCTAAGGGTCTTGAATCCACTTGACCCATCTCTTAAACAAAACAATATAATATACAATAAACAACATCGTTAAATTGGCAAGGAAAATGATATTGGAAAGTTATTTCAATGAAATCGAAGGAGAATATGGAGCGAGTTTTGTGTGAATTTAAAGGGTGGTAATCCAAAATCTGTTATTTATTACCCCCCACCTTTAATAAAATATGCATACAAGTTCTATAAGTATCTTCCAATTCCTTTAAGAACTAATCAGACGCTTATAATTTCAATTATGTCAGTGAAATCGCGTTCTTTTTTCTAGCCATACTTTTAATGCAGTTGTTGATCTTATTCTTTTGTGATTTTGGAGCGTTTTTGAATGGTTCGATTGAGTGTTTAGAATGAATGAACGGAGTGCTGATTGAGCGATTAAGAATGGTTTTGATCGAGATTAATGTCAATTTCACGATGTTACTTACCGTATATCATCGATTATGCAAATTGAACGCTTGACATCGATCGTCGTCAATAATAATAATAACAATGATAATAATAATAATAATAATAATAATAAAAATAATAATAATAAGATGAAAAAATGAAAAAAGGTCATAGGAACGGGTACATGTTAATCATAAGTAGGATTTTTCATCGGACCCCCCCCCATCCCCCCCACCCGTTATTTATCCATATCTAAGCGTCAATATAATGATACTGCGTCAATCTGATTGTGCAAAATACGTTGATCATTTACTCGTATAAGATATCTTTTCCCCAATTTGTTTTGTTATCGATCGTTTAATTCAGGATTTCGAATAAGGGATAATAAGAAAGGAATTAGAACAATATTAACCAATCCATTTAACAGTATTACACGACCAAATCCCTTTTCGATCAGAAGTTCTATTGAAATGCCATAATACATCATGATCAAAGAAATTCCGACGTAGAATTTGAATGTATAAAACATGTTTAATCAAACTTTAACCCTGTGATAAATCTATGTTTTATGACACTTTAGTGAGATTTTCTAAACAAATGCATTTTTCAAATAAATCGTCATTTGTTAGAGTTCGATATTTGCTACTTTTATTACCCTTTAACATATACAACTTTAAGATTTACCTTTTATACCTCGACTACTTGGTATTTCTTGCCCAAATTAACATGCCAAGTTACTCATTAAAAACATAGGAAAAATTATGCAAACATGTATTTTGTGCATAGTCTCAGACCAAAACACCTGTCCTACATTCAGGATGACAAAACGGTGCAAACAGTCTGGCTATTGTCTGCAAATGGACGTGCAAAGCGGGATATAAAGGGAATACTGTTTCCACCGTTTTGCGTGCAAAGCGGGGTATAAGTGGAAAACTGTTTGTACCGTTTTGCGATCCTGAACGCGAGGCAGGACGACTGCACCAGTACAATCTAACTGCAGTTTTCAATATACACCTTTAAGGTGAGCTTCGACTCCAGCTCTGCATTCAGGATGGCAAAAAGCTGCGAACTGTTTGCAAATTGTATCCCGCTTTGCACATGCACTTGCGTCAATTCTAGACGCAGGGCTGTTTCCTTTCCTATATTTTAGCCTTATCAAAAAGACAAAACATTTCAAATTTTCACCGACTTAAAACTACTAAAGGACAAAAGTCTTGTCCGGTTTCATGAATGTACAAATGAGGCGAAGTCTTTCTTTTATAAGATATCTACCACCAATGAATGTGATATTATTTTAAAGGTAACGTTTAAACCTTTTAACTCAAAGTGGTAAAACATTGGTTTACGGCCTGGGAATAAAACGTCAAAAGATGTGACACGTTAGTTTCGAAAGAACAAACTTTCTCTAAGTGGCAAGGACACAATTAATGGATCAATAATGGTGTATACATAGACGTAGTATCCATCAGGTTGATTTAACCCTTTGCTGTTTAATCCCTTCTTTTACGTGCCTGTAAATTTATGATTGAGAAAACATTGTGAAAAAAGAAGAAATAATAAAATAAATCGTGTAAAATAAATAATTTTGAAAGCAATTTCTTCTTTTTCCACACTATTTTCTACCCTACAGAATGTTTATTTTTCAAATAAAATCCACTTTTAATTTGCGTCTGCAAAACTTTTGAATTTGGACAGGAAAGGGTTAAGGCAAAATATTTTTCAGAAAATGAAACGGTATTGAAACGGTATTGAAACAACGTTATTTCGCCGGTTGAAACTAACGTCGTTAAAATAGCGAAACGTTGAACACCCGAGGTCTGGAAACAGAAATTGTCTGACAGAAATGTCATTCTATATGATCAAATTATCAATTCAAAACCGCAGATCACTTGCTAAAATGAACACAGCGTTTCTGATAGAAAATCAACCCTACACCCAACTTTTGTTGTGTTTTTTCTGTTGGATTATGAATGCAGAAAAGATTTCCAGATTATGATAATATGGAATATGCCGCTTGTTAAGGGAGAAAAAACACATGATTGTCAACCGACTTTATGGGCGTAAACTTCCAAAACCTATACTCAAAACACCACTTAAACATTTTTCTATCGTATTTGCGATTTATGAAATCGACCCCTTTGCCCTTTGACCAACAATTAATCCTTAATTTTACAGACTTCCGGTATTGATTCTTGCACAAACCGATGAATTTCTTCCTTTCGTTTTATGTAATAAATAATTCTGTGTTCCAAATTGTTTCATACCGACGCAATAACCCCCTGCCCATTAAGTCATGTAAAGTTTCTTTTTTTGCTAAGTATACATGCTGCAATAAGGGTGACAAGACCGAAACAAAGCCGTTTCTCCTTATTCTTGAAAGTTGATATTTGGAAAATCAGCGTATGAATTATTTCATTCGATCGCAATCGTTTTTTAACGTGAAAGGTTTCAATTTTTGATGAGGGTATAACAGTTTGACGGGGAGATCACGGGTTCAACACAATCAGAACAAGAGCGTACGACAACGATGACACGCGAATGTGAGAGTACGATGTTGAGGGTAGGAGATAACCTCGTGTTCCCGTCGTCGTACACTTGGTTTAAACATTTTTATATTAAATTACATCGATTAAAAAACCATCTTTTTACAACTTAAATTAATCCACCTTGATCTGCTACACGGAAAATTCGACAGGACTCGCGCCAAATGTTTTGGCCAATGAAAGAACTAAGATCGATAGCCGCACTCTGGAATCGAACTCGGGACCATTTATTCAAGATGCCTCGCGAACCTCTTGTCGAACCTTCATTGAACTGTTGCCTGTCTCTCGTATCATATACACCGAGCTCTCTAATTTCTGTTTCTGTTCTCTAGTAAATCATCGTCGTTCTATAGTGCTCTGGTTGTGGTACCCTCGTATAACCATTGTCGTACCCTCGTATAACCATTGTCGTACTATCGTATAACCATTGTCGTACTCTCGTATAACCATCAACGTGCACTCGTATAATCATTATAATACTCTCGTATAACGATTGTCGTACTCTCGTATTACCATTGTTGTACTCTCGTATTACCATTGTTGTACTCTCGTATTACCTTTGTTGTAAATTCGTATTACCATTGTCGTACTCTAGTATAACCATCAACCTTCTCTCGTATAACAATTGCTGTACTCTCGTATAATCATAACCGTACTCTCGTAAAACCATCAGCGTACTCTCGTGTAACCATCAGTGTACACTCTTATAACCATTGGAATACACTCGCATAACCATTGTTGTATTTTCGTTTATCCATTGTCGTACTCTCGTATAACCATCAGCGTACTCTCGTATATCCATTAACGTACTCTCGTTTAACCCTTAGTGTACTCTGCCATATCAATCAGCGTACTCTCGTTTATCCATCAGCATACTCTCGTTAACCAATTTCCGTACTCACGTTTAACCATTTTAGTATTCTCGTATTACCATCAGCGTACTCTCGTATGACCATTGTCGTACTCTCGTATAACCATTATCGTACTCTCGTATAACAATCAGCGTACTATCGTATTATCATTGTTGTACTCCCGTATAATCATTGTTGTACTTATATTTATCCATTTTAGTACACTAGTACAACCATCAGTGTAGTCTCGCATAACCCTTTTCGTAATCTCGTATAAACATTTTTGTACTCTCCTATTACCATTGTCATACTCTCATATAACTATCAGCCTAATTCGTATTATCATTATTGTACTCTTGTATAACCCTCAGAGTACTCTCGTATAACCATTGTCGTACGCTCGATTAACCATCAGCCTACTCTCGTATAATAATTGCCATACTTTCGTATAACGATTGTTGTACTCTCCTATAACCATCAGCCTACTTTACTATAACGATTGTTTCACTCTCTAATAACCATCAACCTACTCTCGTATAACCATTGTCGTACTCTCGTATAACCATCAGCGTACTCTCGTATAATCATTATCGTACTCTCGTATAATCATCAGCGTACTCTCGTATAACCATAAGCGCACTCTCGTATAACCATTGTCGTACGCTCGTATAACCATTGTCATACTCTCGTATTTCCATTGTCGTACTCTCGTATAACTACAGCGAACTCTCGTATAATCATTATCGTACTCTCGTATAACAATCAGTCTACTCTCTAATAACCATCAACCTACTCTCGTATAACCATTGTAATACTCTCGTATAACCATCAGCGTACTCTCGTATAATCATTATCGTACTCTCGTATAACCATCAACCTACTCTCGTATAACTTTTGTCGTACTCTCGCATAATCATCAGCGTACTCTCGTTTAATCATTATCGTACTCTCGTATAACGATTGTTGTACTCTCCTATAACTTTCAGCGTACTCTCGTATAATCATAATCGTACTCTCCTATAACCATCAGCGTACTCTCGTATAATCATTTTCGTACTCTCGTATAATCGTCGTCAAACTTTCATAGCCTAGCCCTCCTCACTTATTACCGCCGTCGTAATCGCGTAAAGTTGCCATAGTGCTCTCGTTTTTCCGTTGTCGTAACCTCCGATGTAGTGATCGTGCATCTATCATCGTCATTCTGTCGTGCTATGAGCGTCCGAGTTGTTTAGTATACTTAATAAAAAGGACATAACAGTAAAGTATTGCATCCGAGATCACTAGATTTTTTAATACAGTACAAATACATGATCAGATAAAATCCCTCTTTTTTTAGAAAGTCTTTAAGTGTTAGTAGCTGAATGTTTCATCTGAAGCTGGATTTTCGTTAAGCTTTTCGAGTAAATATTAATCTATGTCGGAATTTATTTTTGTGAAACAGAATCTCTAATTGTACATTACATGATATATCTTATCAAAATGGTCTTTTGTATTTATTTTTTTTTACAATTAACAGTTACATTGTATTTTTAGGCCTATAGGTTAAAGTTGTTCCTCCTTAGATAAAACTGTATATCGACAGAAGAAAGACAAATTTATCATCTTTATTTTCAGCGATGCATTCTTTACACAGATTGTAAATATTGTTTTTCAATTCAAGATCATTTCAAAGTAAAGCGAGACTACCGTACCCGATAAAGTTGATAAAACTCCTGTATCACCGATCATTTTCTCATTTCACTCCACGACGCGGAGTAAAACAGACGGAAGTCGATTAGGACCTTTTATAACGGATGCTTTTCATCGGAGTAATCGCTCCAGGCTTCTAGTGTAGATTGTGTTTTTGTTAATCAAAGTGATCGCGTTAATCCCATGGGATACATCGTGAAAAGTGTACTGTGAGGTTTTTCAACTTACAGAAAGGTTTATAATTTTATACTCTTTTATACACAGTGTATGCTTAAGACAATTAGTCAGTATCAGCACGCACTTAAAAATAGGTTCTAAAAATAGTGTTAAATAGAGGATATTGAATGAGCGGTCATTGAATACCGAATTTATTAAACGAGTCATCTATTAAAACTCGAAAAACCGTCGTTTTTATCTGTTTTAGATGACCAGTATAATAAATTCGGTATTTTAGGAGCCAAAAATTTGATATTCTATTAATAATATGAACTGAAATTGTGCAATAAATCGGGGAAGTTTCAGATCAAATATTCATCAGTTTAAGTAAATTTTCGAAACTAAAAACGCCGTTTTCGAATTTACGTCATCAAATGCATTATGACGTCATTTTCATAACTAAAATATAACGTTGCTTTACGTTCTTAGGTCATTTGCTAAGTAATCAAAATATTTATTTTTTTTTTACTCTCGCGACGTCGATATTATTCTTAACATCTATAACAGATATCATGCTCAGATCATCCATAGATACTCTTCAATGGAGGTATAGTTGAGAATCGCAATAAAACCTATACCGCGGTATACCACATTTTCTTATTAAATACCACGTGGTGTTTACAAGGGTATAAATTCACATGATAACTTATTCCATCCATAAGCGGATGTTTTTTGGAAACATTTGATGATAAACGTTCGTTTTGAGACAAAAATAGTCCTTACAGTTACAAAAGGGTGTAGATACGCATCTTGTATTGTTGTCATGCAGCTTTAAGCAAGGCCTTCCTTCTTGCAATAAATCACCGGCCGGACAAAGTTTGAGATCGGATGCAAAGCTATTATCTCCCAAATCTTCCTCGCTTGATAAGATCTTCGTTGAATACTTCAAATTATTGTTTGAAAATCCCCGCAGAATGTTATCACGCAAGTTAAGCATCGTCACAATTTTATAGATTACGTCATCAGTCGTAAACTACTTCATCAATGTTGCCGTGATTTGATTTTTAAAAAAAAGAAGAAATTAGAATCAAGTGAAAAATTTTACAGAAATCGAGACGCAAATGTAAATGAAAAATGTGTTAGGGAGGACTCTTTATTAGACCAAACATCCACGACAGAAGATCCGGCAGGTCACGTGACCAAGTGACATGATAAAGCTGTCACGTGATCAAGTGACCTGATATCACAAATTTATCATACCCCCTTTTATCAGGTAAATTTTAAAGCTAGTGACAGGAAAAATCGTGATATTTTACCCTTGATACCACCCTTACTGGTACAAAAAGTACCAGGCATCATTTAAACATCGGTATTCAAATAAATGAACAAATGAATAAACATTCTACCAATGGGTTGAAAATCATAGACCTATGTGGAATAGCAGCTGGAGGCTTTGAAAGGATGTTATGGTTGTACTGGTGTGAGAAATACCAGGAATCCATAGTTAGGTGCTCCAGCCTGCGCGATATATCTGGAAGATCTTTGAACGAGTCGTAAAACCGTATTCAAACAAACACAAAATAAATAGACATACGGAAAAATGAGATAAATAATTTATCAAACAGAAACATATGTAGATAAATGAAAAAGAATAAATAAATTGTAATCCTACTAACTTTTTATCATACCTTGTAATGACTGTGTGGTATTAATTAAACTGTATCAACTTTTTATAACGATGTACCAAGAACGGTATCAATTGAGACATACTGATCCTACGACTTACGGAAAACAAACATCAACGTAGGTTCAAGGTAGATAATGTTTGTTTCTACACAAAAAGTCAAAACAATGTCTTCTCTGGGGGAAAAAACATGGAACTTTATCAAAAATACTTCGAATACAGCAAATTTCAAACCAACTTTGCTGTCATCTTATCCAATGTACTGGAAAAAACCTTGATACTCGAGTTTGACACGAAAATAGTTTTAAATGATCATTTGAGGACCTCTTGCGTGCTGAAACTAATTCCATTTAAAAGTCGAGCGAGCCAGTCACGGAAGTTCTGAGTTAAGAACAGGCTAAAACATAATGGAGATGAATGTATGCGCAGGAACATTTCATTAACTTTAATTTGTGTTTTGAACACCCGAACTTATTCTTTCATGGTTCATCCACTCGTAACGTAACAAGAAACGCTTGTCATAAATGTGTGTGGGTCTATTTTTTAATGTTTGATTCCGATTAAAATAGTCGCTTCTTGTAAGACAAGCTTTTATGCTGCTGAGGCCCGTTTTACTAAACTTCTTACGAAAAAAAACGTAAGTCAAAATCACGAATCGTATCTGGTGTTTTATCTATCGTTCGATTCTACATTGCAATATCTCATTAGAATCGTGTTTAGAAGACGATTCCAATGAGATGATGTATGGCAGAATTCCATATTTAGTAACTACTGTAAATCAACTGTAATGTTTTACTTACGCATAAAATGATCGTAAGATGATAAGTAAAACAGGCCTAAGGTCTCTCAATAAATCGGTCAAGTTTAAATTAGTGTTCAGTAAGCCACTTGTACATGTTACCTTGATCATATCAATATCTAAACACATGTATAACAAAAGTTATACTTTTGTTACCTTACAGGTCCATTCAAAAAGAAAAATGCTTTAATCCATTATTTCGAAAGGAAAATTTGCCTCACAACCAAGACAAACAATCATATGAGCCTGTGCGTGACATTTCCAACAATTTAATGTGTTCATGGAAAGACGTTGATTAGCCTGGGCACTCAAGCAGTTGATTGAAATCAATTTTAGGTTGTGGATAGCGATTTTTCGGTCCGTTGCCATCTATTGAGCGCATAGTTAAGACATTGATCAGACTGTGCGGTCGCACAGACTGATCTGAGTCTCAAGGTTGCGCACATGTGATTTTGTTGGAAATGTCATACACAGGCTCATATAAGAAATGTTCCAGGTTCTATATCGATTAAAAATAAAAATAAAAGATCAAACCTATAATATTCTAACTGAGGTATCCCCATTTAAGGCTCTTTAGTGTTTCTCGTTATAGTTTTGACTGTCAAGAGTCTTCGTTAACGCGATCACTTAATCTTGTGTTTCTTCGCTCATCAAAATTGGAATGATTACCGTAGAAAACTATTTCCTTGTTTGATTAGAAGATGGATTACATCGCGAACGGAAGACAATTAACTTCGTATTGTTATTTTGTTCGATGGGCTAATGTTAATTATGCGGTTACAAATGGTAGAAAATTACGGGGTTGAACATTTTATCAAAACTTTTGACTGTCGACACTTCGCGTGTTCAGTGTTTTATTTGAAAATTGAAATAACAATCAAAACTTTCAGAGTCGATGAAATAAAAAAAGAAGTCATTGATTACGTTAAATATCGTCAACGGGTGGCGTCCTATTGCTAGGAATGTTACATTAAGGAAATTGACAAAGAGCGATACATTACAAATACAGTCCATCTTGCTCCAGCGACTACCTCTATTAAGTGGCCATGTTTTCATTGAACGGCCGTTTTCAAAATCACTTTCTAAAAAAATTGAATAGCAGATATTGGTCTAAAAATGTTGTAAACGAATCATGAGTTTTAATAGCATAGGATTATTGAGAAATTCGCAATAACAGCACATATTCAATCAAAATCATGTTTAACGATTTGTAAACGAAACGTGGAGTCCGTGGTCTAGTGGTTAGGACGGTGGCTTTGGGATCGAAAGGTCCCGGGATCGAATTCCGGCCAGATCACGGGATTTTTTCTGAGCAAAAAATTAACTCCACGTTGCTCCTCTCCACCCAGGTGTATAAATGGGTACCTGTGAGAATGTAAGTCTAAGTGCTGTGGCTGCCGATGAGCGCCGTTTGTTAACAGCCTACTTGCAATTCAATGATCGGGGGTTAAAGTGTGAAGTCGGTTGAATATGCCTGGCATAGAAACGGACTATAAACCTAACTTTAACTTTAACGTCAACTAAGCGACCATTCACTTTAACGACCGCTCTTTGTTGGTCCCGTAAGTGATAGCTTTATATACATTTTACTCTTTCAATGCTTTATGATTGTTTACTTCCATTGGATGTTCATTTCATCCTCTTTTTTTCAAACTAAAGTTAGTTCCTTCAATGACTTTATGGAACGACTATACATGCGCAACTTGTGTTTCTCTTTACCAAGCAAAAGTTTTAGCTAATGGCTTTATGATAAGGTAGTCTAGAATAGCATAGCTTAATATCGTCGTTAGGCTCAGATAGATAGATTACTTTTATTTTTCAAGTCTGCTTATCATTTGACAATTATAGAAGAATGGCCTAGTAAGCTTTACACAAATGTTTAATTCATTTAACAATAAAAATTGTTACATTTTCCATAATTATATTTGAATATGTTTTGGACATTTTTAACTTGCAATTCATCGTACACATACTTATATAGGAAAGATTCTTCCCTTTTCTATTTGTGTTCACCCTCAGTCAGTCTATACAATACGAAACGTGTAAACTCTGTAAAAAGTTATGATCATTAATTCATGTTAAGAATGGCAAACGAAAACACTCATATTGAACTCGTACTTAAGTTATTGCCTCGAATCTTTTAGCCTATATTTGTTTCGTCCTATAACTATTTACTATATTTATAAAGACGGCAGTGGAACGTAGCTTTGTAAAAAAAGACTGAATATTTCAGTGCAAGTATTAAAACAGTATGCAGGTAATTCCGCAAAACGCTCTGCCAAAACATTCTTCCTGTTAACATGAGAAGCAAAAACGTTTTATTGAAAGTTGTGGATTTCTATAAATCAGTTAAATCTAGACTAAATCTTGGCAGTGGATTTGGTCGGTTAATATCATACGCCCATGTTAGTTGGATTTTAACACGTTATTTACTATTAAGCTGTCTTAAAATCTTTCGTTACGATATCCGTAAGTTTTCACCAAGAAAGACATGTTTATTATTTACGCAAGAAGCAGAGCACAACAATACAGTTAAATTCTATATCAATTGAGTTGGTAATGGTTTTAGTACAATGACATGAACAGAACAAATAGTCCTTAAATGAAACCGACGCGAGCCGGGGTCGAAGCGATGCGGACCAGTAATATAGAAATTTTAGGTTCTAAGACTAATGTACAAACCAGTGAGTCAAAAGTCTTTTTGTTGCTCACTGGTAAGCGTAGTGGTCCAGTGAACTAATGGGAGGTGATATTACTTGTCGTCGTGGGTTCGACACCGCGTTGGTTCATTTTCAGCTGTGCTTCAGTTTCAGATAAATGCCATCTTTCAAATCAAGGTGGTTCTCTTTAAGCTCTTTGGGAAAATATAGACCTATTTATATGTCTCATTTGTTTTGTGACAATCATATCTCTTGGATACATGAATATTAAAATAATCTTCCACCTTTTGTACAATGTATAAATTGGTGGATGATTGTAAACCTTTGTAAGATGGATAGGTGGAGGTTCGGAGAGGGTTAGTTATCGTGGAGATATCTTTAGATAATGGGATATTTACAAGACTAGAATACTCTAATAAAAGACAAAGAATAGTAAGGGTAAAATAGTATAACGACGATTGCAGTTTATAATAATTGAAAAACCTCCAGAATTCTGCGGGTTTATTTAGTTTGAATTATCCCACATAAATCCACGGAGATAAATGCACTGAAATTTCTATAGAGGAATATTTACTTTTCTGCTAGGCGGAACATGTTTTGATAATTTATGGGTTTACAAAATTCTGCTTCTTTGTTGGATTTCGAGAAAACTTAGATTCGGTTATTCAGATAAAATTGAACGAAACACTTTCATAGACTGTTTGACATTGGTTTAGGTTTTCGGTTTCTGTCGAAAAAACAATGTGACTATACTATTTGAATTTAGAAAATCCAAAATGGGTCAATTTAAACAACATTTATCGCTTTCAAGAGATTTACTAAAACAGTGGATGTTATAATAATTATAAAACACGTAAATAGCGTACCTTACTGAAGTCAATGAAAACATTTGTTAACATTACGCCACAAAAAGGGGTTGTTTTACACTGATTTCGATTTACGTTTTTTTTATGTCATATTCTTGCGATGTCTGAAACTATCGTCAACTTTCCTCTAGTTACAGCTAGATAGAAATTGCGACTTAATACAATTAATTATTTAAGCTATATAAAATTCATGAATCATTCCTTAAAATGACTGGCGACACGTGCATTGATTATTATATTTATAGTTTTAGCGCAGTAACTTTTGTGAACTTGCAGAAAATGTCTACTGTCATCTTAAATACACTGCTACTTCGGACGTTGACATAAACATTAAATTAATACGTTCGATATCATTAATTTTACTTCACCAAACGAACCCGTCCCGGAAGTTCCGGTCTGGGTCGGGAATAAAATACAGATTAGTTTTATGTACCGGAATACGTCGTTCTAGGAAACTTGTTTGAATGGCATCGAGCGTTTTTAATCATAGTCTCATGTTTAAGGCCATTCTGTTGATATATTTTATGGAAATATCGCGAACACGTCAAATGAAATATGTTCTGATTATGATAATAGACGACCCATTCGTCTATAGAATATAAAAACGCGGGATAATATCGTCTGCAAACCGGATTAACACTGTCCTTGTCCGGAAAATATGTATAAGGGGAAATACATGGTGCTTGTTTGTAAACTCTAAAAATCACTCAATCAGTGTAATAAAAGCAGTATCTTTTTTCAAAATACATGTATGAGTATCAAAGCTGGTTATATTCAAACCTGCTCTGCGTTCAGGATGACAAAATGGTGCAAACAGTTTGCCAATTATACCCCGCAAGTGCACGTGGAAAGCGGGGTATAATTGGGAAACTGTTTGCACCGTTTAGTCATCCTGAAAGCAAGGCTGTAATTTCCGAAGGCATATCAAGTACTAGAGTAATAGACGATATTGCGATATATTTCATTCGTCTTTTAACCCCAAAAAGAAATTCTATCACTGTCTCCACTGGTCCTGTATCCGGGGTGTAAGAAGGATATTTGCTATCACCTTTCGAAATGTGGATTTTTTTTATACCAATATTTAATTGAGTGAAACCCTAACTTCTTCTTGATCTAAAACGATTTAATGATTTATTGTAATTAACACGACCGCTGTGTCAGTCTGCAAATCTCTTTCTTTTATTCAGTGACAATAAGCGGCGATCAGATCAAGCGAAAAGACGATATTGGAAAAATATAAAAATCGTGGATGATTCGTTTTAATTCGAGTTGGATGCAGTGAAGTGATTAGAGAACAATATTCTGAAGCGATAACAAAGAATAATCATCAGGTGGCGCGTTTACCACTCGATTAAAAAGCTCCGGTAACTGATAAACGTTTATTATAATCAAATCTGGTTAGCTGCCCTCAGTCTAGCTGAACCTCTAGTGCGAAAGAGTTGTGTTTCAGGAAGTGAGTGTATAGAATTCAATTTGATTAATCGCTCATTCAGTGAAATCTAATTGTTTGTTATATAATATCGTTTCTGTTTTAATCCCGACTTGGGATAATTGAGAAAAGGAAAATGAGCACACCAGGAAACTATAATAATGACTGCGGTTAGACCACTACTGGAATTATCGTAAGGAGAGCCATTACCGAACAAATACGCGTATATAAGATTGTTGGTGTTATATAATCTTATTTAAGGATTATTTCATTACAACTATCTTACATGTGGATTTATAAAAAAAAAATGGTTCTGGTGTAATTATTCAGATTAAGTTTATCAAAATGTTCAGTTCCCAGTGGCGGTATATTTTACTTAGATAACAATGAAAGTTGTATTAATGAGGACAATTATGAGATTTGGATATACATCACTGTGGACTTGTGTGGAGAGCCTAGTTATTATGTTATCTGTTATAGGAAAAATCATTGGTAAGTAAGGCTTATTCGTAATTTGTTACTCTTTACTCTTCTTTTTATCATTTTCTTCATTGATATAAATACTCTCAAATTGACAACCAAAATGTGCTCAGCTCTTTATCTTTTTTTTCTTTCTAAGACGAGTATACATTGGTCATTTAACAAACCATCCTTTTTCATTTTCAAAACATATTTACTCATTTGAATAAAAGTATTCAGCATCTTTGAATAATCAAAGTACTGAAAGTACTGATAAGTTGGAATGCGTTCGAGAGACGGTGACCTCAAGCTACTAACGAAGCTGACGCCTCCCGCCCACCACAGGTGATCACAAAATACGTCTCGTCTTTTGACGGGCGTATATGAATCAATATATTTCAACAACGAGAGACGCTTAAACCCCTGAATCGTTATACAGGCCTGAATCTGATGAAAGAAAAATGATAAAAAAAGGGCTAGAATGGCCCTAAACCGTTCACCTGAATTCGATTGGTCCAGTGGATCTTATCCTAGAACATTTCAAAGATTCATTCAAATTTGCCTAATTGTTGAAGAGGAGACTTTATTCGAATTATGAGCAGTCATAATAGACCCTGCCAACTAATTCGTTACAGGGGAGATTTAGAATTAGCCCAACCCTGCCACGCCGATATTTATGGGCTAATGAAAATTTTGCCAACAATATTTGAAGAAGGTCGTCAAAAGAATATTCTTGTAAAGTTTCATTGAAATCTGCCCCGTGGTTCAGGAGGAGATGTCGTTCAAAGATTTGGGGGCTCAAAATAAGCGACAATTTTGAAGAAGGTCACCCAGGGAACATTCTGGCAAAATTTCATTGAAATTGGCCCAGCGGTTTAGGAGAAGAATAAGTTTTAAGAAAGTTGACGACGGACTACGGAGTCAGAGTGATCCTAAAAGCTCCCCTTGAGCATGTTGTGCTCAGGTGAGCTAAAAAGGAAGAAAATGATACGGACCATATTGCCGACTGATGGACGCACAGGCGAACACTTATAAACTCAAAACAGTTTTTATATTATTTATCAAATGAATTCTATTCCATTTGAGTTATCAATTACATTTTTTATTAGAAGTGTCGCAAAGTGGACCTCAACAGTTGATTTGTCCATGATAAAATACTATTTTCGCAGGGAAGTCTTTTACTTCATTAGTTGAAATCTCAAGACAATTTTTGGACGAAGTTCAATTGTGATTTCGACCTTTGAGACTCCTAAATTGGGCACTTTCTCGAGTCATTGACAACATTTGTGTCAAGTTTTATGATTTGGGTTAATTGGTTGTTCAGTTACAGTGGAAACTGTTAACTGTTAAAATTTACTGATGACCGTGACATGTATGACCTCGAAACAATAGGGCATTTCTTTGGGTCATGGGCAATATTTGTGAAAAGTTTCGTTATTGCAGGTCAATTGCTTCTCCGTTTATCTAGCGGAAAGCAAAAGGTCAAAGGACTGAGAGACAGACATGATGAAATCAATATATGCTCCTCTACTTCTGAGTTGGGGGTACAGTTAATAACATCGTGAAATTGATAAGGTATCGATTTTAGAATGATTTAAGCATGATGTTGAATGAGTGAGCGGAGTGAGTTTTGAGTGATTTTAAAGGGAGGGAATCCAATGCCGCTTATTTTATTCAGGATGAACAAAAATAGCGATATATAAAACCTATATAAAATATGCATAAACGTTCAATCAATAGCTTTCTATTTCGTCAAGAACCAATCAAACGCTTTAAATTTCAATTATGTCAGTGAAATCGCGATTAGGTTCTTGCTAAATTCATTTTTAATGTACATGTTGATCTTATTTTCGTTTAATTACTGTGAGCGTTTTGAATGGTTTGAGTTAGTGTTTGGAATGAATGATTGGAGCGCAGAGTGAGCGATTAAGACTTTTTTAATGAGATGAATGTCAATTTTACGATGTAACTAACTGTTTGGTGGTGCTCTTAAACGTGTTGATGAGTAAGAATGTGAAGAAAACAAGTTGATCTAGTTGGTTTGCTTCAAATGGCAAATTGTCTTGGTGATGGAATGCAATTGGGCAAAGATATTAAAGATGCGGTGGCAAGGGTTTTATTGGATGGGTATTAGGATTTTACAATGAAACATTCATGTAGATAGTCAAAAGTTAAATGTGTAATAAGGTCGTTCAGAAAGAGAAACTATACCTTTAAAAGAAGCTATAACATAATTTTACGAAAAACAGGTCGCGACCTTACCAAATGAGCAGATCACGTGATTTGTCTGTGCTTTTGCCACAATACTGAGAAAACAGATCGCGACATTACCAAATAAGCGGATCACGTGATTGGCTAGTGCTTTTGTCAATTGCTGACCTTATCGGACTTGACTTATCACATGATTTCCAAATATAGTAATGCAAACATGTGATACTAATATATTCGTACGCAACTTTCAATAAATATTGTTTAAAACATAAAATTAGCGTGTTAATGATATACATGAAGTGATAGTTGTGTAATTGTGCAGCATTATTATTTTTTGATGAAATAAACTGTATGTCTTTGTCATGTTGAGATATACCAAATAGGCCGAAGTGTAATCACATCCTGTTCACGTGATATGTGTTCTCAAAAAACCCGAAATGAAATTATCTTGTGTTCATTTTGCGGTTTTGTTAAATCTAAGTTGGAATTGCTCCGCATTCCAACTTAAAAAGGGACCTTTCTCGCTTTTTGTTCTGCCAATGATTCAGACATATATTCATAGCGCCTATATATGTACATGATGATTTGTCTTGATCCGTATACATTCACGCTAGTTAATAATACTTGTCAAGCGAAAAGGCACAATCTGGGAACTCCGTTATATGATTTTTTGAAAAAGAGATTTATTCTTGTATAGGAAAACATGAGGTCGCATTTGAAAAATTGTTTTATAGGAAGGAGTATTGATAATTCTAGATTCAGAAATTTAGTGATGTGCGAAAAATCGACCCTAGTCAGGCTGCGCAATCCATGCAGTCTGACTGGGATCGACACTTTACGCGTTACCCAGATGGTCCCTTTTTACGTGACGGGTCACATTTATTAAAATAAATGATCTATCATCCAGGAAAACCTGTCCAAATCACGTTTTTTTTGTAATTTACAATGTCTTAACAGGATAATACAATACCAACAAGTTTATACTAATCCAAAATCAAAGCATTTCAATCCCACATATATAATGTGCGAAAAAAAAGTATAAAATGCAATACATATTGTAGAAAACATCCAGAAAAAGAGAGAAATTGCATAAAACTGCTTAAAAGAAGCAATTTCTCGTTTCCTTTAATGTTTTCCCTTTTTATTGAACAAAAAATCGGGTTTGTGGGAAATTGACTACACAAACAGGTACGAAAGATCCAGCAAAAACATATTTTCTTGTTTTACGACTAATTGGTTTTGCATTTTGAAAAAAAAAATAATAATTTCACTAAAAGCCTTATTCTGCATTTAGAGTTAAAAATCGCTCTTTCGTGAATATAAATTGAATATTTTTCTTGATTTAGTCTTATGAAAGATGGGATACATAAAAATACAAATCAATGGAAAAACGGCGACTTTTTAGAGAAACGCATAATCTGCCGTATAAAATAAAATATATAAAAGCGATTTTGGTCACGTGAAATACACCCACGTGCAGGAGCGGTATTCAAATTGGAGTCCGAATGTTGCCGGTCATAAATATTCATCAAGTTAGACCTATACTTAGATCATCGCGTCATAACCATAGTGTTCATAGTCGTCTAAGATCATTGTCTTGCGTTTCGAAAATGTTCACGAACACAGACGGGGGCTTAAGAGTCTACTACCAATTTAATCGTCATTTGGTCAAGATTTTTCTGAATAACTGTTGATGACAACGAGAACTCAAGGGTAAAAGCTCCTGATACTATAAAGAGGGTAATAAAAATCGCTAGAAAAAAATCGCGATTTCTCTAATTTATTGAAGCGTGTAATGGAATGGTGGACTCTTGAAGACAAATCGGCTATTTATAGGACCTAGATGCATATTTTATTAAAGGGAGGTAATAAATACTGCTTATTCTGTTCATCCAGAACAAAATTTGAGATATTTGGTTACCTCCCATTGAATTCACTCAAAACTCGCTCCATACACTCATTCAATTTCATTCCAAAATCATTCCAAATCTTTCATGTTGTCAATTTCACGATCTTGCTAACTGTATAATAATAAGAACAAGATCTCATAATCCAGACCCCGTTATCTTGTATATCCGTAAGCTTGTTGTCGTATTCTCGCGCTATCGTTGTCGTTATCTCGAAATTAAGATTTTCATTTCTCGTTTTCTCATTTCCGTCGTGCATTTATTTCTTTACAGATTTGATATTTTGTATAATTCCTAGTTGATTCGATCAAACAATGAAGTTCAAGTTAACGTGGTTTTAGTATATTTCCCGTGACAACACATAAGAGGTTTCCATTTAGCAAAGTAAATCAATTCTGTACTAATTTTAGAGACGAAGAGAGTATTCTTTAATTTTATCGAGATATGAAACTTAAAAAAAACTAATCACACTGCTTGAATACGCGAAGCGGATTCGTTTATTAGTGTGATACGAATATTAGTCGAATGAAATTTAAAAAAAATACTCTTTTCATATCCTATAATTTTATATCATGAAGCAGTGATGAAAAGAATTCACAATTATGGGACATAAATCTTGTGCGCAAGCTAACAACATAGCTACGAACTGAAACTTGTGTTAATTTAGGAATAAAACCATTTTTCCAACCAATCATTTGCACGAAAAGTGTTGGAAACCACTTATATTAAATTGTGTAGTTATGAGATATCGGGTATGTAATGGCTAGCCGTCACCGTTCAATATTATCGATATTCGTCGTCACCAGTCTTAGTTATTTATGTGACCAGTAATCGACACAATTGACATAAGACGAAAAACCTCTGGACTATGTATACTCCACAAAATTGAAAACAATAAAATCGAAATTGACAAAAAAAAATACCTACAGAAACCAAAGACAAACACCAGGCATAGTCAAACACATACTTTGAGCATCTCTACCGAAAAGATGTAAATGAATGGTCCTTTTTTGACCGTACTATAAGGGACAATAATCATCATCTTCTTGAGATTGCAGGGTTAGACGCAATAGATATGTTTAAATCAAAATTGTGCAGCCTAGGAGATAGGTAAGTATTTTGGGGTGGGGGTGGGGTCTGGGGACGAAACCAAAAAACTATATAAGAACAAAAAGGATAAAAAAAAGTCTGTCGTCAAAACAAAACGACTTAAGTGCATCACAAAAGACCGACAGAATCTTCAGCACCTTGAAGGAGGCCTGTAAACGACAGGGGAAGAAGAAGAAGAAGCTGATGTTAAAAAAAACCCTATAAACAGCTAAGCGGTGGTTAATCATGCTCTATTTTGAAAGTTTGAAACTATGAATCGTTTTGTAAAAACGTGCATGGCTTGAGAAATCAAAGTGCTGAAAGTACTGATAAGTTGGAATGGGCTAATCAAAATGTTGCAAACAATTTTTGAAGAGGGTCATCAAAGCAACATTCTGGTAAAGTGTCATTGAAATCGGCCAAGTGATTCAGGAGTTGTCATTAAAAGATTTCTGTTTCAGAATAAGCCCCGCCCTGCCATGCCCATATTTATTGGCCAATCAAAATTTTAGATTTTTAGATTTTAGATTTTTTTTAAAAAAAAAAAACGGTCACCCCAGAAACATTCTTGTATTCCTGAATCAAGCGGTTCAGGAGAAGATTGCGTTTAAAGATTTCGGGCTTGAAATAAGCCCCGCCCTGTCACGCCCATATTTATGGACCAATCAAAATTTCTCGAACAAATTTCGAAAAGGGTCACCAAAGGAATATTCTGGTAAATATTTCATTGAAATCGGCCAAGTGGTTCAGGAGGAGATGTCGTTCAAAGCTTTCGGGTTTAAAATGGGCCCCTCCCTTCCACAGCCAAATGTATGGGCCTATCAACATTTTGAGAACATTTTTTTAAAAGGGTCACTTAAGTAACATTCTGGTAAAGTTTCATTAAAATCATCCCAGTGGTTGAGAATGAGATGTCATTCAAAGATTTCGGGCTAAAAATAAGACCCGCCCTGCCCCGCCCATATCTATGGGCCAATCAAAGTTTAGCGAACAAGTTTTTAAAAGGTTCACCAAGGGAATACTCTTGTAAAGTTTCATGAGAAATCGGCCAAGTGGTTCAGGAGGGGATGATGTCTAAAGAATTTGGGTGCAAAATGAGCCCCGCCCTGCACGCCCATACCCATGGGCAAATCAAAATTTCACGAACAGTTTTTGAAAAGGGACACCCAAGGAACATTCTCGTAAAGTTTTATTGAAATCAGTCCAATGGTTCAGGAGGAGATGAAGTTTTAGAATTGTTGACGACGGACGACGCGCGACAGACGACGCACGGCCGACTCCTAAAATCTTCACTTGAGCACGTTGTGCTCAGGTGAGCTAAAAACTAAAGATTTTCATTTCGTAATTGTAGAAAGAAGTGTCTAGCGAGCACATATTAACCTGAACCTTTATGCAGAATAAATAATTAGGCTCTCCGAAGATACTTCGGAACGTGACGATCAGACATTGACATTCCGTTATATTATATAAATTACAGGCATGCGTGGACTAAATAGTATACCGATACACAGGTCACCTAGTCATGTAGCAAACGATTCAATTTCAATAATAATAATAATAATAATAATTATAATAATAATACCAATTTTTGCTTTTGTAAGACTGTGTGAGGGGATTTCTTTTCCAGTCAAAATACATAAATTTCATGTAAAAAACGAAAATGTGTATCTTTTTTCATCCGCATCTAAAGATTATTAAATAGGAGACTCCATTTATGTATTGATTCATTAGTTCACGAGGGTGACCAAATATCGCCGTTACAGTAAAAAAGCATGGGCGATAACGGGTTACCAGAGCGAACACGTGCACTCCAACTTCACGATTGAATTCCACAGGTTAGTCGTGTTATGCAGAAGGAAAAAGACAGGATTTTTAATGTATTTAAATCACAAAGGCCAGGTTCAGGTCAATATGCTTCCATATTGCTATAGTATAAAACAATTGGTCAAAAGTTAAATGTGTAATAAGGTCGTTCAGAAAGAGAAACTAGACCCATAAAAGTAGCTATTTCATAATTCTACGAAAAACAGGTCGCGACATTACCAAATAAGCAGATCACGTGATCGGTATGTGCTATTGCCACAATACCGAGAAAACAGATCGCGACATTACCAAATAAGCAGATCATGTGATTGGCTAGTGATTTTGTCAATGGCTGACTTTATCGGATTTGACTTATCACATGATTCCCAAATATGGTAATGCAAACATGTGATACTAGTAAATTCGTACGCAACTTTTAATAAATATCGTTAAAAACATAAATTAGCTTGTTAATAATATACATGAAGTGATAGTTGTGTATTTTTACACCATTATTATTTTTTGATGAAATAAACTGGATGTCTATGTCAAGTTGAGCTATAAAATAGGCCTTAAGAGTATTCACATCCTGTTCACGTGATGTGTGTTATCAAAAAACCCGAAATGAAATTATTTTGTGTTCATTTTGCGGTTTTGTTAAATCTAAGTTGGAATTGCTCCGCATTCCAACTTAAAAATAAGCAAAGAGAATTACTTAATGACTTTATATGTCCTTTGTGTTGGGGATATTAATCTAATCAACTGGACGCGATCCTTGATGAAACGAATTTTCCGTCGTCCTCGAAAGCTATTTGATGCATTTTTTCAACCATTTTTATGATATCTTCAATACTTATTTCAGATTTCGTGCATTCTAATTGATTGAAAAAATGTTTTTATTTCACAATGAACTAAATTTTGATTACGTAGCTTTATTGACGAGTGAGTTTTGAGTGAAATTAAAGGTAGGCGATCGAATATCACTCATTTTGTTTTGGATGAACAAAATTAGCGATATTTATTACCTCGCTTTAATAAAAAACGCATACAAGTTCTATGAATAGCTTCTCATTTCTGTTAGAACCAATCAGACGCTTAAAATTTCAATTATGTCAGTGGAATTGCGATTATATTATTTTTCTGGCTATATTTCTGTTGATCTTATTCTTCTGTGATTTTGGAAGGTTTGAGCGAGTGTTTAGAATGAATGGATGTAACGCTGAGTTAGCTATTTTGAATGGTTTTGATCGAGATGAATGTCAATTCCACGATGTCACTAATTGTACAAGGTAAATTTAGATGATCGACCATGAAATCATTGGACAAATTTCTGTCTCTGTTCTCGAAAAAAATGTATTGTGAAGTTTTATCGTCGAAACAGAAGGGGATGGTTTCCTTCTAGATCGTCTAATGTTGGTTTGAAAATGTTACGCTATCTGGTACAGTCATCATTGCACATAAAAAGGTGCACGTTGGTCGTTATAAGTGTTGGGTTTTTTTTTTTTCATTTTTTTCACAGTGTTTTCTTATGACAAATATCGTAGAGTGTATTTATTGAAATGTTTCTATACATATTTGTTTTGTTATTGGTAATGTGAAATAATGTAAGATTGAGTCATAACTGAACGATTTTGTGGATAAATGCAGGCCTTGTTAAAAAGCAATGATGAAGCATGTCACTATTAAGTATCACAATTATGACAGAATCAAGATTGAGTATAAAATAATAAGTGAAACATTAGCAAAGATGCAGCCCTTCCTTTTGATTAACTTAGCAGATTGGGTGATAATGAAGAACTCTAATGTGTTCATGAATTAATTATGAACTAGTCACGTATATGATATATAACTCTAGATGTTTAAGATCCAATATGAATGTTATGATACCATAACGATCCAACGCATCGTATTGTTATTCGGTATGTTTGACCTTCACAATGTAAACCGAGGTTTCCTGATGAAATCATTAATATGTTCATGACTTTCAAAACATTGCAGAACTATTATGGGTCCACTAGCTTAAATGACGTCATCATACGACAACATATAGCGACATCTGTCATATTGGAGTCAAAAAAAAAAGGTTTAAACCTACAAAAATGACGTTTACATGATAATTTTGTGTGTATTTTGTCTACTATACGTTAATGAAACATGCCTCAGTCGTATTAAATGGCAATAATAAACAAACGACAAGTTTAAAAATCATAAAACATTTCTTCATATTGAAGACAATTTTATTTATGTTCAGAACTTCGTAAAATCATACAGTGTGATTAGGTTTTTAGTTTCATACCTCAATGAAATTAAAAATACTCTCCTTATCTCTTAATTGAAAAGAGGGGATACGGGTAAATCATCTACCGGTGAAATCAATCTTGATGCAAATTATCCAATAAGTTCGGTTTCTGTTTCAAGATTCCCAGTATGTATTGACTGAAAAGGGTGAAAAGACGAAAGATGCGATTGAGTTCTTACTTGATGGGGAACAAACATAGGGATTATCAATTATTTATTCTAATATCAACACTTTAGGGATGCATTGGCTGAATTATTTTTGAGATTATAAATAAAAACAATATGATATACGTCTTGATCAAAAACTCCGAATCTCAAGTGCCCGTTTGAGCATCATTAATATAAATTAATATTAATTCAACGTTCTTATTTTTCATCTCATTTCGGACCTCATAAAAAGATAAGGTTAAGATCCTTCCATGCTTAGTGACTATCTTGAGAAGGAAATCTGAGGCCATAGTTGTCATCAGCATCCCACATGAAGTGATGACCCTCACTTACACAGTGTAAATGTAAGATTGACAATACGAAGGGGCCGAAGGACTGGTACAGTGAACAACATCGAATAATTAACGGGGTGGATGGTTTTGGAATGATTTTGGAAGGAAACAAAATGAGTGTGTGGAGCGAGTTTTCAGTGAAAATCAAGGAAGATACTACATTATCGATAATTTCGTCAAATTTATTACCTCCTCAAAATTGGACGAATTTTGCGATAACTTTTAACCTCCTAATAAAAAAACTCCGCTATTTCAATTTTAATTCCTTCACGTCTCTATCAGACGCTCTTTAACCCACACAAGCCAAAAAATCGTGGAATTATTTAATCGATTTAAATTTGTTCAATTTTTTTTTAAATAATTTCGAAGAGTTTGAAAGCGACTTCGAGCGTTGGTTTGAGTGAGTGTTTGGAATGAATGATTGAAGCAACAAGCGAGTAGTTATGAATGGTTTTGATACCGGTAAAAATTAATTTCATTGTACACTTTATTTTCTTATTTCAAACATCGTTCATTGTGGAGTTAAATCCCAAATGTTTTGAACAAACAATCACGAGTATTTCCACAAAAAGATCAAGTGACATATTCTTGAATATTTCATTTGTACGGTAACAGAATTTTGTAAAAATATTCTATTGTATTCAGAAGCAAACTTCCAAAACTAGAATAAACTTACTGTTATGAGATACACATAAATTTTGCTGTCTATGTGGGACAGTGGCTATTCGTTATGATTTTTTAAAATGACAAGCGACTAAAAAATGTATCTCGAGGGACTTAAGTTGTCTATTGATTTTCCATATGTTATAAAACAGACGGACAAATAATTAGATCCGACATGTCTAGATATAGCTTTGATGCTAAATAATTCAGGATGACAAAACTGTTCAAACTGTTTGCTAATTATACTCCGCTCTGCACGCGCACTTGCGTGCAAAGCGGGTTATAATTTTCAAAGAGTTTGCACTGTTTTTTTAAACTGAACGTAGGTGCTGCTTAAGGCATGACATACTTTTTTCAACTTTTGCAGTCGATTAGCGAGATTTTTACTGGGTCATCGCGGAATATTCTTATTTCAGACCAGTGAAGTTAACAGAATGGCAATCTCAAAGTTAGAGAGATTAAAAATCTTCTTTCATTTGTTGCGTTTGTCCAACAAGATTCAACTGGATTAATTATACGGATGACTTCGTCTTCTTACCATTTAAAACTCACGAACTAAAATAGATTTTTTTCACATTTATTTTATATTTTGTTTCATTTGGTGAATGAAAGGGGGGTAATCCTCGATTTAAAAATAAATAAACACGAATGTGTCAATTAAACTTTTCGATAATGTTTGTAACGCAGCCCAAACAGTTGAAATCTGAATGATCTTAAGCTATTATAGGATATCATGACCTCTTACTTGTCCTAACCCTAGCCCTGGTACATCTATGTGTATTGAGTTTTATTATGTAGTCATTATCAATCTATCAGCATATCTATTTATGGCTTCAGTATGCCAAATACCGTGTAGACTATTTGCCAATTTTACCCCGCTTTGTACGCAGGTGCACGTGCAAAGTGGTATATAATTTGACAAGCAGTTTGCAACATTTTGTCTTCCTAAACGCTAGTCTGGTGTGCATCTCAGAACGCCGTGAAATTAACAAGGTGAATAATTTTGGAATTATTTTAATAAAATTGAATGAATGAGATTGAATGAGGGGTTTCAATGACAGTAAAGGGAGGTAATGTTACGTACAATATTTCGTTTTCCTTCAGAATGAACGAAAATAGCAATATTCTAACACATTCCATTTATAAAAACTACGTATTCGTTTGTCAATTTTTTGTGTGTGTTTACTGCTATAGACAATTCAAAATCCTCACCAGCCAATAAAATCATGAAATGACTTGATCGACTCTATTGCAGTCATCATATTTTTGATGGCCATTATAATTAGTTGGCCATATGGTTATACCATGTTATAATCATATAATTATAAAACAATTCTTCTTCAGTAAATTCGGAAATTACGTCAATTAGAATCCAGACCAAGAATCTAAATCGCATTCAGGTGTAATCCCGGTAAATGTTTTATAAAGCAACCCACCTGTTATCATAGGAACTAAAAGCGTTTTTATTGAAAGCAGTGAATTTCTATAAATCAGCGAGATCTAGACGAAATCTTGGCATTAGTTGGGATATATTGACGGTAAAGAGCAGTGCCATACGTCTGTGTTTGTTGTATTTTAACACGTCATTAAACAAATAACCGGAACCAATAATCTTTCTTTGCATCGATCTTTTTCAATACGCAAAATGTGATCTTCTACCTTAAGATTGAAGGAACTTCAAAGTACCAGCTATAAAGTTCAATCATTGAAACAAATTCCAACAAATCAAATCCATAAACCATGTTAACTAATTAGCCAACCATTCGCCCACCTGTTCTATTGTGGAAGGGTGCTGCTAGCCTGGCTGTCAGACTTTTTCAAAATTGTTTTATTCGATACTTCGATAACGGATACAAATCACGATCGTTCAGGAAATGGTTGCTGATTATCCCCCTTGTCTATAAAAGAAAAGTTTGGGTTGAGTTATTGATCATTTAACCTTGGATCACAGAGATAAGAATGGAGAATACAGAATGTAACTAATAAAAAATAGTAACCGCTGCCAGTCTTTGCTACATGTAATGTTAAGAACAGAAATAAACAGTATAAAGTTTAATTATGCCATTTTAGTTTGTCCTAATAGAACAACCAGAATAGCCATAGACAGGTTTAAAAATTTCCATGCTATTTCTATCGGAATATCGCAAGGGCGATTGACTGAGTAAAATTGAATCAAAAACTCTTCGATATACTTTCGTCTGCCTTAGATCTTTCCGTATCGGTATCATTTTCAAACACGAATCTATTAATAAGGGGAGAATTCTAAATTTACTCTTCAGAATAATTTACTTTATTTAGTGAAGTTTAATTAAATGTAAGTTTTTTTTTATTTTGGTTGTTGTTCTTTTCGTTTGTTTTATTTCTTTATTGGTATTGATGTTCGTCTATTTATCTTATTTTATCATTTGTTAAAAGATGCATTTCTCTTTCTGATTCCATATACCGTAAAAAGAAATCTGGTTAGCTGCCCTCAGTCTAGATGAACCTGTAGTGCGAAAGAGTTGTGTTTCAGAAATGTTAGTGAGTGTATAGAATTCAATTTGATAAATCGCTCACTCAGTGAAATCTAATTGTTTGTTATATAATCTCGTTTCCGTTTTAATCCCGGCATTGGATAATTGAGAAAGGAAAATGAACGCACCAGGAACTTAGAATAATGACTGCGGTTAGAGGGGCGCGAGGTTATAAAAAGATAACTTCATCCTAACAAACGTAAACACAAAGTGATGTTTCAACATTTCATCTTAGGGGTACAGTCACAATAATATGTACGTCTATGGAAAGATTATTTAAAAGTTTCCATGGCTTAATTTCTGAGAGTACTACAAACCACGAGAGGTGCATTATATCGTGAATAATTGCAGTTATATTAATGAAGACAATTATGAGATTTGGATATATATCATTATGGAGTTGTGTGGAACGTTTGGTCATTATGTTATCTTTCATAGGGAAGATCATTGGTAAGTTAGGCCCATCATAAGATACTTAGAAGAATTCAATATATATTTTTCGGTGACGATTAAATGGTCAGCTCCTCTCATATCTTTCAGTACAGCCCCGTACATGGCTCTCAAACGGTATTCTGACTGAAGATGAGAGCGTATGCTGACCTTTTATATAGCATATTAGTAATCTGACGGGCGAAAAGGGACATTCTAGAAGGGTCGATTAGGGTTGGTAGTGATCGTCTTTTTGTACATTTTCTTACTCTAGAATGATGCTATTGTATTCCTTTATAAAATACGTTTGAAATGCGACATATGATTGACATCTGCTAATTTCCGGGTTCTTTTAAAAGGTACGAATAGGTGAAATGTGTTATGTATTTTACAGAGCTTCCAGATGGTCCCTTTTTGCCTGACGACTCACACAATATTGTTAGCTTTGCCTTTGTATGAGTTAAGATAAAAAAAATATCCCTGATTCATAAAGCATTTGGTTATTTATATATATATTTTTTTTTCAAAGAATCACTTTGGAATGGCATAGGTTGCTGATATAAAAGTGTGCTTTATCGATGACGAAAGCATCGTCCGTGGAGCCAAGCTACAGATGGATAGTGTAGTGATGGGTAGTGAGCCTAAAGATATAAATTGTTTATCATTCTCAACTCTTTTTATTATTTCAACATTTATGAACACAACAGATACAAAGTGACAACCGATTTGCGCTGAGCCATCGATATGTTGAATAGCCTCGAATAAAGACCGATCCCTTTCTTATGAAAATGCAATTATTGTTATTGAACCCCGAGGTTCTATTAGAGCTTTTACGGTACTCATTGTACATCATGTTGGCTGTTCTGTAACGGTCTCGTGTCGGACACCAAATGGGACTCAGATGGTGACAATCGGTTAGTTAGTCATAGACTCGATACTGCTTATTTTCAGTCAAGACACTTGCACTCAACCAATAGAATTAAATAACTTTCTTATTTGCACTCTTTTGAGAGCGTTATAATTTGGTTAATGACTCGTGCACTTTCAGCCTGAGGTATGTTTATAAAAATAGAATAAGGAAGATCCCAGCCTGCGTGTAACCTGCTTAATTTTAGTAAAATCAGTTGGGGGTCCTCGGTCCAATTCTCTTATTTGAGAGGTCTGAAAACATAGGCATGACGAAAAGTACGGTTGTTTATATCTGCGTAATTGCCCGTTCGGTTATATATAATGTGCAAGAATAGTTAGAAGTATACCACCCTGCGTTCAGGATAACAAAACGAAACAATCAGTTTGCCAATTATATCCCGCTTTGCACGAAAGGACGCGTGCAATAAGGACGCGTGCAAATCGGAGTAAAATTGGCTAACTATTTGCACCGTTTTGTAATCCTGGACGCAGGGCTAATTTTATCAAGAATTGTCAATGGGTGTACATTTCCAGTGAATACTGCACTAGAATACAGATTTCTTATTATTTGTAAGAGAGGACGCTGGGGATATATTACTGGAGCCGAGGTTATTTAGAACAAACAGGAAGATTATCAAATATTTAGACTAATATCAACACAGTGGGGGATAGCTTCATGGTTCTCGAGAAGAAAACAGACTACTCTATAATATATATAGGCCCATCTTAAATCACAAGTTCTAGCGTTCATGGTCATAAATGCAAATGAATTTAATGTGCTTTGATACTTCTGATGTAGTTTCATTTGAAGAGCAAAGATGACAAACGAAAAAAAACTATTAATGAAAACACAAGATATGTATCATTGTCGAGTAACTTTGCATTTGCAATGAGAACTTTGCACTAGAATATAAAAAAATCGCTTTTTACAGATTTTGTAATTCGAGAATCATTATTCCACCTTATTAGTCATACAATTGTTTTAACCGGGCGACCTGTGATTGAAATCTGCTAGCACATCTCTTTTAAATATTTTCATGGGGTTTTGTACGTGATGTTATAGGGATTAGTTTGGGTGGAACGCCAAGTCAAAGTTCGAAAGCAATAAAATCATATTCGCGTTGTGCTCCTTAGTCTTTTTTAATAAGTCCAAAGATTCCAAAATGTAGTTCTGTCCTAAATCCAAAACCATACCCCCTCACACACACACACCCTTACAGTCTATCATTTTTTTTATTTTTTTTCCAAATACCATAATTTTTTTAGACTAAGAATTCTTGTGGGCAGATTATACCAATCCACGTACTGGAAGAGTTTATTCTAACCAATCAGTAATATTGTAATTTTTTTTTCAAATGACACTTGTTTGCTTGAATGACACTTGTTAGTCTGTTCACGTTATGGCCGCCACCATTGCGCAGTTGGTTAGGCATAAGACTTCCAATCTGGAAGTCGTGGGTTCGATCCCCGGTGGCGGCAAATATCCTTTCCGACGTTTGTCTCTCACCAATGGGTAGATAATCGTAAACCTATGTGAGATGTCCGGCCGTCGCGATATAACTGCGAAATTGTTGAAAGCGACGTAAAACCCATTCAAACAAACAAACTGTTCACGTTATGTCACATGTAAGGTTCCTTTTCGCGTGACGGCCGATGCATATTTTCCCCAAACACCAGACGTGCTGAATCGCGTAACCTCTGGACGTCCAAATAGGGCAGTAGTTATTCTTTATGACTTCATTCAAGCGAATGACAAATGATGAAGAATGAGTCTCTATAGACTTTAGTTGTCTAATAATGGTTCAGTAGATATAAAACAGACGGACAGATCCTTCACTCTGACTGGTCTAGACACATAGATTCTACAGAAAACAGGGTTGTAGAAATAATAGAAGCCTGTACTTGACATTTACAATAATTTCACACATGCGTGATGGACATACATTGGGCTACCTGGAAACCATACATGCGATTAAAAATATTCTGGGATTGTAACCATTACAATAGGTCCCTAGCTATATATTAAACTCATAGTTTAGACTCTGACCAGACCGTGCGGATGCACAGGCTGATCAGAGTCTTTACTCTGCGCACATGATAAGTTGTCGAAAATATCACGCAAATGCTCATATATTATCCGGTTTTATAAAAATATGGTATAACATATCAAAAAGTGATCCCACGGTTAAGTGTTTTAGAATCGTCAAAAAGATGCTTTAAGTGAAAATTAAGTAAAACTGTTATTACTTTAATATCTTAATATTGTTAAGTTCATAGTTCTTAAATGTTTACCAGGGAGTTGCACATTGTGCCTCAAATTACCTTCGTAACTTGGCGATAAAATGAGAACAAAAAATCTCTGCGGCATTCAAAATTTAGTTCTTAGAAATATATCAGAGTTAGTTTTATCTAATTCTGAAGTAAATGCAGTCCAATAAATGATACAGTGTCATTTACGGGGGAAACATTCCAGTATAATTAATTATATTAATTTTCAAAGCAACAGAACATTACTTCAATAACATTGAATAATCATTATGTTGCAATTAGTGTTTTCCCACGTTGCATTTAAGTCAAGTACCATGCCAATATGTCATCATATAATCATAACTATTTAGACTTTCGTTTATGTGTCATTAAATATGAAAATATGACCGGGTCACGCGAATACTGGAACTATTTAAAATTATGTAACAGGTTGGGGCTTGACAACCGACGAAATATGACGATTTTACATTTGAAACTTGCAATTTAACATCTGGTCTAGGCGGCAGACCATAGTCAGACTACTTGTACACATTTCTTCGGATCATTCAATTATCCATTAAGTATTTGGAAGCGTAGCGGACCTTCAATCTAAAGGTCTCGGGTTTTGACCCCAAAGGCGGCACTCCTCCTTTCCGACTGTTTATCACCAATGGGTTGATAATCGTTGACCTTTGTGGGATAGCAGATTATGGTTAGGAAATGGTGTAATTAAAGTATTTGTTCGAGAAACATCAGAAATCCATTGGTATGTGCTCTAGTCGCCGCGATATATATGCAAAAAATGTTATAAGCGGTGGCAAACCCAATTCAAAAAATAATCAGTTAACTACACGAACACTGTATTTAAGCCTATTTTGGAAATCATGATAAAACATAGATCTTGATGTTGCTACATGTAATCGCAGGAAGCAATTGGAATATGATTTCTGAAAACAAAATTAGCATAGTATCTACTCGGAATATTAAAAAGAAATGTCAAATTGGCGAAATATTTCAAATGTAATACATTAAGATCGAGACTGTGCATGGAGCCTATAATTGTTACCCTCTTCCTCCTCTGTTCGTGTTTTTTTTAAGCCGCAATATGTTTGTGCTTTGCATGTACAATAATATCACGTGTGCATAACATTTAGTCTCAGATTAGTCTGTACATCTACACAGTCTGACCTGCGTCTACATTACAAGCATATTACAAAGCTACTGACGTAAAGTCTCTGTTAACAGTAGAGGCACATTTTTATGTATTTCTTGGTTGCCCAGGTTACTCATTGTGAGTCTGGCACACACACATGCAATTGTTGGAAAAGTCACGCAATGACTCGTGTTTAGTTGTGCACATCATACAATTCTGAATAAAATGTAGTCAGTAATGATTCAGTTATAGAATAATAAAAAAGAACGGTCTAGGAATCGGGATTACTAAATGACTCATGAAATATCGACCGATGAATAACCATAAATAATGACCCCTATTTCAAAAGTGATAGAGTAATTTATTACTAATTAAGGATATTAAGTCGAAGTGTGCATATCAGATCAAGACTTATGTAAAATAAAAGATATCGACAACGGGTGCTATCGCAATGATTCAACAAGAACATTGAAACAATGAGAGTGTATCAGTCTGCATGTGTTGAGTCATAAAAACAGAAATGTGTTAGTAATAACCCATTTGGGACCCTAAACCATAAAAAAACGTTGTTTAAAATATTAAATACTAGAAATAATCGACATGAATTTTTCTGTCAAAAAACCTGAGAAGGATGAACAATGTCTTTGACTATTGATTATGCCTCTCATAATAAAGTTACTTTTTCTTTATTATTTTTTGTGAATGTTTCAATAAAACCCACATATTTTCAGATTATTGCCAATGTAAATGAGACCAGTATTGCCGTATGACGATGCTATGACTAATTCGTCTCATCTTCTCTGTTTAAAAGATAACAAAATGACGATAATAGAACGGCAGGATACTGATGATGTAGTTTTGTGCTGAACAGTTACATCTCTTAACATGTCTACGCTTTTCTCGCGTTTGTACAGAGGAGTTTACAACAGAAACCTTGACTCTGAAAGATGCCAGGAAGTAGGACATGCATGATTATTTAACGATAAAATAGATATAGATATCACAAATGTATACAAAATGGTTATTATACGTATAGATCAGCAATTTCAAATGAGTGGTCAAAGATCAATTTTACATTGAAAATGATAGAAGATTACGGTTTATCTAACCTCATTCTTGCTTGTGGATCTATACCATTCTGTATCAAAATGCCTTGTTAATTTGCCCTTCAATCGAACAATTTACACCTCCCTCCCTCACCCCCTCTCCCCCTCCCTTTTCTCTCCGTCTCTCTTTCGTCCTCTCTCTCCGTCCCTCACCGCTCACACTCTCCCTCCCTCCCCCCCCTCTCTCCATCTCACACTTTCTCTGTCTCTCCCTCTCTCGCACTCTCTCACTCTCGCTCTCTCTCTCCCTCTCTATCTCTTTGTGACTCTGTCTCTCTATCTCTGTCTTTCTCTGTCTCTCTCTCCCACACACTCTCTCTCCCTTTCTCTTTCTATCTTTCATCATTCCGGTTTGGTAAAAACCTTACAAGTTCTTCAACCTATCGACACCAGAAACACTTTTTACGGTAATACATGTATGTTTTACAAGTTTCCAGGCCGAACTATTAATATAGCAAATTCCATCGTCGACATTTGACGTCTAGCTCTGGCAACAGATATCTGGTTAGCGGGTGTAATCACGATAAAAGTCCGATAAAATACTAGATAAGTTGCTGGGCTGAAGCAATTCAATGACAGGAAACATAGATATCTCTCTTACATCAAAACTAATACATTTCATAGAAAACAACCTGCAGGGAATGGGAATATTCACGGAAACTTTTCAGAGTAGTATATATGACCTTTACAAGCGTTATAAACGACTTTCATAGAAAACCATTGGGAATGATGCTCTTTACGTTCAGGATGACAAAATTGTGCAAACTGTTTAAAAAATATACCCTGCTTTGCACGCGCACTTGCGTGCAAAGCGGGTATAACTTCGAAACTATTGGCACCGCTTTATCATCCTGAACACAGGACAGGTTGTTTGTCGACAATCTACCATGATCTTTCCCGTCAACCCGTCGACGGAATCAATTGGAGTGTTTGTTCGATCTTTGTCTTTAGTTTTTTGGGCCATTACGGTGAGTGTGTTTGAAATTTTCCATATTAAATAAGGCAGCACTCACTAACAGATTAATGACAAATTCTTTTTAATCTCTGGTTTTTCACGACGCCATGGTACCGTAAATGCCAAAAAAGTTTTGAACGCGCTCGCTAAAACTTTTCCAGCGCACAAAATGTTAGACAGGAATTATCTTTAAACGTTCCATTGAGGTCTTAGTTGACTCGAGAAGATTTCTGTATATTGAATTGAATAATCTCGGAGATTAATTAAAGCCGCCTTTCCCGTGTTGTCAGAATAATTAAACTTGGTTTTATCTGACTTTGTTTGAAATAATTACAGAACTCAAAGACAAATCAATGTAAACATTTTCTTATGTATATTTCTGCAGTACCGAAGAAAAGCACGCCTCTTCCAAACTCAATCATCGCAAAATCAGAGTTTTTTTTTAAGGTAGTGGAACTGTAATAGTTCCGCAACATTTCGGAACACATGATCTTTCACAATGTTACCTTGGTTTCCCTATGAAAATCATTAGGAAACCTCGGTTGACACTGCTACAGTTCATAAATTTGGAAACATTGCTCAACTATTACGGGTCCACTACCTTAAAGTTTGATTTTGAAGTCTATTTCTATATCATGCAGTACATCAAATTTACATCGAAACAAATAAAATATGTTCAACAATCCGCGTTAGTGGTTTAAGAATACATCCACGTGGTTTATTTTTTTTGTTTGTTTGGGTGGGGTTTAACGCCGCTTTTTACAATCTTTTAGTCAAATCGCGACATCTGGACCACCTAAAAATGGATTTCTTGTAATCCTATCACCAGTACTACCATCACATCTTTTCCTTCTCTCCAGCTGCTATCTCACGTAGGTCTACGATTATCAACCCATTGGTGAAAGACAATCCACGTGGAATTCATATTTGTCCAGAAAAAATCCCACGGTCCGGGCAAGATACCATCCCATATCCTTTCGATCCCGGTCCATTATCACAACCATTACAGTACGAACTCCGATTAGGTATGATTTAAGGCTTCTTGGGAACAATGGTCGTGTAGCAAAATGGACTTTTCGAAGCAACAAAACAGATATGTTTCGTGTCGAATCGTTATTATTATTCTACGTTATCATTCATCTGGCAGTGCGTGGTAGTCATGACGTCATTTGGCCAATAAGTTTTCTATATTTTGGGTTCCATTATCATATTTGAGACGATTTAAAATCAAGGCAAATATCAACAAAATAATAGACCCTAGGAATGTGTTTGTTTGAAACATTTTTTTTTATATCGTCAGTATATTAAATCCATTAAATAGAATCCGTGATTTACACGCTGACTAACCGTCGGCTTGTCGTCGACTGATCGGTGCATCTTCCGATTCAAAAGTGGATTTTTCTGTGATCGGAGACGACGAGTTTTACCTTCAAGTTAAAACATGCCGACTAGTCGACGACGTCTTCTAGATTTGTGGAAGACAAAATTGCATCTGCATGTATGAATCATCGCCTGCGATCGGCTGCACTATAACCGATATCTCCGGCCGATTTCTTGTCTATCGCAGGAATCTCTTTTTACCGTTTTTACTTACATTCACTAAAGGTGACTAGTCGGCGACATCTCGTCGGCGTATCGCCAGCACGCTATGTTTTATCGATCATGATTCCTATACCATCACTGGACAAGAAATAAGGCATGGTTACGTAGGCCTGGGTTAAGGTAACTGATATAGCCTGCGCCAGACCGACGTATTATTTTACTAGGCAAATGAGAATTAGGAATCGCTGACGTGTCCGCGTCGCCGATTTTAATGAGATGTAAGTGTAAACGTGCAATATGTAAGTGATGGTGAGCAATTTGCTAGTGCGTCGTGTTTGAGCTTATTGATAGTGTGTAAGTATGCAGTGTGCTAGTGGGTAGTGTGCAAGTACTAAGTGTGTAGTGTTCACATTTACAGTGTTCAAGTGTAAAAATGAGTGCTAGTTTTACAGTCTGCTTGTTAATAGTGCGTTATTGTGTAACGTACAATTGAATAGAGTGCTAGTTTATAACGTGGTAGAGTGTAGTGTGCAACTGTGCAATATGCTAGTGTTAAGCGCGTAAGCGTATAATATGCAAATGCGTAGTGTGTAAGTGTACAATTTACTAGTGTGTAGTATGTAAGTGTACAATATGATAGTGAGTAGTATGTAAGTGTACAATATTATAGTGTGTAGTGTTTCAGTGTACAATATGCTATTGAGTAGCGTGTAAGTGTTCAGTTTGCTACCGTGTAGTGTGCAAGTATATAAAATGCTAGTGTGTAGTGTGTAATTTTACAATATGATAGTGAGTAGCTTGTAAGTGTACAATTTGATAGTGTGTAGCGTGTAAGTGTGCAATGTGCTAGTGGTTAGCGTGTAAGTGTACAATATGCTAGTGTGTAGTGTGTAAGTGTACAATGTGCTAGTGGTTAGCGTATAAGTGTACAATATGATAGTGTGTAGCGTATGAGGGTACAATACGCTAGTGCGTAGAGAGAATGTATACAGATTGTCCGTGTTTAGCGTGTAAGTGTACAGTTTGCCAGTTTATAACGTTCTAGTGTGCAGTGTGCTAGAGCTTGGTCAGAGTCGCCAGTGACATTGATATCTACAATAAGTATATTATGTGCAACAGAAATAGTGGTCGGCGTGTCTCCGAAATTTGTTCAAGAATACCTTGGGGAGTTCGACATAACATTACGAAAATTGAATGTCAGGAGTGAGACATGTAATGATCAGCTTTATTGGGAGGTTTTTGGAAAACAATTTATTCCAGACATTTTTCATTTATCCCGCTCTCAGATAACTGGATAAGTATTTGTAAAGTCTAATGTAAAATACAAATTGAAAAGAACGATAATCTAATTCAAAATAGAATTGAAATGTATCAATGAATATAAAAAAGAAATAAAAGTACATCAAAGTCGGCTACTGACATTTTAATGCACAATGGTACAGTTAATAACATTGTAAAATTAACATTCGCCTCAGTCAAAATCATTCTAAATCGCTCGCTCAGGATTCCATTTATTCATTCCAAGAACTCGTTCAAACTATTCAACATGCTCCAAAATCGCTCAAAAACATCCCAGAATCGTTCAAAACGATCGACATTTCATTCAAATCTTTAAGTTTTTTCACAATTTGATTGGTTTGTGCAGATTTTAAAACGTCTCTGATTGGTCCGTGAGCACTCACAAACACAAAAGGACATATTTTAATAAAGGGGGTAATGCAATATCGCTTATTTCGTCCACTTGGACGAAATTGGCGATATTAGATTACCTCCCCTTAATTCAATTCTTAACCTCCCCGCTGGCCTATTGTCTTCCATTTCGAAATCATTCGTAAGTCATTCACCATGGCTTTTTCACGATATTGTTAACTGTAAGTGTACTTTGTGGTGTCACCCCTGTCAATACTTTGTCTTTTATCACTTGTACGAGTAGAAGACAAACGTCCCCGACGTCGTGTCAAGACCACAGGGAAAGGGGGTATTTTGAATTTTAGATCGAAGTTTTTTTTCAAAAACTATACCGCAAATCCTATGCTGTTGGTAATCACTTGAATCATGTTGTTAATTCGATTCAAATGAGTACCCAAAACGTAGGGTTTCATTGAGAAATAAAGATTTCAGACCGCTTTTACCCCATCTTATCAGCACCTGTACGTGTCGCTAATTTTCCTGTATATTCTGACGATAGAATGATTTTCAGTGCCCTTAAGATGAAAAAGTTTGCCGAACATTTCAGAATTGGTACTCTGCCTTGCCCTTGAACTCAGATAGGGGTGTAGCATAGATGGGTACCTTTGCTAAACGTTGTAAAACGCTTCGTTATTCTGATCGCGTTTCTCATTTAAATTATATTTCTAAAATGGCGACTCGGATTTTTTCTAATCCGTGGTTCCATTAAACTGTTATTGTTCAATCCATTATTCCATTACAACACAATTAATTGAGTGTTTCTAAATACGTTGCCCTATTGTCAAGTCTGTGTAATTATTAAACATGTATCGAAATAATCTTTGAAAGTAAGTTGTAGAATTAATTTTCTCAGTTTTGTTTTTTGAGCTTTCAATTCACGAGGAAAAGGGAAAATCAAATTCATGAAAAAATAATTATCTGAGTGCATGTCATAAAAATAATTCAATATTAACAAAGCTTTATGCAAGTCGGTGATTGGAAAACATTGATTTACTGAGCATTAGTTTTTTTCCCCTCTGAAACAATGTAATAAGTTATGTCAAAAGATTATAGTTTGACAATTGATTTTTAGCTCGGCTGATTTCCAAAAAGCCAGTCCTGCTTTCTGGATGAAATCGTTCGCAAACGTTTTGCAAATTTTACCCCCCTTAGCTCTTGTACTCCCGTTCAAAGCGGAATATAATTTTAACACATTCGCAAACGTTTTGCATCTTGAACAGAGTGCAAAAGTATTGCTATAACCTCCGCGTCTTCGTCTCAACTTACGTGCTAAAACATTTACAGTTCAAGAAGTCTCTCGTATTATCAAAGTAATTGACCCGAAACCTGGAATAAGATTTTTTTTCATGATAGCCAGTTTTTACTATCAAAGAGATATCAAAGAAAATACCCTTTTATCATTTCTTTTGTCTCCTTTCCAGTTCCAAATAGCTGGGTGTTTACATCTGCATGTTGTAATGGACTCCCCCCCTCCCTCTCTCTCTCTCTCTCTCTCTCTCTCTCTCTCTCTCTCTCTCTCTCTCTCTCTCTCTCTCTCTCTCTCTCTCTCTCTCTCTCTCTCTCTCTTCTCTCTCTCTCTCTCTCTCTCTCTCTCTCTCTCTCTCTCTCTCTCTCTCTCTCTCTCTCTCTCTCTCTCTCTCTCTCTCTCTCTCTCTCTCTCTCTCTCTCTCTCTCTCTCTCTCTCTCTCTCTCTCTCTCTCTCTCTCTCTCTCTCCCTCTCTCTCTCAGATGATTTAAAGAAGTTAAACTTGTAAAGTAAATACAATTTGTGTGAGTTGCAATTATTGTGTTGCATAGATTTAGCGGTAATATATAAATAAGACAATCTCTCAATAAAAAAGCAGATTGCAAAACGACGTAATATACGAAACGGATTTCATCACTGTAGCGTCGTTAGACAAACAAATACGATAAATTCAGCACATATAAACTGTGGTTACAAATTTTAAAATGCATAATTGCGATATTATCGTAATCAATGCTATAAATGGGTATATTAGTGTTAGTGTGCCTCTGTCAATATTGGTGATTATTTAATTGAATGATTCCATTATCTAGTTGTTTATCAAATGAATTATTTATTGCCCACATGAGCATTCGGAGGAGATTTCATGCACTATTTAGAGTGATCACCAACCCGATATCAGACTCTATTCAAATATGACATTTTACCCGATACTCCATTTGTAAAAAGTGCACTCTAATTTACATGCAATTTAGAGATGAAGAGAATATTCGTTGATTCCATGGAAACATAAAACTAAAAGGATAATCTATCCGCCTCGCTTATTCATACATGCGTTTTAAGCTTCATACCTCCATGAAATAATAAAGATTATCTCTTCATATCTTAAAATTCAATATCCTGAAGTAAACATGTAAAAAAATATAAAAAAGAAACAGATTTTTATAGGGGCTGACTAGTACGGAAGCTTACAAAATAACTTCATGTTGAAATTTTTTTCGTAGGTATAAAATCACTTATTTAAATCCAGAATGCTCGAAAATATATGGATACAGCTATTGTTTAATGGCACTTCCTGCTTCATAAAGTTCATCAAAGAACGGGCTTTTTTTCCAATGTCACAAAAAAACCACGCCTGTCTGAGGTATCAGAAATTGCAGTTTAAACGAAATTTCCGAGTCGTGCCTTGTTTTTAAATAACGTATATAACAAAGCTGTTAAACTCATTAAATAGATCTATTTTATTTTAATATTTTCTATAGATATGTTAAATGGCAATAGCTGTCGATGCGGCGAAAAAACAACAATTGAAAAGTAAACATTTCTGTAAATAAACACTTATACAAAAATTTGAGTTCCAATCAAAATAGAATTTGCGATCAATGTTGAGTTGTAGCGTCTTGGTAGTTCCTTTTGTGTAAATAATTATACGAGTAGCGATTCTACGACCTAACATATAAATCAAAATTTCTCACATTTTGTTGTGGATTTTTAAAACTTTGTTATAAATTGACACAAGCCGGAACATAAGCGCATATCTGCATTTTTTTTTTATTATCTAATTTCAAAACCTTGGACTGGACTATGAGGGTAACAATTTCAGTTTTCTACATAAGGCCGATCACTTGTCTGTTTTTTAAAGAGAACAGAAATCTATGCGAAAATTGAGTAGAAAATCTACTCCGCTTGTTCAGATTTTATCAAATGATATTCATGTTCATCAATCGTTAAAAATGTATTTCATTGTTGCATTAAGTTCTTTTACCGAGAGTAGTAACATGTAGTAAACACAGGCAATTGTTTCATTTTGACTTATCTTATATACGAATTTAAATGACATTAGTATCAAAATGAAACAATGCCTGTGATATTAATTCATAACGACAAACAGATAAGCAAGATGGTAGAATGCATTTCGTCTGTTCCATGATAATTGTATCAACAAGAGTTTATTATAAAAGGTTTTCCTTAAAAAAATATTTCTTCATCGCTATAACAACAGGTAAAGAGTTTAAGAGATTACAATTTGATACTGGAACATTATAATTATTAAACGCTGTGCTACTATTATCTGAATGGAATATTTGCGGGATACAAATGGCTTACGAATTAATATTTCCGTCCTTCTTATCAGAGGGAACTTTGACCTTAAAACTATGATGAATTGCGATAAACTTGTTTGATATGTCTTCCTTCTTTTTACTGTTTTTGTTGAACAACCTTTGGGAAAAATACGAAATCACACCCCACATAATCAAAATTTCACCGCCGCCAGTTCAACCCCGTGTTCTGGAATACCAAAACGATGAAAACTGTTTGCAAATTATCCCCGCTTTGCACGCAAGTGCACGTGCAAAGCGGGTATAATATGCAGTTTGCACCACTTTGTAACCCTGAACGCAGGGCTGACCTCGGTTTCTGTTACTGCAGATAAGAAAATAGAAACCAATATTTTATTTGAAAAACGATTTTAAATGAGGGCTTACATAGCAAACCAACTTGTATAAATAGTTACACGTATTGCAATGGAGGCGTTTAAAATAAATGAATGTTTCTATTTCTTGTATTCGAAATGCGACAAAGTTTAAAAATGTTGATTAAATGACTTCAAGAATAAGGTAGATTTATGAACAAGAAGGTATAGAAATTATAGAACCGAGAGAAACCAGCGCATTTGCGAATTGTTCAATAGTAACGAAATAGAAGACGAACACTACTTCCTTTTATATTGTAGTGCATATACGTATAGATATTAGACAAACACATATTAATAAAAAGTATAACCATCGCCCTAGTATGTATAAAATGGTACTTTTATTTAACAGCAATAATAAGAAAACATTAATAAATCTTGCCAAATAAGTAAAAGAAGCGCTAGAACTGAGATCTTCTTTAATCAATAACACTCAAATAATTATTTAATATAAAGATGAATTTTATTAGTGACTTGTTACATTGAATCGATTAAGAATCTCAACTTGCTTCCTCCCAAATTCTTAAATACTCCTTTATATCTACATATCGTATTATACAGTCAGATATTGAAAATAAATTGTAACTGTATGTTTGATCTTGACGCGTTTGTCATTGTGATATTTTCATATTTGTATGTTGTTATATTGTACGACGGGAAACTATAAAGTTTAAGTCAATAAAAAAATGTCTTTTGTCTATGAAAACAGCGAGGAAACCATTATAATAATTTGAGTGTTTTTATGGATGTAATTAACATGTGAAACATTTCTCGGCAATACATAGAATAGAAGTTCTGAAAGACACGGGTATAATTTTTTATCAGCTTGACAAAACGTGTGCAAATTATATCCCGCTTTGCACGTACACTTGTGTGCAAAGCGGGGTATAATTTGCAAACAGTTTTCACCGTTTTTATCCTTAACCCAGGTCAGTTAACCTTCTAAAGAATAAGTGACACATTCAAATATAATTTGTGGTTTGCTAAGATCGTGCAGGTGGACATCTATTTATTATTGTATTTTTAAAACTTTATCTTCAGAATAGAAAAAGTCAACAATGAAACTGACGAAATTCAGTCGTAGGGATACACGTACCGTTCGCCATATTTGGAATTGACCCAGGAATCTAATTTCGATACATGTTCAATGGAACAAAGAAATGGCGAGGCAAGATATCAATCCAAACCTGCAGATTTAGTTGTAAAACCGCCCAGTGCTAATCCATAAATTATGAGAAAGGCCGCGGTGTGTTGATATTGCTTTCAATCTGATACCAGTATAAAAAATAACCTCATTTCAATCTATTTTACTCTAGCTTGATAAATTGTTGATTTTCTTGTTATAAATTATTTCTGATAACATCGTAAGTTTTACACCGTATATAATCAGTGCGCTTCGAATAGTTCGGTCATTGAAGATATTTTGTGATATAATAACAAACTGACGACGCATTTGTGTAACATCCAGGCTTAAAGAACGAGATACCTTCAATTCGACACCTTTTGTATCAGCTCCAACTTAGAAAAGTCAACTTAAAGTGATTAGAATAAGAAAAAACAAGAGCTGTCACTGTAAGATGACAATGCCCCCGACACCGCTTTGATAGTAATAAGGAAGTTATGGCCAATGTTAAAGTTTTTGGACGGAATGACGGACGGACAGACGGACAGACGGACGGACAGACGGACAGACGGACGGACGGACAAGTCAAATTTATGATGCCTCCCTATCGGGGGCATAAAAACGACTTTTGTGAAAGACGACAGAAATAGACATTGTCTGTCTGTTTACATCTACCTTTCCATATGTTCCGATAACTGTCCCGCGATAACAGTATGCGAGACTCCATGTATGTCACGTAAGCATGATAAATTCTCATCTTTTACTTCTCATTTCAATGCATTAAAATTGGATGCTGTAACAGTTGAAAGTTAACAATCAGGACACTTTATTCTTTCATTTTATGCAAAAATGTCTAAAAAATTTAAGAGTTAGTAGGAAGTGTCTTTAAAATTTACAGATATTTATTGTTCTTTAAAAAAAATAGTCTCATTTTGCCCCATATAGTATTGTTTTATATTTTGTGGGATCATTGTGAAAAGTATGTATATGGGAATTTATTACATTCTATTTACCTTTCTTAAAAACAAAATGAAATAATTTAAGAAATAAAAAAAAAAGGATAAAAAATAGCATTTTTCTTAAGAAAGGGGTTTGTCTGATGATAAGTACTGACATAGTAAAGACAATGGTTTTATTTGCAAGAAATTCAGGGTTGAGAGGGAAATCGAGAAACATTAAATTGCAAATTAATGTGCTTTTTATCTCAAGTGCTCGACGCATTTTCATAACTTTGTTTTCAACAGAATTAGATTACCGCTGTTTAATGGGGGAATACCAAATTACCCCGTCTGCAGGATTTCGGACTATCCGATGATATTGTTTCCGTATTTTGAAATGTTCTGCGATAATTGATTTGGGAGAATGATCCTAATAGGATTTACGCTTTTCTCTGATACTAGAATGTGACTGCATTTAAGCATTTCTGCACGTACAGTTAACACCATCGTGAAATTGAAAAGGGAAATGATTTTTGAATGATATTTGAATGAAATTGAGTGAGTTTGATGGTTGAGTTTTCAGTGAAATTAAATGGTAGTAATCAAACATCGCTAATTTTGTTCTGGATGAACAAAATTAGCGATATTTATTACCTCCCATCAGTAAAATATGCAAACAAGTTTTATAAATAGCTTCCACTTTCTTTAATATTATCATATTATCCTACTCCAACTGGCAGTCATGCTTGTTAAATCTTCTCTGTGTTCAAGATGAAACGATAGCGAACAGCAAACCTTTTTAGTGTCTTGAATAAAGACAAGATTTCATTTGCTTTTTATAGGCGCAAAAAAAAAGTAGTGAAGTAGCGCAGTAGCGCACTACGAAATTCTAGAAATATGAAACAAATACATGTACATTCATATAAGTCTTTAATTTTGCTGTTGTTCAAAGCTGCCGCCGTAAAGGTGCAGTTGGTGGCGGGCCGGACTGTCAATCTAGCGGCCACGGGTTCGATCTCCGACGGCGGCACTCATCCTTTCCGACAATTTGACTTCCACCATGTGGAATAGCAGCTAGAGGCTAGGAAAGGATATGATGGTGGTACTGTAGTTAGAAGTACAAGGAGTCCTATTTTAAGTCCTCCAGCCTCCGCGATATGACAAAAATAATGTTAAAAGCGGCGCAAACACCATTCAAACAAACAAATTGTTCAAAGCTCCCCAATGTGACGTGACTCGCTAAATGTTATGACAAAAACTACTTATCAAAGTCTGATTTACTGTGTTTTTGACTTCCCGCCTTTCAACACTTGCAGAAATATGTAATCCGATGATTGACAGCACTTCCATACTCACTTATTTATATTCTAAACATCAAAGAGAAGGAGTAAATATTTTGGCAACACAGACGAGGTTTAGACGTTTGACTGCAAACTGGTTTTTATTCTTTATTCTTTTTATCAAAGCAATTGTTTGATAGGACGACTAGAGTATACTGTTATCAGTATTATCGGCAAATATCGAAGAATTCCGAGCTGTGATTGACATTGCACAGGAACTGGCCTTTTCTTTGACCGGGTACTGAACGTTTTTTTCTGACGAGGGCATCTTTATGAACGGTAATGATCGAAAAAGTTACATTAATATTTCACAATTGGACTTCTAGAGAGTGACAAAAGATATAATAAAGCTTGCATCTTTTCCTTACATTGATTACGTACGGATACTAAAAGCTTAAAGGCTGATTATCATCTCATTCTTATTACAGTCACTGGGCAGTTAACATCTTTGTGAATGAGATAAGTGTACATTGAATAAAAAATGATCTAATTTTAAACATGTCTTCAGTTCAGGATAACAAAACGGTGCAAACTTTTTTACAATTATTCTGCTCTTTGCACGCGTAGTGGCGTGCAGAGCGGGATATATTTTTAAAACATTTTGCATCGTTTTAACATTCTGAACACGGGACAGATTGAGTCACCGTTGAAACCAGGGACTCACAATGTGTAGGATTCAATCTTAATTCCTGAGTTAAGATCATTTTATAGACATTCTTGTGTTTCAATTTATTCCAAATGGTAGCCGATTTCCTGTTAGAACTGGTTATTAGCACAGAGATTTCCATATCATAGACATTAAAGATTTTCATTGCGTCACCAAACCAACAATAAAATCCACATTGAAAATTGATTTCAAATCTTCAAACGGAGAAAGTCGCATAATTCCCATCGTACATTTTAAATGCTTACCCTTCCACGGCACAAATCTAGGATTTAAAAACGCGAAACTTTGTTCAAGATCAGAGAAGTTACATTTATTGTACATAATAACATCGTGAAATCGAAAAGGTGAATATATAATAAAAAATCGAAAATGCATTGAAAGTTTTTCTGATACTTTTTTTTCTTAAATTATCGCAATTATCGGGAAACTAAAACAAGACGTTATGGTATCAAAACAAATTTACATAGGTACAGGTAAAATATCCGATCAAAAACATTTTAAATCGCTCACTCAGCGCCCCTTCCATTCATTCCAAGCATTCAATCAAACCATTCAAAAACATTCCAAAATCACAAAAAAAGAAGATCAACAACTGCATCCAATTTTAGAATCGGTTGAAATATTCATGCTTTCCATTGCTTAATCATATTTGGAAAGCGTACGAAGTGTTCTTGAAGACGTACAAAGCTATTCATAGAACCTGTGCGCATATTTTATTAAAGGGAGGTAAAAAATATTGCTTATTTTCTTCATCTTTAAACTCACTCATCGCAATCATTCAATTTCATTCCTAAATCATCACAGTATCGTTCAGCTTGTCAATTTCACAATATTTCTAATAGTATTGTTCTAACCTTAATGAAAATGATGAATGTTTCAGAATATGTTTCACCATTATCAGTGAGTAAAGATATTGGATATGAATGAGTCGTCATTTAATACCGAATTTATTAAACGAGTCATCTAAAATAGATAAAAACTCGGCATAGCCTCGTTTTATCTGTCTATAGATGACTCGTTTAATAAATTCGGTATTTTATGATCAAATAATTTGGTAGTCCTGGTCATGGATCAATGGGGAGTCATTGGTAATTGAACCAGCCTCCGTAATATAGCTGTTTTACTGGGGAAAGTGGCGTTAACCCTCATACAAATAACCAACATCCTCACTGGACTAGTATTTAAAGATTTATAATATAACCTACGTTGTGGGAGAGAAATTACCGCGTTGAATATTTTAGATATTAGACGGGTGTTATTACACTCGTTGAATAACTATGCAAATGAACCAGAGCGAATAGCAACGCTATTTTGTAACCGCGAACATGACGTCATAATGTATTTATTGTGGCGTCAGCTTTAAACTGCGTTGACTTATAAGTTTGGCAGAAAATTGAAATGTTGAATTTCAAGAATTTAGACGATTTTTTGCGAAAATTCGGGTCATATTATTAATAGAATATCAAATTTGTGCTCGATCACATTACCGCCTCAATAATGTACACTAATAATTGCTCATCGTGGCTTGCTTGTCACAATGGCTTTCTTAAATGTCCTATGAAATCTGGTTGAGCCATGGATCGATCCCACGACCCTAGGATTACTTTCCTATTGTATAATCAACAGATTTACCATCGCCCGGCACCAGCAAGAAGGTTATTACTCCATTTGCAATGTCACTGTTTTAGCCTTTCTCATCTGTTTGAAAACAGAAAAACAAACATGAATACAATATGTGAAGACAGTTAAACAGGTTATTTAAACAATAAAATATATATAAAGGTGTCAAACCATATTTAACTAGACTCCCACATTCTATCTTAGGAGAATATTTCAAACCTCAATGAGGTTATTATAGAGGCCTTGTCGTCTGTTTTCTCCTTAAACGTGTCATGAAAAAAGTGAATTTCTTCATTTTACCTTTTTTTTTGTTGAGTATGTCCGTCTGAAACAAGCTCATATTTTGTCCAAGACAACTAAAGTAGAAAAAGGAGAAACATAGATTGAAGACCTGGGGCCTTTTTTACTAAACATCTTACGATCATTTTTTACGCAAGTCAAAAATTAGAGTTGCCTCTTCAGTGGTAACTAAACGCGGAATTCTGCCATGTATCATCTCATTTAAATCATCTTCTTAAGGCAATTCCATTAATATATTGCATGGCAGAATCTAGAAATAAATGAAAACACCAATTACAATTTGTTATTTTGACTTACGATCATTTTTTTCGTAAGATGTTTGGTAAAACGGGCCCCTGAAGACTGTATATCTTCAAAGTTTGTGATGTCGTTCACTTTCTTCTTTCTTTGAATTCATATTTTTATTATCTATTTATATTATGACCTACGCCGCGGGAGTGAAACAACGCTGTTGAATATATTTGACATTACACGTGTGTTATAATCATTGTAGAATAAATATGCTAATGAACTCAGAGTGAAAAGCAACGCCACTTGGTTGCCGCGAAAATGACGCCATAATGTAAATGCTATGACGTCAATGTTAAACTACGTTATGAGTTACGCGGAAAATTAAAATGTTGAATTTCAAGAGTTCTAACGAGTCATCTTAAAGAGATAAAATCTCGGCGCAGCATTACGCATTTAAAAATATTTATTAATCGTATAATATAAAATGTTATTTTTCAAAAAAAATGTTTTGTACCTATTTGAGTGACTTTTATCCGCACAAAATGAACTTTTTAATGCAATGAAATTGATTGAGTGGATAAACATTGAAAAAAAAGGAGAACATGTTTGTTTCAAGCAATTTCCACACTTTTCTCAATGTTTTCTTCAATGTTGTGAAGCCTTTTTTTTCCCAATATATGTTGAATAAACGTCTGCTTTCTTTTTGAAATAGGAATGAAATTAAAAGGTTAATAATATCTGGGATAGAACAACTAAAATTACAAAGTGGTGTCGTTTAAGAAGGTTATTCCTGAAGAATGGACTATTTGATTGTACACAATTATAAAGAAACACGCAAAGTATTTACTATTTCAAAAAGTGAATAAAGTTTAAAAGAGCAAATGAAAAAAGCTTTGACACCGTTTCGATATTTTGTGAAAACACATTAACTTAGTTCAAAGGCTGTTGAATATATTTATGCAACCTTCAAATGATAGACTAATCTAATTCTTGGCTTTAACCATATAACGTCATTTTTCAAATTTCTTTTGGGAGTTGAATCGCGAGCATGTTGTCTGACGGCGAATCTAACCATCAAGGCATCTTCAAGCTAGAGAACGTTTGCTACATAATTCACCATTATCTCCTTTACTGTGGATATACTTTCTTTCTTTCTGCTAGGGTCTTAAATTGGTGTATACGTTATGAGTTTTCACTATAAGCATAATCGAAAGGGCCGAATTGTTGTTGTCAGATGTCAGAACCCTTTTTCGAATCGGAGGAAATTATAAATTTTTTGTTGTTGTTGTATAGAAACCTAATATTATGAGAGAAACGAGAAATGATAAAAGAGGGATTGATAATGCCTCCCATGGGCTTCGACAGTTTAGCCCCCTCCCCCACCGTGGGTTGCTTCATCATTGAATCAAGTGATCATTTTCGTAGAACACGTACGTTACCATTGATAACAGATTGTCCAACTTCATTTCGATAATTTCATTTAAGCATTCCGACAATAATGTTGGCTACGCCTTCAAATATTCTTAGTCACAACGAAATCAGACAAAGACGTTTACGATTTACTTGCATTATTTATTCTCTGTATAAAAATCAACATATGCTGTCAACTTTTTAAGGCAATTGTTTAAATACAGAACAATTGAATACTCACTAGGGATTTCCAGAATGATAATAATAAGTAAGATCAAACAACAACAACAGCAAAAACAAAACAATGTAATATTACACCGAAGTATTTCGGAGAATACGTAGTAATAACAATAGAATACTATACGAACGTATTTCAAGAAGATATAGTACAGAACAATTCATTTTCAATTAGGTCCTGTCACATACAGACTGTTGGGTCTCGATAAATCACGCTTGTTATCGAGATGTCGCGTGACTTTGTGACGTATACCACATTTTCTAGACTGGTAATGGCGACAAGACAACAATTAGACTGTGAATGGCTAAATGAACGGTAGTCAGTCTACATTAGCGACCATGGTGACTCATCTTACAGAATCCTGTATTGCTGAGTTCATGTGGTCCATAAGTCATCATGAGAACGTTTACGTATCGCAATCTTAGTGACGTCAATTAATGGATCCCGGGCCCCGCCCATTGACCTCCACCAGGACACGTCACTCAAATATTGAAATGTTATTTATCTGCAAAATTGAAAGTAATGGACAAAAAAATATCAACATTTTCTAGGGCAATCAAAATGTCATAGCATCAGCTTGTTCAATTTGTAGTTACGGCGTTTAAATTGCCCATTCACGAAAATGATTGAAACTGTATGGCGGAATTCAAGGTTATCTCACTAAAAATGAGTATTTCGATTGGTCGATCGATTTTTGAGTGACAGCATCGATATGTTAATTACAAACCTATTTGTTAAAAGCATAACAGAACAAGTTCAAGTAGCTATCAGATCATAACGTTAGAAAATGATTCACCGCCTTTACCCTAATTTAAGGGTTATGAGAATATTCTTCAGAAACTAGCCGAAAACTTTAACACGATTTATATAGCTTTTGTCAGTTTTCAAGTAGATACTGTTTACTGTTTTTGTTACTTTGCAGTTTTTCTCCATAAAATGACAAAGTTAATAGAGAACAGACGGGCTGTCTTTATAAAACCAGTCTGGCCAATTCGAGCTTTACAACTTTCAATAAAAACGCAAAGCAAATAAAATGTATTTTAGAACAGCCTCGTTATTTTTACTTTTTAAGTAGTTAATGATTCAATTTACATTATTCGAATGCAAAGCAATTTTTTTAGGTAACTTATATGAGGGGATGTGTTTTAGTAATTCCATGGGCGAATTCATCGTCTGATTAGCTCGCCGAAAACAAATATTTTTAGCAATGTTTTTGATTACCTAGAATCTTCAATTTCAGAATTGCCAACTTAGTGATATACAAACAATTACACTTTGATGTTTTTGATAAAATGACCGTGTTTACTTCCATAAGTCCATAGTTTTTATCTTGTCCACGGACGACGCTCTAGAAATAAATGTAGTTTCTAAAAAAGATGTTCCCTTAATCAGAATTCAACAAAATTTCACGTGACCCACTGGATATGCATTTTGTGATTAATCGTTAAACCTGATGCAGTATGAGAACATAGCTGTTACGGGCTGCTGAGTCTCCCACAATTTGCCCGAATCGTGCATACTTAATAGATACACGTCAAACTTTTTTTTCTCTTTTATTTATCGCACGATCATGTCGAATTCCTATTCTCATGGACACGCCATTTTTGTAATACTAGGTCGCATGTGAAAATTGCATAGACAAATTAAGGTAGTGGACCCGCAATAGTTTCGCAAGGTTTTGGGAGTAATGGACTTTAACATTGTTAACTGAAGTTACCTAATGATTTTCATTAGGCAACCTCGATCAACTTTGTGAAAGTTCATGTTTTCCGATATGTTGCCGAACTATTACGGTTCTGCCACCTTAAGCAGCATGTTTTGTTTTCTGTTTTCTGGGTTTTTATTTAACTTTCTCAGCCATATATTTCCCTTAACTAATAGCGCCAAATTTCTGGGATATTACTAGCGATCCGTCAGTTGAAATAGTGATATCGTCGAAACTTCTCTGTTGTACACTTCGTTAGTTCTCTGACGTACACCAAATTTACAAATATATCATAACCTCTATAGAGTGTTGATTAAGTAGATTATAGTTAAGCCTTTTATCTCATAGACCAATTTTTAATTAAATTCCTCCCGAATGCCAAACGATGATAAATCGTCTATTATTTGCTGTTTTGTCAAGAGAGATGGCACTTGTCATACATTCAATACAAAATAACGACAGTTATCTCCCAAAACGTTGTAACTATAGCTTGTGATGAACCGTGGTTAAAGGTTTTTATTTCAATTTGAATTATTTGTTGATATATGTGATAATAATGAGTTTAACATTCACTGTACGTTAAAGCTTTTTTCGCGGTGGTCGGGTTTATGTTTTCTATACAAAACAAAATTAACCTTACATAATGATTTATTTCGAAAGTCGTAAATCATCTTTGCAGTAAAAACAAGTCTATGTAAAGGGCCATAAAAAGAAAGTAATCCGAGAATTCATTATTATATTAAAATCGCGAATTTACGAAATATATCTAGACGTATTTTGAATATGAAGTTAGATTGATAATACATGTATGTGGATGTTTTGTAAAAAAAATGTGCATCAAAAATTTCACCGGTCTTTTTATGACGTTTTTACGCAAAGTGGGTCAATTTTAAGACTGAGAAAACTAAATAATAACCTCATTAGATCAAGCCGAATTTCGACAAAAATATGGTTATATAAATTCCAGTTCAGATGTATTTCAAATATAATTTCTTATTAATTTAGTCCGAAGAAAAACTGAATTAATGTCATTTTAAATAAATGACTTTTGAAAAAACGACGTTTTTTAGCAATCTGACTCTACCGATATTTTTCTTTAGTGGTTGTCATCTTTTGTTTGGATTATCCAATAGGCGTAAGACTTACGTAATATTCCATTTGGCGTAATTCACGTAACATGGCGAATTTTCCTGCCTCTAGCGCTATTATTCTTTAAAATATTACAATTATATTGAAACGATCTAGTGTTTTTTGTTACATCTGACGGCGTCATTTCTGGTGTATATTTTTGGTTCTTTTGACTATTATAATACTTTTCTTTCGGGTAAAATCAATTTCAGATCAATTAGAATAATACACCTTCAAAAAACTTTAATACGATACTAAATTTATATGTGTGCTTGCATATAAGTAGCGAATATAATTATTTCAAACGTTTACGTATCGCCTATTTTGACATGACCGGCAACTTTTGCCGTTACGTCTTTGCTTTGACATACGCTATGCTAGATATCTGCATTTACATTTGATTTTTATCATTTGGTGTTTGTTATTCTTATTTCTGTGTCATTTTTCAAGTGTATCTAAGACTTGTCAAGCTAAAACGGATAATATTAAAACACTGAATAATAATATAAAGAGATTGGTCACAGAAGAGGTCAAAAGGATTTAAATTTCAAACCATCTTATACGGGAGGGTTCAGTTAGTAGCATCGGGAAATCGACACTCATCTCAATCAAAACCATTCTAAATCGCTCACTCAACGATCCATTCATTCATTCCAAACACTCATGCAAATCATTTAAATTCGTCCCGTATGTTTAAAATGATATCAACAAATACATTCAAAATAAATATAGATCGAAAAATTTTCGCGATATTTCTGACATAATAGATTTAGCAATCTCCTGATTGGTTCTTGAAGAAATAAGAAGGTATTAACAGAACTTGTAAACAAATTTTGTGAAAGGGAGGTAATAAATGGCGCTATTTTATTCACCCTGAACAAAATTTGTGTTATTGGATTACCTCCCTTGGTCTCACTCAAAGCTCACGCAATGAACTCAATCGATTTCGGTAAAAGAAAAAACATTCCAAAATCATTCACCTTGTGTCAATTTCACGATGTTGATAACTGTTCTATGATTATTCTAGAATTAGAAATACACTCAATGTCCTAAAAGTTTTGACCCTTAATGATCCCTTTTCGTCTGACGGGTCACGAGAGTTCTAGCTGGGCAAATTTGATCGTTCAATATCCGTCGTCCCGTCATAGCGCAGTTGGTAGAGCGTCGGACTGACAATCCAGATGTCGCGGATTGGATCCCCGACGGCGGCATTTATTCTTTCCGACTATTTGTCTTCCCTCGAGGGGTTGATAATCGTAGACCTATGTGAGATAGCAGCTGGAGGCTAGGAAAAGATGTGGTGGTTGAACTGGTGACAGAAGTACCATGAAGCCATTGTAAGGTGCTCCAGCCGCTGAGATATAACTGAAAAAATGTTGAAAGTGACCAAAAACTCCATTCAATCTATCAAAGAACCCTCGTCCTTCCTTCTTATTTCCTTTTAAATATCTTCTCCTTAACCGTTCGGCTAAACTTGATAAAACTTCGTACGAATATTCCTTGGTTTACGTTCTTCCAACGTTTTTTTTTTCATATAACTGAATCCGGCCTTATGGTGGTAGTGATGTGTGTGCAGGGTGGTGTGGGGTTTGGGGGGGAGGGGGGATTTCTCTTGAAATCTTCTACTCTGTTACAAGAAGGCAGATAACTCTCATTTTTGCCTTGTATCACATTAGGGCATGATGATAGCCTTCAATATTACGCATCTGCAGATAAGGTCAAGGCCACGTTACTAAGTTGAAATTATTTGTTCATGTCAAAGTCACGTAAAATTTGCTATTCACAAACACACGTTTTTTTAATTGTTTGTGAAGAACGCTTAGTATCATAGCGTCCCAATTTTAAAAGGATCAATTGTTTTGTCGTAATTGCATTTTCATTTTTTGTCACAATTTATGTTCTAACACTTCTATACGATGTATAATCTATGATTTTTGCCCTGACAGAGCGGGGCCTTAGTAACAGGAAAAGAAGCTGTTACGAGGATTTGCTACACAACGATAAGATGTGTTCACTTCCGCCAAGAACGTTTATTTATTTGGTTTTAGTAAACAGCTTTTCACACGCGTTAACGGCAATTGCCGACAAGCTTTTGAAAGAACGCAAAAGAAAAAAAGGGATAAATGAAAGAAAAATCGTCAAATTACGTCACGACCACACTCTGCCTGGTGAATGGTAACGCAGATTACAAAAAGTAACTCCGAGTATTAATGCGCGTCATGATTGTTGGGATTTCCCAGGTTGAACAGTAAAACGGATAAAAAAGACCGGCATTTTTTTTTTCGAAAAAACACACTGTTTGGTCGAAAATATTCGACCCAAACCAGTCGGAAATGGATGAACACCAATGTCTCAGCAGTTTACAAAGGTTAACCACCAATCGAAAAATTCACCAAGATTTTCTCAACAAAATTTGAGTAAACCCCCTTTAATAAACAATGTATATAGATTTCCCATAGTGAAGGAAATTCAGTAACGCACGGATAAATGAAGGATATAATTCGATTCATTTTCTGTGGTTTATGATAAATTTATGTTTAGATCGACAATGATAACCTTCGCATACGAGATATTAATAAAACATGGCATTGTTGTAAGTCAACAGTGTATACTGTTAATTTGATGATGATCTTACAGACAAAAGGATATTGACCTAATAGGAAGTTGAAGCCATTCGTTAATAACTTTACCGAAATGTAGGAAAATAAAACGACAAAACAATGATATGGTTAAAAGGGGTTGGTATTTGTAAATCGATTATATATATACACAAGGAACGTATTTCAACTTATCTTATAACTATACAAATATCCATGTGATAACATCTGACATGAATTTTTTTACGATATCACATAGTTATTTCAAGAACAATGATACAATGTGGTTATTTTTAGAAACTTGCATTTCTGTTAGAAACATCTGCAAAAACAAGGCAAATAGAGGTTATAAGATTAATACAATACCTACTTAGTGTATTGTATGAAAAAATATCTAACTCGGTTGTGGGAAATGATAATTGTCTCGGCAGAGCCTCGACAATGATCAATTCTCCCAAACTCGTTAGATATTTTTTTCATGCATAACACTAAGTACGTATTATATATATATCTCAATTATGTAGATATGAACCTCATTGACCACGTGTGGAACATTACATTAGTCGGCAAATTTGTGAACTAGTACTTCCAATACAAAATCCGGCAAAGTTGTGACAAGTGTTACAAGAGTAATGGTGGCATTGACATGCAGCAGATGATTTTTGGTAGGAGGAGAGGAGTGAGTGCCAGTGGCTTTAGTTAAATACGATACTGACTGTCTAGTTATTTTCTGACCAGTTTAAAATCACCTCTAGCTTTGTCGATGCATCCATAATAAATCGCGTATGATTGTTTGTTGGAAAACATATTTCGTTTTAACACCCATTTATTGCGTGAAATGGCTTAATTTGGAAAGTGTGGTCAATTTCTGTTTCATTTAAGATTTTAAGGTTCAATGAAAATATTTTTTATCTTTGTGTATATTTTGCGTTGAAAATGTATGCATCGGCCAAAGTTTCCATATTCGACCAACCATAGGAAAAAGATTTCAGAATACTTTAAAAAGATTAAGTCTTGTAAAACAGTTAGGTAATGTTTGAGTCATTATCACTTCAGGAAAAGCCGAAACAGTATTTTGATGGCTCTGATTCACAATGAAGCTCGTGCAAAAAATGATAAAAGGGTCAGAGTCAAATTTTGCGTACTTAAACACTCTATCATAAAAAAGACAGTTGTGTATTGAAAACTAGGAAAATGGGTAAGCGTGTATATTCCATAATAAGAAGAAAAGGAGAATAACGTCACGCTTTTTAAGTAATGTAAGAAAATGACAGAGCGAGACATATAATCTCGATTGAAAATATGAACAAAAATTAATTCGTTACAAAAAAAACGTTCCTCAGACATTAGCGTTAGACATATGAGCCGTATTCCCGCAACGGCATAAGCGTACAAAAGGAGAGTGTAAATTCACATTTTATGCAACATGTGATTTTACTGACTGTAATAACTGCATCGTTAAGCTGGAAAATGACACAAAAGTTATCAAAATGAGATTAGGATCTAAATATATACCGATTTTTACAAGTCCAATATCTAAAGACAACAAATATAGAATTGAATTAAATGACGACAAAACCAGAAAGAAAAACAAAAAAACTTCAATATCATTTTTGCGAAATTTGTCATGATTTTAGTAATTATTAAACGCCCCGACACGTCGGAAATGCATCGCCCAGCGTCTTTTATGGAATCAGTGATTATATCGACGACTTGTCGGAGAGAAGTCGGCGACTGATCGATGCATCGCTCGAATCAATAGTATTTTTTTTTTTCTGAAATCGGTGACGCGTCGGTGAATTTTATCTCCAAATTAAAACCTGCCGAGTAGAATTAGTCGAAAACAATATCCAATCGACGACTTATCGCCGGCTATCGGCTGGACTACAGTCGATTTCGTACAAAGAGCAGACGTCTTTTCTGGCTCCTTGAATATCAAATACTACATAAGTATATAAAACCTGATAAGATTGTTTGTACTACATTCAATCTTGCCCAAGCGACCACGTCTATTAAGCGACCATTTTCATTAAACGACCGCTTTCAAAATTCCCATTCTTAAATCGAAATATCCAAAAGAGATAGAGACCACTGGTATAAAGAATATTGTAAATGAATCCTATGCGGTTAAGACTCACCAGAATCGTCTCAATAAGACGATTCTGTTGAGTTTTTGCAGCATAGGATTCTTTAGAAATAATAAACATATTCGATTTCTTAATCGTAAACAAAACGTGTATTAAGCGACCACTTCTTTCACGACATTTAACGCTTTTTGGTGGTCCCATTCCTGGTCGCTTAATACAAGATTTACTGTACTTTGATTGATCAGGTTTGAAAAACTACTTCTTTTTTCCAAAACCAATAATTTGATTACCCAACCATAACTCAATCTACACAAATAACAACGCTTTACAAGCCTTCTTGATTCCAATTGGTAAAGATTGAATTCACCAAGTGCGTAATTTATTGAATTTTATGTTATTAAAGTGATTATCTAATTTTGATTCCATTCGAAATTTATGAGTTTTTAATAGTAGGTTATCTTTATTTTATCATATTTATTAGAGAAAATTGTGAGTCAAACTTTTTGAGTCACGTTCAATGATCAGGGGCCTGTTTTACCGAACATCTAACGATCATTTTTTTTTTCGTTAGACAAAATTTAAAGTTGTTTCCACAGTATTAACTTAATGTGGAATTTTGTTTTGCATCATCTAATTGGAATCCTGTTCTAAAGACGATTCAAATGAGTTATTGCAAGGTAGAATCTAACACTGAATGAAAACACCAGGTACGATTTGTAATTTTGACTTAAGATTAATTTTATCGTAAAATGTTTAGAAAAACGGGCCCCAGGTCCCGAGACCATAAAACTTTTCTCAAGTCCAACTGAGAATGTTCTCAATTTCAACTTAAGTTTAAAGCTTATACATGTATTTTGTTTTAAAACAATAATGAATGTATGGACATAAAAGATAATATAAATAAGTAAATACAAATAACAACTTATTCATATTATCTTTCTATGTTCGTACATTTATCTAAATTCAGAATTTGAGAAAATTCTCAATCGAGTACGCAAAAAAGTTTTATAACCTTGGGCTCAAATGTATGGGGATCAGCACTAATTTAAACACCTTTTTTTGCCGTATTACGACGTTTGGTGTGATATGGTTTGATATTCGTGTCTGAACAGCTTGCGACGGCGTGCGACCTTGGTTACCAGAGGATCGCTTCTTAGGATTCACGCTATGGCGTTTTCAAATATCGAAAAACATTTGATTTAGGATCGGTCAATGAATGTCAGAGTCTAACATTACAAGACTATGATAGTCCATGTACTTACGAAACAGAGCCAAATTATTATCGTGGTTGTGACGTACCACGATCAGATTTTACGTAAATCGCTATACAATATACATTTGAGGTAGAAATCCCGTTTGTCTTTGAATATAACCGTATCTTTAAATGCTGCTTGGTTTGTTAATCATATTTCTTTTCCACTGAATGTCTCAGTTCCGTCTTATTTAAACGTGTTACCAAACTAGGACACTTAGATACATTAAAATCAGATATTTTCTTAATGACCTTTTTATATTACTAATAATGCGTAATTGGTTATAATGCGTACTTAGTGTATTGTAGGGAAAAAAATCTAACGAAGTTCGTAGAATGGATAATTATCGAGGCTCTGCCGAGACAATTATCAATCCCCAAAACCGAGATAGATATTTTTCCATACAATACCCATACAATACACTAAGTATACGCATTATAACTAAGTACGCATTATTGTGAGGCGTTAATTATAAGAGTCAGTATATAATGCGTACTTATTTTCATAGCTGTTAAGTATATTCTTTCGATTGGCATACTTTCGAATTATATCCGAGGATTGCATTTAAAACTTTTTCTTTGAAAACGACTGGCCTATTATATTTAGTTTTCTTTTCATATGGAACACTCATTTTTTAGCCGTCATAATACTATTTTTCGACTAGCGTTTGCGTACAAGAACACCATCTCTAAATAAATGAGCAAACTGAGTACCTATAATCCGCCTGTCTTTACAAGTACAAGAATTCTAATAGGAAATCAATGCGATAGAACTTATTTAGTGTTTCCTTGAACGATCAATCAGATTGCAGCGAGAAATAATACGTATTAATGCGAGAAATTATTTGTCCGTATACCACCCATACAATGAGACAATTATGGAGTAGCGAGACGAAAGCAAGATGTTCCCATTTTCTTGACGTAATTATCCCCACAGATTGATTTTCCTTGAAAGGAAGAGCTTACGTCTTATAAACCTCATCAATTCTCCGCTTGTTTTCTCGTAGATCTCGGTGGGGTAGTGCAGAACTATTCTTAGCGTCTTCATGATGTGTAAGCTTTTACTGTGTTTTAACACTTAATTATTTTCAATGAAATTTAGAGACCCTGCCAAAATGTCAGATCCTTCAAAAGACATTGTAAAATTACTAAATAATTTATTAGAATTGTTCCGCTTGTGACAATCTTTAGTTTATTACAACTCATAAATTTCAGAAAGTGATTTCTACATATTCACACTCGTAAAACTTGATTAGAAGATGCAATATTTTGGTTTGTAATCGCAATAATATAAAGCCTAGATTAGATTACGTTTTGGCCTACTGAGCCCCTACGGCGCTAGATTACATTTCAGCTTACGGAACCCATACGGCCTGTAACTTTCCGTAGTCCAAAAATCAAGCGGTGCCTGTGCGGGGACACACTGTGTCCTTGCGACTATCGCACGTTTTCATTGGCGCTTTAGATCTAGCGATTTGGAATTAACAGAACAGAATATAGTTTATTGACAAAAACTATACAAGTTTATAGTCATATACAAAATATGAATTAATAAATAAAAAAGTTATACAATTTTTTGAAAATCGCAAGCCCGCACAGAGCCGTTGCCCGTAGACATGTGGCGAATAAATCGCAAAATCGTGGCATGGACAAAGCACGGTTACCTTCCGCTAGTTTGCTGATAAATCAATATCTCGTCATCCTACAGTTTTCACGCGGTCACCGTACAGAGACCGTAAGGCGGCCGTACGGTCTACAGTTTATTTAGTTGACTGATCGTACGGTGTCTGTGCGGATATCGTACGATTACATTGCAGTTGTCACAAGGGCTCCCCGCCAATTTTTGTAACAGGTTTTTGAAAAGCCGGGCGGGCATCGCACGATTTTGAGACACATACGCCGTACAAAACAATCGCCGGCCTCGCCGATTGACCACCGCCATGACACACCCCTCAAATATCTACACGGAAAATGTCAGACGCGATCAGTTGATTGTGTTAAAACGGTGACACGCGCCTGCAGATCATAAAAGTTAGACAAAAGTTAAATTTTAATAAGATCCCTGTTTTTGAATTATATCAAGTACATGTACTTGAAGTAAATAAACCATTATTTTTTAGGTCATTCAATTGGATCTCGATTGTACTAAGGGTCTAATGATTCTGATATTCTAGTAAACAGGTAGAAAGCTGGCCTTAAAAAGCGTCATTGAGTTATTCTAACTTTATAACTTCAGGCTAGCAAAACTGTAGCAGCCAAGTTAAGGTTCATACTAACGAAATGCCAATATAACTTTCCAATGTCACATACGTTCAGAATTCTTCTATTGTTAACACTGGGCTCTGTTTTATTTGCATCCTGGGTTTCCATTTTAGTTTACTTCAAGTCGTTATTTAAACACTTTAATTGGTACATAAAAGTAACTTTAATTGTAAACAACGTCCTATGTAGGCGATAATTAAATTTCCAAGACAATTAACATTTCAATGGAGTTTTGACGTTTCTCCACTTTTATAATGACCTTTTTAAAATTCTCTCCGACTACTGTTGGGTACTAAAAGAAATAAATCAACTCAATTTCGGCTAAATTAGGTGTGCGAAGTTAAGGAAAGCTCAAAACCATTCACATGACAAAGAAGTAAGAAAGGGAATGTAGGGGAGACCGGGGATAGTTGGTTACACTTTTCACTTTATCTTTTACAGCTAGTGGCTGAATGCACAGAAACAAAAACATACACTAATTTTAAAAGTTTTTTTTCTTTCGCCTTTCTTGTGAACGTTGTTCAAACATAATTTGAATACTTCAAAACCTCGAAAAGATGATTTGGAAATGAGAGGTCAAATGTACCAACTTACCCCGCCATCGGGGTAATTTGGCACAGTGGCCGGGGCATGTTTGTACATACCTGCCCTTAGTTCGGGATAATGTGGCGCTCATGAGCGCCTCCGAAATTAGAGCATTTAATTTCTCAATGAAGCGTATTTTATTCATTTTTAAAATAGGCGCTCATGATCGCTTTGTTTTCCTTATTGCAGGACTAAATGTAACCTCGATTAACATAAAAATAAAGATAACCGATTTCATTTTCCATTGGATTCTATTTTTGAAATGAACAATTAAACAGGAAACATGTCAAAGTAACATGAGAACATTTTGCAACACAACACTACAATTAACAGTTCATAGGCTAACACTCTATATAAGAAATAATGGTGTTGATCTATATCCAATTTGAAAATCCCGTTGCCGTGGGCATTGGCATCTCTTACGTATCGGCACACTGAAGTCACGCCTATTTGCAGTTCCAGAGCCACTGATCTAATCGACCTTCCTCCAAATATTATGTTCTTGATTCTCTCCCGTATCAACTCTGGTGATACAGAGCATCTTGAAGTTTTCCTGGTATAATTTCTCACCATCTGAAATGATATAGGGTATATACATATAACATACACCTTAATTTATTAAGTAATATCCATTGTTTCAATAAAATATACACTATATATCACTAACATAAACAATTTTGCTTTAACTATCATCTGTGAATACGAAAAAAAAAAAAAAAAAGATAAAAAAAACGTAAACAAGTGAATAGAATTTATCACGGGGCAAGTTGGTACACCGTTCCAACGTGCCCCTGTACCTATGTACCAACTTGCCCCACCCTACCCCATTGACATATAAACAAAGGTAGATAAATCAGATGATCCTGTTTTACGTTTTTCATAACTTACATTTGAAGTCTATATAATGGTTAAACTACATTAAAAGTATGAGCATTTTACATTTGAAAATGAAGCCACAGTATTACGTATTCCAAAAAAGTAAGAATTTCACTTTTTGTGGCCATATTGACCTTTTATACAATAAAGAGCAACATACCTCATAAAATGGTTCTTCGCTGTGCTGAAAATATGGTGGAATCGAAATTGCGCGTATTTTCGGAGGATATGACGTCATAAAATACGTCATATAGTAATTAAACGATATGTTCCAACTTGCCCCTGTTACCAACTATCCCCGGTCTCCCCTAAACACAAATGGGACTTTTCTGATATCATGTTTTTAGTACCCTGCTTTTAAAATTCACACTTGCATCCTATACATTGCTGCAGCATTTTGTCATTTTGACAAACACTGTACAATTTAACGATTTTATCTTATAACTATACAAATATCCGTGTGGTAACATCCCATGTTATATTTTTTATGATAACACATGGATATTTTTAGCACAATGACAAAGTGCGATTATTTTTAGAAACTTGCATTTCTGTAAGGTACAACGACGAAAACAAGGCAAACAGAGGTTTTAAGATTAATATTATACGTAATTAGTGTATTGTATGAGAAAATTTCTAACTCGGTTGTGGGAATTGATAATTGCCTCGGCAGAGCCTCGACAATTATCAACTCCTCCCACCTCGTTTGAATTAAGTACGTATTAAATATGTATATGTTATATTTTCAGCTCAGGAAGAGACCTGGAACACCCCCGCCCCAGATTTCCTTCAAACACCGTCCAATGTCACCTATCATTCGGGGGAACTAGCCGTATTACGATGTTCGGTTTTTAATCTGGGAACGAAAACAGTAAGTAATTTATTGGTGCTCCCCTGAAACTTTCAGACTAACTATTATTATATTAATAACACCGTTCTGTCTTCTTTTCCTAATTGCTTTCAAAGCGGACACAAGTGGTAGAACACGTGCCTTGCAAAAAGATAGTTATGTGCTCGAAATCCGGTGTAGAAATGGTAAAATACTAAAATTTCTCTTGGAAGTTAAAATGATTTCATTAGATGGGTATACGGTAATTACTGGCTACCCTATTTGAGACAAAACGCGTTGAGCTTAAGTTGGGTAACATCAAATAATACTTCTTTATCTTTGTACAATTTTAGATCCAAGCTTTTGCCATTCATTACCGATCTGCATTGCCCATTTTCTATGTTTATTTCATGTAAATATATACTCCATGTTCAAAATAATACACCATTAATTGCATTTGCTTGACTCAAATTCATATACTTTTCAATCGTATTTATTTTCGTAGCACACATGTAGTTAATTCATCTGCATTAAAACATCATAGAATTCATAATCTTTGTGGTAATAAAATCGTTCAAGGTAAGACCATCAAACGCATTTAAAAGCTTCAAACTTATCATTTTTTATGATGATGTCGTTTCTATTCAATTTGAGGAGATTTTGATTTTATTACTCAATGCACCTGAGTCGTTGTAAATATAAGTGTTGTATGTTAATCATCTTAATAGAATATTTACGATCTTCCTCACATTATTATCTATGTACACTGCGCTTCAAAGAAACTGGTTTGACTTTACTGTGTAATTATGCTTAGGGTAGAATTATTGAGAGGTCTTGTTAGATTAAGAATTCGTCATCAGATATTGAAAACAATATATTTATTTTCAGCGAAAACATTCAGAACCTGTTTATGTATACAATGTGTGTATTGTCTATTTTAGCGTAATTTCTGTCGGTATATCGAGGGGCCAGCGCAATACTATTGTAAGTGCCTATACATTTATAGGCACTTACAATATAATTGCACTGACCCGTCGATATATCATTATACGCCGAAAGAGATGTAGAATACAATTCCTTATATCGAACAGCTATCTCCTTCAATTCATTCAATAATCTCAGACTTTCGAAACTAAATGATTGCAAATGCGGTCATAATGCGGTATATGATAGATGCAATTATTAAGATTCGAAAGCCTGAGATGATTGAATGAATTGAAGGGGATAGCTCGGTGTAATATGCTACCTAAGGGCTATTAATACGTTTATCTTATTGTTTTATCATATCATTAGACTAGAGTTTAATGGAAGAAATCAAAAAGCAATTAGTCTTTTTGATTAAGTTTTCTATACAATAACAATCTCTCGAAGACACGAAAGTTAATCAGATTATACAGAAAAAGGGTTAAAAATTTAGATCTAGAGATTGTTGAAAGATTTCACAAAATTATAAAATAATGAGTATACGACTATTTTCCATTGGGATCAATATAACTGGCAGCAACAGTGTTTTACTGCGTCAAATATTCTGAATTACGATAAGGCAATATGTTTAAGTGATCAGCTATGATTTAATGGTCCATAAAGTCACTCCTGAAACATGCTTCCATTAGGGCCCTATCTGTTGAGTTTGATATACATTTCTACTGCGGGAAACGCGTAAAACATCATTCATAAATATTCATTTTGCCATAAAATTAATTATTTTACCGTTAAATATATCGACTGCGATCTAGAATTTATTATCTGTACCATTAACAACAATTTCAGTTTTTGTAATGTAGTTGTAAAGGCATTAACCTGCACTTTTAAATACAGTTAACAACATCGTGAAATTGACATGGTGAATGATTTTGGAATGATTTAGGAATGAAATTGAATGAGTGTGTGGATCGACTTTTGAGTGAATTTAATGGGAGGTAATCCAGTATTGCAAATTTTGTTCAGGATGAACAAAATTAGCAATATGGATTACCTCCCCTTAATAAAATGTGCATACAAGTTCTATTGATCGCTTCTTATTTCTTCAAGAACCTATCAGACGCTTACAATCTTAATAAATTCAGTAAAATCCCGATTTTTTTCACCACTATCTTAATTTTGAACGATGTTGTTATATATGTTTTAGTAGGTTTGGAGCGTTTTTGAGTGGTTTGAGTGAGTGTCTGGAATGAATGAATGGAGCGATGAGTGGGCGATTTAGAATGGTTTTGATTGAGTTAAATGTCAATTTCACGATGTAATTAACTGTAAGATCTCTGGAAAATTTAAGTATATAAATTGGTTTCGTGGTAGAAAATAAATAATATTTCAGACGATTTAAAAGTAACAATGTAAATATAAATGATTAGAGTACATATTCCATTTCTCTAGACAGAAACTCGGGGTAAATGGGTATGATTTGTCATTTTCGTAGGTTATTTATGTTAATACCTTTATAAACGAAATCTAAAAGAAACTTTCCATATGAACGAATCTATTACTCGCGTTTCTTTGAGTCAACTAAACATAAAATCGTTTAGAAAAGAAAAAATTGGTCCCTTTAAGCAAGCCTAAGAAAGTCAAACATATTATTCATCGGGTCTGCGAAGTTGGCTGAACAATCAGTAATCAACAGCAGGCCCATAGCAAATCTGACAATATATCAGATGAAATCTGTCAAAAATAAATATATTTGAATGGATTGGTTGGAAAGAGTAAATTGTATTTAAGTTGAATCAACAGGTTTGGAAATGTTCATAGACGAGAGTTGAAAAACCTGCGCAACAGTAAAATTGAAAGTGTGGCTTCTTAGTTATCTGGCTGGAACAGTCAGCTGGATAACAGAAAAAACTGTCACATTTATATACGATTTGCTGTTGAGACAGCTCACAACATCATTCGGAACATCGCTCGGACTTTTCCGTAAACTAAAAAGTACCTCGGACGTAAGTGTTGTAATTTGGGGTCATTCTTTAGGTAAGTCGGCTCCTGGTGGTACTTCGGTTAATACGCTCGTAGAAAATCACATTTTATTAATTCTCTCCGATCATCTTTGGAGATCTTTTTGGCATACTATAATTTGATGGCAAAACGCAGTAAACCACTGCTTTTTTTTTTATCAAATTACAATATGCCTACTTTTATTCATTTGTTGATTTTATTTTATGCAACGTCATCCTTAGCGGGAACGTTGGTGTTTGTGACGTCATATAAGCCTTCGCGCGACATGACGCGCTTTCATGGCTGTGTCCGCATTATTCCCGAGGTCTATTCCGTAGAATTGCCGAGAGTTCCAAATTGCTCACAACATAACAGAAAGCTTTTTGTAAAACTTACTTGATGGCTACTTATAGATTGGCTCAACATTCCTATTTAGCACAAAAATACGACTGCTTTTTGGCTGGTTCGACATTCAGCCCCGAAAGTCGGCTCAACAACAGAAATATTAATATACTAAAACCAACTTCGTATTGGTAACTGTATGTTTTTCCCTTTTCAGATACATTTACGTATCGCATTCTTTAAGGTGGGACGTTACAGTTTTGGGGAGATAACTCGCGTAGAAAAAGATGTGAGGGAGGGGCCTTGTTAAAATCAACTTTATATGAAGTTGCACGTGCACAGCGGAAGGCTATTTTTCAAACCATCGTAATTTTGTCAACCTGTACGCAAGATTGTCCTGAATTCAAAATAAAAACGTTTGCGAAACATTCCAAAAACATAAGACTGCTAAAAAAGATTCACTTTCTAAACGTTTGCAAATGTTTTTGCATCCTGTACTGTAGGGTTTGGCAATTATCATGAGGGACAAAATGAAATCCGTTCAGATTAACGAATCACAAACGATCATCCGAGAAATGGTAGTCTGCATTACCGTGTAAAGAGTATCTAATGAGTGTTTCACTCTTGTGCTTCGTTATTCCAACGAAGTACTGGCGACGTTGATATCACAAGCCCTGCATTTAGGATGACAAAACGGAGCAAACATTTTGCTACTTATACCCTGCATTGCTCGCATGTGCATGAGGTAAACGTTTGCTCCGCCCGCTTTGTTGTCCTGAACGCAGGGCTGTCACGTACTCTTCATCACCGAAAGAGAATGTTTGAGTTCGGGTTATATCGTTGTAAGTATAAAACAATCATATAACGGATGCTTATAAAATGTAGTCATCATTCAGTTATGTGAACATTGCTTGGAAAGGAGAAAAAATATGCTTTTTATTTACGACTTCGGTAAAACCTGACACGGGTTGACGAATCATGTCCCAAAGTAATAAGATTTTGCCACTTGGATGCGATTTCTCTCGGTTTACTGTTCTGCGCTGTTAGCTGTCTGTTCGTTTTTCACTGTTCTTTTTAGAAATATTCAAAATGATATGCTTTGCCTGTAAAGACCCCATTCATTACGTATGTTACACGTTGTGAAAACCGAAAAGAAGACAGCGTAGAAAAAGGACAATTTCAACTTATCAAAAATTTATTTTTTTCCTCTAAATTTCAACCTTTATTACATTCCCTTTATGCGTGTTTGTGAGAGAGTAAAAACAATAATTTGATAAGATTTATCAATATTTCATCAATAGCTTTGTCAATATTGAATTTTTCAACAAGCAATGGTTTGAAAAAGCTTTCGTATTATTCGAAGAGTGTATGCATTCGAGAGTTACTGCGTCTGCTCCTTGACCAAGAAGTCCCGAGATCGGGTATTGTTACCGGCGATTTTACTTTTTTTTTCCTTTTTTGGCCCTGAGACCGTTGATTTCTGCTGTAATCAACAGAATCGAGAGGGGTCAATGTAAAATTAAGGAAATTGTTTCAAACCCATTGTAATATATTTTAGGTTCAAATTATCAACATAATCACAGAATTCTAAAATCTTTAAAATCAACCGAAAGTCATTTTTCCTTTTTTTCAATCGGGTAATAAACCATCTTATCTTCCGTGGCAACTGAAATGACATATTATATCTATATGTAATTGCCTCAAATAGAAAATGAGCTTATGGAGGAAAACCCCATGTTTTGATCAGGATAATGACTGTGCACTGGCGGATCCAGAGGGAATGTGGCGTTCAGTCTTTTACTATTTTCACTGGGTAATTCGGCAAAACTTTGGTAATGATGTGAAATGACCCCCCCCCCCCTTAATTTTAGTTTAAACCCCGTTAGAGAAATCCTACAGCTGCCAAAGGCGTTACTTAGTGTATCAAAATTACAAATGTTTTTTTATTGTTGATTGGGAGATCAGGGGACATAACAATGTCTTGACAAAATCAAATGAGAGTAATAAATTAGGGGGGTACTGTATTTCAAACTTATGAAATTGACTAAAAGTGCCTGGATACATATAATTTTCTTTATTAATTTCAGTTGTACGATAGTTGGGCTAACTTTCTATTGATATATTTCAATTTTATTTAATGTAAGCGCTTGCTTTTTTTGCCTTCAAAAAAATATTCCTTTTTTATCTTTGAGGAACATTTAAAGCAAAATGTTCACTTGTTACTTATTTATGCCCTTACTAGAAAGTATATTATATTTTTATTTTTTCCATATCTATGGCTAAAAATATATGTTGATTTAGCACACCAGTATTGTGATTGGTCGGTGTAATAAGCTGTTCACTTTGTGATATTTTCGAAAACATGACCATCTTAAGAAAATTGTAAATATTTTCAAAATATGCGTGGAAAGCTACGTTGATATTTTCACTATATCTGTGCATATGAATGCTCTAAAACATACATCTGTTTCGCGGATATCTGGATACCCCCCGAAACTGTAACGGCCCTCCTTAAATGAACATCAATCCCGATGTTTTTGGGGAAAAAAACTTAAATTGCGTAGAAAGAACGTGTGTAGCAGTTAAAGGAAGACATCAAACCTGTTTTGAAAGAGTCACAATACTCGTAAATTACCCGGAATACTTAGATTTTCAATAAAGTAAATATCGTTATGTTGTTGAAAAAACAACCTTTCGGTGCCAAAAGGTAGCAGACTGCAAAAAATGAAAAAAACACATTATTTTGGAAGAAAATTTTTGTAGATTGGGAAAACCCTAACCATCAGAATTAAATTTATAATTTGGGGTGTCCAAGTTTGCATCCGAATAAAAATGCTTTCCCTGACTTATTTATGCGATGAATTTTAATTGCTGTCTACTGCGAGAGTAGCCTTTCAGAATTCCACGAGACACGAATTTTCAACATTATAAAGTAAAATATTCTGTGATGTTAATAAATTGTTTAACGGTGAGATCACTTGACATTATTCCGTAATTTCAGGTTGTTTGGCGACGTTTAGACAGTTCATTTCCAATCACTTCCGGTACCATGACGGTGGTCGCAGACGACAGATTCCAGATTGGTCACGTGGATTATAAGAACCAATGGGATTTGATGATAAAGAACGTGCAGGTTGATGACGAGGGTATATACGAGTGTCAGGTCGCATCAAAAGATAAAACCAGTCGTAGATTAGTTCAACTTACAGTTATAGGTAATTCGACATGTTTTTATTACTCTTATAACTATCACAGTAACACTAGCGATCTACTTATGTATGAAATCTAAATGTCTAAATGTCTTAATCTAGCGATCTACTTATGTATGAAAACTTAGCTTGCACAGAGTGACAATTTATAGAAACAAATCAATTCTATTTTTCAATGGCATGTTTACATTAATATTCCCGCTAAACTTTTTGTAAGTACATCTTTTATAAGCATTGTCCTTTTAAGCTTCATGTTAAATAGACGGTAAAAGTGCAAGCCCAAATGAAAACTTTACATATGATCTGAGTTTGAACAAAATAATAGTAGCGAAATTATTCTGAAAGAAAAAGGATTTGGTATCTATGGTCAATTCCTCCGTTTACTCAGAAAGTGTATTTTTTGTAAATTTTATGTTTGAACCTTGATTATAATGATCTCTTGTTTAAATAAAAACTAAAAAGCATCCCGCAAGTAAAAAATATTGTTGTAACTGAAAATGCTTAACTGTTTCATATATGTAATGTGGCATTCCATGACTGTGTATAGGTTTCCATAGTTTGCATTTTGCACAATATGATGTTCCTCTTTTATTCAATACTCCCAGGGTCTCATTTTGGTTCTGTTATCTCCTGCTAATAATATCGTGAAATTGACATTCGTCTAGATGAAAACCATTCGAAATCTGTCGTTCAGCGCTCCATTCATTCATTGTTTCCTATCACCCACTCAAACAATTAAAAAACGCTCCTAAATCACTAAGAATATAAGATCAACACCTACATTCAATCGCAAAAATTTAAGTCCTATACAAAGAATATCAAATTTGTGTTCATAAGTATATTAAACTCGACATCATAGATAAATTCGGTACCCTTTGGCATCTCATTCAATACCCTATATGATAATTTTCAATTGAGCCTTTGTACATTTCAAACAGTTTTTCATTTGCGAAACGTGTAGGCTCAGATAAGCCTGTGTAGCCGCACTGTCTGGTCAGGATCTTCACTACACACTCAATAAATAACTACTGCCACATTTTAGATAATCGGAGAATATTTTCAATGCATTGAGTGACTTCTCAGACTGCTAGGTATCTTCCCATCACGCACACAATAAGTTGTCGGAAATGTCATGCGCTGACTCAATACAGTTAGTAACGTCGTGAAATTGATTTCGATCAAAACCATTCTATATCGCTCGCTCAGCGCTCCGTTCATTTATTCATTCATTCCAAACACTCGCTCAAACCATTCAAAAACGCTCCAAAATCACAAAAGAATAAGATCAACATATTCATTCAAAATATATAGCTAGAAAAAATCGCAATTTCACTGGCATTGTTGATATTATACCTTGTACGCACATTTCATTTAAGGGAGGTAATGAAAATCGCTAATCTTGTTCATGAAGAACAAAATTAGCGATATTGGATTACCACCCTTTAATTTCACTCATAACTCACTCATCACACTCATTTAATTTCATTCAAATATCATTCCAAAATAATCATTCACCTTATCATTTTCACAATGTTTTTAATTGTAATTACTTTCAGATCCCGAGTTAGAAGAGCCTGAGATTCAGATATCAGGACCTCAGTTTGTAGAACGAGGAGAAGAGATTTTCCTACAGTGTAACGCTACAGGCGAATACTATCCGCCCGACGAAATGGATTGGTTTAAAAACGGGCAAAGACTTACTTCTAGGCGCCATAACGGTGTTAAAATTACAAAACAGTACTCTTTATTAAAAAGAACGTTTACTAGTAGTTTAACTATAGACCGAGCATCTATGGACGATGACGGAACTTATGTGTGCCGCTCGTCCGACATGCAAATTACGAGCACAAAAGTGCATGTTTTAAATGGTAAGGAGAATAGCCTTAATGTTGAGAGAAATGGTAAGCTTGGGCCAGCCTCTCTAGAGCGACGTCATTGAACCTTGTATCTGATCTCAATCCGAGTAAAGCTTACGGAAATATTTATTGCATTTATACAACAAGCTGTTCTGAACTTGTTGTTTTCTTCTTTGTGCTGAAAAGATTCTTTTTGTCCTTTATATTCTATTATTTTGAATTCGTTAAAAAGTGCGAGAATACATATATCAAACTTATAGATAGGTACAAATATGAATCTTAAAGACAACATTGCACATTAGGTTAATTGCACATTTTCGGCCAACTTCCAACACAATGATTGTTATGTTGTTGAAGCCAAACATATTCTAACACTGGCTTTAAATATCGGCTAGATATAAAGAACAATTTTCAGATACACGGTTCAATGTCTTCTTAACATAGTTGTTTATAATTGTAACCTTCCCCATCCACTCCTTCAGTTATGTTATGCATGGTTCTCTTACAGTAAAGAACATCGTGTAAATGACAAGGTGAATGATTTTGAAATTGAATGAGCGGGAGGAGCGAGTTTGAAATGAAATTAAAGGGGTGTAATTCATTATCGATAATTTGGTCCATTTGGACAAAAAGAGGGATATTTCTTACCTCCCTTTTATAATAACTACGTACTTTCCTGACAATCAGACACTTTATAAATAATCCATACCAGTCAATAAGATAGTGCTATTATTTAATCGATTTGAATGAATTGGTGATCGTTTTGAATCATTTGAAGCCGTCGTCGTTCTTGTCGTCGTCGTCGACTAGCGAAAACTTGTGATAACTCTAGTATTACTGAAGGCATTCACTTGCAACTTGTCACACATGTTCACCAACAAAAAAGCAATTGATATTATCAAGAGTGATAACTTCGGATGCATTTTGTGCAAATTAAACCCCCTTTTTGTCCACCATCCAGTGGCAAACGGTGCCTTTGTTGAATGATTGAAGTGAGTGTTTTATATACCATGAATGGAGCGCTGAATGATTGTTAATTTTACAATGATGTTAACTGTAGCCCTGGCTGAATGATCCTGCTCAACTTTCTTTTTCAGTCTTTGTGTAGATTTATTTCATTACGTTTCTGTGTTTAACACCAAAACAAATCTTCATTGCGAATAGCAGATGATGATTAAGATTTATATTGATGAGTGAAATATCAAGAAATCATATATAGATACCCCGCCCTTCTTGGAATAGCTTTGAGTTGGAAAATCGTGTTAAAGCTATTAAAACTATCAATGATTTAGAATTTCTCACTGTCAAGAACTTGTAGCGCAGCGAGACATCAGTTTGTGGTGCTCTGGTTCCGTCTGATGGGTTATTATTTAAGACAATGGGTCAAACTGTGGCTTAAGTTAAAAGCTTAGTTATTTTTAAAACATAATGAGATTTTTTGTGGCGTTAGGATTACATTTTCAGCCATGTTATTATTTCTCGAATAATGCTTCATATTTTTGTTCCCGAAAGATGAAAATGCATTGAGAAAGTTACAGAGGTTTTAAATTCATGAACATATGATTTTGATAAAAAAAAAAGATCTGTGAATTTTAATCGGGATAAATAACATCTCGGACAAATGAATCGGCTATTTCAATTTAATGAGACGTTTGCTTGGAATTTAGCTAATTTCTAGTGTTACAAATTTCTCTCTGTAAAATTTTTATTTCGATTTTATGATATTTTGAATATTTGGAGACCTTATCTTATAAGATAACCACATTGCAAACAATAGGATTATGAAACATCCTGCATATATCTTGCTTGATTTTGACTTAGGTGTTCAAAATACTGTGTTTATGATCCTTTCATTCTATGTTTCTGGCCAATTATGCAAAATAGGACCATCTTGTCAAAGCACCATAGAGACTTTTTATGTCCAGTCAACATTTATTTTGCATTCTTACCAGTGTGCGTATGAAGAATGGGCAATATCATTTTCTGTTCAAGTATATTTTGTGAGTATCCACCGGAACAAAGCAGGAAATTTTACAAAAAATGAACTCGCACAACTCTAGATACATACGGTTTTCCCCATGCTTGGGGGTTTCATCTTAGTTCCGCTTGTACATATCCAATTTTACGAAGAAACAAATGGGTCGATTTTTAAGATACTATTCGAACCAGCTTTAATTCCTAAATATCTACTATTTCACCTCTAGCATCAAAACAAAACTTTGTAAAGACGAAGTTAATTTTCAGTATTTCCCACTTGCTGTCCCATCTGGTCACATCTTTTCGCCTTATGAACTTTCTTTCTTTGTTTTTTCTTTAGGGATATTGTTGTTCATAGTGATAATGCCCCCGCCATGAAATGGCGGAAAGGCATATTTAGATTTTTGTATACAATTATTCATTCATTTTTCTTAATTGAGCATAATAAGTATTTGGTAATGATATAAGGGATATAAAGATTTATTGCATAGACCAACTTAGAAATGGTTTATTGTTAAATTAGTACAATATTTGAAAAATAGATGTAAAATATAAAACACAATCTATAAAACTTTCGCTCGACTTATATTTTTTCTACATTTTGTCTTTTACTTCATTTCATTCGATTTAACATCTTCTATTTTTATTTCAGCTGAAACATTCAACAAAAAACGGGGTAAGTGATAATTTCAATTTTGAATTGTTCATTTATGGATCATATGAGCCTGTGCGTGGCATTTTAAACATTTTGAAACGTGAGGTACAAACATTGAACAGCCCAGGCAGTTACATGGTAAATTTGAAGATTGCCTGACTGTCTACAGATACTTTGGGACCTTATCTTTCTACAAATCGCAAAGTAAAGACTCTGGCCAGACTGTGCGGATGCACAGACAGGTCAGAGTCTTTGCTTTGTACACATTTGAAATCGTTGAAAATGTCACACATAGGCTCATATTTCTTTAAGACGTCACGTGATACATAGTTTATTTTGTTTTTCGAAAAACAGCAATGCATGGTTTATAAAAGTACATTCCAGGAAAATCAATGTCTTGTGTTAGTTATTTCCAATATAAAACATCACATGAACGTTTAAAATCGAGTAATAATATGAAAAAAATGCAGTGTCAATGCAGAAGCCATTGTACATGTAATTGTGTGAAAGTGAGTTTTTTTTTTTTTTATTTATTTTTTTTATTTAATTCCTCCAATAGTGAAGATTCTTTTTACAAAAATATCAAATGAAAATACAGTAAATAAGCACAGACATACAGTACAAAATAGACGAAAACATGTTGAAAGATTATTTAGTAACTATGAAAATGCCTAAATCAATCATGGAATGCAAATTATACAGTGGGGGAAAAAGAAAAGGAGCCTTATAAAACATACGAGGGTTGATCCAAAAGTTCGTAAAATGGGGTTATAAATCTACAGAAAAGTAAATTATCAAAATAAAAATTATACTGTCTTTTAATTCATCACCTGTGCAATAAACGTTGAAATTTTTAAATGTTTACGTTTCAAAGCGGCTGTAAAGTGCATAAATCAAGACAGAGACCTCCACGAAGGCGGGGGAGCAAGAACGTCAAATGCGACGTCATTATCAACTCTCTTCTACATAGTCTCCACCAACTCTCATGCCTTTTCGGACCTGATACATCAACTTGCAGATATGTTTTACACACCATTTGGAATGAAATTTGTTTACATTTTTGCATGGTATTTCTTGTAAAGTGGAGACCCATATGCATGACCTTTAATTGGGAAAATAATGAGAATCAATTGGGACAAGCTCGGTCGTTGGAAATCTATTAGAGCTTTCTAATTCATCATATGCAGCCTGAGACTCTTTAAATATCCGGATTAACTTTAGGAAAAGTTCTCTTCTGCAAATTTTATCATTTTTCCAAAAATTCTGAAACGTTTAGGTTGGTCAATAACATAGATCATGACAAAATTTGAAAAAATGAAAGCTATTCATATTTTGGTGTTGACCAACGTCGTCTTGTCATTTCTTTCTCTCGAATACTCTGTATTATTAAAATGTGTCTGTGTCCGTAAAAAATCTCAAACAAGCTTTAAAATATGAAAAATAATTTTCTAATTTCGTATAGTTTATTTTAGCGGAGTAATTTCAACTAAAGATTTCGAAAACTTAGAAAGGTCGAATTGTTAAACAAATGTTCAATATTTTATCACGCTCCCCCGCCTAAGCATACATATGTTACTATGGTAACCGTATTCTAAGGCCGCAATAGATAATTCTGCAAAAATAATAATATTTATGCTCTCCGTATTTACTAAACTACAAATTCGCTTAATTATATACAGAACATGCAAGAAATGAGAAAATGATTGGCCCTTTTTACGAACATCTGGATCATCCCTCGTATATCATTGAAACGCTAAGTGCGTTTTCGCGAGGGGCAAAAAACCCCCGCGAAAACACAATTGGCGACAATAACTCACTGAAAAACCATTACTATGGTTACGTATTACCAACTTACCCTAAACCCAACGTACATGCTTTCTCGAAACGAAATAGAAAACATCTTTAAGGTGGAAGGAAGCACGTGTAGGCTGTAATAGTTATGCCCTTTATAACGGCCTTTGGTAGAATGACCATATTACGTGGAAAAATCGGATTACATAGCAATAAAATTGCTCTTTAGAACTGTAAAAAACTAGTAGATTATCAAATAATTGGTTAATCCCAAAAAGAGCTCGCAAATACTTATCATTAATGGATCAGTTCAAAGATAGACCTTGTAAAGTGTTTGAGACCAAATTTTAAGGCACTTCATTTGCCAAGAAAAGCCGTATGTCCAGGTATATTATATATCAAAATGAAGCTATTGATGAGCACAAGCAGTTGAGCAACATAAGACTGCCATAGTTATAGCGGTATAGCCAAAACATTGTGGAAAAGGGTGATTTTGTACAGAACAAGCAACTGTATGACTGTTGGATAAAACTGGCCCATAGTTTATCCAGGTACAGTCTAAATTACTACCCAGGTTTTACTACAAACGTTGGTATAAAACTCGTGCCCAAAACGTAGCTATGCAAGCAATTTACTTTGATTTTTTTAAACGCATATGTCACATATGTCATTCTAATTTTGTAAAAGTATAGATCTGTGTAAGATATGGTGTGTTATCACAACTTAGTCTTTGTCCTACTTTATCATCCAATCAGAATGATGGATTTCTTAAATTTTTGATGGTTTATTTTCAATAAACTAACCAGCCCAGGTTTATTTTGATCATTATTTCATTTAAACGTCAAGGTTTATTTGTTATTCTACGCATGCTTACATACTAAACTCTACCCCCTATTGAATATGCAACGAGCAAGTGAAAAGTAAAGGAGAAAATCGTGATACACGTGCACATGTTGCATTTCCCATATTCCACTCTGATTTGACCTGGTTGGGCGTAACATGGCCTGTCCATTTGTTTGCATGTAGTCTAACCCCGATTTCAACACCATTGCAGTTATATCGCAATGGCTGATGCACCTACCCATAGTTGGCACGCTTGCTAAACATTTCTGTACTTATTTTCTTCTGTATGTATCAAGAATCTTTTAATCGTTTAATTTATAAAATGTCTTTGTCTATGGCTAAATAGATAAGTTTTCTAACGTCAGTAAGCCCTTCTCCGGTAATTACCAATTTTGAGTTGTTGTTTTGTAAGGTTAAGTTCATTCGTCCTTGTATACAAATTTGTTGATTAACAATTACTGGCACATTTTATCTATATACAATCTATTTATAACATCTGATACCGTAAATCGTTTATTCTTGCGAAAGTACTTATAATACAGAGTGGACATATATCATATTTTCGTTCATATATAGAGCGGAGGTCAGGTCAATAAAAACAAACAGTACTGCATTGTTTTATTATCGGTAATGGCTCTTTAAAAAACTTCGGTTTTTACGTGCATATTTCAACAACACCGTATTTGGAAAGAGGGGCGTTCACTTGTAATAAATATAATCGGCATATTCCGTGTAAATCGTGCGATGTGCTGTCAATTATATTAAGCGCGGGAAAAAGACTAAGTCAGTTAAACGCTAATAATTGAAAATTAAACGATTTAAACAGCCTCAGTCGGTCGCTACGCTCCCTCCTTTCGGCTGTTTAAATCGTTTAATTTTCAATTATTAGCGTTTAACTATTACATAAATGAACATTAATAGTTTACGAGGGGTGATCCAGAAATTCGTAAAATGGGCCTATAACTTTCTTATTAGCAGTTTGTTCAGTATAAAAAAATACTAGGTTGCAGTTCATTATCCGTTGAATGCATAGAAATTATTTGTTTTGTAAAATTATATTTTGCGGTTGTAAACAACGTTGCCATAGTAACGCATATGCGCGAGGGCGGGGGAGCGTAGAAAAATGAAAGATAAAGAAGATAAACATCGAGATTTCTCACTAATTTGTTCGAATTTTTTGGCGCAATTTTGCATGACGTTATACCGCCATTATGACGTCATATTGTTCACGTTGTTTTGAAACTTGTTATGATAACAAAGATTTTTTATAAGATTGGAAAATCTGAGGAAAAAGAGATATGACGTCAACGCCAAAACTAGAATGTCGGTCAGTTATCAGATTCTGTTACGATTTAGGACATACACCAACACAGACATTTCAAATGATGGAGAAGACGGGAATGAGATGTAGTAAACAACTTGTGTTTAAGTGGCATCGGAGATTCAAGGACGGAAGGATTTCTTTAGAAGATGATGAACGCCAAGGTAAGCCTGCAATACGTCACAACTTAATTGACGACGTCAGAATAGCGGTAAATGGTAATAGACGTATGACTGTTCGTGATATAGCTGATGAAATTGGGACATCCTATGGAACTGTTCAGCGAGTTTTGACACATGATTTAAACATGAGGAAAGTTAGTGCACGTTGGGTTCCTCGGCTGTTAAGTTCATATGATATGGAGCGACGAGTTGACTGCTCACGAGAGTTCTTGAAACGTCACAAGAGGGAAGGCACGGAATTCCTTGATAGAATAATCACCCTCGACGAGACTTGGCTCCACCACTTCGAACCAGAATCAAAACGACAATCTTCAGTGTGGAAAACACCTGCATCTCCTCCACCAAAGAAGGCGAAAGTCGTCAGCTCCATGAAAAAACACATGTTTGTGTTCGTTATGGATCGGAAAGGAATGATTCTCATCCACCAGGTTCCAGATGGTCGGACAGTGACCGCAGACTATTTTTCTAAGGTAATTCATGTTTTTCTGTATCTATGATCAATATTGAGATAACTTTAAAAAATAATTTTTGATGAAGCCAAAACATTTCATTATCAAATTATTTGTTTATATGTATGCTTTACTTTGCCTAAAGTGCTAAAGCGCTAAATAAGAAGTGTTCAAAAACGGGTCAAAAATACTTCGTTAAGCGCTAAAATGGTTATATTATTCTTATTTCATTTCAGTTTCTCCGGGAAGATCTTGTACGAGCGCTGACAAGAAAGAGACCGGGAATCCCGCTTAATGAATTTGTGCTGCATCAGGACAACGCCCCTGGACACACCGCCGCATCAACTCAACTAGAAATTGACCTCCTGGGATTTCAACGATTGTCCCATCCTCCTTATTCGCCGGATCTAGCCCCGATGGACTTTCGTGTTTTCCCCGTCATAAAGGAACAACTTCGGGGCCTCCGTTTTGATTGTAATGAAGAACTTAAAACTGCTACTCATAACATTGTTCGCGAATTTGATTCAAACTGGTATGAGGAAACTTTTAACATGTGGGTACGTCGCTATGAGAAGTGTCTAAGGGTTAATGGAGACTACGTGGAGAAGAGTTGATAACGACGTCGCGTCCGACGTTCTTGCTCCCCCGCCCAGGTGGGGGGTCTATATTTTATTATTGCTATTGGGCAATCTTTGTTCTATGTACACAGTTAAAAATTTCCATGTTCATTGTACAGATATTATATTTAATGAATGTATAATTTTTGTTTGAATTGGAAACAGTCGGACATTTTTATTAACCCATTATACGAACTTTTGGATCAACCCTCGTATATACCTGTAAGGTTGTTAAGCAATACATCAAATTCTATTCACAGAATAATAAATATATATAAGAAATTATTATAGATCATTGAATTAAAAAAAAAAAAAAACTATAATTTGAAATAATTCGCAGAAAATATTCGCAATATTATGGTGTGATGTTGCAACATACCTAATGTGTTTTTTTGAAAACAGACCAAACCGGTTTGACATGTATGTTGACAAAATAAATGGAAATTGATTGTTTCAAAAGGGTCTTTTAAGACTGATTTTTATCTAAGGTTGTTGTAGTACCTGGTTAGTAATTTAGACTGTACTTTGTTAAATATGAGCCAATTTTATCTAACCGTCATTCAGTTGCTTGTTTTGTACAAAATGACCATTTTCCACAATGTTTTGGCTATACCGCTATAGCAATGGCGGCTTTATGTTCATCAACTGCTTGTGCCCATAAATAGCTTCATTTTGATATACAACATACCTGGACATACTGCTTTTTCTTGGCAAATGAAGTGTCTTTAAAATTGGGTCTCAAACACTTTACATGAACCTTAAACCAGCGTGGTCATTCAGTTGATTAGTCAGGATGTGGTCTTTAAAGCAACGGTCATATGGTCTCTATGAACATGGTCTTTGGATTCAAAGCTTCGTCTTGATCATCGATCATTATTCAATTTTCTCGATCACGTAAACCTTAGATAGATAATCGCCTTATATGGCAAATTATGATAATGCACTGAGAAGCACTAGATCTAAATGGCAGTATAAAATGAAGTTTTGAGATGAAAACATGCAATTCATCTCCATAAATATATGAAATTGTTTCTATTAACCGGTACATAATGATACAAAATGTTTCTACGGAAATGGTGGTCTTTTGATCATTTCTATCAGTTAGAAATATTGATAAATCATAATTATTGTAGAGTCGCTATCTAGAAATCTATGTCCGTTGGCAAAACTATTTAACTAGACAATTCCTATCGATTCTCCTTGGATGAAAATATGGTCAGATGGCTTAAAGCAAATTTGTTCGTCTAGAAAAAATCTATCAATGATGCTAATTGCTTTAACTCTATACAGTTAAAGTCTGGTCGCTTTTTAAACTGTTTAAGCCATTTTTCTTTTAAATTTATATTTGGAAATGAAATACAAAAATCAAACGTGATTAGATATTTAAAATAATACTTATATTTACATTGTGAAATCCCATATATGTAATATATGTTATAACAGTAAATCTAGCTTTTGGACTATCGTAAGATCTGCCCGGCGCTCAGGATAAGAAAACGGTGCAAAAAGTTTGCACCGTTTTGTCATCCTAAACGCAGGGCTGTATCATTTTGTTATATTTGTTTTTTTTTATAAATGTTGTCCTTTTTTCTGGATTACGAAGCGCTCGCCTCACAAGACAAGGCAGAGTAGCATTTTTCAGACGCCTGCGAGCGTATTGCTATCCTGAAAGTAGGGATGCATGTATATGGACAGTCGTAACCAATATGAGACTTATCAAAGTTTATAATTGCTGTATCTTTATAAAGATTTAAAACCATATTCATAATTTCATGTGCCAATTGTATTTGACCGACATGTGTCTAAGGACCACCTCAAGACTTAGTAAATGGAATATTTACAGAGATTTGACACAATAGATATCAGCGGGCGATCGCATCTTTCAAATGATTATACAGAAGGGTAGAATGGTCATTACAGATTCAGAAAATATGCAGAAAGTGAAAATGGCTTACCTATCCAGCCTACGCAGTCCGTGCAGTCTGACTAGGATCGGCATTTTCCGTTATTCCCTGATAGTGTTTTTTCGCGTGTTACGGGTCACATTTTTTAATCTACATTTTCCTAATTTGTTAGTTCATTTTTTCAGGTACAGTGAACACATCAAGTGACGAGGAAAACGCCCCTTATTCATCCGATATGGGACTAAAAGAAAATATCCAACCTACTTCTGGAGCTCTTCGATTAACTGTGTCGTTTTTACATACAGTATTTTTTGTGTTATCATCGTTGTGTAATCATTGAGAGTGTAGAAATTTAGTGTAAATATATCGGGTATATCATCTAGTGTAAATGAGAGAATATGGTGTAAATGAACGAGGCATTCCATAGGCAACATCTCAAGACGTTGGTCTTCATTGGCCGACAGAAAGACTCAAAGGACTCTTAATAACATACAAGCAAATATTTTCTGATGCGAGATATGGTGTCAAGTCTTTCTTTCGTTGAGTCAAAACTTATAAACCGACGACCCATAACGTGCGTTCTTAAACGCGAAACGGGGCCTAATATAGCCTCGTTAGAATGAATATTCGAAAAGGAGATTGGACCAAGTCAGGTTCGGTCACGCTGCCTATACGTAGCGTACATTTTATTCAGATAAATGAATTAACTTTATAAAATTTTGCCTTGGAAAAATTCCACTGTTAAAATTGTTTTGATAACTTGCATTAGTAAAACTTAACATCTCTTATATGAATTGTCACAAAATTCCTTACAGTTGGTTACGTCGTGAAATTGACACCCATCGCGATTAAAACCATCCTAAATCGCTCACTCAGCGCTCCATCCATTCAATCCAAACACTCACTCAAACCATTCAAAAACGCTCCAAAATCAAACATACACAAAAAAACCAACTACTAAACCACTCAAAATAGATATACATGTGTAGCTAGAAAACATCGCGATATTAGAAGCGATTGCGAATATAAGCGTCTGGTTGGTTCTTGAAGACGATAAGGAAGCTTTTCATTAAACGTGTATGCATACATGTATTTTATTAAAGTGAGGTAGTAAATATCGATAATTTTGTTTATCCTGAACAAAATTAGCGATATTGGATTACATCCCTTCAATTTCACTTAAAACTCACTCATCGCACTCATTCAATTTAATTCCAAAACCGTTTACTTTGTCAAATTCACGATGTTGTTAACTGTAAAAGATAATCTAAATGGATTCGAGGTCAAATTTCACGTAGTAACAAGATGATAAAAATTAAAGATGACATTTCTCTTCTGCTGATTGTTTCATTTTGCTTGACTTATCACATATGTAAATGCATTGGTCTAAAGTTTTTATTGTCCATACTTTCTCATAGTGTGTATATATTTCCGTTTACTTATCGTCGCTACCGTAACACATGCCCATATTAGCGACACGTTGAGTTGTTACGGGGGATAATGCTAGGCTACATGACGAAACTACTGCTGAGATCCGCCATTGTTCTTTAACGTGTCCGATTTAAGCATCATCAAACGGGGCTTCGGGTTAAATGTCTCATCCGAAAGACGACTACATGTAGTTTGTAAGTCTGCCAGGCCGGGGATCGAACCCTTCATATCGACCTTCAATAGTTCGATCTTTATCATTAATCTGGCTTTTCCTACGTAGGAACAGTCATTCATATTTAAATAAATATTTTCACTCTGGGTCATTTCTGTTAAAAACGGATCATCAGTATTTTATTCTGTTTGTGCCGAAGGTGTACATGTTCATTTCGTTTATCATAGTTATCCAAAATCACGTAAGAATTTCGTCGAATTTCGTTAAAACACCGAATAAGAATGATTTTATTTTTGACTTTATTCTTGAGTATCAGGACTGTTGTTTAACGGTATGTCGTCTAGCATCCAGGGAGACAAAAATTTGCTATAGGTAGATTTTGTGCGGTGAGCCGTAAAATAAACTTTTTACCGTTTAATTCTCGTGCCATTTGTTCGAAATAGAGAAAACAGGTTTAATTAGCGCATTAAGAAAGTTTAAAATTTACCTTTTTAACCAACGTTATTACTTGTCTGACAACGTAAGTTTCACTCAAACATGTACTTTCATAATTGCAGTGAAGGGATCAGGTTAAATTCGTATCATATGCTTCTTTAATTATACCCGATTTAATTATGGTAATGGACTCAGCGCCTGCGTCAGAGCTCGGTTTTGAAAATACACCTATAACGTATAATAAATAGCAGGGGAAACCGTGTCAACTTCGACTCATTTTTAGCTCCACTGGCCGAAGGCCAGCGAGCTATTGTCATGGCGGTGTGTCCGTCGTGCGTCCGTCCGTGCGTGCGTCCGTCCGTCCGTGCGTCCGTGCGTAAACTTTTTTATTAAACATCTTCTCCTCCAAAACCTATGGGCGGATTTTGAGGAAACTTGGTAGAAATTGTTAAAGAAATTTTGATTGACCCCCAAATTATGGGCGTGGCAAAGCGTGGCATTTTTTCACTTTGAAATCTTTAAAAATCTTCTGCTCCCAAACCGTTGGGCCAATTTCAATGAAACTTAGCATGGATGTTCCTTGGGTGACCCCATTATCTAAATTGTTCAAGAAATTTTGATTGACCCCCAAATATGGGCGTGGCAGGGCGGAGCTTATTTTGAGCACAAAATCTTTGAATGACATATCCTGAACCACTGGGCCGATTTCAACCAAACTATACCAAAATGTTCCTGGGGTGACCCTTTACCTAAATTGTTCAAGAAATTTTGATTGATCCCCAAATATGGGCGTGGCAGGGCGGGGCTTATTTTGAGCACAAAATCTTTGAATGACATCTCCTGAACCACTGGGCCGATTTCAACCAAACTATACCAAAATGTTCCTGGGGTGACCCTTTACCTAAATTGTTCAAGAAATTTTGATTGATCCCCAAATATGGGCGTGGCAGGGCGGGGCTTATTTTGAGCCCGAAATCTTTAAATGACATCTCATCCTGAACCACTGGGCCGATTTCAACCAAACCATACCAAAATGTTCCTGGGGTGACCCTTTTCAAAAATTGTTCCTGAATTTTTGATTGGCCCCCAAATATGGGCGTGTCAGGGCGGGGCTTATCTGAGCCCGAAATCTTTGAACAACATTTCCTCCTGAACCTTTGGGCTGATTTCAATGAAACTTTACCAGAATGTTCCTTGGGAGACCCTTTCCAAAAGTTGCTCTCAAAATTTTGATTGGCCCATAAATATGGGTGTGGCAGGGTGGGGCTTATTTTGAGCCCAAATTCTTTGAAGGACATCTCCTCCTGAATCACTGGGCTGATTTCAATGAAATTTTACCAGAATGTTCCTTCTGTGACCCTTTTCAAAAATTGTAAGCGAAATATTAATCAGCCCTTAAATATTGGCATGTCAGTGTGTGGCTTATTTTGAGCCCGAAATCTTTGAACTACATCTCCTGATGAAGGTTGGGCCAATTTCAATGAAACTTGAGAATTTTGGTGCAATGTGAGCCATACCCAGTTAATTAATATAAAATAGGTCTTAAGAGATTTCAAAGTGTTGTTTTCATTCAAAGAAAGATTCATTAAATGCAAGTCTAATGATGTTAAAGCCAGTGGAGCGATACAGGCCCTCTTGGGCCTCTTGTTCAAAATTATGCTGATATGGCTTGCTTGGTTATTCAATGGAGCACACACAACTCAACATCATATCTTTCGTCCACATCCCTCTACAGGGTGAAAGGACAATTTAACCAAACAAATGGTGACGTCAAAAAGTATATATGTAAATCCCGGACCGAATATTCCATAGAAAACATATCTGTAATAGAAAACTGTTTACCTCACGCGAGATTGTTCCGGTCTCGAACAACGGGATCTATATTTTCACTCGTGAAGAGGTAAATTTTGTTGTCAACTTAATGAGAAATAAACGATTTGTTTTCATCCCAAACAGTCATCTATTCTATCCGTTTAAAGGTAAAAATTCATACCTCGTGAATCAACCATTGACGTATATCGTTCACTTTACTCTGTTGTTCGTTTTGTAATGTTTTAGCATTATACTCATTTTTATCCCATTCTTTGTATAAATTGATTGTTAAACTGTAAAGATATCATCTTCATGAATTAATAAAAAAAACATCTTTTTAAATAGCCTTCCTTCAATCTTTCTTTTCACTAAAGTTATGCATATCTTAGCCTTGCCTTCTAATTTTGGACGACCTGGCTTGTACATGCATTTTATATCTGGATGCGAATTGTGAGCCCCATGTATATGTTATATCCAACGCTATCCAACGGGACATGAAAGTCTTTTGTTTTTGTTTTTGGTTGGCCCTAATCTACATATCTACGTTTTGGTGAAGACTCAAGTTAATCTTTGCCAATTTCTACGGAATCTATCACCTGAACAGGTGATTGAATAGTTACATATTTTGATTTTTCCCAACTGAAAATCTTTCTTCTCAAATTAAGATAGTCTAGAAATTTTCCACAGAAGACAACCACTGGAAAAGATGTCGTAGCGGATGGAAAACTTAATCTCCTTTCATACAATTGTCATTTTCTATTCATATTACTTTATAGACTAATCCGTATATGTTTTAGGAAATTATCGGTAAATACATTTGGATTAGATACAGGCATTCTATCCCGTTTTACCTCAAACTGCAAAAAAATGAAATATCATATGCTCATATTGTAACCAGTTTATCAGTAATTCGAATTACTCAAACTTTGCGCACATTTTTTTGAAGCAGATTCATCCATGAGTTTGGTTAGGCTTTTGGTTTCATTCCTCCGTGAAATCAACAAATATTCTCTTCATCCCTTACAAATTAATATCTATAAGCAAAAATGTAAAATTTCTCGAAAAAAAAAAACAGATTTCTAATGGAATTATTTTCTGCGGACGCTTACAATATACATGTAACTGCGTACTCAGAATTTCAAAATTATTTTTATAACCGATTTTTCATATAATTTAAATGCCCAAATTTCGATGGACCCAATTTAAATTGGATTAATTGTTTTTGATGAAATTTTCTAACTACTTTTAAGGAGAATCGATTAATTTCTCAACAGGGCTTCTGGCTAGGAAGCGTACGTCAATAATACATATATGATGTTTAGAATCAATGAAGTAAGATTTATTTCTATTGAAGTAGAAGTAAAGAAAACGCGACACTAACCGTCACACGCTGTATACATCGATATATAATGTGAGACATGCGGAACAACCTTCACAAGACAGTCTCCCAATTGATATCTGACAAACTTCAGGCTTTGATAAATTACTATATTGGGAAGTTTTACTTAAAATAGATACGACGAAAACTTCCCTAGTTTTCGTACTTCGTTAGGTGTTATAATTTCCCTAATGTGTAGACTGGGTGGTAACGAAAACATCGAAACTTTAGGCTTGGTCTTACAGAAACCCGGTCTAACTTGCGAAACCGCAGTAATGAACAACAATGGTAACCGTAGCTTTTTTTCTTTTTTTACTCGAGGACAACACGATAAAGGGTCGAATGACTTTTATTTCCATCGTGGTCCTTACTCATTCAAGATCTTATCCTGCACATAGAGAGAGAGGCAATGGCTTCTAACCACTGCTACCCACTTTTACAGCTGGGTGGACTGGGCCGTGTCTGTAAAGTGTCAATGGTTTTGAAGTCCGGTCCTCAACTAACTGAGCTAATCGGGCTGGTAAGTGCCCGAGCTAAGTGTATCTTGTGTAGATAGTCGAAGTTATTCGTATTAATATGTAGAGAAGAAATTATTTCGAATTCATAATTATGACCTAGTGAAATTATTACAGAAAATATGATTCGATGTTATTTCGTTCAGTTCGGCTTGTAATTCCTAGTCCAGCGATATAATAATAATTTTAAGTCATAGTTTTCCCGTTTAAATCCGTAAGGTTAACCTTGATTTATCGTAGTTTACCAACACAGAAACGTAATTAATCGTAGAGTAACGACAATACAGTTTTCTATTGCTGGACTATAGAATAACTCATTTAAGGCTAACATGCGTACATCTAAGGACTGTTACAATGCAGGTCAGATTATGTTGTAACGAAATTCCAAATCACATTTACGGGTTCGTATGTATCTATACGCAGTGCTTATATACCATAGTGCAACGTAGACTGTAGATCACAAGAACTACAATTGGCTCTACCGTCCTTCAGCCGTTGCTAAGACCAAAACCTTAACGGTCGGTTATGGCACTGTTCGGTACGATAGAAGAATTTACATTATTACACGACGCATATTTGAAATAAGACGAAATTAAATATTTTTTTCGCATTAATTCATCTGTCATGCGTTTATACTGTGTACACGGATAAGTTCGCCTATTTATTCTATTCATCGTCATCTCTGGCTGGAACGCTGATGCTTTTGACGTCAAGTAACACACGAGCATAATGACGCGCTTCACTTTTAATGAAATTTTCTCAACGTCAATATCATTACTTATCCATTAATTCAAATCCAAAAACAGGTTTAAAAAACTATTTTACATCCAGAAAAGGATAATAAATTAATATTCAGAATTGTAATCCTGTTATAATGGATAGGATTTGATGTGCCAATGAAAAGAATCTTGTGGGTGGGACGTTATATGAAAGCAAAATCCTCGGGCTCCGCCCTCGAATCTTAACCCCTCCTCCATAGGACTTTATTCATGGGCACATCAACGCGAAAATAAAATTAAAACATAAACAGTTGCCATAATTCTTGTTGTAGTATTCCCTTTTTGGTAATAAGGGATCGAAAATAATTAACATATCCTATTTAATTCTTGGAGTTTTTTTTTATACAGTTGTGCTTCGTTCAGGATGACGAAACGGTGCAGACTTTTTGCAAGTTTTTTTTTCTTGAGGATCGATAAAGGGTCAAATGACTCTTATTTCCATCGTGGTCTTAACTCATTCCAGATCTTGTCCTGCACAAAGACGAGAGAGAGGAAATGGTTTCTAACCAGTGCTATCCATTTCTACAGCTGGGTGGACTGGGGCTCTGTATGTTCAGTGTCCTGCCCAAATACACTACCCGCCTCCGGTGGGACTCGAACCCGCAACCACCAGGCTACGAGTCGAGCGCGCTAACCACTCGGCCAACGAGCCAGACAAGTTATATCCCGGTTTGCACGCATATGCACGTGTTAAGCGGGGCATAACCTGCAAACAGTTTGAACCGTTTTGTCATCCTAAACGTAGGCCAGGAAAATTTCTGAGTAGTCATTCTCATTTCCACCATAATAAATAATAGCCGTTACATCCACAAGTTAAAGTGAGTGATCAAAGGTCAATTTTGTCTATACCTGTATAGACAAAATTGACCTTTGATCACTCACTTTAATTTGTGGATCTATATATGTTCATATGGAATGGTATCGTAGAAAAACACGTTATATGCTAGATATATACCTTTTCTGGCTGACACATATTGGGGAAATGTACCATGGATATTGCTCATTAACAAATATTCCTTATTTGGCAAACTTAAAATCTTGGCTGTTTTCCTCTTGTTTGAAACCTTTAATCTTTTAAATGAAGCGTTAAAGGCTCTGCAATTTACGGAAATTAAATTTTCAAGAAGCAATCGTTTACTTCTCTACCCCACAAAATTAATTACTTGACCGCCTTTAGCAAGTGTAATTAAACATTGCTGAAAACTTCTTTCATGAACGCCACAATTTGATTGATATGCCATCAGCATTTGTTTGCCTTCTACAAATGAAAATGCATGTTATAGACAAGTAGAAGAGCGCATCTTGTATTCCCCATCGATCTTGGTTAGTCGTTTTAGACAAAATAATTCTTTATACTTCAACTCACGTGACTTGTGCATAAACAGCTGTCTGAGAATTCCGCAGTACAAATTTAGAAAATAAACCATAGAAGACTACAACGTTTTAAGTAAGTTCTTAGTTTAGTCTCAAATTTGAAATTGGGATAATTTAGCAACACGAAGATAAAAAAAAAAAAAAACTTGCAATATATAAACACTGTTCTTAAAAAAATCAGATGAACATCTGCATGTCAAATATCAAAAGTTAAACACAATTCAACACGTATACTTACCATGTCATATTTTATCAAGATTAAAGATTCTTTATGGAATGTTTACAGATTTTGATCTTAGAAATTTACAAACAATTTAATATTGTATTAGTTCACTCGAAATATTCTTTTGGAGTGTTAGTGAATTGAGTTGTAACAAAAATGAAATATGAAAATCGCTAACAGAATTACGTACATTCTATCTTGTATAAAAGGAGGGCGATGCAACAACAAGTGAGTATGATAGTTCCATCATAACCATTCCCTGCTAAAACAGCCCTCCATTATAGGTTAGATATTCTGTTTTATACTGCCGATCAACATCCACACCATCACAGCTACGAAGTCAGTCCATGCAATGGAACAAGACCGATACTAGATAATGACGAAAATATGTTACATCAAAACAGGCTGAGAAAGTGCTCAGGTATTGTCTTACACATGTTACACGCGGTACTTCTACACCGAATGCCCGTTTTTTCTCGAAGCTTAAGACATATTCGATTTGCAAAAAGATTCAGTAAAAGGAAATACCAATATAATTATGAAAATCAAATCCTCACAAAACATCTCTGTTGGTAGGAAGTAAAAGCGTTTTTTTTGTTTTTTTTTTAATTGTAACCCGCTTTGCGCATAAGTACATGTGCATGTTATTAGCCAAGTGTAACAAGAATGAACAAGCCAGCAACCATTCAACTTTATAATTATTGAGTATAATACTAATAAAATGACGAGAAAATTCTTTGACCCCTTTTCGATACAATAAGTTTCAAAAATTAGTTGTAAAAAACATCGCATAAAAAGTTTTCTCGGGGGTCATGCGTCTCTGATAGAAGGTTTTGTCAAACAAACGGGCACTGGAATAATCTGTGCCATATCCAGTCTCACATAATTACCCCAATGGGGGTAAACCTTCGTCGATTCGACGGAAAAGACCTCGGATATAATAAGGGGAAAGACATGAAAACGTGTCATGTCGCACGTGGGTTTATGTGACGTCACACACATTGCTGTAGATGACATTGCGAAAAGCAAAATCAACGAAAGAGTAAAACTGGATATTTTATTATTCAAAAAAAAAAAAAAAAAAAAAAAAAAGAAAACATCAAACTGTGATTTTCTTCAGGCGTATTAATCAACCGAAATACCACCAGAAGCCGAATTACCTAAAATGACCCAAAATTACTACACACACTCGGTACTTTCCAATATACGGAAAGACCCGAGCGATGTTCCGGATAATAATTACTCCACAGTGTGTCTATATTTCCGTCTATCTATCGTCGTTACCGTAGCATATGCCTATATGGCCGACGCCCCCAGGAGACGGTTAATTGTCACGGGGGATAGTGCATGGATACATGACGAAACTACTGCTGAGATCAACTATGGTCCTTAAACGAGCTCGATGTAAAGCACCGTCACACAGGACCTTGGTTTCACGTCTCATCCAAAAGTCAATAAGTTTGTTAGTGCACCAACCCGGGAAGCGAACCCAGGCGTTCGACAGTCAATTGTTTAGTAGTCCGGTGCTCTACCGACTAAGCTAATTGGGCTGACAGTGATAATGTAAGGCTATTATTATCATTATTATTTAGGACTGAAACTGAGATATTATAAGGATACTGCTACTACGGACGAAATCGCTACATTGGTGCGGTTAGGAACATCGTGAAATTGACAAGATGAATAATTTTGGACTGAAATTGAATAAGCGGGAGGAGCGAGTTTTTTTTTTTTTATGAAACTTAAATTAGAGGGAGGTAATACAAAAAATCGTCCATTTAAACATATTTTGTTACCTTCCTTTTATGAAATCTACGTACATTTCTGTCTTCTAATTTTACCTCATGGACCAATTAGACGCTTAAAGATCCACACAGCCAATAAAATCGTGCAAATACATAACCGATATGAATAAAATGGTACTGTTTTGAATAATTTCGAGTTAAACTAATTTCGGAGCGTTTTGAATGATTTGAGCGATTGTTTTAAAAGTCACGAATGGAGAGCGGATTGAGTGATTTAGAATGGTTTTGATCGGAATAATAGTAAATTTCACGATCTTTTTAGTTGTAATTTTATCACGGCCACACATCTAGTTTCCTATTTAAATGCATAAAAACGATTGAAGATAATCTCGCGTTACTAAAAGTTCTTAGCGCTGTCATCTGGGACTTAATTCCCCTGTCAATATCTCAGATCGGTAAATAACATAATGCCGACGTAAAAAGGCTAATCCGTAGAAAGATTTATGTGGATTTTAGCTTGTCATTTGTTCCAGGAAAGTCTATTTTGGTGCTTTATTGTGTCCCAGTCAATAAATTACTTTGAAATCAAATCCATTTAAAATAACGCAAAGTATACTAATGGTTTCCTACACCGTTGAATATTAAACTGAATGATGGTGGTAACATTTTTACTACAAAGATAAGAATTATTTTCTACTTACGTTTACTTTAAAAGTATTTTACAATGAAAGATACTTTAGATTCTCAAGACATTATTATTTTACACGGCAACACTCGACTCTTCTCGATCGCTTGTCGGGAGAGCTACTCGAAGCGGTTGAGTTCAGATCGAAGTGGTGAGAAGTGATCTTGTATTCTTAGGAATATACCAGTTCAAAGATATTGATAAAATACATGTTAAATTTTGTAAAATAATTCTCGGCGTGAGACAACAGTCATCTACTTTGGCAGTGCTTGGTGAATTAGGAAGATTCCCGTTGACAGTAATAAGCGCTGAACGCTCTCTGAAGTATTTCATTAAAATAAAGAATAACCCGTTCTCATCATTAATCAACATATTTACCGAACAATGTAACATTACAATAAAGAACAACAAATTTTGGTCATCAAAGATTAAACAGTGCTTAGAAAGAATTGGTTATGGATACATTTGGAACGAACAAAATATTCCCTTGAATTTTTCCATCTCTATTAAACAGAGAATACGCGATACATATGTACAAGAATGGAAAGCGTCCATGAACGCTTCTACAAAACTTGAAAGTTACGTTAAATTCAAACAAGAATTCCATATCGAGCCGTATCTTCAAAATATTAACAATGAAAGGTTAAGAAAACAACTAACTCCTTTTCGTATATCCGCACATGACTTAGCAATAGAAACCGGTAGATATCTCCATGTGAAAAGAAAAGACAGAATATGTCTTTGTTGTTCACAATCCGCCATTGAAACTGAATATCATTTCTTACTTGTATGTCCGTATAATAGAGAAATTCGCAAACATTTTTTCTCACCTTCATGGCCTTCTATTACAAAATCTATCAACATTCTTAGTTCTAAAAGTAAAACAATCCAGAGAAAAGTGTCTAAATATATTGACCTAGCATATGAACACCGGAAGCTCAAAATTGAAGGAACCAGTCTAGATTCAAGTAGCATCTAAATGTTCATATCTTTCAATTACAACATTAATCACTTGAATGGATGTTCCATGTGATCAATGGAGTATAAAAGAATTTATATGAATCTTGAATGGATATAGCTAAGACGTTTGCAAATTAGTGTCATTGTATTTTCCAAGTATGTACATGTACAACAAAATATAAAATGTTAATTTATGTTATAAATGTATTTGTATATATCTTACCATTGAGCCATATTCTTGTGTAATATTCTTTGTAAATGGCCTATGGCAAATATTTTGCCGACTTGCCAAATAAAGAAAATTGAATTGAATTGAATTGTAAAACCCAAGTATTGGCCAGGATTTTCGAGAAGCAATCGAAAGGATCGTGGTTGGGTTAAGATCATCACCGGGAAATGATCGAATAGTATTCGAGTTAAGGTCGGGATGATCGAGCAAGCATCGAAATGAAGGTCAGCCTGTGGATCGCGAACGGATCATGGATGTTCGTGTAGTGTACGACTTGAGATCAGAAATTGTGTACAATTATTCCTTTTAGTTGAGCTTGGACGGTTTTGGTGAGTGAATTCAGGCGATTGATTTGATCGAGCTTTGACGGTTTTGGTGAGGGAATTCGATTTGATCGATTTGTTCGGATTGGCAGTAGGAACATAGCATAAGCAACGATTTCAAGGCGATTGTTATCTATTATCAGAAATGCAGCAAAGGCATAATGGCTCATAACTTTCATTTGTATTCGATTGTATACAGTCATATTTTTATGTGGAGAGCAGAAGATTGACCTTTTTAACCTTATTCATTTAACATAACCGGGATAATTATGTTTACACGTAAAATTTTTTCGTCGTAGTTTAATTTTCACCAATTTCGCCACCCTCACTAGGTGGCGCAAATAAGAAGCAAACAAATCCCATGTACACGTACTTTGAAAATTTGCCATTCATTCATATTACCTTTAAAAATATGCCATTATCACACATATACAGTCTACATGAGGCGTCAATTACAATTACCGGTATAAATATAAAGTGACAATTGTGCCATCAAAATGTGAGAAATTTGACATCTTTGTCAGTTCAACATGGGATTAACATCGCACATATAAATTGGTGTTCAAGAGTTGATGCAGTTACTCCCCTTAAATTCCTGCTTGAACATCAAAGAATGTGCGAATCTTAAAATAAAATGACCGTCTTGTACATTAAACCTTTGATAGGTGGCGAAAAAATACACATCAAGATAAAGCAACTACATTTTGGTAATGTGGCGAAAAAAAAACGACGCGAAAATATATCAAAGTACGGTATCGATTTTAGTAGATTGTCTGGCTATATAACCTTCATTTGTGGCTACAGTCGAAAAAGAAACCTATAGTTGATATCTGCTTTACCCAATCTCCTTTATCAAAAATCTTTTTAAGGACTTCCTAGGTGTCACCTTAATGGGTGACGTGTCACATTAATATGAAATATTTTTCGAACCTCTATTTGAAAACTTTCCGTTTTGTTTTACCAAAACGCGAAACAAGCGAAACAGCCATCTGATTATTTTTAACTTAACATCCTGCGGCGCCATATAAACTAAATTAGTTTGCCTCAATGAGAATTCGGGACGCTCAAGTATGTTTCTGTAAGGATATTATTGCATCGGAAATTCATCTGGGAGGGTTTGTCAGATATAATATGGTGAACTGAAGCTATAGAGTTCTCGTGGAGGTTTGACGACTTGGTCAAAATAAAGGGCAAAATCTATTTAATTTTAGATGATAACCCTAATTTTCGTGCGTTCTGATTGGCTGAAAATTCGGTTGATAAACAAGCAGTAAAACGCTACGTTACGTTATCAAATTATAAAAAATGAGTTTTTCTTTTCATGTTTGTTTTTCTTTTTTTTTTTCATCGCCATGCTTTGGCGTCATATACATCCATGTACGGGATGATGAGCTTTCATGTCTGCGCCCGTATTTCCCGAGATGTACTCTTAAGACTCGTCTAGGTTTTCCTATTGTAGTAAGATATATTACAAAATCAGTGGTAAATGTTCCACGAAATCCCAAAACGACAGTAAGGCTGTTTTACCAATAGATATTCATTACGACACTCATTTTTAGAAATTGGTGGAGGTCAGGTGCCAAAGCCTAGTCTGTATATAACAATTTACGTAAGAAAGGCGAGGTGTTTTTTACCCGGGACCAAACACTATTAAGGTTTTTGCTTTGTCAGTCTTCCGCTCAACAAAACAAAAACAAACTTATATTTTCGACTTCGCAGAAAACAAAAAGAACAGTATATGTTTTTGTTGTTGGTGTTGTTGTTTTTATCATTTTGTTAAAGAAAGAAATCAATCTTGGAAGAAATATCTTTCCTTTGATAACGTAAAGATATTCACATGACATATGTAAGAAATAGGTCCTTTTTAAACAATCGGCCTGCACAGTTACTATGACCATCTGACAAACGCAGAGCTCTATCTGCCACAGTTTATGAACTAAATACAGCAGCGAAGGTTGAGACAAATCGGACATTGCATTAGAGATCCTGAGAAAATAGAGCAAACCTGGTTGTCCTCTGACCTTTAAGGAATAACATAAAGGGAACTACAGAAAACTACCTGCCATGTTAAAGTTAATAATATTGTGAAATTGAAGTCATTATTATTATTTTGAAATAATTGCAATCCAATAAAATCAAGATTTTCTGTGTAAAAGGAAGAAACACCAGGCAGAAACAACTTCCAGATTATAGAAACCTCTAGGAATGTCAAAGTTGTCGACTATTTGTGTCCAATTTGTAAAACATTATTCCAACAATCTTTGAAAGCGAGATAACAATACACGTTTAATTTCTGCTCATTTGGGCGCTTTAGATAGCATAATATTATTAAGAATTTGTATTGTTTTGTATTGTAATATGAGATCTTGAATGCATAGTGTATTGATTGCTAGACACAGAAAGTAGACGTGAACCTTTTATATTTGGCAGGGTATCTTAATGGTTTCTTAGATCTATTTAGAGGATTATGATTAATAGGCCGGGTGTAATTTTCGTTGCGTTTATTGGAGTATTAAGTGAAAATTGCATCAACATATGATTTAAACATGTACGGGCGCTATTTGCCATGTTTAAAGGCAATTGCATTTTATACTACAAAAAAAGCAGTAACAAATACACACATCACTATAATGATTCAGGAAGAATATTGAAAGAGTTGAAGGACCGAGTTTTGAATAAAATTAAGATAAGACTAAACTTGTTGATAATTTCGGTCCAATTGGACGAAATAACTATAATTTATTACTTCCTTTTAAAAAAAGAATTAACGTATTTACCTGTTTTATATCTTTTCGGCCATATCAGACGCTTTGAAATCCACTTCCGAAAATAAAATCATAATAAATCATTTGAACGAATCATATAAAATGTTTATCATTATGAACGATTAGGAGGTAGTTTTGAACAATTTTGGATAGTTTTTAAATAGTTTGAGTGACTATTCGGAATGATTGAATGGAGCACTGAGTAAGTAATTTAGAATGACTTTGATAGAGGTAAATTGCAATTTCGCAATGTAACTGACTGTACTCAAAAAGAAAGTCTGCGTGATAGACAGTAGACTGTGTTCACTACTGTACCTTTTCAGTTGGAAAATGTTTTTCATGTCTAAAACAATAACAGTTAACAACATCGTGAAATTGACAAGGTGAATGATTTTGGAATGATTTAGGAATGAAATTGAATGAGTGTAAGGAGCGAGTTTTGAGTGAATTTAATTGGAGGTAATCCTATATCGCAAATTTTGTTCAGGGTGAACAAAATTAGCGATATTGATTACCTCCCTTTAATAAAAGATGCATTCAAGTTCTGTACATAGCTTCCTATTTCTCCAAGAACTAATGAGACGCCTACAATTTGAATTATGTCAGTGAAATTGCGTTTTTTCTTTATCAAACTTTATTTGGATGACGTTTTTGACTCTATATATTTTTCAATGGGTTTGAGCGTTTTTGAATGGTTTGAGTGAGTGTTTGGAAGGAATGATTGGAGCGCTGAGTGAGCGGTTTGGAATGGTTCTGATTGAGATAAATGTCAATTTCAAGATGTTTTTAACTGTATATGAGAAAGAAAAAAAACAACAACGATTATATGTGTAAGAAAATGCACACTTTTAATAGTCCACTGTTTAAGGTAAAAAAAGTAGTTGACAGCTTATCCCTTTCAAGCATTACGCAAAAAAGTCTAACATTTGAATCACTTTTCAATGTCTAAAACAGAAAGGTGCCAGGTTTATTGATAATATAACTTACTTCTGGTTTTTAAATCGATGCAAATTGGAGTACGTTGTACCATAATTAATATTGCTCTCATTACCGTCCGAGGAAGAAGGAAGTACATTGTATTCAACAATTCCGTTCTCATTTCCGAGACAAAAATATGTTATTGGAAGTATTTCTTCGGAACCGCGATCAAAGATGCCTTTGTTGGTGGGACAATATGGAAAATGATTTACATTGGTTTACATTATTTTTTTTTATACTAGATATTTTACAAAACATATATAAAGCGAACACAAAAATCTATAAGTTTGTGAAAAGTCCTTGATATCTAAGCGTTTTGCTTGAATCCCGAATAGGTTTGTATTGTTAAAAAAATTTATCTTATAACTATACAAATATCCGTGTGATAACACCCTATATGATATTTTTCATGATATCACATAGTTATTTTTAGAACAATAATATCACATAGTTATTTTTAGAAACTTGCATTTCAGTTAGAAACATCGACAAAAACAAGACAAAAAGAAGTTATAAGATAAATATAATACGTACTAAGTGTATTGTATGAAAAAATATCTAACTCGGTTGTGATAATTGATAATTGTCTCGGCAGAGCCTCGACAATGATCAATTCTCCCAACCTCGTGAGATATTTTTTTCATATAATACACTTAGTACGTATTATATATATTCACAATTCTGTTTGCGGGGAATGTGCGCCAAAATCTTATGAAATTTAAGCAAGAAAGTTAAAAGGTAAGACATGTTGTAAATAAATCTACATCCATATATATGGACAGCTTTACTTGGCAGACATGGATTCAAACTGATTCAGAGACGTCAGAATTCTAAAGCGAGCGTCAATTTCAGGACGTATTGTGATACGACCAAAATAATGCTTAATGACTGACAATGAATAGATGATAATTGCAGCAACTTTCCTATGAATATTGCGTGACGCAAGAGAAAGAACATTTTGCCTCTAAATGTACTTCTCCAGCCATTATCTAGATAATATTTTACGCCTAGACTGACTTCGGTGTGATATAAAATAGGGGATTGAAAATCATAGAATTCATTTTGCTATATCGAAAATATATAAGATTTTAAAATCATTTTTTCCCTGAAATTAAATATATTACCAGGAATTTCATAAGGTTAAGCCATTTTCATACGATCTAGAAAGTTTGTTTTCACCAAACAATTCCTTTGCATATACATGTAAACACGTCCTTTTTAGTGCGGACCAGCAAAATTACCTTTTGGACGAAAGCCTTTGTTAGAGCCATGTAAATCGAAATAAGGTATATATTCCAACTACATGTACAAATCATTATAAATGTAATTCATTGTAATCATAGTAATTATATTTAATGTCATTATTGATATTTTAAAAAACATGATGGAGGTTGGAAGAAAATATCAAGACGATACTTTGCCAAGCTTACAATGTAATCACCTTTTATTCTATTTATCACGCAATCGGGGCTTGAATTTGATGAAACCTCCTTATTCAAATAAATTTAGATGAAAGTGGTTCCGGTTAAGATCACGAATCTGTAAAATGTTTCTATAAAGATGACTGCCTGATATAATTTTATATCAGGCAGATGATATCGGTCCAATTTAGCCTTCGTTGCATGATAAAATGTTGTTGCTGGTGATGAAATATAAATTGTCTACACACAAATCTAACTCATAGACATCTATGTCATCTTTGACAGCGTTTCTATGCAATGCTTTTAATCGACAAGACGTAGCAACTCCTATTAAGCAAGTCCAAATATTTTAAATCGCATTAAAACGACATGGATGTAGTGAAGAAACGAACTCTAGACATGATCAACTCGTTTACTGCCATGATCTTTAGTTTAATTAGTAAGAAATGTGTTCTTGACATGACATCGCAAAGGGACATCTCTAAGTTTAAGCAGAATATAGAAATGAACGCTTTTCACAGAAAACCTTCAAAAAATGGCATGCAGTCAATTAAAATCAAAGCGCTCGCGAAACGATTTTACATCCTGAACACAGGGCTTCATCTCTCCAACAACCCTTAAGTTCAGGATGTAAAAGCGTTTCGCGAGCGCTTAGAGATGATAACCTCTTTGTACGTGCACATACGTGCAAAGCGAGGTATCCTTTCGAAAGCGCTTCGCTAACGTTTTCATCCTGAACGCAGGGCGGGTTTTCATTTTTTCCATGTTAGTTCTTGTTATTGAATGACAAAGAATTACTACTTATGAAAACATCAACTTTGTCTCAGTATAGTTTTATAAAGACAGTTCTTGAACTGAACTTCTGGAAACGTGTTTGAACTATTTTGCTGGAGTTTGGTATTCACGAGGTGCTTTTGAATCGCGTTTTAATTCTGAATTGTCTCAAACCAACGCAGTTGTAACCTTCTAGACATTTAGTCTTTATGAATTTAAAAACGTTTTAAAAACATGAAATTAGTCTTCTTATGCAAACGAATCCATGTTCATTCTGGCGTGGTGTTTGAGAATAATTGTATTTGAGTATCTACTTATTGACCCTTTCGTTTACGTTGACCTAATTTCTCGTTTCTTGAAAGACGGTGCCACATAGCCGACACTAACTTGACAAATTGGGTTTGTAATGAATGTTTATCGTGTGAGGGGGGCAGCTGTCATTTGTCATGCTTTCCAACAGCTATAACGACGGGCATGAATATTCAAAACTTTCTTAGGATCAGACTATCTAATCAGGAATTCATGAAATCTAAAGGCAATAATCAAATATAGTGCAAGAAGATAGACGATAAGTAATACACAGAAAAACGAGATCCCTAAAGATATAATTGTCTTATCCATTTTATAATTAACGATTCTACATTTTTCATTGTGTTGTTTTCAAATTGTGATGAATGATATGGAATCGTTGTGCTCTTTTTAGACAAATGAACATGGCATCAGTTGTAAATAATGTCTGCAGGTCATGTACCAAACTTCGAAAAATCAGTCAAACAGTTAGTTACATCGCGAAATTGACACTCATCTCAACCAAAAACACCTTAAATCGCTCACTCAGCACCCCATTCATTCATTCCAAACACTCACTTAACCATTCAAAAACGATCCAAATTTAAAAAAAAAAAGATAAGATTAACAACTTCTAAATTCGAAATAGAAAAAGAAAAGGTGGCTATCTATAGGACTAGTATGTAAATCTTCTTATAGGGAGGTAATAAATTTGTCAATCCTTTACAAAATTAGCGATATTGATTTATATCTCTTTAATTTCACTCAAAACTCAAACATCGTTCTCATTCAACTCATTCTAGAATCGCTCCAAATTATTCCCTTGGTCAATTTCACGATGTTGTTAACTGTATCAGAGATTTTCTTAATGAGAACACAACTAACACTTTTGTCAATTATTTGGTACATCCCGGCTGGATTATTGTAATTCATTACTGTTTACACTACATAAAAAATCTCTGAATAAGCCGCTGTTAGTTCAAAACACGTCTGTCCGTATTATCACAAGAACAATACACCAATTTTGAGGGAATAATATTGAATACCTGTAGAACACAGAATTAGTTTTATAATTTTAACTTATACTTTAAAAGCTCTTCGTGTATTTTTTAACAAAATTAACCAAAATTAGATTTTGCTTAATATAGACCTTTTGAAGGCAATTGCTGTAATTCAACACATTGAATATGTATTGATAGAGTTAATCGTATAGTCATTACCAAAATGCGTTGGGGTTTTGTTTGTTGTTGTTGTTTTCCTTTCTTTTTAGAGATTGTTTAATGAATTGTATATTCTAACGTTATCATTCATTATTTGTTCACAAATATCTTTTTAATCGATTTACAGTTTGTAAAGCGTTTTTGAACATACCTAGTAATGAAAAAAATAGTATTAAAATGTGGTAAATAGTAATATTCATAATTATTATTATGATAGTTTTTATCCGAATGGTTTTAATTCTGTCTTATTAAACATAAAACTTAATTCTATAGCATAATCAAGTCAGAATCTTGGGTTAACCTGCACTGGAATCACGTTCGGTAAGAATAGTATTTGGCATACAGTTTGAAAAAAGTTTGTTTGTTTGTCTATTTTTATTTTTATTTTCCTTTTTCAAGGGCGATGAGCACGACCTTTGTCCTTTTTCAATCAAATTGATTGTATTCAAACCTTATTACTATTAAATTTATAATCACATTTCATATGACTCTTACTGATTATTTGGCCAATTGATTCACGAGATTAACCCTTGCAAAGTGCAACAGATCTGAGTTCATGATAACAAAACCATGCGCACTGTTCGTAAATTTTAGACCGCTTTTCACGCAAATGATCGTTTGTTTGTTTGAATGGGGTTTCACGCCTCTTTCAACAATTGTTCAATTATATCGCACCGTCACTGAACAATCAATTCCCGGTATTTCTCTAGGCAGTACTACCATTAAATCTTTTCATAGCCCCCAGTTGCTATCCCATTTCGATCTACGATTATCGACCCATTGGTGGGAGACAAAAAGTCGGAAAGGATGATTGCCACCGTCGGGGATCGAACCAAGGATCTCAAGATTAACAGTCCGACGCACTACCAACTGCGCTATGACGGTGGAAAACCGGCGCGTGCACTTTGTGTATAATGTGCAAACAATTCGCACCATTCTATCATCCTGAACGCAGGGCAGCACCCCCCCCCCCTGGCGACCACATTTATAAGACCACTGAAAACAATTAAAATGTTAAAATAAGCATATGTGATTGGAAACAACTTTTATTTTTGTCCTTTTGTATACCACTCAAAGTTTGCTAAGCACTAAAACTTTTTTATTCCGTAATTTCAGGAAAAAATGAAATTTGATTATAAGAATGTTGGAAAATGATCGATTGTTTTCAGTTTATCAAATTTTAAGAAGAAAATAAAGCTTTAAAATGATAAGAAGACTTTAAATGTAGACCAAACAGGGAGACCCTAGAAATGGTTAGATGTCAAAGTTGTCGACTATTTGTGTCCCATTTGTAAAACATTATTCCAACAATCTTTGAAATCGAGATAACAATACACGTTTAATTTCTGCTCATTTGGGCGCTTTACATAGCATAATATTATTAAGAATTTGTATTGTTTTGTATTGTAATATGAGATCTTGAATGCATAGTGTATTGATTGCTACACACAGAAAGTAGACGCGAACCTTTAAAATTTTGGCTGGGTATTTTAATTGTTTCTTAGATCTATTTAGAGGATTATGATTAATAGGCCGGGTGTAATTTTCGTTGCGTTTATTGGAGTATTAAGTGAAAATTGCGTCAACATATGATTTAAACATGTACGGGCGCTATTTGCCATGTTTAAAGGCAATTGCATTTTATACTACAAAAAATGCAGTAACAAATACACACATCACTATAATGATTCAGGAAGAATATTGAAAGAGTTGAAGGACCGAGTTTTGAATAAAATTAAGATAAGACTAAACTTGTTGATAATTTCGGTCCAATTGGACGAAATAACTATAACTTATTACTTCCTTTTAAAAAAGAATTAACGTATTTACCTGTTTTATATCTTTTCGGGCATATCAGACGCTTTGAAATCCACTATAGGGATGAATGTCTTTTTCACTGCGTTTATTGAGGTATAAAGTGCAATTGCCTTAGCACATGGCAAATAACGCCCGTAGGGCGTTATGATTAAGCCATGTGCTAAGGCAATTGCACTTTATACCCCAATAAACGCAGTGAAAAAGACACTCGTTCCTTATAATTGCAATCATCTAGATCGAAGAAACTATCGAAGTACTCAGCCAAACATTTAAGCTTCAAGTCTACTTTCTGCGCGTATAAATTACACGATCTATTTTTAGATCGTTAATTGTTTATCTCGCTATCGAAGTGACATGTCATATGGCAAAACAAATGATACACAAATAAAAGACAACATTGAAATTCGTAGAGGTACTTATCATGACAAAAAAGCTTGTTTCTGCCAAGTTAGTCTGTATTTTTAGACGAAAACGGTGTGGTCGGTCTTAGTTGAGAGGGTTGCTTGAAGCTCTTCGTCGACTCGCTGTTTTGTAAGTTTAGGTCGGCTCAGAATCAGAACTGCATGCTTGTTATCGTAAATTCTTTCGAAAATATATTAATTTTTAACAGTTCGAATAGCAATGTTGCGTTGATGATCGGGATCTAGGTTAATTCGAGTTCCTACAGCACAAAACTTGCAGATCGAATTTCGGGGGTTTCCCGAAAGACCTATTGCATTTTATACAGAACTAAAGTGCAATGGATTTCCCCACGTGATGCTATTTAAACCAATCAAATTTCTTTATTTTATTGGATTGCAATTATATCCGATAATAAAATCATAATAAATCATTTGAACGAATTATATAAAATGTATATCATTATGAACGATTTGTAGGCAATTTTGAACAATTTTGGGGGGTTTTTAAATAGTTCGAGTGACTATTCGGAATGATTGAATGGAGCACTGAGTAAGTGATTTAAAATGGCTTTGATAGAGGTAAATTGCAATTTCGCAATGTAACTAACTGTACTCAAAAAGAAAGTCGGCGAGATAGACAGTAGACTGTGTTCACTACTGTACCTTTTCAGTTGAAAAATGCTTTTCATGTCTTAAACAATTACAGTTAACAACATCGTGAAATTGACAAGGTGAATGACTTTAAATTGATTTAGGAATGAAATTGAATGAGTGTGAGGAGCAAGTTTTGAGTGTATTTAATGGGAGGTAATCCTATATCGCAAATTTTGTTCAGGGTGAACAAAATTAGCGATATTAATTACCTCCCTTTAAAAAATAGATGCAATCAAATTCTGTACATAGCTTCCTATTTCACCAAGAACTTATGAGACGCCTACATTTTGAATTATGTCAGTGAAATCGCGTTTTTTTCTTTATCAAACTTTATTTGGATGACGTTTTTGATTCTATATTTTTCAATGGGTTTGAGCGTTTTTGAATGGTTCGAGTGAGTGTTTGAAATGAATAATTGGAGCGCTGAGTGAGCGGTTTGGAATGGTTCTGATTGAGATAAATGTCAATTTCAAGATGTTTTTAACTGTATATGAGAAAGAAAAACAACAACAACGATTATATGTGAAGAAAATGCACACTTTAGATAGTCTACTGTTTAAGGTAGAAAAATAGTTGACAACTTATCCCTTTAAAACATTACGCAAAAAAGTCTAACATTTCAACAACTTTTCAATGTCTCAAACAGAAAGGTGCCAGATTTATTGATAATATAACTTACAGCTCGTTTATAAATCGATGCAAATTGGAGTACGTTGTACCATAATTAATATTGCTCCCGTTACAGACCGATCATGAAGGAAGTACATTGTATTCAACAATTCCGTTCTCATTTCCGAGACAAAAATATGTTATTGGATGTATTTCTGCGGAACCGCGATCAAAGATGCCCTTGTTGGTGGGACAATATGGAAACTGATTTACATTGGTTTACATTATTTTCTTTGTACTAGATGTATTGCAAAACATATATAAAGCGAACACAAAATCCTATAAGTTTGTGAAAAGTCCTTCATATCTAAGGGCTTTGCTTGAATCTCGAATAGGTTTGTATTGTTAAAAAAATTTATCTTATAACTATATAAATATCCGTGTGATAACACCCTGTATGATATTTTTCATGATATCACATAGTTATTTTTAGAACAATAATATCACATAGTTATTTTTAGAAACTTGCATTTCAGTTAGAAACATCGACAAAAACAAGACAAAAAGAAGTTATAAGATAAATATAATAGTACTAAGTGTATTGTATGAAAAATATCTAACTCGGTTGTGATAATTGATAATTGTCTCGGCAGAGCCTCGACAATGATCAATTCTCCCAACCTCGTGAGATATTTTTTTCATATAATACACTAAGTACGTATTATATATATTCACAATTCTGTTTGCGGGGAATGTGCGCCAAAATCTTATGAAATTTAAACAAGAAAGTTAAAAGATAAGACATGTTGTAAATAAATCTACATCCATATATATGGACAGCTTTACTGGACAGGCAGATATTAAAACTGGTTCAGAGACGTCAGAATTCTAAAGCGAGTGTCAATTTCAGGTCGTGTTGTGATACGACCAAAAATGCTTAATGACTGACAATGAATAGTTGATAATTACAGCAACTTTCTTATGAATATTGCGTGACGCAAGAGCAAGAACATTTTGCCTCCGAATGTACTTCACCAGTCAATATCTAGATAACATTTTTCAGCCTAGACTGACTTCGGTGCAATATAAACGAGGCGATTGAAATTCATAAAATTCATTTGCTGTATCGTAAACAAATAAGATTTTAAAACCATTTTCCATGAAATTAAATAAATTACCAGGAATTTCAAAAGATAAAGCCATTAACATACTATCTAGAAAATCTGTTTTCACAAAACAATTCCTTTGCATATCATGTAAACATGTCCTTTCCAGCTCGGGCCAACAAAATTGCCTTTGGGACGAAAGCCTTTGTTAGAGTCATGTAGATTCTCTTGCATACAAATCATATTTAGATAGTTGCTCCCTTCCCAAAGGTTTCGCGAGTAAATTCAAATTATTTATGAAGATTATTGGATTTGAACATGTATGGAATAATCACTTCACATTCTCCAAAAATAAACTGAAAAATTCAATTTATAACAAACTAAAAGAATCTTATGTACATTATTGGAAAAAATGTATGTTCGATGATAGCAATAACAAACTTAGAACCTTCAGAACCTTTAAGATAAATTATGAGAAAGAAATGTATTTGCGCATAAATGATTTGCCCAGAGAACAAATAACATCATTTGCCAAATTTCGTGTAAATGCACATAATCTTCAAATTGAAAAGGGTAGGCACCAAAAGAAACCTTTCATAGACAGAATTTGTCCTCTTTGTAAATCACAAGTTGAAACTGAAGCCCACTTCTTATTACAATGCCATTCTTTATCAGATATCAGGAAAATATTCTTTGCTGAGGTAGAAGGCATCACACCTTCTTTTAAAATCATGAATGATGATGATAAATTTAAATACATTTAAGAAATCAAAGAATATGATGTGTTGCAAACTTGTATATCTTATGTTCACAAAATGTTTGAAGAAAGAGATAATCTACTCGCAAAAACAGCTGCAAACTCTTGAGTTTCCTTTTATTTCAGTGTATTAATTCGGAGACCTTAGTATGTACCTCGTATATCCATCTTCTTGGTAAAGAAAACTTGCTTTGTACTAAACTTTGTTGACCCTTATTATGAAAATATAGCAGAATAAATTAATAAGTAGATAAATATGAAAATGTAAATTGTTATCTGCTGCTTCTTTAGGTCTTTATAAGTCTTAGATTTATTTATTTATTTTCTTTAAAGGTTTTCAGTTTTATTTTTGCTCATAAACTTATTGAATGCAAACATATGATAATATATGCATTTTTTTAGGGTAATCGTTACCTTCATAATTGGTCATAGATACCGTGAAATTAATTATATATATATATATCAAAAAAAAGATTAACTTTGGGCAAGTATTTTGAGTGTGATTCTTAAGCATAGCAATAACTGCTTTCTTCTAGCTCTGATTGCAATGATTTTGAATTACATTATCATGATTTGAACCTGGTTCTCGATATGTATGCTGATATTTTATATCGGTTCTTTAATCTTAGATTATATACCCATCTGATATATACCTTTTGATAAGTTCTGTCTTGTATGTTTATTGCATGTATGTTCTTGGTGACAATCCTATAACTGGATTTTTTAAACCAATAAAGGAATTTGAATTTGAATTTGAATTTGAATTTGTAAATCGAAATGAGGTATATATTCCTGCTATATGTACAAATCATTATCATCCTATTATTATAAATGTTATTCATTGTAATTGTAAATACATTTAATTTCAGTATTGATTTTGTAAAAAAACATGATGGAGGACGAAAGAAATATCAAGACGATGCTTTGCCAAGCTTACAATGCAATCACTTATTATTCTATTTATCACGCAATCGGAGCTTGAATTTGATGTAACTTCCTTATTCAAATAAATTTAGATGAAAGTGGTTCCGGTTAAGATCACGAATCTGTAAAATATTTCTATAAAGATGACTACCTGATATAATTCTATATGATCAGGCAGATGATATCAGGCCAATTTAGCCATCATTGTATGATAAAATGTTATTGCTGGTAATGAAATATAAATTAATCTACAGACACAAATCTAACTCATAGACATCTATGTTATCGTTTTTATGTAATACTTTAAGTCGACAAGACGTAGCAACTCCTATCTAGCAAGTCGAAATATTTTAAATCGCATTAAAACGACATGGATGTATTGAAGAAACGAACTCTAGACATGATAAACTCGTTTACTGCCATGATCTTTAGTCTAATTAGTAAGAAATGTGTTCTTGACATGACATCGCAAAGGGACATCTCTAAGTTTAAGAAGAATATAGAAATTAACGCTTTGCACTGAAGACCTTCAAAAAATGTCAAGCAGTCAATTAAAATCTAAAATATAATTTTCATAAGTTTTAGTATTTCTTTAATACCTAATACCTAATACCATAATGTTGCTGTTTCAATTCTTATATTTCGCTGAGATAGTTATAATAGATTTGATATTAATATTGTCTTTTTAATAAGGTCAAATATCTTCATTTGATTTCTAGATTTTTTTTCTAGATCTTAAAGAACTTGTCTTTCAAGGCTCAAGGATATTTCTTGAATTGTTTTACTTCTAGATCATTTTATAACTCTGGTTCTTAAGCATTCAACTGGTCTAAAAGCTTGGGTAAAAGAACACTGAAGTTGTCGAACGTTTTTAGAAAATGAAGTTGTAGAATAAGTCTCAACTACAAATACTGATTTAGAACTTAAGTACAAAAAAATAAATGTTCTAGAACGTAAGGTTCTGGAACCTTCCAGTTCTTGATGTTTTGACTTTCTCAATAAAATTCTCACACATTAAACTGCCTTGCGTTCAGGATGAAAACGTTAGCGAAGCGCTTTCGAAATGATACCTAGTGTGCACGCGAAACGATTTTTCATCCTGAACACAGGGCTGCATATCTGCAACCAGCCCTGTGTTCAGGATGTAAAAGCGTTTCGCAAGCGCTTAGAGATAATACCCCTCTTTGCACGTTCACATACGTGCAAAGCAAGGTATCATTTCGAAAGCGCTTCGCTAACGTTTTCATCCTGAACACAGGGCGGGTTTTGATTTTTTCCAAGTTAGTTCTTGTTATTGAATGACAAAGAATTACTACTTATGAAAACAGCAACTTTGTCTAAGTATAATTTTATTTAGACAGTTCTTGAACGGAAACTTTGGAACCGTGGTTGAACTATTTCGCAGTTAGGGCATTCACGAGGTGCTCTTGAATCACTTTTTAATTCTGAATTGTCTCGAACCAACGCAGTTGTAACCTTCTAGACGTTTAGTCTTTGTGAATTTAAAAGACTTTTTAAACATGAAATTAGTCTTTTTATGCAAACGATCCCATACTCATACTGGCCCGGTGTTTGAGAATAATTGAATTTGAGTATCTACTTATTGACCTTTTCGTTCACGTTGACCTAATTTCTCGTTTCTTGAAAGACGGTGCCACAAAGCCGACACTAACTTGACAAATTGGGTTTGTAATGAATATTTATCGTGTGAGGGGGGCAGCTGTCATTTGTCATGCTTCCAAACAGCTATAACGACAGGCATGAATATTCAACACTTTCTTAGGATCAGACTATCTAATCAGGAATTCATGAAATCTAAAGGCAATAATCAAATATAGTGCAAAAAGATAGACGATAAGTAATACACAGAAAAACGAGATCCCTAAAGATATAATTGTCGTTACCATTTTATAACGAACGATTCTACATTTTACATCGTGTTGTTGTCAAATTGCGAAGAATTGTCAAATTGTGAAGGATTATATGGAATCGTTGTGCTCTTTTTAGACAAATGAACATGGTATCACTTGTAAATAATGTCTGTAGGTCATGTTGTAACCAACCTCGAAGAATCAGCCAAACAATTAGTTACATCGTGAAATTGACACTCATCTCAATAAAAACACTTTAAATCGCTCACTCAATGCTCCATTCATACATTCCAACCAACAACTCAAACCATTCAAAAACGCCCCAAACTAAAAAAAAAAAAAAGATAAGATCAACAACTTCTGAATTCGAAATAGATAAAGAAAAAAGTGGCTATCTATAGGCTACTATGTATATTTTCTTATTGAGAGGTAATAAATTTGTTAATCCCGAACAAAATTAGCGATATTGATTCATCTCTCTTTAATTTAACTCAAAACTCAAACATCGTACTCTTTCTAGAATCGCTCCAAAAATATTCCCTTGGTCAATTTCACGATGTTGTTAACTGTATCAGAGATAATCGTCGATCGATGTGGGATAGAAACAAGGGGCTAGGAAAAGATTTAATGGTAGTACTGGCTAGAGAAATACCGGGAATCCTTTGTTAGGTGCTCCAGCCGCGATATTGTTGAAAGCGGCGCGAAACCCTATTCAAACAAACAAACATACGATCATTTGCGTGAAAAGCGGTCCAAAATTTGCGGACAGTGCGCACGGTTTTGTTATCATGAACTCAAATCTGTTGCACTTTCCACTTGCTAATCTCGTGTATCAATTGGCCAAATAATCAGTAAGAGTTTTATGACATGTGATCAAAAGCTTAATAGTAACAACTAGAACAGGGTTTTAAAACACAGGCAGATATTGATACAGTTTTTGATGAGTTGTGCTCTTTAGTAAGAAATAATATGCATGATAAAATTCCTCATAAAACTATTGTATTGGGTCTTTGTAATAAGAAGCATCGTCCAGGTAAAGAATGGTGGAATGAAAACTTTTCAAGTTTATGGACTGATCTTGTCATGTCAGAACGCAATTGGTTACGAAGAAAAAAAAAGGCTGAACAAACAAGACTGTAAAGCGAATTTGTGAAGTCAAGAAAACATTTTGATCGAGAAATTCAGAAATCCAAACGCCGTCATTGGTAATAACCCAACAGAAACTTATCAATAGTTGTAAATCGGATCAAAATGAATTTTGGAGGTCAATTGGTAACGATTATCGACCCATTGGCGGGAGATAAATAGTCGGAAAGGATGAGTGCCACCGTCGGGGATCGAACCAAAAACCTCTACATTAACAGTCCGACGCACTACTAACTGCGCTATGACGGCGGCTAACAGGCGCGTGCACAGTCGGGTATAATGTGCAAACAATTCGCACAATTCTATCATCCTGAAAGCAGGGCAGCATCCCCCCCATGGCGATCACAGTTATGAGACCCCTGAAAACAATTAAACTGTTAGAATAAACACATACGATTGGAAACAGTTAGATTTCTTTTGTTAATTGTTATTCTCTTTTATCCATGATTAATGCCCTGGCAGGGCGGAGCCTAAGTAACGGGTCGTTACACTTAAGGTTAAGGGAAATCAGCTTTTATCTAAAATAACCTACTTCTAAAGAGAGTTGACATAAATAACTCGAGACCTTAAATCGTAGATTGGTAACCAAATCCTCGTAACTTCAGCTTAATCAAGCTGAAGTTACGAGGCCTTGGTAACCAATCGATGAAATATGTTCACTCTCTCAAAGCCCGTGAATCCTTTAGGTTTAAGGATACAGTTATTTGCACGCATTAACGATGATAACCGACTAAAATTTGAAAGAACCCAAAGTATTGAAAAGTAAACTCGCCAAATTACGTCACGGCTAAGCCCCGCCCTGCCAGTTCATTAATAACGCAGAATGTGTGTCCTTTTTGTATTTTTACAACCCAGAAAGTCAACAACAAGTGATTCTTGGTATGAATAACAAACTGTACTTTAGAGGTTAAGATTGTTTAGCTGTTAAAAGACTGTGATATTTTGAAAACTGTTACAAGCAAATATCCTACGGAAAGCTTCAAAGACTATAAACACGCGAAATTCCGAAATATTTATTCAAGCAGAAATTCGTAAAATAAAGATTTATGTTGTTGTGAATAGCCGAGATATTGCTTAGACAGGGAAAACAATTGCACAATATGATATTGTCTTGTCTTTATTACTTGATCTATAGCGGCGTTTGTGGTTGTACACTACGAACAGTTGGAATCTATGTTGAGGAGAAAAAATATACAGTAAAACTTGCTTTAAGCGACCACTTAGGGGACCAAAAAAGCGGTCGCTTATATAAATGGTCGCTTAATACAATATTTAATGATAAATAGAAGTGTTTTGATAGCAAATATAGATTGTCAACTTATTCTGACTGAATCCTAGGATGTTCGAAACCATAACAATCGTCTCAATGAGACGATTCTAGTGGCTTCTAACATCATAGAATTCAATGATAACCATTTTTTCGTTTGGAAATGTCCACTTTTTCGGAAATCTTACTTACGGCGAAGGGACTTTTCGAGATGGTCGCTTTATAAAAGTGGTCGCTTAATAGACGTGGTCGCTCGAGCAAGAGTGACTGTAAATGATAAAAAAGGAGGAACATCAACACTAGCCTCTAAAGGCCATTAAACGTGAATTCCGGAAAGAAATCGATGACTGTACATATTTTGTGGGACCTTTATTTCTTACAGTTTCTTTTTCTTTTTTTTCAATATGTTGCGTTCTATTTTCAATTCTAAAGCTTCTTAAAATTAAATTCTGCAATTTCTTTGAAAACAAAAAAGTATGAATATTTAACTCAACTTGCCAAAGGCCAGCGAACTTTCGTCAAGGCGGTGTGTCCGTCGGGCGTCCGTCCGTTAATGAGTTCGTGCGTAAACCTTTGTCTGAACATCTCCTTGGGTGACCCTCTTCTAAAGTTGTACAAGAAATTTGGATCGCCACAAAATAAGGGGCGTGGCGGGTCGGGGCTTTTAAAATCTTCTACCAAAATATTTATCCGATCTCATTGACACATGGCTAGGGTTATTCTTGGTTGATCCCCTTCCAGGAATGTAAAAGAATTTTGTATTAACCCCCTAAATATTTGCGTGGCAAGGCGAGGCGTATTGCCTAAAAATATTTAAAAAAAAATCTTCACCTCCCAAACCATTTGCCAAATTTGAATGATACTTGGCATGGATGATCCTTGGGTGACCCTCTTTTAGAAATGTTCAAGAAATTTGGATTGACCATCAAATATGGGCGTGGCAGCGTGGGGCTTATTTTCATTAAAGATTTTTTTTTAATTTTCTCCTCCGAACCATTGGCCCTATTTAAATGAAACTTGGCATGAATGACCCTTGGGTGAGCCTCTTCTTAAGTTCTTCAAATTTTGGATTGTACTGCACGAGAGAGTATGTAGCGAGAGTGTGCACACGTGACAAATTCATCATTATGTAAAATGTATTGTCTATTTTGTATAACAAAAACGTTTATTGTTTAAGTCAATATGTTTTTCCTTCTATTACTTAAAATATGGACACAAAAGAAAAAATGAAACATGGCTTGAGATTTTCTTGGGTGATCCTTTTCTCAAGGTGTTCAAGAAAATTTGATTGATCCAAAATTAAGGATGTGGCGTAGTTGGACTTAATTTAACTTTAAAAATGGTTTTTTCCCAAACCATCGTACCGATGCCATTGTAACTTGGCAGGATAGTGTTTCTTGGGTAAATCTCCTAGCAGAACTTTCATTTGCTCATATATGGGTGTGTTCTGTCGGGGCTTATTAAAAATGACTCTAAATATAAGGTTTAGCCTGCACTAAAATCGATTTTTTTGTCCATATTTGGCCTCCTCATAAATTTTCTTGTAAACTTCCATATCTTACTGAGTTTCTCATTAATTTGTATTTGAAAGCCAGTGGAGCGATAAGGCCCTCTTGGGCCTCTTGTTTGGTTTTGTAGAATCTGGCCTACACATCTGAAATAACAATTTTCTGATTTTCTTGGAGAACGGATCATTTATATATAGTGAATGGGTCGTCGAATGCATGAACTAGAAACTCCAACTTAAAATTTGGCAGCATTATACAGTTAACAACATCGTGAAATTGACAAGGTGAATGATTTTGGAATGAAATTGAATGAGTGTGTGGAGCGAGTTTTGAGTGAATTTAATTGGAGGTAATCCTATATCGCAAATTTTGTTCCGGGTGAACAAAATTAGCGATATTGATTACCTCCCTTTAATAAAAAGATGCATTCAAGTTCTGTACATAGCTTCCTATTTCTCCAAGAACTTGTGAGACGCCTACAATTTGAATTATGTCAGAGAAATCGCGTTTTTTCTTTATCAAACTTTATTTGGATGACGTTTTTGATTCTATATTTTTCAATAGGTTTGAGCGTTTTTGAATGGTTCGAGTGAGTGTTTGAAATGAATGATTGGAGCGCTGAGTGAGCGGTTTGGAATGTTTCTGATTGAGATAAATGTCAATTTCAAGATGTTTTTAACTGTATATATAGTAAATGGGTTGTCGAATGCATGAACTAGAAACTTCAACTTAAAATTTGGCAGCATTATAGCGGGTGCAATACTTTTTTCTTTGTTTATATATGAAAGGTATTTATAGGTATAAAGGTATATATTTATGAAGGATCTGTGACGCGGATTGCGTTGAGACAAATTGATCTAACCGAAACTATCATACATATGGTAATCACACATCCTTAAACTCGTGGCTTTTTTACATTGTGACAAAGCATGTCCAATTTTGAATAGAAAATAATCTAGAAACAAGCAAGTCTGCGTGTTGTTGGCTAAGGTATGCGATAAGTCTCTATTGAAATCCTTTAAAATGTACTTTTATCTTCTCTATTTCATTTAAAGGAAGGTCAAAGAAATGCACTCTGCAATCGATCAATTGCCGGGCTTTATTTCTGTCAAAACAATGCGATTTTTTCGGGGTTTTATTTGGCTTTGCTTGTCGATTTTGTCTTTCATTATTATTTTTGTCTTAAGGTAGCAATGGACACATAGCGTCATTTTTTCCCGCCCAATGAATTTTTTTCTTGGTCACATATGTTGTAGATTAACATTGTGTAGTCATTATATCAAAATTTGAATGTACCTTTCCACGCTCGTTTTCATGCTAGAGTTATCTGCCCTTGAGTGGTATACGCCATTTTTCAGTAGAACGGTTATATTCAGTTTAGGTCTAGTATAAACCCTGTACTAAGTTATAGCTATAAAACAAATACATTTTGATAGACCTTATACATGTACACAATGGCTATTGACAAGAAAATTTCTCTTTGATCAATTGCATTTGCACAATTTGCTTTCAAAAGTTAAAAATGCTCTAATTTTTGTAATTTTACTAGGTAAAAATGCAACAAAAACCTATTTTTTGAAGAAACTACCCAATGAATTTTTCTTATTTTCCGATATGTTTATAATCCATATTTTTCCTTTATTTGGTAAAAAATTCAGCATACCTTTCCATGCAAATAAGAAAGTTTTTCGTTATTTTTCAGTATTCCCCCCTTATCGAATGACGGTTTTAACGCATTTTTATTGTTAAATTTAATGATCCAGTCATTCAATTAATATCAAATGTTGAAAAGAAGCTAAATTATGATGTTTTACTATCATTATTCTACGTTATTTCCATAAGTAGAATCTTACGAAAACCGGTCTTTTTAAACAACGCGCAAAAAGAGCCGTAAAATAAACGAAAACCCACTTCCGGTTTATAGAGTCGGGAGGCCGCTGTCCATTGCCACCTTAATTTTATAACGTGTGCAATTTGTCCGTAACTCCAAACAAACAGACATGACATACTGATGAGGAATAAGCTAACCGGTGACATTAATCCAATGAATTGGTCTACAGTACAACATTTTGTCATGTGACACACCCTGCCGCAGGGTGGTCTGCCTAACATCAGTGTCGTAAAATTAGCCTCCAACAGGCAAACGATACAATCAATTCTAATTATGATCCTTCCCATCGAGGTCTGGGGTTTAGTTTACTAATAAAACCGCATCCTCTTTCCACATTTATCCACATGCCTTATAACTAAGCAACATATGAGTGCATGTAATTGAAAATACATTTCTATTGTTGTATTTAATTATGATTTTCACTCATTAGTTTTTACAGATAAGTAAGGGCACCGTACTAATACTGGATAAAGCGTGTATACGGAGATCACCTCTCTATTTTCTTCATACTCGCCGCCTTATTGAAGAAAGTATATTTTTGTCTTCAAAATTCATATCATCGCTACATCTAGTGTTTGAAAATTGTATATTAGTTCGAACCAACAAAACGAATAGGTTTTATTTTAGTTTTATTTGCATTTTGACACCGCAAACATGCTTTTTTAAATGAGGTGCTAATACTCTAGTGATAGGAGTTTCCGGTTCGAAACCCGACCGCATCAAGAGAATTTTGTGAGAGGAAAAAAGCTGGGATAGAATGGTCATGTCATGGTTTTGTACCCATAGGTTTTTTTTTACATTATTGGATTATAATTATTGGGATCGTCAAAAACGTTATGAAATACCGAAGTTAATATTGAATTATATCTTTCTACGTAAGCTTGCTGTGTATACTAAGTTCCATTAGAAAGTGTGCACTTTCACATTTTGCATTTCTCTTGTATTTTACAAAGTTGGAGGAAAATTTTGGAGTAAATTTGATACTTTAGTCAAGACCTTTTGAAATTAAAGGTCAAATCAGATTTTTGTAAAGTATCACATGCTGCATACGCGTAGGCAGAACTTAAATTATTGAGATTTGACCTCATTACAACTTTTTCTTTGGTTTGAGCTACGTGTTGATGTTGTCTTATAGAGTTTTAGAAGCCATTCCAAGCCATTTCAAAACATTTTTTATACATTTTTTATGCAGTCGTTACCTGTACGTCAACGTTGGACATTGCTAGGTTGTTAGGCCAGTAACTTGTGGTTGAATGGTGCTATGGAGTTCTATGACATCTCAATTTGCTTATTAAAGGCCTTAAAAATAATGACCTCAATTTCTATTGGAACAAAAATGCTCCATCAATTTTAATGACGTTCTAAATCTAACACGGTTCGATTTTTTCAACGACGTTTATTGGAAGTCAAATTACGCTGTAGCATCATGCACATTTGTATCAAAGATGTGATTTTATGCTTAGGGAAGCCGCAAAGATTGAGCTGAATGTGTTTTTAGACCAATTTTTCGTCTAACGCGTGTTGCATCTGCAAAACATGGAAAATCAAATGTCTCAATTTAGCAGAAAAATTTTGCTAACCGCGAGATTCTTGTTTTCAAATATCATTTGCACATACTCTTGGGGAAAGTCATTCACTATTTCATGACGATATATTGCGTCATTTCAGAGATATTCAAAATTCAAAAGTGCCCACTTTCTTTTGGAACTAAGTATATTATTTATGCACAAAACTTAACCTTACGTAACGTATCACAAGTATTCTCTTCAAGTTTTATGCATAAATTCTTCTTCACGCAAGAAGAGAAATTTATCAACGTTAACGAAATAACTAATTCAAATGCATGCAATTCATTTAGCTTGTGGTGCATTATCTTGCAATACTTAAATTGCTTTTAACACCATCTACCAAACACGTATCTAAAACTCAGGAGGACATTTCTTCTCAAGAGAGCAACCTTATTGCATAAAAAAAATATCATTATCGAACCTGGCATGATGGAAATCATGCCTGTAAAATATATACAACTAAAGTGCATGCATGTTTTTACAAAATTTTGATCCAGCCATCTAATTCTTGAACTCAAGTACATTTAACAACATCGTGAAATTGACAAGGTGAATAATTTTGGAATGATTTAAGAATGAAATTGAATGAGTGTGTTTTGAGTGAATTTAATGGGAGGTAATCCTATATCGCAAATTTTGTTCAGGATGAACAAAATTGGCGATATTGATTACCTACCTTAAATGGAAAATGCATACAAGTTATTAACATAGCTTCCTATTTTTTCAAGAACCTATGAGACGCTAACAATTTGAATTATGTCAGTGAAATCGGGATTTTTCTCTTTCAAATTTATTTTGAATGACGTTGTTGGTTCTTCATTTTTCAATGGGTTTGAGCGTTTTTGAATGGCTTTAGTGAGTGTTTGGAATGGAGCGCTGAGTGAGCGATTTAGAATGGTTTTGGTTGAGATGAATGTCAATTTCACGATGTAAATAACTGAAGGTAGAACAAAAATGTATTAAATGATAGGCCGCTGTCACAGCGAAGTTTGCAGCGAGCGATACCACTTTTTTTGCAAATAATCGGGTCACGGACTCGATCTCCGACAGGGTCATGCATCCTCTCCGACACGTGTCTCCCATCGCTAGGTTAATAATCGAAAACCTAAGTTGAATAGCAGCTGGGGGCTAGAAAATGACGTATATATACCGGGATTTCATGGCGATATAACTGAAAAGCTTAAAAAGTGCGTTATAAACAATTCAAACCAAAAAGAAACAAACCAATTCACAGTAGAAATTTATATTTCTTAAGGTAATTGACCCGTAATAGTTCCGCAACATTTTGGAACTATTGATTTTTCAGAATGCTAACCGAGCGATCCAAATGAAATCGTTAAAGAAAACTCGGATAACACTGTTGAAGTTTATTAGTTCCGAAAAGTTGTGGACCTATATGGGTCCATTACTTTTACACCAAACATTTTTTTCCAATCTGAAGGAAATTAAATGTAGTTATCAAATGTACCCAGATATCTAGTTTTGGCTAATGCCAAACGTGTGCGAAAAACATTCTGAAAAAATATCAAGGTATTCAGGCAAATAATTCGACCCCTTGTGCAAAAACAAGACGGTGACTAACGATGAATATGTAACCCGTCAGGCGAAAGGGGACCATCTGGGAAATCTATGGAAATATTTGAAAAAGACATTCGGGTTGGCACCGGTGAGCCAGAGAACGAATTTCTGAAATTCTTATACAGAAAGGTAGAATGACCATTCTATATTCAGAAAATCAGCCAAGTTCGAAAAGTTAAGACCCTGGTCAGCCTGCGCACTCCGCGCAGTCTGACTGGGGTCGACACTTTGCGCACCACCCTGATGGTCCCTTTTCGTGTTACGGGTCACATATACTTTGTAAGTGACAATTGGAACATTGTGACCGCACATAGAAAATATCTTTTTAAAAAATCGCGCGCTTCTGTTTCTATGATTTAACCAGCAGTTATCTTTTGTTGTTCGATTCACTTATTTCCTCTGATCATAATATTATTTGATTTATCTATTTTTTGGGGAATTTGTTTGAGAAAGAAAATAGCCCTTTCGTCAGAAGAAAAAGCCTCGCAGTTTTTTTAATGTGATTTCGTTTCAATATAACAAACGTATTCTGCAATATTCATCGAACAAAAATATAAAAAAAAAACGACGAGCATAAAAAGTGTCATATGTTTACAAACGCTTGCAAACACGTTCGAACGTAATTACGAACGAGAGAAATCCGCAATGTGTAAAATCGAAGAAATCTATTGCCCGAGATTGCGACAACCTTTAACAGTACCGCCCCGAGGACTGTTACAATGGACAAATATCTCTGTACGAAAACATGTAAATGATTGAGTGAGTGTGTTCCATAGTATAGAAAGATAAGAAATAATAGGTTAACGTAAACAACGCCCTAACCAAAGAGCTAAGAGGATCTTTCTTAACCATGATGTGAAGCGATGAGATTAAGGCTTAGACGATATGCATGGACGAAAGACTGGTCTTTTGTAACAGTGTGATATTCAAATCCTGTAAATAGTATAAAAAGAATGTACTGAGGTGGTCTGCAAGCAGAGTTGTGGTTGTTGCAAGGACTATTTTCAATCCCTAACATTGAATTTTTCGTAGAAAGGGAAATGCGTCATGAATGGCGCTCTTCTTTAAGCTCGAAGAGTTTACCCTTGTCGCGCTGTTCACGATATATTCCCGTCGTACATGAAGCTTTAGCTGATAGTATAGTCTAAGATCAGCCTGCACGGATGTGCAGCCTGATCTTAGCCTTTACTGTCTGCTTTCTGTCAGGTCATTTAAAAAGAAAACTTGAGCCAGAATGGATATAATTACCCAGATATTGACATTTTTAAACAATATTTAAATTCAGCAGGATTAGGGTTAACATCAAAGGCCCTACAGTTGGGAATATAACATCTTCTCTCTGAATGGGCGATTAATTGTCTACGATGGTCCCTCATATATTACTATTTAATGTCTTCTCTATACATATATAATATTAAATTAAACATTGATGTTCTCTTTAACGTTATGCACCGAAAAAGAATTAAATTAAGCTGCACATTATATGAACATTTTATTTACTTTTGCTTTCGTTTATGTGATGTTAAAACATCATTCTTAATCACGAGCTAATATAAAAATGGATTGAAAGCTAAAATAACAAGATTTCGTAATATAAGACAGAAAAAATAAGAACCACTAAAACTGTGTGCTAGAACTGCATTTTACAGAAAGAACGATGAGTTTATTATCATTCTGACATGTGTAAATTATTTCAATTAGATGATAAATGACTTCAACGCCAGCATTGTAAAATCTTAAGATTTTTTTCTCTAGAAACATTGCGTAACTAAACGGGATTTGTTATCAAAATTTGAAACTTTAGCTAATTGTGCAGCAATTTGCTCAACCGGAATATATACTCAAGCGCAATGAAAACGCACCACCCAAAAAACTTGCACAAAATGTCCTAAACTATAAAATTTTCAATCGACTCCTTTTTTAGCGTCTTACAACCCTTAAAGGAACATGTAGACATTGCATTTCTTAACATCAACCATAAGACGTCGATGTTTGTATGATGGTCATTAAAAAGGCCATTTTGGCTTGCTAATTTAAATGTTTTTTTTTGGTTTTTTTTGTGAAACAAGTTTTAAATTGCATAATAAAAAGTACTGTTTCTGAGTGAATGAAAAAACAGCATTAGATTTCGCATTTGTTCGAAGCAAATACGAGTCAAGTGATCGCAAATAACGCATGGTATGGGATTATTTAAGAACAGTTTGTTTTGGGTTTTTTCATTAAACCAAATAATCGTAAACAACATTTTAGTACTCGTGTTTTCGAGTGATTTGAACTCCAAACGACATGTGTGGTCCACCAGGGACGCCGAAGGTATGGTGTAGAACTAGAAATTAATGAACGTTAACATTTGTACGAATCAATTGTCTAGACTATGGCAATCGTTCAACAAAGTGATAGCCAGCATTGTGTACTAAGTTAGAGGTTATGTTACCAAAATTCGAACGACAGAAAGGATTTGCAATCCTACTTTGCAGATATACGATTAATGATTATCTAACTTTTTTCTTATAGGTTACAGGTTCAACAGTTTCTGAGCTTACTCTAACATTAGTCCATTGTATATTTATTTAGGCTGGTAATATTCATATCTGAAGTTTTGGTACATTAAATGAATATACGAGAAAAATTCAGGTGGTGCGTTTTCATTGCTTGTGAGTATACTTAAGGGGGTGATTCTAGACATGTTAAGTTGAACTTCACTTGTTATTGATTTTTCATGTAGGACGTTTATGATAAATCTTTTTTGCCAGGGATGGTTTGAAGATACCGGCTCGAAGTACTGGAAAAAATTATTACAACCGAAACATCATTTCAATGGGTGCGATGTGACGCAAGGTCACTATATTTTCTTGATATGAAAGAAAATTGTGTTATTTTAATTTGAAAAATAGCGGATCCGGTTTCCGATTTGACTAGACGTAATAAAACATTCCGATAGAACTACTTAAATAATAAAAAGCCTCATATTTCACTTATTTTTTCATAAAAAATAGAAATGGTAAAGAATTAACATTGTTTGAGCATGCAAACAAACGCAATGTTATTATGAAAAAGAGCATAGTTCTAAAATTCAAGTAAAAATACCGAATACGAGTATACAGAAATCTATTGCGTCATATTAACTTGAAAAGTAAGCCAGTTTTGTCTATTGACATTATTGGTCAGGTAGACACAGGACCCATAAAAACAACTATAAGAACTATAAGGCAAAAAGTAATTAGTACAAAGCTTCATTTACGTAGGTTTTGAGACTCGAATGGTGTGTTATGGAAAGCTATAGAATTTCATTTCGCTTTTAAATGAAACGCCGATTGGTTGTAAACAATTGCATTGTACCGTAGAATTTAGATGTACACTGATCGAAATTATCTATTCACCTTTTTACAAAAAAATTAGCCTAGGAGGTTAAATTTATGTGATCCTTATATCATCCTTACCTATAGTCCCGAGTTTTGATCCATTAAGCTTAAGGACGTTCGCGCGTCTGGTTTTGGATTTTTGCCATTAAAAATGTTCGCGTTTGTGTCTGAAGATCGCCTACAGACTACAGGTAAATATTTAGAAAAAGAATTAAAATTACAAACAGTAGAAACAAGCCCATATACTGTTAAAGTAAAATCGTCCATTTTGTTTTCCCTATGAAAAGCTCCTATGTAAGGCCGCGTCCGTTTGACTCCTTCCGGTCACTTACTTTTTCATACCCTAAATAGGTGTTTTGAGACAAAGTCTATTTTTTTGCAACAACAACATTCCGCCTGGTCATCTTATACTTCAACGAAGTTTTAAGCTTCAAATCATACAATACAGTCGATCTACCTTCAATGAAATTCTTAAGAAATAAGTAAATAAACTTAAGCAGTTTCTCTCCATTAAAAAGCAGTTTATCATGTAACGTCTTCAACCACAGAAAACTTAAAGTTTAAAAAATGTTAATAAGGGTCTTTACATGTACGCACAAGAACCGTTCAACAGACACCAACGATACCACTAAAAACTACAAAACCCACATAAGCTTTATACGTTCAAGGTAATATAGCAATAACTCATGGGTCCTTTGTAAGCCCCGCGTTTCATAAAAGTACACGGACAAAGCCAGATTCTCGCAAATGGTCTCGTTTTCATCATTTTCGAATGCAAAACTATCTCTCCAATGTAGATATGCGTCTATCGGTTAAAGTTTACTTTAATGAAGTAACGACACTGCTTTTTGTTTTTTATAAAATATCTTCAATCTTTCGGCTCTGTGAGCTATGTAAGATACAATACAATACAATACAACTCTTTATTGCCTCCAATACAGGAGATATTGCATAGTACAATATGATAGTTTAACATAAAAATGTGCATTAAACAAAATGGGTGCATTAATGATATTAATTGTTATACAAATAGTGGGAAAACATAGTAACATGCCATTATATAGAGCAATTACTTGCGCATATATATGTATTCTCTAAAACTTACATATTTACATGCACATCAACGCAAACATGCAATCACACATACATGCACATGCATGCGTCAGTGCATTCTGCGGATGTGCGCTGTATGGACCGATGGCTACTTTAAACTACTACATGATTTATTATTATTATTATTCAATACGCTTTTATACACTTAGCAATATATTGAAAAGATACTTTCAAAAAGGACTTTTCTGTATTTTTGTCAAGCATGGGGGGTAATGAAGCTCCCATGATACGAATGGTCAGTGCAAAATCATCCAGAGAGGAAAGCTCTTCTGCAAGCGAATTGCCGAAGACAGACCTTACCTCTCTGAAAAATTCAGCTCTGAATGTCTCTGTTTTCTTGCATTGTGACAAATGGTGTACTATTGATTCTGTGTATATCATATTACAGATCTCGCACAAACTTTCAATAAAATGGATTGGTCTCGCCCATAGTTTGGCAATAGCATTCTGGATGTATCTAAAGGAACTTGAATTTGACACCATGTAAACTATACTTTGACTTATTTCAGGATGTAACACTTGAAAAAACATAAATTCTTGATTGATAGTTAAACGTTGTTCCCATAGCTGTTCTTCTTTACCATATATTGCACTACTAATGGTTCTTTTCCACACAGATTTACTAGGTAAAACGTTATCGCTGAAATAATTGTTCAAGAGATAAGATAGGCTGTACTTTGATAATATTGTGCAAATATCTGGTATAAATCCTAATCGTACACTTTGTTTATTGGATGTGTACATATTATATTTACATGTAAAGATTTCTTTTGAAATACAATGCGCGGGTAGACTCAGTATCTTAAATAAAAACATAAGCTTCGTCTTATCGATTTCGCATCCGATTCGATAGAGTCCTAACATCGACTCGGCAATATCTGATCTGGTTCGTTTTGAAAAACCCTGTATCTTTTTTGCTACAAAATGTTGAAAAATAGCTAAGTTTTGTTTTTCTTTTGATCTCATATTATTCCATAGCTCTGCACCGTATAATAATGTCGGACGGACTATTTTTGAATATAAACTTGCAGAGACTAATGGATTTACTTCTGATGGATGAAGTCCTTGACCAACCATTGCAAATAATGCATTACGAGCCTTTTTGATACGAAGATCTATGCAATTACTTTGTTTGAGGTTTGAATCGTGGATAATACCTAGATGTAGTAATGAAGTTACCTGTTTTAAGAACTCGTTTCCAAACATAACTCCCACGGTGGGTTTGACACGGCGTGCACTAAAAACAATGACACACGACTTTGAAACATTAATTTGAATACTCCATTTTCGACAATATAAGTAAACAATATCAATCATTTTTTGTAAATTAAGTGGAGAAATTGCTAACATTGATATATCATCGGCAAATGTCGGATTACTAACGGGCATAGATATTATCTTGCATCCGTATTGGCAATTTTCAAGTAAAGTTAATAGTTCATCTATGTAAATAAGATATAAAAATGTTGACAAAACACCACCCTGACGTACGCCTCTTACGACGTTAAACGTAGATGACGTCATGCCAGAGAATCGTATGATACATCGTAGATCGGTATACATCGCCATGATAATGCGTAGAACTTTATCAACTAGTCCGAATCGTCCTAATTTAAGAAATAAAGATTCGTGTTTGACGCTGTCAAAAGCGCCTTTTTGATCAAGACTGGCGACGTAAACGTCACTCGAACGCTCGACATTGTAGAAAATTGTCTCTTGGACATTGAAAGATGTTGTAATACAACTTAATTGTTTCTGAAATCCTTGCTGTTGGCGACATGGAAAGGATATCTTTGTGTCCTTTATATAGGCGTTTATTCGATCAAGTAACAATTTTTCAAACAACTTGCTAAAACATGGTATTAACGAGATTGGTCGGTAGCTTTCCGGGTTGGTTTTGCTTTTACCATTTCCCTTATAAATAGGGATCAATATGCTAGTTTGCCATTTATCGGGTATCTTCTCGTACTTAATGATTGAATTGAATAAATGACACAATAATTTGGTGACACTCGCGCCTGCGTGTATGACATGTTCGTTAAGGATTCCATCATGTCCCGGGGACTTTCGTTTGCATAGAAAACGTATTACAGTCTCTATTTCTTCTACTGTGAAATCGGATGTAATGTTGGTTATAAATGGGGTTGGTTTCATATTGGTGTAATTCAACAGTTCGTTTTTCAAATTAAAATTTAGAGAATCCTCCTTTGTTATATTATCAAATACTTGGGAAAAATATTGTTTAAATCCCTCAGTTATAGAGTTGCTTTCGAAAGGTTTGTCATTGACTATCAACTTTGAACATGAATTGAATTGCTTGCCACTCTTTTTTCGCAATAGTTTCCAAAACGTTTTGTAATCAATATCTGCTGCCTGATTCAGTTTATCGTAAATTGAGTTTTCAAACCTTTCACGGGCAAATCGCTCGATTCGTCTAAAAGAGGTTTTTGCTTCTTTATATGCAGTGAACTGTGGCGACTGAGAACATTTTGGTCTACCTACTTTGAACCATTCATTGCGTAGGTGTAATGCACGCTTGTATGAATCTTTTACCTCAGCACACCAGTATGGTTTTGCGTGTTTGTTAAATGTACTTTTTGGTAAGACAATTGAGGCTTTTTGTATAATATTTATCAGGTTGTCATTTATAAAATCTGGCGTATAATGGGGCGAGCAATTGTCTGTGATGTTTCCCGAAATGCCTTCATATATACTTAATACAGGACATTAACGATGTATGATCCTTACGATGTTGTTCAAGAAAAGACTTTACGTCATGCAAGAAAATTACATGTATATATGTGCTATTACCGAAGATAACGTCAATAAAGTAGGACCTAGTTTTTTCTGTTTTTCATTTCTTTCTTTCTTTTATCATAAAAGGTTTATATCTTATTGAAGTAACCACCAAAAGGTTAATATTGAACAATATGTCAAGGTTTTATCTTATTCTGAACTTTTCCTATCAAGTACACAATGTATTTCTGCATCGACATTTATACACGATAAGAAATCATATTCTTTCCGTCTTAAAAGTAATAAAAAATTCGCGGAGGAAAATATCATTTAATGTTTTCACTTTGATATATAAATTTGGTTGGTGTTTACATTGTACCTTTTCTACAAATCTTTTACCGTTACAGAAGGAAAGCTATGTTATAAAATGATTCGCTAGAAATTAAGCTTTCTTACAATCCAAATAAATCTGCTTTACTTTGACTTAATGTCCAAAGTCTGTCATGTGATAAGAATTACAGAACGAATCAAAACTGAATACTAACATGAAAGGCACTCTCGTCCACATATGAACACAACTTGTGATTGGATCATGTCATGACATTTTGAAATTGTATTAACATATCTTTTAAGTGGTGTCAATTCAATTAAATACCACTGGACCTGTGAAAGTGATCGCGATTCTATAAGCTATTGAAGAACGAGTGGTTCCTAGCTATATCCTATGTTTCACGTATTATAGCGTTGCAAGTGATGTCTATGCGCCCAGTTAGTAATCGGCTGATCAGTTCCTAGGGCTTTTTTTGCACAAAAAGAAAAGGTTCTGGACAGTGAAGCCTCATTCGAAAGATGTTCTGCTTGTACGCAATTTCTAAAATAGCGTTACAAACACACAAATACGTTTTTATGAGGTCGGTCCTATAATCGAATTATGATTCTATAACAAACGAGCAATACCTTTCGATGGTCGAAGCCTTAATTTTTCATCCAATCTCTCCTAGTACACAACTGCATCTTAAGACAAAGTCGAGAATAATAACTCTTTGACCTCATAATACCGGATATTCTAAAATCAATATCCACTAATCCGCTAATAATGTCCGTGGCTTAAGACGGTTAAATTGGTATTGTTTCGCCTAAAGACACAATTTTGGTATAATTATACATCAAAATCATGTCGTCCATAAAAATGAAATTAAATATGCATTGCAAATGCACGACCAAAGTTTTATACAGGAATGTGGTTTTCAAAACGAAATGAACAGAATACTTGTTAGACATTGAATAAAGAATAAGCTTGATGTCACGCGCAAAAGAATCCAATCGAAAAATCTTGTTTTTATTTCTCCAAAACTTGAATAGTTCATCCGAGGATGTCATTATATGAAAACATTTAATGGCCAATGACTTCCATGCTAATAACGTTGAAGCCGGCGTCAAAGCTTAGTGGTAGCACGTTAGACTTTCATTCGATATGTCCTTGGAGCGATTTTCGAAGGCGGCAAAACTTCTTTCCGACTATTTGTGTTCCACCGATGAGTTGATTATTGTAGATCTATGTTGGATAACAGCTGGAGGCTAGGACAGGATGTAATGGTAGTACTGGTGTGCGAAATACCAGAAATCTATTGTTAGCTACTCTAGCCGCGGTATAACTTAAATATTGTTGAAAGTGGTGTAAAAACCTATTCAAACACACAAACAAAAACAACGTTGAACAGCACAAAGAGGACAACATTTGAGTCCAGTCGCGAAAAAAGGACTATCTAGGAACTACTTTAATGAAATACTTTATAAAGAGGTGGGTTTCAGTAGAGATAAACCGGATGTCGCATTTTAAGTATTCTTTCATTGGCAGATAGAATGGTCATTTTTCACGGTCTGACTATGTTCTACAATTAGCAAGTGATGCCTATCGTCAAGGCGCCTGGTTAGTAATCGGCTACTACACTGATCACAATCGATCAGTTCTTTTATCCAATCTCTCCTAGTACACAACTGCATCTTAAGACAAAGTCGAGAATAATAACTCTTTGACCTCATAATACCGGATATTCTAAAATCAATATTCACTAATCCGCTAATAATGTCCGTGGCTTAAGACGGTTAGATTGGTATTGTTTTACAAAAAGACACAATTTTAAAATAATTATTCATTAAAATCATGTCGTTCATAAAGATGAAAATAAATATGCATTGCAAATGCACGACCAAAGTTTTATACATGAATGTGGTTTTCAAGACGTAATGAACAGGATTCTTGTTAGACATTGAATAAAGAATAACCTTGATGTCGTGTGCAAAAGAATCCAATGGAAAAATCTTGCTTTTTTCTCTCCAAAACTTGAATAGTCATCCGAGGATGACATTATATAAAATCATTTAAGGACCAACTTCTATGCTAACAACGTTGAAGCCGGCGCCATAGCGTAGTGGTAGATTATCATTCAAAATGTCCTTGGTTCGATTCCCGACGACAGCCTAAAATTTTTCCGACTATTTGTCTTCAACTAATGGGTTAATTATCCTATACCTACGTGGGATAGCATTTGGAGGCTAGGAAAGGATGTAATGGTAGTATTGGTGTGGGAAAAACCAGGAATCTATTGTTAGGTGCTCTAGCCGCGGTATAACTGAAGGATTGTTGAAAGTGGAGTAAAACCCATTCAAACACACACAAAAACAACGTTTAACAGCAGAGAGGATAAGATTTGTGTCCAGTCGCGCAAAAAAAGGACAATCTAGGAACTACATTAATGAAATACTTGAAAAAGAGGTTCATTGGAAGATAGAATGATCATTTTTGATTTAGAAAATCAGCCAAGCACAAACAGTTTCGACCCAGGTCAGACTGCGCAATTTGCACAGTCTGACTATGTTCGACGATTAACTACCAAGATGGGCTATTTCTCCTGACGTGTCACAATTGTTAATATTAGAGCTTGCAGGTCCATCCTAAACAAACTGTCAAACATCTCTACGACTTTAATTCCCTCGTGACAATTTAACTAAACTGACTCCGGTCAGTCTATAGACTGTATGTGGGGAATATATCCTAACAGATGGTTAACGGTATTAAATACGAGGAGCTGTCAAATCCACTTCAATCATCAACCATAATATTCCAGACTAAACAGATCCTATATTTGCAAAAAGAGCTTGTGTGAGTACTGGCAGGAACGATATTTCAAGGACTTGTTGTTTTATTTAATGGGAAACTAAAATCTATAGACTGAACTGGAGTCTTCTTCCCTGTTTGAGGACTTCAAACGAATCTTAAAAATCGAAGTAGAAAATTGACACTTTTAATGCGATTGAAGCAGATAGCAAATTTCTTAATCAATAATACACTTTAAAGTTTTTGATTGGCCCGTTAAGACTGATATTTTAAGATCACTAATATTTTTTGAAAGTGATCAGAAACTAAAGGTTCGGTCCCACAGACAAAAGGACCAAATCCTTTGCTTAATGGACACGGCGGAAGAGCAAAGGATTTTCATCTGTTCTCATACGCTTGAAACAAAAATGAAATCGGTGGCAAAAATTTCGAAAACAAAATAGAAAATATTAGACGTTTAAATACTGTAGCCGGGCTTTTGTGTGGATGCCTTGCGGATAAGAGCGGTTTACAAATCAGAAGGGGCTACTGGGTGTAATTGTGACGTGTTAGAATAGAGGAGATAGCGAATGCATAAAGCATTTAACGTATTCAAATGACGTACGCTGAACGGAAACAGAAAGTATACATCGCGGATCATTAAACTTTGCGCAATGTATTCACTTACATACTGAAATGTCCGTATTATTTCCTTTTTATATACTTCCCGAGTACCTGATAATTACGCCCTCTGAACGTTTTCATCCATAGCGGATTAGAGATCTGAGAATGCTTAACGGATGCATCAGGATACAGAAGAAGAATGGCGTATGGTATCTGATACACACGAATAACGCCGTTCCTTGTAAAGACCCGGTCCCACTTATCTTACGCATGCATAGAGGATGTATTGTACGTATGAAAATCTTAACATCCGCAAAAAAGGCGCTTTTGTATCTGTTTGGTACCCAGACCATACGCTTTAATGTGCTCTGTCCGGCGACCGACCTTCATTGTTAATATCTCCGTGAAGATAGTTTTGAGTTGCACTAAACTTGTAGAGCGGATATTTTTTCCACTGTTTACGACGATATAAATACGAATCATTACGATAAAAATACTCTACGTATCCGACACCATCTGTCGTACTTCAGGTGTATTCTCAATCAATCTGTTTTGCTATATACTTTACATATCCGATATTTTACGTTACGTATATTCGCGAAAAAAATGCCAGTTTTCATCAATCGTTTGCGAACGGATTACAATTTCTCCTCCGCCTTGTCCTTTTGTGTCCGTTTGACAGTGGGACCGGGCCTTAATGTTCGCATCTACATCGTATTTAGAGGAACCTTTATCCGGGCTTAAAGTTTTGGGCAGCTGAAAACTTTCTACGCGTTTGAAATCACAATAGACGGGCGCTTGACGGACAGAGCGTACGCAACTCGTATATAAGATGCAAAGCGTCTTTTCAGTGGGTGAAAGGATTTAATCCGCAATGCATCCTTAAGTGCAGAGGGACTGGGTCATAGTGTAAAGGACGACGTTCGTGAATATATGGGATAAAATAACCTGAAAATTATAACCCTTATTTCTTGATTTAATATTTTATTTTAATTTCATCTTCACTTTTTTTTCAATAGCATTATCATAAGTAATATTATTATAAGTAGTTTAGTAGTAGTAGCAGCAGTAAGAGTAGTAGAAGTAGTATAAGGCATTACATTCCAACAAATTTACATTAAATTGATACATAGATTAATAAACCAATGAATACGATTAAAACTACCGGAACTGGACAATATGGACTTATCGTTTATATGACACTGATTCAAAATTTCAAAATACCGAACCATAAAAGAACCGTTGTAGTGTTTAGATTTGCAAAACATGGTTCAAATTTAGAGACATTTGATGTTCATAAGTGAACATAAATTCATCATGGCTCCAAGTTAAAGGAAAAATACGGCTTCTATTTTTTCTTTGTTGTTTAAATGGGTTGTGCATAGCGTTAGTTTGGAAGAATTTGTCAGTGGAAATTGAAAAATTCAAATGTTCCCTTTTTTCGTGAGTAGTTATTGGTGCTAAGATAGCCCAAAGAAGTTTTGATTATCAATGTCAACTTTCATAAAATGCCTCCTATATAACTTCTTAAATCAAAGAAAAATGCATTTAAAGAATCCTTGCATCTAGAAACAGCCAAGTTTTTTCTGACTAACATCAGATATGCACCTTTTGCCTTAGAACATTTAAATGACACCATCAGCTCGTTTTGGCAACTAAGGAAAGAAACTCACATTTTTCCAATGGAATTTGGTTGTTCGGCAATATCTTCGTAATAAGGCTCCGACAAATCATAAAAAAACTACTTTAAATCTTGCCTTTACACACACGCATCCATTCAGAGATCTCATCATAACCATTGCCTAGATTTGAGTAACCTTGGTTTCTCTTTACTTTTTAGAGTCCTAATTTTGAAGCTCGACATAAACACAAGTATCGCAGTTATCTCGACTATTGCTATCATTCGTGTTTAACAACAATTTGGAAAATAATTGTTCATTGACAGTTCAAAAAATAAGCCTTTTCGCCAAAAGACTTTTGTACAAATACAATTATTCTAGTGCGAAATTTCTTTTGTGGTTCAGTATACATGTGCACGCACATCACTTGTTCAGTATGATTGTTCTATAACAATAGCATGCACATAAGTAATACATAGGACGATTTGCTGAGATAAAAATTACATTTTTTTTCGACAAGATTGATGAACATAAATATTATTAATTCCCTTATTTCCAACTTACAAAAATGTTCTTTTACAATGTCAATCTAGACGTAACTTTTCTGTACCAGGAATTCACTTTATAAAAAAGCTTTGAATCATCAATAATGGGCCGACCATCTTTGATTATAAGATCCTATGTTATCTACTTTGAATAAAAAAGGAGAGTGATAGTCTGTGGTATTTCCTCTTAAATACGCAATTAATGTCTTCAGTCAACTCATTTATAACGAGCCTTGCATGTTTCTGTACCAAACGTTTTTAGGGCAATAGACTTTCCATTAAACCACAGAACTGCTCATTTTAGACGTAGAAAGACGAATATCGCCGCTTTCAATATACCTTAATACGACCTTGTGTTTTATACGAGTTATTTAAATATCCCGTCAACCCAAAAATCAAAAAGATGACTGGACACCTACGGTACCCATTGCTTCGAGTGGTTTCTCACACCAGTTCATTAATCATTCAACTCAACCAGGAATTCAATTAAAAATCGCTATAGGAAAGTGACATTTTTAAAACTTCACGTGAAATTATAATTATATGTTATAAAATTTTGTGACCTAATGATGTATAAACCAAATGTGATACCTTGGACGATCCCCGGTAGCAGCAAATATTCTTTTCGACATTTAACATCCATCAATCGGTAGGTATTCGTAAAAACATAGCTGGTTGAGTTGCAGAAGGCCCGGAAAGAATGTAATGATAGAACTAGAGTAAGAAATAACACAAAGCTATGGTAAGGTACTCTGGTCGCCTCAATTTGGCTGAAATATTGCTTTAAGTTGCCTTTCGATTTTTTTCCTCTACTACGTTACACAGGCGTATAACAGTTCAGGCATGAAAATCAATAAACATGTGTAAGACACGGGTATCTCTGATGGTAGTTTTTTAGAGAAGACAAGGGGGGGCCTTGTCTTACACACGTGTAGGATCACTCTTTGAATGACGTCGCAGTTACGTCATCTAACGCATGTTATGGCGGTATTTCTGACACATTAGTGTTGAAAAACTTATTTATCAATGTGAGGAAAAGAATCTGCTTACTAAGGCTTGCTAAATTACTTCTGCTTCTTAGAATACCAATCTAGACTCGGTTAACGTAATCTCATGGGCCAACTTATTTCTGACCCCGGGCGGGTACTGTTGCCCGCATTACCAGACTATCTCTCAGAAAGCGGGCTACCAACTCTAGACTGGTCCACATATCGACTACCAGAATAGCCTAGAATAGGCTATTCTGATAGTCGACAGTGAGACCAGTCTACACCCGACCCGAAAGCGGGCGAGAAATAAGTTGGCCCTAGGAAAGATCCTTTTTATACCATTTCATGTATTTTTGTAGAAAAAAAACTGATAGATTCTATCATTTCGGGGGATTAGGGCGTTGAAAAGTTTTCGACCAGATAATGATTGTTCGTGATGTATGCACGAGTGTAAGCCATCAAACCTGATATTGCCGGGATGCAATAAAAACGAAACGGATATTTTGTGTGAGAAAAATCTGATTACAGAATCTAATTCAATTGGTTTCGATGATTGGGATCAGTGATGGTTGATTATTTTCTGGGTTTTCTTTGTACGACGCCGGGTTTTTGTCGGGGCCATATAATCTTCTTCCAGCATTGGAATTGGTATTGTGAATAGCCTGCACGTGTTTAGGATTGTTATGATCGAAATGAAGATCCCAGTGTACTATTAAACAAATTAAACTGCTGACTCAATATCCCTGAGAAATGTCCTCTCAACGTTCCTAGTACAATATCTTAGTACAAATAGATCATGCATAACTTCTTTCCTGTGGGGTGATTTTGTGGGTTCGTCTGTTAACGTCTGTTTGGTGGAAAGTGGAAAAATCAAGGGAATGTAAAAAAAATACTATTTCAACCGATAGTTAAAGATAAAAAAGACTCGCGGGGTAGAGTACCATAATTATTTTCTCACTAGATCTATCAAAAAATATGTTTATCTTCTAATAATTGTGCATCGGTCTTATATTTTAATGCTTAAAAATGCCTCATCCATTATCGAAGAAAAAATATTGAAACTTGTAATGAACCACAAAAAAGTCACATTATTTAGACTAGTAGAAAATAGTGAAAAGTGTGAGATATTTAATTTTCTTTTGTGTAAATAAATTCAAATGGACGCCAATTTAAAACAAATCCCCCCTTTTTAAAATTTTGGCTTTATTCTTTGAATATGATGGGTATAGCGTAGGTACTCTCTGCTTTGGATCGAAAAGATTTGTCGGTGGAATTCTGTAAAAATCGATTTTTTCCAATTTTCATTAGAAGATACAGGTGTTAAAATACCCAAATAAGTGTTGATTATCCGTGTCGATTTTCGTTAAAAAAATCTCCGAGATTCCTTTCCAAATAAGAGAGAGAATTTTAAGAATTCTTGCAAAGGAATCAACCATTTTTTATATATTCATTTACTTTTTTATTTTTCATTTTTTTTTGTGACGGATGTCAGTTAATCACATGTTCTCCCTAGAATATTTGAATGATACAAACAGCTCGTATTGGTAACTAAGAAATAGTACACAAGTATTTCCAGGAAAATTGTTTTTTTTTTTTTTCGACAATATGTTATTGTCCCGACATAGCACTAAAAACTACCCAAAACTCTTTCTTCACACGCACGCATCTTCTCAGACCACACATTGCCAACCTTTGTCTAGATTTGAGTAAGTTTGATTTCTCTATACCTCCAGGCTTCTGTATTTGGAGTACGAAATAGACTAGCATATCACCGTTATCTCAACTTTTGCTATTATTATATTATTATAAATTTTGATTACTTTATTTCTTTCATTCGAAAATATTCACTGATTAAAGTGATTAGTTTATTAAATGATCATATTTCGTAACTTCTCGATAATCCACTTAAAGGTATTCACCATCGCTTGTTTCAGTGTGATATCGATTTATATTTCATTGAATCAACAGCAAAAGCTAATGTTTCACGAGTGGTCGAGTCACGAGTGAAAGTATAGCTTTTGTTGTTCACGAAACGAAATATTAATTGATCTTACTCGAAAAACAAACAATCATTGTATTTCTTTAATGTAAAAAGAAAAAAATTAGATCAAATTATCTTAAAACGTTCATGGTGATGTCACTTTTTGTGCTCCGCTTAGATGGCGTCAAATATGGTAAAATAAAAGAAAACGGGATATAAGTTTTTGATAATTTCACGAGTTAGTGTATAAACTGTAATTCTGACATGAGCACAACCTTAAAAATGTAGCTGTTTTATCATATTTAACCTAAGCCAGTAAAATGTTACCAAATGCAAGGTCTGGGTTATATTGTCACTTTATTGCACCATACAGACCTTTAAAAAAGCTAATTTTAAAGAATCTCCCTATTTCATTTTTATCATTGTTTGTCACATGACCCTTCTGTTGATAATACTTCCAGGTCTTTGATTCCCGCTTTGAACTAAATCAGTGTGCCAAATGCTTGAAACAAATAGTTTGAAATGCCCCTGAATTTGACAATTCAATTAAAATTCATTTTAAACATTGATTTAATTTAGCTGGTTTAGTGTTTAGTCGATCTGATATGTGGAAAAGTGTTTCCTGGTACATTCAGACAACCATTTGGCCTGGACTGTATTATCTTCCTCAGAAAAATTCAGACGTTTATGAATTAACAATAGAACAATATTTTTGCTTTAACGTCTGTCTACAAGGAAATAGACAGACAATGACCGTTTATTATTTCCAATCGGTGCACTGTTAGACTGTCTTCGTTTCCAGTAATGTTCTTTCTTTGTTGTTCCAAAAACTTAGGCTCAGACAGAAGTCGTTGTCCATAGTTTGATTAGATTTCGACGCCTGCTAATGCTTTCTATGACAATGAAGATGCATCATAGGAAATATTTCAATTACAGCAAATTACGTAACTAAGCAATTGGGATAAATAATTTTACAAAAAATGTAACTAACCAATAGGGATAAATAATTTTACAAAATAAAATATAAACTACCTCCGTTCAATTAAACAAAAGGTTTTTTTAAAGTTTGTTAAGCTTTGATAAAAAAAGAATCTCATTTTAGCATCGGCATCATTCTTAAATGTCTTATTCGTATTTTCTTTAAAAATCTTATGATAAGAGAATACAGTACGAGGGTTGATCCAAAAGTTCGTAAAAAGAGGTTATAAATTATCAGAAAAGTTAACTATACAAACATAAACCATACAGACTTTTAATGCATCATCTGTGTAATAAACGTGGAAATTTTTTAATGTTTACATTCGAAAGCGTCTGAAAAATGCACGAAACATGACAGAGACCCCCTACTAAGGCGGGGGAGCAAGAACGTCAAATGCGACGTCAATAATAACTCTTTTCTATATAGTCTACGCTAACTCTCATGCCTTTCTGTACCGGATACGTCTACTTACAGAAATTATCCACATCCCATTTGAAATCAAATTTGTTTAAAATTTCTATATGCATGGTATTTTTAGTAAAGTGGAAGGCCAAATGCAGGATTTATTTTTTGGACAATAATGAGAATCAATTTGAAAATGTTCGTTCGTTGAAACCTAATTATATCATTCGAAATACTCCTTTGAAGCCTGACCCTCTTCGAATAACTGACATGTCTTTAGGAACACTCTTCTGCACACTCTTATCATTTTTCTAAATTATCTGAAATATTTGGATTGATGAATAGCATAGGTCATGTCAAAATTCGAAAATTAAAGGGCATTCATGTTTTGGTGTTGACGTCTAGTCATTTTTTCTTCGAATATTCAAAATTATTTAATATATTCTGTGTCCGTTAAAAGTCTCACAATATCTTTAAAAAATAACAAATAATTTCACTTTGCTTCCTTTTTTAATTTAGCCTGGAATACCAACTAGAGTTTCAGAAAACTTACAGAAAACTTGTTTTATTTAACAGATTTTAAATATTTTTTCACGCTGCCCCGCCTTAGCATATATATGTTTCTATGGTTACGTATTCTAAGACCGCTCAAGATAATTCTGCAAAAATAATAACAGTAATGTGCTCCATAGTTACTAAACTTCAAATTAACCAAAATATATACTGAACAAGCTAGAAATGCGAAAGCTATTAGCCTATTCTCCGAACTTCTGTATCATCCCTCGTATATAGTGTAAACACTTTAATGTCGGTTACGATTAGACAATCTTTTGCACAAGATCTCTCCAACGCAGTTTCGAATGGTTAGTCAGCTTTAAAAATAAAAAAAAGAAGACAGGTAGATTACAAAAGTCAAATCGAGAATATCTGTAGACTGATACCTATGCACGATATTGTAAGTTGAGAAGAATTCTGTAAATATCCTTAGGAGGGTTAAAAAAAATCGACCAAAAAGGCCATATATCCATCCCGCATAAACCGGGAAAAAGTGTCAAAAAGAAGTTCCGTGAGATAGTTTATAAGTAAATCAGCTGACTCCGGTCAGTCTATGGAAGATGTATTGGGAATATATCTTAACAGATGGTAAATAGTATCGAATATGAAGAATTGTCAAACCCACTACAATCATGGCTAAGAAGAAGATTCATGGAAAATCATGCTTCACGTGGCATTAAATTCTAATACTAGACAGCTGCATAAAAGGATCGGTTGATTGAATGGAGTTTAACACGCCGCTTTCAACATTTTTTTCAGTTATATCGCGGCGGCTGGAGCACCTAACAATGGACTCCTGGTATTTCTATCACCAGTACAACCACTACATTCTTTCCTAACCGCCAGCTGCTACCTCACATATGTCTACGATTATCAACCCATTGTTTAGAGACAAATCGTCGGAAAAAATGAGTGCCGCCGTCGGGAAAGGAAACGAAAGTTTTGTGCTAGAAAAGTCTGATTGCAAAATCTATTTCAATCGCTTCCAACCATTGGTCTTGCGATCAAGATGACAAGACGTCGCAAACAATTTTCCAATTATATCCCGCTTTGCACGTGTGTGCAAAGCGGGTATAATTGGCAATCTGTTTGCATCGTTTTGTGATCCTGCACACTGGGTAGGATCAGCGATGTTGATTAAACTCTATCTTTTAACATCGCCAGTAGTTCTTGCATCAAACCCCACTCGTTATAGAGCCTACAATAAGTGTGGATTGGTATGATAGACAAGAAAAGCCAAGAGTACCGCTGTTGCATTGATCTGATAATTCACTGTCAATAGTTCACAGAATCATTTTCCGGCTCTACAAATTCGATCGCTGCTACAACTTTGCATACTTTTGATAAACATTCCTAGTAAAAAGAATGTCAACATTTTTTTTTACTTGGACTAATATGATTACGCCCAAATAAGGTTGTGTGCAGTGTGCAACTTAGTTACAGGGTTGTAGATATTATGGTATCTTAAATGAAAAATATGGGGGAAATGTGTACTATAGGTAGATTTTGCGCGGTGAGCCATGGAATCAATTTTTTACTGTAAGATTCTCGTTGCATTTATTCGAAAAAGATAAAACAGGTTAAAATTAACGCATTAAGGAAGTTTAAAATATACCTTTTAAACCAACATAATTGCAATCCAATAAAATAAAGAACTCTGATTGGTTTAAATCGCATCACGTGGGGAAATCCATTGCACCTTATTTCTGTATAAAATGCAATAGGTCTTTCGGGAAACCCCCAAAATTCGATCGGCAAGTCCTGTGTTGTAGGAACTCGAATTAACCTAGTTCCCGATCATCAACGCAACATTGCTATTCAATCTATTATGAATTGATATATTTTCGAAAGAATTTACGATAACAAGCATGCAGTTCTGATTCTGAGCCGACCTAAACTTAGAAAACAGCGAGTCGACGAAGACCTTCAAGCAACCCTCTTAACAAAGACCGACCACGCCGTTTTCGTTCTAAAATTCAGCCTAACTTGGCAGAAACAAGCTTATTTGTCATAAGTACCTCTACGAATTTTAATGTTGTCTTTTATTTGTGTATCATTTGTTTTACTATATGACATTTCACTTCGATAGCGAGATAAACAATACACGATCGTGTAATTTATACGCGCACAAAGTAGACTTGAAGCTTTAATGTTTGGCTGAGTATTTTAATAGTTTCTTTGATCTAGATGATTGCAATTATAAGGGACGAGTGTCTTTTTCACTGCGTTTATTGGGGTATAAAGTGCAATTGCCTTAGCACATGGCTTAATCATAACGCCCTACGGGCGTTATTTGCCATGTGCTAAGGCAATTGCACTTTATACCCCAATAAACGCAGTGAAAAAGACACTCATCCCTATAGTAATTGCTAGACATGAAACGTAAGGTTCACGCAAACATATACTTTCATAATTGCATTGAAGGGATCAAGTTAAATTCCTATCATTTGCCTTTTTATTATACCCGATTTACCTATGGTAATAGACTCAGCGCCTACGTCAGAGCTCAGTTTTGAAAATACACCTATAGCTAGTTATTAAAAAATGTATCTTACTTTTATTTAAAAAAAAATATTAATGAAAATGTATTTTGAGTTCCAAAAGAAAATGTGCACTCTCATTTGCATATAATTGCAATCTATTAAAATAAAGAATTTTGATTGGTTTAAATCGCATCACGTGGGGAAATCCATTGCACTTTATTTCTGTATAAAATGCAATAGGTATTTCGGGTTCGGGAAAACCCCGATCTTCGATCTGCATTTCCTGTGTTGTAGGAACTCGAAAACCCCTCGTTTCCCTTCCATACCATAATATTGCTATTTAATATATTAGAAATTAAGATGTTTTCGAAAGAATTTATGATCAAAAGTATGCAGCTCAGATTCTGAGTCGATATTTACAGTGAGTCGACGAAGACCACCAAGCAACCCTCTCAGCTAAGCTCGACCACGATAGTTTCGGTTTAAAATGTGGAATAACTTGTCAAGATTTTGTTTTGATCATAAGTACCTCTACGAATGTCAAATTGTCGTTTATTTGTGTACCATTTGATTAACTTTATGCCGTTTAACTTCGATAGCGAGAAAAGAAATACACGATCTAAAAATAGATTGTGTAATACGCGCAGAAAGTAGACTCGAAACTTTAATGTTTAGCCGAGGATTTTAATAGTTTCTTAAACCAAGAGGATTGAAATTATATGGGCCGAGTGTCTTTTTCACAGCGTTTATTGGGGTATAAAGTGCAATTGCCTTTGCACATGGCTTAAACATAACGCCCTACGGGCGTTATTTGCCATGTGCTAAGGCAATTGCACTTTATACCCCAATAAACGCAGTGAAAAAGACACTCATGCCTATAGTAAATCTAATTGCAAATTTTAGATATGACCCTTTAGAAACGAGGCAAAAAATCCGATTTCGATAATACTGCATTTACTGTGGAAACACGGTCAGCACATATATTGTTGATTTTTGCCATCCTCAAAATGTCATTTTAGTTAGAGAAATTTGCTTTTATGCCATTTACTAGTTTGACTAGGGACTCCTTACATTTTCCAAACAGAAGCCTGGGTTTCATAACGCCTGCATCAACATTAGAAATCGCTACATTGATTGGACAGTAATGTCAGATCAAACAGTGCAAAGGCGTTCTGCAATATAATTATTACTGACAAAGGACGACACGCAGGCGGATAACATAATGAAATGATTATTTTAATTTATGGAAAGTTGTTTTTTTCTCACACGGTGTTTATTTTTGCCCAACTACGAAAATTGTAAGGCAAACTGCGTTGTTGCGTAGTGTACAATTGTCATTCAATTGCGAATTTACAGCAAGGGAGGGGGTGGGGGGAACAAGGATAAGACTAAATGTAAATCCATAATAATCATTCATCAACTATAGGGTGCACAATCAAATCACTCAAAATCAAATATCCTTTACTAGCCAAAAATTATTGAGTGTCGTGTGCTATATTTCTCAAGGCATTGATAGTCAAGATTTGGTTTCGAGGTTTGTCATACAAAGTCGTGTGACGGTGCGTGACGTAAATTTTAAAAGTGTACATTTTCTTTTGGAACTGAGTATATTTAGAATGTCATGATGCAGAATTACAATTCAAATGGATTAGAGCGATGACAAAGTCTGCTGAGTTCTTTTCCAGACGTATTTCATTTTATTAAGATAATAATTTAACAACGTTGTAAGAAAAACTGGTCACCAATAGAAATTATCTAAATGTTAAGGAAGTAAGTTATACTGAGACCTTATGATATAGTTTAGTGTTACAGTGGTTACTATGTACTCTGAACATTATATTTTAACGAAAATCAAGAGCTAATTATGCGGTAATAGGGTTTAATATTTTACCTTGATTATCAACTTATGTTCTTTCCATCAAAGATATCAATGAACAATGCCTACATTAAATCAAAGTACTGAAAGTACTGATAAGTTGGAATGCGTTCGAGAGACGGCGACCTCAAGCTACTAGCGAAGCTGACGCCTCCCGCCCACTACAGGTGATCACATAACACGTCTCGTCTTTTGACGGGCGTATATAAATCAATGTATTTCAACAACGAGAGACGCTTAAACCCCTGAATCGCTATACAGGCCTAATTGTTGAAGAGGGGACATTATTCGAATTATAAGCAGTCATAATAGACCCTGCCAACCCATTCTTTAAAGGGAGACTAAAAATTAGCCCTACCCTGCCACGCCCATATTAATGGACTAATGAAAATTTTGCCAACAATATTTGAAGAGGGTCATCAAAGGAACATTCTTGTAAAGTTTCATTGAAATCTGCCCAGTGGTTCAGGGGGAGATGTCGTTCAGAGATCTCGGGCTCAAAATAAGCCCCACCCTGTCATACCCATATTTATTGGCCAATTATAATATAGCGACAATTTTTAAAAGGGTCACCCAGGGAACATTCTGGCAAAATTTCATTGAAATTGGCCCAGCGGTTTAGGAGAAGAAGAAGTTCTAAGAACACGACGAACGACGGAAACAGGGTGATCATAAAGCTCGCCTTGAGCACGTTGTGGTAAGGTGAGCAAAAAAGAAAGAAAATGACACGACGCACAAGCGAATACTTACACACTCAAAACAGTTTTTATATTGTTTTTTCAATAAACTTCTGCTCCAATTGAGTTATCAATTACATTTTTAATTAGAAGTATCACAAAGTGGACCTCAACAAGTAATTTGTCCATGATGAAAAGCTATTTTCGCAGGGAAGTCTTTTACTTCATGAGTTGGAATCTCAAGACAATTTTTGGACAAAGTTCAATTGTGATTTCGACCTTTGTGACTCAAAAATTGGACACTTTCTCGGGTCATTGACAACATTTGTGTCAAGTTTTATGATTTTGTGTCAATTGGTTGTTCAGTTAGAGTGGAAACTATTAACTGTTAAAATTTACTGATGACCGTGACATTTATGACCCCGAAACGATAGCGCATTTCTTTGTGTAAAGTTTCGTTAATGCAGGTCAATTGCTTCTCCGTTTATCTAGCGGAAAGCAAAAGGTCAATGGACCGAGAGACAGACATGATGAAATCAATATATGCTCATCTACTTCTAAGTTGGGGGTACAGTTAATAATATCGTGAAATTGATAAGGTGAACGATTTTGGAATGATTTAAGCATGATATTGAATGAGTGAGCGGAGCGAGTTTTGAGTGAAATTTAAGGGAAGGAATCCAATGTCGCTTATTTTGTTCAGGATGATTAAAATATGCATAAAAGTTCAATCATTAGCATTCTAATTCGTCAAGAACCAATCAGACCCTTTAAATTTCATTTATGTCAGTGAAATCGCGATTTGGTTCTTGCTTAATTCAATTTGAATGTGCATGTTGTTCTTATTTTTTATGTTTTTAATTGAGATGAATGTCAATTTCACGATGTAACTTAACTGTATGTTGGTGCTCTTAAACGTGTTTATGTGTAATAGTCAGGCGGCCATATGGGAATAAGTGAGCTAGAAATCGAATTTGTGGGCACTTTCGCGGCATGAAGGGCAACAGGGTTTAAGTTGAAGAGTAATATCTGCTCTTTCATAATTTGCCTGTTGCCCCATCGAAATATCATTATTAAGGTCAAAAAATGAGGTCAAAGGTCATTAGGTACAAAGGGGGGTAAATTTCGATAATTATGGAATATAGGCTATGAATGACGGGCATTTGTAAGCTGTAAGTATCAGAATCACATTGTAATGCCTTTAATCTATAGACTAATTGTTTTCTTAACATCATGCACAATTATTTTGTTATATTCGTCCACCTGTCTGTCATTATTTTCAGTTTTTAAAGGAGGCAAATGAAAGGCTGTGCTCCTTTTTTTCAGTTAAACATATAAAAAAATTAATTTATCGTTAGTTTTTCTTGTGCGATTTTTTTATGATCCTTATCTGTTTTGGGTGAATATAACTTTTTCACGATCGAAAATTATATCTATAATTGCAAGCACTTATCCTCTGACTATCCGTATAATGGAAAATATGTTACTTTTAAATACCCCATATAGAAAACTTTATTTTGGCTTATAATTTGTATTCTTTGATAAAATTTTTGTGTTCTTTTTTTTTTTTTTTTTTTTTTTTTTTTGGGGGGGGGGGGGGCAAATATAACTTTTTCGCAGCTTTATATCATTTTTGTAATTGTAACCAGGTATACCATTACTACCAGGGTAATTGTAAAATACGTTATTTTGAAATACTCAACATAGGAAATATTATTGGGCCTTTCACCGGTGAACTTTAGCAATACACGTGATAATAATAATACTGATCAATTAATCTGTAGCTAAGAAAGTTTTAATAAATTTCGAAGTGATTGAATGCAAATAATAGATGTAACGAAAATACGTTACACCCCAGAATTTTAGTTTTAAAATTCGCCTATATTTCAGTTTTGCCTTTTATTTGATTTTTTTTAATGTTTAATTTCTCATAAAACCGTTGTTGCAAAACACGACAAATCATGAAAGAATTTTTAATGCATTTTAAATCGACAGATCTACGTTACAGCGGAAGAAAAACGTAACGAATGTAATTGTATTTGTTACGAAATGTGATCCTACTATTCTATAAAACGGTTAAAATCTTTCTTCTATATTAACATTATCCTGTTCTATTGCTAATTGAGTGTGAACCAATTTTTAGAAAGATAGAAGCGTAAAAATGCATCTTATCTTACATCATTTTATACATCCATAATACTACATTTTGTATATGAGTGCAACCTACCCGTATTGCTTATTTTATGTACATGATGTCGATAAATGTAGACGAGACCAATTAAAAGTTGGGTCAATGCGCATCATTGAAAAATGCCAATTATGTATTTAGAAAATTATCAAGGATAATAAATCGATCACTTTCAGCCAAAAGAACATATCTTACGGTGTAACCTTGGTAGCGCGATACGTTGATCCTTTAAAGTATTACGATATTTGAATTCCGGATTAAACAAAAAACACGGTCTCTATGATCAAACGGTGTCCTTTCGAACAAAAAGAAAAGAACTTTAGAGCAATATTTATTTATCAATACAAATTAAATTGGCGTTTTGAAAAAAAAAATCAAAGTGCTACATCTTTGGTTTTATACACGAAAAAGAGTCCTTAAATATGCACCACAATGTTACCGATTGATTTTAACATAATGTTGCCTCGGCTTACCACATAGAACAACAGTCGATCAATGATTAAGAAAAACGTATGTTAATTAACGGCTCAACCAACAGCCGGTGTGGAAAGGCAATATCTCGAATTCGGTTTCTTTCGACGAATTGAGCAGCGAAATATACATATATATATTAGACCCTGATAAAAGAGCTTTTTACTTTCAATCAAGACCAAATGCTTTTCTGACGTGGTAGAAATTTGATCGACACACCAGTAGCACTATGCGTTATTAGTGTAAATATACAGACATAAGATAGCGATTAAAATATATTAAAGATTATAGTTCCGTAAACAAGCTATTCGTAATAATCACATGTAGCTTAACATATACTTGAAATAGTAAGATGCAGTGGGATTTCGGAAAAAAGATATGATACACGTATAGAACAATGTTTGTCAAAACAACACATTACATAACAGATATACATTTCAACAGAAAGAAAGGTTAGGGTAAATTGTTCTAAATGAAATAAATTACTTTATAAAGCTTTGCTTTTTTAATTATTTTTATTAGTTATCTACGGAGTATGTTACTTTTTCGTCTGTATATTCACATAAGATATTAAGTGGTGTTTTTGAGATTGCCTTTTGCAGTTCTCAATTCTATATTATCACATACCGAGGTAATTTGCTAACCAATACATTTTTTTAAATCTTTATACTTTTCGTGCATTAAATCTATTTTCTAGTATTCTACTTGATACACAGTAGCAGTGAATAGTTGAAAATGCGAAAGAATAGTTTTCGAGTCAAAGTATCTCAAATTTATCTTTACTGTCTCGTTTGTCTTTTGCATTATAGTATAGACGCTCGTCTCGTGATTCTAGCCCCACATCACCGACACTGTTTATGGGCAAGAAACTTAATAGCCAAGGTCAGTCAACCCAGATGTAGAAGTGGGCAGCATTTGGGTTCAAGCCTTTGAATTTATTGTCTCGTTGCCGTCAAAAGACATTAATTGAGTGTTAATATGTATGTTAAGGCAAATAAAGTTGGGAAAGTTTTCTATACGTTCAAAATGTTAAAAATAAATAACACATATCTTACAAAGAAATGGCTCACGGCAAACAAAATTGTGATGCGAGACTCCACATAATATAGATTTGAAATAAATGAACGAAACTGAGATATGCAATCCTTGAAATACAATTATAACGTGTCTCCTAATTATCAAATTAACATTTAATGGGTAACGTATATTACACATATTTTACCTCACTAACAAAGAATCTTATGTTGTTGTTCAATCCAATGTATTACATATACTTGAAGACGTAAATCACTTTCATCGATATATTTCGCTTAAATGTAATATATAATGAGCTGCGAGTCTTTTTTAAGATGCCAATGTTAAAAACTAGGGTTTCAACAGCGTAAAATATAGTTACTTACACTTATATTTTAATGATATTCGAATGTCAAACAATTTTCTTGTGTTCAGTACATTGTGAAAATAAAACGAAGCATTCAAATAAGAAAATAAAAGAAGTTCTAAATTTTGATAACTTCATATATTGTATGTTCTTTTAAATCTAATTTAAATGGGTAACGTATTTTACATATATTTAAAAAAGAATAGAAACATTAAAGAATTATTGTATTATTCTATCAGAGTCTTCAAATCACAACTTATCATATTTTTTTAATTAACCTACTTTGTTTAGTACACAATCTCATGTTGTTTATCCAAACATATATGTACTTATACTTAAGGCCGATTTATCCCTTTTATAGGCTAACAAGTATAACGTAATTAACAAAGAAACGTTTTGTATTTTTTTAGACAGCATTGTTAACCTGTTAATGAATCAAAGACAACCTCAAATACGAAATAAAAGTTAACGTAGGTCTATATAAGGTAAAGCAACGCTTTCTGTCTTAAATCATAAAGCAGTAGTCTGTTTAACAAGGTAAGTCAGCATTTTAGTCGAGTTAAGGGTTAAAGATATGACCTTCCATGACATAACCCAACACCAAATGTTTTTAAATAAGAAACAAATGGTCCTATAATATTGACTGATGTTGATAAAGATTTTGTTCCTTTCAAAGACGAATCTTATGTCAAAAACAATTATACCCATAAAATTCGCTTACGTGAAATGTACTTGGTGACCTTTGACCCCGATTATGACCTCATTTATGATTTTATTTTTGGGCAACAGGACAAAATCTGTTCAGGGATGGTTGCCGAAGCTATTAAGCCTAGTTAGACCTTATGCCGCAAAAGTGCCCACACTTCGAAAATTTTCGGTCTAAACCACCATAAGAATGTGAAGAAAACAAGGTGAACTAGTTGGTTTGTTTCAAATGGCAAACTGTCTTGGTGATGGAATGCAATTGGGCAAAGATAATCATAACTCAATAAAGGATGCGTAGGCAAGGGTTTTATTGGATGAGTATTGGGTTTTTACAATGAAACATTCATGTAGATAACTGCAATATGACGGGAACCAAACGACAATATGTTGCAAAAATATCTGGTAACTTTAAAAGTGTATCATCACTTTAAGAAGAGGTATTTATTTCGTAGCTTAGACAGAAATTTACATTATAACACCTTGTAAAAAGTTAAATGTCTAATAAGGTCGTTCAGAAAGAGAAACTATACCTTCAAAGAAGCTATAACATAATTCTACGAAAAACAGGTCGCGACCTTTCCAAATAAGCAGATCACGTGATTGGTCTGTGCTATTGCCACAATCCCGAGAAAACAGATCGCGACATTACCAAAAAAGCAGATCACGTGATTGGCAGGTGCTATTGTCAATTGCTGACCTTATTGGACTTGACTTATCACATGATTTCCAAATATAGTAATGCACACATGTGATACTAATATATTCGTACGCAATTTCAATAAATATCGTTTAAAACATAAATTAGCGTGTTAATAATTTACATGAAGTGATAGTTGTCTAATTGAACAGCATTATTACTTTTAATGAAATAAACTGTATGTCTTTGTCAAGTTGAGATATACAAAATAGGCCGGAGTGTATACACATCCTGTTCACGTGACATGTGTTCTCAAAAAACCCGAAATGAAATTATCTTGTGTTCATTTTGCGGTTTTGTTAAATCTAAGTTGGAATTGCTCCGCATTCCAACTTAAAAATGGAAGACTCTAACTTGAGTAGGCTTGAATAACTAAAAGACTGTTTTATTTTAGAGCCTGAAATATACAAAATGTAAAGCTACATGACATTAGGACACTTAAAAAACAACACTGCCTCGGTGGCCTAGTGGTAAATGTACTCGACCCGTGACCTGAAGGTCCGTGGCTCGAGCCCCACTGTCGACGGGGTGTGTTTATGGGCAAAACACTTAATAGCCAGCCCCAGTTCACCCACCTGAAAAAAATGGGTAGCAGTGGGTTTAAACCACTGCCTCTCTCTCGGGGACGTGAAAACATCAGGATTGAGTGTTCGAGAGCGATTCTATAAGCTTAAGCTTTCGTCGCAATCGAATTAAAATAAATTAGTATAAACTAAAAAACAACAAGTAAGTAAATCGACATAGAATCTATTTGCAAATTATGACTTGACATTAAGTCCCCTTTTTCTGTGACGAGGATTAAAATTCAAAACCGGGGATATTCATCGGCATTAGATCATAGGGTATTTACATAAGTTGCATTGATTTAGTCCAAGAATAATGAAGATGCCTCTCTGGACGAACGGACAAAACGACTGACAGAAGGAAGGTTGGAAGGAAGGACGGATGGGTAGACAGACGAAGCGGCAGCAATGCGCTTTCCTTTCTTGCAGACGACAATCATGATTGGTGAATAAAAATATATATGCTAAAGGACATAAGATCAGTCCGGTTTTGTTTTATTTATAAACCTTGTATTTTGAAAGATAATTTTGTTAAAATATTGCTTAGCAATATCGACCCTGTCTTCAAAACATAGTGACTGTTATCACCGATATTTGATCACAAATGACGTTGATTTAGTCCCAACGACGTTTATAACATTTCGCCTTTTTTCACATGCATACAACATTACTAAGTGAAATTCACATGTGGGTCCTTCTACAGCGTATATTGATAATCCGATAGAAATACACCAAACATGGTAGAAAATTGATAGCCTTTCAGAAATATTATCTTCATTCAAGAATACGTTTTATGTTTTTTGCAGATTTGTTGTTGTAGTTGTTGTAGCATAAAATAAAGTTGTTTGCTATCATTGCTGATTTAATGAAACACGCATCTCATTAATTAAGCGTTGTTTATGAAGCATAATATTTTACTTTCTGCACTTTAGGGTTCAGCAGGTCGCGTTCAAATGACGTTAGCCAGAACAGTTGAAACAACGTTGTATCGGCCCCTTTCCTTTCAATACGTCAATGTATATGTAATGTCACTCAGATGGATACTATCTATAAGTAAGCACGATTTTTGTTCACTAAATTTTGACCGCGCTTGGATTATACCGAGTTGTAATAAGTCGATTTAACAAACATTTTGCACCATTTGTCATCCTGAACGCACTGAAGATCAGGAGAGGGATCCAGAAGGTCCAATAAATAAATCAAAGTACTGGAAGAACTGGGGTTGGACGTTTCTAGTGGTATTGTGGTGAGTACAAAGAGGCGTAAAAGGAACTTTACATGTATCAATATGATGAATGTTAAATGTTTCTGCCAAAGTTTGGCAAATTTCATTATTATTGCAAACTTTAGCATCGGAACGAGCAGAGTAAAGCCTAATAGGAGCGCAGTAATTCCAAGCACAAAATCAATCAATATCTTGTCGTAGAAGCGCAATACTTCTTTAGAATCACCGAAGATTTCAGGAGCACAGTGACATCGTAATTTACGTCGTGAAAACGTAGTTTCCATTTTTCGGAAGTATCAATATTTTCCGGCAATTCCACTGCGATCCGAATATGCTTGAGTGCCGTGCAATCACCATGAAGTGCGACAGGCCATTTACTTCATTAGATAATGCATTTCAGGCAGTGGAACCGTAATAGGTCCGCAGCATTTCAAACCACATATTCTTTCACAATATTAACTGATGTTTCCTAATGAAAATCATTAGGAAACCTCGAATAACACTGTTAAAGTTCATTACTCCCGAAACATTGCGGAACTATTAAGGGTCCACTTCCTTAAATGCAAGTTATTTTGTTGGAAACAGGTTGGCATGAATCAACGCCAGAATAAATTCAATTAATATTTTCTCGTTTTCAGTTCTGTTGTACCTTTGGGACTACATCTAGACACAAAATGATGATAGAAAAATTTAGAGTCTGTTCGAAATGACGATGTTTTGACAGATTTTGACAAATTAAAACTTTTCTTTCTGAAGCTTGATTCTCGGAAGTTTAAAGATAGTACATTCCAAGTTATTTCGTGTAAAGTTGTGCCTTATTATGACTGATTCTTTCGGTGGAGAATAAAAGACGGAATTAAAGGATGCAAACAAATGAATCATAATTACAGTGTGCAATTTAACGCGGCAAGGAAGCACTAGATAATTCCCTACCCTTTTCGGTCAGATCCAAATGCAAGAGGTCCATTTGTGCATTCTATGAGATGTCTCGATAATACGCCATATCAAAGGCTGGTAATCGGTGCAAGATTTGTGTAATAATTCATCGTTATATATTAGCGATTTGAAGTTTCAAAGTAAAACAGGAGCACATTATGAAGGTGCCGCCGCTTGAATACAGGTGCTGAAAAAAGTAAAATTTCAGTAGAAAAGGGGTTACAATTTTTACATTTTCAAGAGTTATTCTACTTGGTAGTATGACTAACACTTATGACGGTGAAGGCACGTGCCAAGTCTCGAGTAAATATACGCGTCTCTAATAACAGATATATGATAAATCTTAGATTTCTCGCACGCCAGCGTGAAGAACAAGAGGCACAAGAGGGCCTGTATCGCTCCACTTGCTTTAACATCTTTAGACTTTCCTTAAATAAAGCTTACTTTAAATGAAAACAACACTTTGAAATCTCTTAAGACCTATATTATAATGATTAACTGGGTATGGCCCACATTGCATCAAAATACTCAATCACCATTAACCTGCATACCCTTTACCCATCTTATTAAAACATTGAGGTGATTGCAATCATTAGAACATTCTAAACACATTTTCAGGAACAATTTAAGTAGAGGGTCATTCATGGCACATGCAGTACAATATTCAGTTAAATTTGTCCAATTGATTGGGAAAAAATTAATTAGATTTGAAAGTGAAAATTGGCCCCACACTGTCACACCCACATATGAGCCCATCAAAATTGCACGACCAATTTAATTAGAATGTCAAAAAAGTCCCGCCCTGCCCAGCCCATATTAAGGGTGCAATCAAAATATCTTGATCAATTAAAGTAAAGGGTTAACCAAGGACCATTCATGCAAAGTAATGTTGAGTTAGGCCCGATGGTTTTTTATAGTCAAAATTAATCCCAACCCCCTACCACGCCCATATTTTGGAGTCAATCGGAATTTCTTTACAAATTCAACAAGAGGACCCTAAATCGCTCACCTGATATTTCAAGTAAATTATCATAAGACTCCTTTTCCTGTGATATGGCATGAATCCTTCCCATTTTCAACAGAGTTCAATCTTGTGACCTGGCAAAAATTTTGACCAAGTTTCATGAAGATTGGACCATTTTTGTGGTGTCTGGAGCTCTTACATGAAAATTGTCAAGGCCCCTTTTCCTGTGATATGGCACAGATCCTTCTCATTTTCAAAAGAGTTCATCCTCATGACCTAATAATCATTCTGACCAAGTTTCATGGCGATTCGACCGTATTTGTGTCTACTAGAGTGTAAACAAAAAAATGTCATTAGGGCCCCTTTTCCCATGATATGGCACGAATCCTTTCCATTTTCCATAGGATTCATTCCTGAGACCTGAGAAACATTCTGAGCAAGTTTCATGAAGATTGGGCCATATTTGTGGCAACTAGAGTGTAAACAAGATTATTATCATCAAGGCCCCTTTTCCTGTGATATGGCAAGGATCCTACCCATTTTCAATAGAGTTCATCCTCATGACCTAACAAACATTCTGACAAAGTATCTTGAAGATTAGACCATATTTGTGGCTTCTAGAGTGTAAACAAGAAATTTGTCATTTAGGCCCCTTTTCCTGTGATATGGGACGGATCCTTTCCATTTCAGCAGTTCTTTACAAGGGGCCACCCAAGGAATATTTCTGCCAAATTTGGTTGATTTTGACTCAGAAGTTTAGGAGGAGATGTCGTTTAAAGAAATTGTAGACACAGTGACAGACAGATGCCAGACATTGATAGATCACAATAGCTCCCTTGAGCACTTCGTGAGCTTATTGAGGGTCACCCAAGAAACAATCATGCCAAGTCTCATTGAAATTGGCCCATTGGTTTGGGAGAACATTTTTAAAAATTTTATAGGGAAAATAAGCCCCCCACCCCTGCCATGCCAATATTTGGGGGTCCATCAAAATTTCTTTAACAATTGAAGTGAAATGTCACCAAAGGAACATCCATGCCAAGTTTTTATTGAAATCTGCCAGATAGTTTGGATGGAGAAGATTTTTAAAGATTATATGTTGAAAATACCCCCCTCCCCCTGCCACATTTGGGGATCAACCAATATTTCTTTAACAAGTTAAGTAAAGGGTCACCCAAGAAACATCCATGCCAAGTTTCATAGAAATAGGCCCAAATGGTTTGGGGGAAGAAGATATGTAAAGATTTTAAAGGGAATATAAGCCCCCCCCCCCCCCCCCCCCCCTGCCACACACATATTTTGAGGGACAAATTTCTTTAACAATCTAAATAAAGGGTCATCTAAGGAAGATTCATACCAAGTTTCATTGAAATTGGCCCAATGGTTAGGAAGGAGAAAATTTAAAAAAACAAGAGGGCCGTTGGCCCTGGGTCGCTCACCTGAGAAAAAAGCTTCATTACCTAGGTATGTCCATGCAACCACAGAAGAAGATTTTCACTTATTCAATCAGATAACATTTGAAATAATCCCCCCCCCCTCTGCTCCTCTCCTGGTCATTATTTATGTAAGTTTTTTTCATAAAAGGTCTGTGATCAGTTAATCTATGCCAGATATACAGGCTGAGTCTGAGACTTTTTAAAGTTTTCTTTAATGAGTTGATCAATCCATGTCAAATATAAAGGCTGTAGGGATTTAAAATTCTCAACAAAGCACTCCCCCTCCCCCAAGATGCTCTGCACCTGGTGAATCTACAGTCATGATTTTAGCTAATTCAATTAATGTCCATATGCTGATCATTCATACCAATTTTCAAGTCTGTAGGACTCTTGGTTCATCAGAAGAAGTTTAAAGATTTCAAAAATGATCCAAAGTACTACCCCCTCCCCAAGACACTCAGCACCTGGTGACCCTACAGTCATGATTTTAGCTATTTTTGGTGAACGAAATTTTCGTTCACCAGTGTTATATACCGTGTATGGAAAATCCTGTAGGATCTTAATAGGTTTTAAATAAAGCAGTACCTCTTTAGATTCAATTTATTATCTCTAGATACTTCTCTCTACAAAATCACTGTTTGTATCGTGAAATGCATGTTTCTAGCATTCTTCATCAAGTAAAGATAATGAAAATTACCCTTTAAAAACACAAAAATATCTTGGAATGTCGATACGGGCGAATTTTTGATCGGCGTAAGATTGTCGAGAGTTGGGAGCAAAAACAAAGGTTGTGTCAGTACACTCTATAGACAGATACTATGTTTTTGATTTAAACCTTCGCTATTGCAACTTGTAGTAATTTGCCGGAAATGTGTGTTTATTGAGGTCGTGAACTCTTGAACTTCTACACACCCCTGATTGGCCATAACCCACGTGATGACCTACTACGATTTTACCTGCCTTCTTATGAATGAAGTCTTTGCTTATAAGTTACGAAAGGTCAAGTTTACAAACGAATGGAATGTTCCTGCCGTATTTCTCCAATTAAACGCGCCCGAGCGCGATGCAAAACGTCGTGGGGGCGCTATTATTTCAGACTATTTTACTTAATTAAAAAAAATTACGTATTTTGGTACCTAAGAGAAGCAAACTGTTAACATGTTCGTAATTATCGATCGAAATGCGTACGCTACCCAATACGCTTTTCTATTTATCTATTAAGGCTATAGATTTAAAAAATAAAATAAAATGTTAGCTAATGAATTGTAATTCTGTCATTTTAAGTCATCTATCGAAATACGGTCACCCCGACCATTAATTGCAGCTTTCAAAAGCAAGTGATTGTGTTAGCAGAAGCCGAGATTATCATTATTGTTATTATTTGTACAAGGTAGGAAGTTCCAGACGATGCAATATTCAATGTTCCGCTACCGATGGACAAAGCGGTCTAATAAATCATTACCTATTCACGTATGCAATAAATAATCCTGTATTAAATCCTAAAATTTCGTGATGTGTAAATGTACCCGGTACATGAAATGAAAGTGTTTCGCAGTGAAAACACAAAACGTCTGGAGCTAGCTGGGTCACCGCGTGTCGGCACCCTTTGAAGTCCCCAGATTCCTGCAAGCGGCGACGTCGCTTTTGAAATAAGTCACACACGAGATTTTACGGGGTTTTTCCTATTTTAACAGTATGAATTGTGACTAGGATTTAATCATTTGACTCGGATATTTTGTATATTTGCAGAAGGTGAAATGATTTCAGAAATATTTTCGTAACAACGAAAGGGGATTTTGTTCGCATGTGACTTATGAAGAATAACGAGAAATAGTTTTAATTTTGTGTTAAATTTTAACCTTTCGCACTTCCGGAAGACTGCGCGATTTAGGACGCGCTAGTTTTTCAGATGTTGAACGATCTTTTAATGACGCAACCAGCCTTATCCTGATAGGAATTTAAGATAGTTAACCCATAATCTAATGAACATTACGTCGTGGAGTAGCAGCTTTTGAATTTAAATTCGAGACCGGATTTTTCACCACGGACCATGGACGGTTGGATGCTGTTGATCGTATAGTCAAGGGCCTGGGAATCGTATTTATGGGGGAGCGCGTTTATTAGGTAGGGCGCGTCTAAATTCTCATTGAAACATAAACAAGCACCACTTGACCGTGACCAACCGTGATATGAAATAAAATTTAAACCATTACCAGACAACCTATGTTCTCAACTACCAAATTTACACCTCTTGCTTAAATCCCGTTTTTAGCTCCACTGGCTGAAAGCCACTGGGGCTATTGTCATGGCGTTTTGTCCGTCGTGCGTCCGTCCGTCTGTGCGTCCGTGTGTGCGGTCGTAAACTTTTTCTTTAAAAATCTTCTCCTCAAAAACTACTGGATGGATTTCAACCAAACTTCACAGGAATGATCCTTGGGTGACCCTCTTTCAAAGTTGTTCAAGAAATTTTGATCCAATGAAAACATGGATTTAATGGGCGTGGCTAATTTCCAAATATGGTAAAAAGTGATTTTTCTCAGGTTCTAATTGATGGATACCAATTAAATTTTACATGAATGATCCTTGGTAGACTGTTTCATATCAGTCTACAAAAAATTATTGTGATCAGATGAAAAATATGTATTTTATAGGCGGAGGTCATTTCTCTATATGTTATATAGTGGAAACTTTGAAAATCATTTTCTCAGAATCTAGCTGATAGTTATCAACCAAATTTTACATGAATGATCCTTTGGTGACCCTTTATCAGTCTACCAAAGATTATTGTGATCGGATGAAAAATTTGTATTTTATGGGCGGAGGTCATTTCCACTATATGTTATATAGTGGAAACTTTGAAAATCATTTTCTCAGAATCAAACTGATAGATATCAACCAAATTTTACATGAATGATCCTTTGGTGACCCTTTATCAGTCTACCAAAGATTATTGTGATCGGATGAAAAATTTGTATTTTATTGGCGGAGGTCATTTCCACTATATGTTATATAGTGGAAACTTTGAAAATCATTTTCTCAGAATGTAACTGATGGATACTAATCAAACTTCATTAGCATGATCCTTGTGTGATCCATTATCATGCAGCCAAAATTATTCTTCTCTATATGTTATAATAGTGGAAACTTTGAAAATCATTTCAACATCAGTAAAACCCAAAATATATAAAAAAAATCTAGTCAAAACTTAGATTTGCTATTACATCTATAATAGATAAATAAATAAAAGAATCAAATGAACAAATATCCCGACACGATAGACCTAATTTCAAATTTTAACATCGAATGGATTTTTTTCAAAGTACTTGACATCGTAACTACAACTGTATAGTAGCGCTTCTATCCCTCGGATGGCTCTAGAATTTCCTCAAAACAATCATTCATCTATTTGTTTAACCGGAAGTATGTAAAATATTACAGAAAACGAAACTTGGATTGTGAATCAATCGCCTGTGGACTGGAGCATCTTTACCTTAATATGGAAATTGGTATTTCTCGCACCAGAACTATAATGAGCATACATCCGTACGTAGCTGCCATCCTCTACCCTCTTAGGTTTACGATTATCTGCCGTTTGGTAGGAGCAATAGAATTTAAACAACGACTATATTTGGACAATTCATTAGCTGTACAAAATACCTTCCTACATAGATTTCATCGAATTGTTTGTTTTTGTTTTTTTTTTTAATTCAGTTTTACGCAATGGCATCAGATGATTATTCTTTCACGAGACTGAATATTACCGAAAGAGACCAAAACCCTGTTATTACCATTACGAAACAGCGGTCTTTTAATTCGGAGGATTTGGGGGGGGGGGGGGGGGGGGCATTCAGGTCGTACCAGAGCCAAAGCGGATAACGCTTAAAAGTCAAAATGCAGAAAGACTGCTGTTTAATCTGCTACAATATGGGTTCCGCATGTGGAAATTGAATTACCTTTCTGACTGCTATTTTTTTAGTTAAGAAAAGAATCATTAGTCTAGACACTATAGTTGCCTGTTTTCTTTTCTCTAGGCTTATCGCTCTCTGTCTGTCGGTCTGTCTCTGTCTGTCACTCTCTCTACCTTTCTTTTCCTCTCTTTCTCATTCTTTGAATTTAGAATTTTGAGGAGACACTTTCCCTTGATTATTTTTTATATGTATAATTTCTCTTTTCTCAACGAATTCAATATATCACTTTAGAATGCCAACAGATTCGTTCACCATCAGTACTTTCAGTGCTTTGATTATTAATGTCAATATATTGATCACCCATTACAATTTTCAAGTCTGTAGGGTTCCTGATCCAGGAGAAGAATAAGGTTAAAGATTTCAAAATTGATCCAAAGTACTTCCCCTCCCCCCTAATGCTCTGCATTTGGTAGCCCTACATTCATGCTTTTAGCTATTTTATTTAAGATCCATATGCTTATCATCCATGCCAATATTGAAGTCTGTAGGGCTCCTGGTTCATAAGAAGATGAAGATTAAAGTTAAAATTTTTTCGAAAAAGTACTACCCTCTCCCCCCTGGCGCTCCGCACCTGGTGGCATTACAGTCATGATTTTAGCTATTTTTATTGATGTCTATGAGCTGATCCTCCATGCCAATTTTCAAGTCTGTAGGGCTTGTGGTTCAGAAGAAGAAGAAGGTTAAAGATTACAAATTTTCACAAAAGTACTACCCTCTCCCCCCTGGTGCTCCGCACCTGGTGAATCTAAAGTCATGGTTCTAGTTATTTTTATAAAGGTCCATATGCTGATCATCCATGCCAATATTCAAATCTGTCAGGCTCCTGGTTCATCAGAAGAAGAAGGTGAAAGATTGCAAAATTTTCACAAAAGTACTACCCCCTCCCCCCTGGTGCTCCGCACCTGGCAGCCCAACAGATATGATTTTAGCTATTTCTATTAAGGTCTATAAGCTGATCATCCATGCCAATTTTCAAGTCTGTAGGGCTTGTGGTTCAGAAGAAGAAGAAGGTTAAAGATTACAAATTTTCACAAAAGTACTACCCTCTCCCCCCTGGTGCTCCGCACCTGGTGAATCTACAGTCATGGTTCTAGCTATTTTTATAAAGGTCCATATGTTGATCATCCATGCCAATATTCAAATCTGTCAGGCTCCTGGTTCATCAGAAGAAGAAGGTTAAAGATTGCAAAATTTTCACAAAAGTACTACCCCCTCCCCCCTGGTGCTCCGCACCTGGCAGCCCAACAGATATGATTTTAGCTATTTTTTATTAAGGTCTATAAGCTGATCATCCATGCCACTTTTCAAGTCTGTAGGGCTTGTGGTTCAGAAGAAGAAGAAGGTTAAAGATTACAAATTTTCACAAAAGAACTACCCTCTCCCCCCTGGTGCTCCGCACCTGGTGAATCTACAGTCATGGTTCTAGCTATTTTTATAAAGGTCCATATGTTGATCATCCATGCCAATATTCAAATCTGTCAGGCTCCTGGTTCATCAGAAGAAGAAGGTGAAAGATTGCAAAATTTTCACAAAAGTACTACCCCCTCCCCCCTGGTGCTCTGCACCTGGCAGCCCAACAGATATGATTTTAGCTATTTTTATTAAGGTCTATAAGCTGATCATCCATGCCAATTTTCAAGTCTGTAGGGCTTGTGGTTCAGAAGAAGAAGAAGGTTAAAGATTACAAATTTTCACAAAAGTACTACCCTCTCCCCCCTGGTGCTCCGCACCTGGTGAAACTACAGTCATGGTTCTAGCTAATTTTATTAAGGTCTATATGCTGATCATCCATGCCAATATTCAAATCTGTCAGGCTCCTGGTTCATCAGAAGAAGAAGGTTAAAGATTGCAGAATTTTCACAAAAGTACTACCCCCTCCCCCCTGGTGCTCCGCACCTGGCAGCCCAACAGATATGATTTTAGCTATTTCTATTAAGGTCTATAAGCTGATCATCCATGCCAATTTTCAAGTCTGTAGGGCTTGTGGTTCAGAAGAAGAAGGTTAAAGATTACAAATTTTCACAAACGTACTACCCTCTCCCCCCTGGTGCTCCGCACCTGGTGAATCTACAGTCATGGTTCTAGCTATTTTTATAAAGGTCCATATGCTGATCATCCATGCCAATATTCAAATCTGTCAGGCTCCTGGTTCATCAGAAGAAGAAGGTTAAAGATTGCAAAATTTTCACAAAAGTACTACCCCCTCCCCCCTGGTGCTCCGCACTAGGCAGCCCAACAGATATGATTTTAGCTATTTTTATTAAGGTCTATAAGCTGATCATCCATGCCAATTTTCAAGTCTGTAGGGCTTGTTGTTCAGAAGAAGAAGAAGGTTAAAGATTACAAATTTTCACAAAAGTACTACCCTCTCCCCCCTGGTGCTCCGCACCTGGTGAATCTACAGTCATGGTTCTAGCTATTTTTATAAAGGTCCATATGCTGATCATCCATGCCAATATTCAAATCTGTCAGGCTCCTGGTTCATCAGAAGAAGAAAGTTAAAGATTGCAAAATTTTCACAAAAGTACTACCCCCCTCCCCCCTGGTGCTCCGCACCTGGCAGCCCAACAGATATGATTTTAGCTATTTTTATTAAGGTCTATAAGCTGATCATCCATGCCAATTTTCAAGTCTGTAGGGCTTGTGGTTCAGAAAAAGAAGAAGCTTAAAGATTACAAAATTTACCCAAAGTACTACCCCCTCCCCCCTGGTGCTCCGCACCTGGTGGCCCAAAAGATATGATTTTAGCTATTTTTATTCAGGTCTATGAACTGATCATCCATGCCAAGTTTTAAGTCTGTAGGACTACTGGTTGAGAAGAAGAAGAATTTTAAAGATTTTCTTAAAATTTCACTGTTTGTTGCCATAGCAACCAGAGTTTTTCATGGATTTCAATTCTTTCAGCTATTTTTGAAGGGGACCACCTAAGCAACATTTCTGTAAAATTTGGTGTTAATTGGCCAAGTAGTTTAGGAGGAGATGTCGTTAAAAGAAATTGTTGACGGACGCCGGACGACGACCGACGACCGTCGACCGGACGCCGGAGGAAAGGTGATCACAATAGCTCACATGAGCACTTCGTGCTCAGGTGAGCTAAAAAAACGTGAAAATAAGCCCCGCCCTTCCATGCCCATATTTGGGGGTCATTCAAAATTTCTTTAACAACTTAAATGAAGGGTCACCCAAGGAACATCCATGCCAAGTTTCATTGAAGTTGTCCCAATGGTTTTGGAGAAGAAATTTTTAACAGTTTTTATAGGAAAACCAAGATGTGTTTGTGAAACATGAATGCCCCCGGAACAGCATTTTTTTTTTAAAGTTTGACCTTGACAGATGACCTTGATCTTGTCACATGACCTTGACTTTTGTGTACAGCTTTGTATATCAAATACTTTTGGAGAAAAGGCAAAGGTTAAGTTTACGGGTTAAGTTTTCAGACAGACGGACGGACGGACAGACAGACAGACGGACATGAGTAAAACAATATACCCCCGATCTCTCGATACGGGGGCATAAAAACCCCACCCTGCCACGCCCATATTTGGGGTCATTCAAAATTTCTTTAACAATTTAAATGAAGGGTCACCCAAGGAACATCCATGCCAAGTTTCATTGAAGTTGGGGCATTGGTGGAGATTTTTAAAGATTTTCAAGTGCAAAAATGACACGCCGTGCCACGTCCATATTTGGGGGTCAATCCAAATTTCTTTTACAATTTTAGAAAAGGGTCACCCAAGGAACATTTTTACAAAGTTTCGTTAAAATTGACCCATTGGTTTGGGAGGAGAATTTGTTTAAAGAGAAAGTTTACGCACGGACGGACTGATGCACACACGAAGGACACACCACCATGACAATAGCTTGCTGGCCTTCGGCCAGTGGAACTAAAAATGCTTGACTTTTTACAGTTATCAAATAGTCGAGCTAATGAGCCTTTCACATATTTAGGTAGTGGAACCGTGATTATTCTGCAACACTTCAGAACTCATTATCTTTCACAATGTTAACCAAGGATTCCTAATGATAACATTGGGAAACCTCTGGTCACATGGTTAAAGTTTCTGACTTAGAAACGTTGCAGAAATATTTTGGGACAAACATCTGCAATGTTGAATTTCTAAGACATACTCAAATTAATAGACAGATCAACAGACGGAACTGACTATAGTAAATGATTTCATGTGGGGTATTATTAAAGGATCACTTCTGTCAATCAAAAAAAATCCAATTTGCAATGCAGATGTCCTATTTAAAATGAAATGACTATAACTCCGACATTTTCCGCAATTTTGTTCCAAACATTCCTTTGGTATCAACTTCCATCCTTCAATTCACAGATTGCTGCTGTCATTTAAAGTTGATTAATCAACAAGAGATGTTTGTAAAACATTTATGCCCCCCTCCCCGCCCTCCATAAAAGCAGGTCAATAGTCTATTCTATGTCAAACAACAAAGGGCAATAACTCACAAAATATGATGAGTAGAGTATTGGTTCTTGTGCACTGCACTTCTCCTCAATGAGATTTATCCACCTATGAAGATTCATGATTCTAGCTTGCATACTTTTTGAGATATGCACTGGACAAAAACGGTCTTTGTATTGACTGACCGGCAGACAAGTGCAAAGCAATATATACCCTCTCTTTTTCTCTGTAGGTGCGCATAATCAATCAAAACACTCATTCATAATGTGATGAATGTTGAACTTCACCATTTTCCTCAATCTTGTTTCAAAGATTTTCATTGATGGGTTACTTAAACATCGTAACTACAGATTGAACAAGCTGTAGTTACAATGTTAAGGCTACCCACAAATGATATGTCATTGGCTTATTCAAGCTGTAGTTATGAAAATTGATCCTCTTCTGATAATATACTTTGCTACATATACAAATCGAGATATAAAGAGATACAAACAATGTGTGTTTGTTAAATCATTTAATTTAACATTGTAAACTGACAATGCAAGTCAGTTCATTTCATGTATTCACAATTCTGCCACAAGAATAATAAGTAATTAATTTAGCAATGAAAAGTGACAATTTAAGTTTGGTATGCAGGAATGTGGAATTCCCATGCCCAACTTGTCCAACACAGGCTTTTCTACTTGTGGGCAAGTACATTTTTCTAGGTCACTTGTCCATGGACAAGTAGATACCAGAGCAAATCTTGATACAGTACTAAAAGGATATAGGAGAAAACTAATCCTTTTGTTTGTATCAAAGGGGAGAAAACATTTAATGAAGAAAATGCTGTAACTACATCTTAAAAACAATATTTTCTCAAAATTTATCTCCCTACCTGTTTGTGGACAAGTTCATTTTGATCCTGGACAAGACAAGAAATCAGCTTTTACTTGTCCAGTGACAAGTGGAGAAACTCTGTATTTCCACATCCCTGGTATGTATGTTTCATGTAATACACAATTATGAGTGAGACATCTAGTAGCCAAGCACTGAAACTTTTAAATGTAACAAAAACAGATTTTAATCTAACTTGTACTTCATCATGATTTAGTGGTATGAAAATAAAGCTGTCTTAAACTTAACCACATGATAAGTTTAAAAGACAAAATGTAGTCATAAAGATTAAAAGAGAAATATAAATTTTCTCCTTCTCTACCTTTTTTCAACAATAGACAAAGAGGCAACTAACATGCAAAATCATTTCAGAAAAGAAAAAATTAGAGTTCAATAAATAACTTAATTCCTGCATACTAACAAAATGTCCATTAAGAGCCCAGCATCATAAATCATTTCTTTGAAACAATTTCTTGTCTGACACAGGCTTTTCTACTTTAGTATTTCTCTATGAACTTAACAAGAATAACTTTCAAATTACTGTAATATCCCTAAGAATTGTTAAAAAAAAATCTGTACAACATGGACAGGGAGCTTTTATATTGTATCCATTTTTGAGTTTTTGAAGCAAGATATCCGTCAAATTGATCTATTTTTGCCCTCCTCCCCTGTTGAATTTGAGGTTAACTTCCTCTTAACAATTGTATAGAGTTACTTTACCTTAGATGAGCGATAAAGTTCTTAATTCCAATATTACCTAAGTCACAGTCTCTTGAAATTGGGGTTTTCTTACTAAATAGTGTAGAGGATGCTACCTTATAAGAGAGCTCTTCTTGGCGGACATACTGTAAATAGTTAACAAAAACATGAAATTGACAGGGTAAATGATTTTGGAACGATTTTGGAATGAAATTGAATGAGTGCGATGGGTGGGTTTTAAGTGAAATTAAAGGGAGGCAATCCAGTATCGCTAATTTTGTTCAGGATGAACAAAATCAGCGATATTTATTACCTCCCTTTAAAAAAATGCATACAGGTTCTATAAATAGCTTTATGTCTCTTCAAGAACCAAACAGACACTTAAAATTTCAACTTAGTGAAAAAGTGATTTTTCTCTAAATATATTTGTTTTGAATGCAGTTGTTGATGTTATATTTTTAGTGATTTTTGGGAGTTTTGAATGGTTCGGGTGAGTGCTTGGAATAAATGAGTGGGGCACTGAGCCAGTGATTTTGAATGGTTTTGATTGCAATGTATGTCAATTTCATGATGTAATTAACAGTATCAATCATAGAGGTTGTAATACAACTGATGAGGGCCAGAGATAGATATTTGCCAGCAACCTATAGATATCTTCTTTAGCACGAGGGCAGATTTCAAGGCATGGCCCCAATACCACTCTTTGGCCCTCATTAGTCATATAATAACCTGTTAATTACATTCAAGTTAAAAAGCGTGGGTATCATTGGCCAAGAAATGTATTTTTCAGTATTGTCTATTGAGTTTTTTTTTATCCTTTAAAATTACGCATAACATGTAATGCTGTACTGACATCATTTACACAGTAGTGTGTTTGTATAATGTTATATTGAGTGGACATTCTATTGCCATTAGAAAGTTTTTCTTGTCAACGGGCAGGGCAGGATATCGATAAGTGGGCTGCAAAGCCAATCAACTTTATCAAATGAACCTATTTTTATAGAACACTTTTATAATATCCAAAATGTCTACAAGAACTAGTTTCATGTTAGCCACTATAATTAATCCAGTACTATAACATCATCTACATCCATTGACTCTAATGACTGACCATTTGTCTCATCCTTATTACCAACATTTTGTTTCGTCATGTCAGGTGACGCTTTCATCAGTTCTGGTGATGTCATGATGGACTCTAGAATTTGACCTCCACATGACCTTGGTGTTGTAGGAATGCTGGTGGCAGGCTGGACACCATCTATAGCAGGCTGATCCTCATCTATCAGAATGATATCATCTTTATCTTCCTTTTTTGGGGTCACCATCTTCTGAATGGCTACTCTAGGACTACCTTGTTTACAGAGAACCTTTTTCTGAGCAGCAAGTTTAGTTGAAGTTGGGGACAACATTACTTTTTCAGCTTTCTTTTTATTACCCTGACTAGAAAACATGTCCTTGATGGTTTTTTGATCTGATGGTAGAGAAGGTTCTACTTTTATCTCAATATTGTTGACGTCATCAACCACTGGATCACTGGCATCTTTAACATCAGCAGGTGCTCCCTTAATTGTTTCCTTATTGACTGGAGTCATCCCTAATGCCTGTATCTTAGATAATGACATGGGTTGAGCAAACTGCATGATGGTAGGAGTTGCTCGTCCACTAGGAGTGCTGGATCCAGGGGTAGTTGTATTGTTGGCAGTATTAGCTGCGGTTTCTGATTTATCCTTCTCTTTCTCCTTGTCTGCGGCCCATTTTGGTTCTTTAACACAAACATATTTCCAGGTGTTTGGTATGGTAACATCTTCCATGTTATATTGCTTCAGAACATCTTTATTCACATACCAGCACTGTTTCTTATATTCTGGTCGCTTTTCTCGAACAGCCATAGCTTGAATCTTCAGGAATAATTGTCGTTTTGAGATCGAGAAATCGTCTTCAGATTCTGTTTTACTATCCGCAGTTTTTGGAGTCTCGGCTTCACCTTGGTCTGGTTTCTCATCTGTCTCCATGGCACTGGTTTCCAGCTGGGCCGTGTTGGCCGTGTCATCTAAAGGTGTAGAAGGGTCAGTTTTCTGTTTCCAATAGGTCCTGAATTCCTTCATCAAATTTTTAATACCCAACACATTTCCATGGACAAGCTGTATTAAATCTGGCATTGCTGAAATACAGTACAGAGGTTGAATAAACAATTCTTAGACGGCAAAATATTGCACTCATTCAAAATAAAGATAACAATTCAACAAGAATAAGAAGAACTAAACTAGTTGTCTGAAGACAACACATGTTTAACATTTATAATTTTGACCTTGATGTTAAAAGTAAGTATCTATTTGTTTAATTTATTTTTTATTCATTTTTTCTTTTTGTCAAAAAAACACATTTCTTTACAGAGGAAAACCAATGTGACAGTTCGCTTTATAATTCATGAATCAATGTTATATCTATGCTCTGACTTAGCTTTATTTCAATTCATTAGACTTTTTCTTTACTGGAGACATTTAGATCAATAAATCTAATTCAAACCAGGCAAGCACCACCTATGGATGCCTACACTCGGCTGTTGAGTGCTGGAAAAATTCCTAAGTCTAAAAGGGGCAAAATTATCACAAATTTCAAATGAATGCCTTATGTAGAACCAGAGATATAACAAAATGTCAAAGTTTTGTACAAGGATCACAAAGCCACCAAGGCTATAGCAATAAATAAAGCTATGTATATATATATACAAGCTAATAAAACAAACAGGGATCTTGGACAGACTTTTGCTCTTTTCTCTGAAACATCAATAGCATGACCTTTTGAAAACTGAAAGAGTAACTTGATTCAGCTCAAATTTACAAAAAGTTGTCCTTAGAAATGCATTGTATCATGTTGAAAGCTTCAGACATATGAATAACCCATATATATATATATACTATATACATACCTTCCTCCGGTACAGGTTTGATATTTTTGGGTGTATATTTTCCTGATTTCTCATCTTTCTTGTCTAATTTATCAGTTCCTGAGGTTATACTGGCACCAGAGTATGTTGTTGGTACTGAACTATGGACTAGACTTACAGCCTGAAATATATCAATGATATAAAGGATCTGTCATGATATTTTCTTTGAAATTTATGCTAATCTGCATTCAGGATGCTAAAATATTTCTAAATGTTTATAAATGGCACTTCTCTTTGTACCTCAGTCCGCATGCAGAGCGAGGTGCCATTTCTTAAATGTGACCCGTCATGCAAAAAGGGTTTGTTTGAATGGGTTCAACGCCGCTTTCAACAATCTTGCAGTAATATCGCGGCGGCCGGAGCACCTAACAATGGATTCCTGGTATTTCTTTCACCTGTACTACCATTACACCCTTTCCTAGCCTCCGACTGCTATCTCACATAGGTTTACGATTATCTACCCATTGGTGAGAGACAAACGTCGGAAAGGATATTTGCCGCCACCAGGGATCGAACCCACGACTTTCGGATTGGAAGTCTAATGCCTAGCCAACTGTGCTATGGTGGCGGCTCATGCAAAAAGGGACCATCTGAGAAGTGTGTCAATTCTTGTCAGACTGCAAGGATTGCGCAGACTGACTAGGGTCGAAACTTTTTGCGTTTCTTTATTTTCTGAAAGTAGAATAATCAATCTACCTTCCAGTGAAACAATTTTTAAAATGCAACCTCTAGTTGGCCTTTCCTAGAACCAATCTTTTTTTTCAAATATATATTATGAAGTACCCAGATAGTCCCTTTTTGCATGAGGGGTCAAAAATCTTTGCCAACATTTTCATCTTGAACATAGGGCGGACCTTCAGGTAGGTAGACCTTAATCATTCCAAAACTTTATGGAACTCGTGATCTTTTACAAAGTTGATTGAAGTTTCCTTACACTGTTCAAGTTCATTACTGCCAAAAAATGTTCCAGATTTATTACATGTCTACTACCTTCAGTTTATCACAGATTACTTTAGAGAACTTAAACTTTTATATTCTAAACCAGGTTAATATCAGCTTGTCTCCAAAAATATATATAGCATATTGCTTTTTATGTGTAAACAACGGTATTGTGCTTTAAAATGAAATTTCTGAATCAAAGAAATGTAAAAATACCAAAGTAGTGTAGAACAGAATATTGCTTGAAACAAGCAATTTTTAATCTTTCCAACATATTTTCTATTAAATTTATTAGTTTCTTTTCAAATTGTATGCACTTTGTTACCTGCAATCACTGTACATTTGAACAAATCTTAAATTGCCTAAAAAGGGAAAGGGTTAGGATAATAATATGTTCAGGTTGTGTTTAAGGGGTGTTTGAAATGCCTTGCTGTACGAGCTAGCCTTTATAGGGACATGGTAGAGCTCTCGCTTGGGGACACAAAGGCACAAGGTTTCAATCCTGACGGAGTCAAATATTTAATTGAGGGTTACATTTGGCGCCCACCATTAATAAGACATTGGGCTGTGGTTATGTGATTAGGTAGTTGGTCTAGAATTAAGAATAGGGATGGTTACGATTACCAATTTTACTAATCAAGAACTCGGTCACCTTTCCGATCGAGCACTCTGATGGAGCTAATGAGTTTTGAATATGGACTTCAAACATCTAATATACGGTATTTGCAGCATATATTTTGGTCAAAATGATGGTTTTAGGTAACTGAAAATTATCTAAAACCTACTAAGAGATTGTTTTGTCACAGCTTTATTCATAGTTTTACATTTTATCTTTGGTAAACGAAAACTCAAGCAGTAACAACATCGATAAGCTTGAATAATAATGTTTTCACAAGACGTTGCAACATTCTGTTGATCCGATTCCAGCTTGTTAAATAACCTCGAAGGTATATCTAGATGACGTTCAACTTAAACCGTTCCTAATCATGGTATTAAAGGTCTGCGGTGCGAAATATCAAGACAGTGTGACAGCAAGTACAATAGCTGTTGGCACTTGATTGCAAATGAATCGACTGATGAAGGGCAGGCGACCAAATATAGCAATATTTACCACTAGATTCGTCCAGCGTTGAAAATAATAGATTGATATATTTACGAAATATTTAAAAAAGTTCGGAAACATTTTTTTCCTATTTTTCAAATCATTTTCTTTTTCTTTTCCACTAATCGATAAGTGAAATAGGTAATCGATACTCAGACATTCGATCCAGTACCCGATTAGTCAAGTAATCGTAACCATCCCTAATTAAGAAGATTCCTGGAAGAATCTAAATTATCAAGGGGGTGTATGTGGCCGGGCACAAGAGGTGTTATTACTCAGTGACACAGAGGTCCCAGGTTCCAATCCAGATGGAGTTGAATACTTTATTACCAATTACAATATAGCTACCTTAAATTTCAGCAGCATCTCAAGTTGTTGCGCAGCAATGTTTGATGTTGAATCCCCACTCCAACAACAACCTATAGCAACCATCCTTAAAGGTTTGGCCTGTCTTTTTAGTTCACTCTCCCACGCAGCTTGACGGATCTTCTGTAAGTCTTGTTTACTGGCATTATCAACCTGTAGGTAAAGAAACATTTCATTAAGTAAATATTCAAAATAAATTTCTCTTGCATTTTTTCACTCTATTCCCTTTTAACCACACATTATTAAAACAAATCTATGAATCCTCTCTTAATCAAGCTAAGCTTAGTACTTTCCACAAATTTACACATTAGATGCTCAATTTCCTTACCAACTATTAAATAATAGGCAATTCATTGTGATTATATTCTACTGCTTTTAATTGATCAATTTTCTTATATGGATTTCGACACTCAAATTTAGTTTATCAGTGATCTCTTGGCAGAACCTGCATTCATCAGAGAATAATGATGGTATCAGAGCAAGTTAAATATCAATTCAGTATTGCTCATTGGCAACCTCAGACACGTCACATCATCAAACTAACATGTGTAGCCAAGCTACTACTTTAACTAGCATCTTTATGTACAAAAAAAAAAATGCATTTAATCAATAGAAATTTGAACAATCTATTTTCATTTGGAAGCATTTGTCCCATCTTGATATTGGATGGGTTTCACTTGTGAGTTGTGAGTGTTTTGTTGTTTATTTTGGTCTAGCCCTATTATGAACCCGTGTCCAAAATCTTTACCTCCTCCTCATCCTCCGCCCCCTCCCCATCAGACAGGTAACCATGAGGAACCATCCATCCGTCAGCGTCTTCGTCATCTTCTTCCTTGTCTTTATCATCATCTTCATTCTTAAATATATAAGTTGTGGTTAATGCAGTTTTTCATACCTGTATAAACACTAAATATAGATTACAAAGCACCACCTCTCACCCTGCTAAGATATTCGACATATCATTGACACAGTTTATTGTGATATAGAGATTATTTTTAATAAACTTTGATAGAGCTCTTTTTGTCAATCTAGATTGACTTGGCCCTTCTTAGTGATAGGAAACATGCCATTACTAAAGCTCTTCTGACCTTCATTTGTGCAAATTTATTTTGAAATATATTCTGAAATGCAGTATGGTTCTTCAGAGGTATATTCTAAATAAAGCTGCAGATAAGGATCAAAATGAAGGTAAAGGTTATGACCTCTAATGTGACTTTGACCTAAAACTCCCATGACAAAAGAACACATCTATATTAGCAAAGGTTGTGGTACATTCCAGATTAGATAAGCAGTTTATATGTCTGGCTCATTGGCCAAGTGGTTAGCGTGCTTGACTTGTGACCAGGTGGTTGCTGGTTCGAGGCCACACAGGAGGCAGGTAGTGTATTTGGGCAAGACACTTTACAGACAGGGCCTCAGCCCACCCAGCTGTAAAAGTGGGTAGCAACGGTAAGAAACCATTCCCTCTCTCTCCATGTGCAGGATAAGATCTGAATGAGTTAGCACCACAATGGAAATAAGACTATAAGATACAATAACACTCTAATGTCCATACATAAAAATGATATCTTTTTAAAGAAGTCTCTCTCATCACAGCCTGATATAACAACAAGAGTTGTCCGCGGACAACGTAGCTTGCCCAAACAGCTGCTTGTCACAAACAGCGCTTGCCCGAAGACCAAAGTTCAAAGTGGTTTCAAAGTCCACAAAAGGTCAAGATCAAGGTCAAATTGTGAAGGACCTTGGTCTCTGTAGAAGCCTATCACCTAGTGAGTATGTGTATGAAGTAATAATGTCCCTGAGTAAAGCATTTAGAAAATAAAAGCAAGGTTAAATTTTTGGTTAAAGTTTTTCAGTTTAAGTTTTTCCAAGTCCATAAATGGTCAAGGTCAAGGTCAAATTGTCAAGGCCCTTGGTTTCTGGTGAAAGCCTTTCATCTGGTGACTATGTACATGAAGTAATGATGTCCCTAGGTTAAAGCATTCAGAAAATATAAGCAAGGTTAAAATTTTTGGTAAAAGAATTTCGGTTAAAGTATTTCTAAGTTCATAAAAGGTCAAGGTCAAATTATCAAGGACCTTGATCTCTCACAAAAGCCTATCACCTAATGAGTATGTATATGAAGTAATGATGTTCCTAGGTTAAAGCATTCAGAAAATATAAGCAAAGTTAAAGTTTTTGGTTAAAGTTTTCAGTTAACGTTTTTCTAAGTCCCCAAATGGTAAAGGTCAAGGTCAAATTGTGAAGGACCTTGGTCTCTGGTGAAAGCCTATCATCTGGTGAGAATATATATGAAGCTATGATGTCCCTAGGTTAGAGCATTAAAAAAATAAATGCAAGGTTAAAGATTTTGGTTAAAGTTTTTTAGTTAAAGGTTTTCTAAGTCCACAAAGGGTCAAGGTCAAGGTCAAATTGTCAAGGACTTTTGTCTATGGTGAAAGCCTATCACCTAATGAGTGTGCATATGAAGAAATGATGTCTCTAGTTTAAATCTTACAGAAAATATAAGCAAGGTTAAAGTTTTTTTGGTTAAAGTTTTTGGTTAAAGTTTTTTTGAAAGGATCAAGGTCACAGTCTAAAGGTCATTTCGACATGGATGTTGGTCTCAAATGAAAGCCTATGCCCTAATGAGTGTTTCTGTAAAAAATAAAGCCTCTAGGATAAATATTGATAGAAATAAAAAACTTTAACCTAATGCGGACGCCGACACAGACGCTGACGCTGACGCCGACATCCGAGGGTATGGCAATAGCTCTTCCGAGACTTTCGTCCCGGGCGAGCTAAAAATTGTATTAAAGAAATGGCAAAAACCAAAGCCTTTCTGAACATATCTTTTAATTTACTTTACCTTCTTGGGGCAAGTTTATATAACAATACACTTATGGAACAATGAATTAGTAATTAGAGACAGTAAGTTCTAAAATGTCATATTTTAACAAAGTGAGAGTGTGTATTTTGATAGCTACTGATTCAGTTTCTTGAGGTGATACATAATTATTACAAATAGATGGTGTGATATGCTGACTGTACAGTGGCAATACTTTGGAAATACTACACATCTATAGATAAGTATTTTATCATTTTACAAACCTCATCTGATGATACAGACTCTCCTGGCTCCTCCTCCTCCCACTCATCATCGGAGTCAACTTCATAGTCAAACAACTCCTGAAATACAGACAACTTCATAGTCAAACAACTCCTGAAATAGTCAACTTCATAGTCAAACAACTCCTGAAATGTAGTCAACTTCATAGTCAAATACCTCCTGAAATACAGTCAACTTCATAGTCAAACAACTCCTGAAATGTAGTCAACTTCATAGTCAAACAACTCCTGAAATGTAGTCAACTTCATAGTCAAACAACTCCTGAAATATAGACAACTTCATAGTAAAACAACTCCTGAAATACAGACAACTTCATAGTCAAACAAATCCTGAAATACAGACAACTTCATAGTCAAACAACTCCTGAAATATAGACAACTTCATAGTAGAATAACCCCTGAAATATAGACAACTTCATAGTCAAACAACTCCTGAAATACAGAGCAAGCTTCATTGTCAAATACCTCCTGAAATACACACAACTTCATAGTCAAACAAATCCTGAAATATAGACAACTTCATGGTCAAACAACTCCTGAAATATAGTCAACTTCATAGTCAAACAACTCCTGAAATAAAGACAACTTCATAGTAGAATAACCCCTGAAAATATAGTCAACTTCATAGTCAAACAACTCCTGAAATAAAGACAACTTCATAGTAGAATAACCCCTGAAATATAGACAACTTCATAGTCAAACAACTGGTGAAATATAGTCAACTTCATAGTCAAACAACTCCTGAAATATAGTCAAACAACTCCTAATAAAATGAGTCAAATTCTTGGTCAAATAACTCCTGAAATACACAGTAAGCTTCATAGTCAAACAACTCCTAATATAGGGAACCAACTTCATTGTCAAACAACTCATGAAATATAGAGCAAATACATAATCAAACAACTCATAAAATTACAAATGGAATAGTCAAACAACTCCTGAAATTATACAGTAAGCTTCATAGTCAAACACAAACTGAAATATTGAGTTAGCTACATAATTGAACAACTCATGAAATACAGAGCAAATAGTCAAACAACTCCTGAAATAAGAGCCAACTTCATAGTTAACCATCTCCTGAGATATAGAGCAAACTCAATAGTAAAACAACTCCGGAAATATACAGCCACTTCATACAACTACTCCTGAAATAAAGAGTCAACTGCATAGCCAAGGAACTGACACATAGTCAACTTCATAGGATGTAGTCAAAATAATAAGCAGACAACCTCAGCAATATAGCGCAAACTCTACAAACACAACTCCTGAAATACAGAGTAATCATTGTTGTTAGACAACCCCTGAATTATAGTCGAATTGAGCATCAATATTTCAGCCTCTGACTTGCTGAAAAAGGGTGACAAACTGTCACAAGATACACAAGTTACACTGCTGGATATCTAAGTATGAAAAACAACAAAGGGAAATAACTCAAACATAAAGCTAGGTAGATTTAAGGTTTCTTATGCTTCAAAACAAAGAAGTGGACTCCATCTGCCCGGCCAGACTGCATGGGTGATCACATAATACAGCCCGTCTTTCAACGGGCAAATACAAATCCTTTCAAAATTCCATAGAAAACCTAGGGTTGAAAGCACTGTATGTTCTCAAAAAAAGTAAGTATTTATTTTGAAAGAAAAAGGTTTTTTTATTTTGTAAGGTAAGTAGTCAAGACTAATATAAGACAGCATAATGATCTCTGTAAATCACTCTACTAACGCAGAATATTATTGATTCAGCATGACAAGGGTTAATCTAATATCTACTTTAAACCTTCTACCTACCTCATCTTGTCTAAATGGATTCCTTGATGAGAGTTTGTTACTTGTCTTTCTCCAAGTCCCGTAATACGGAGGTCGAGTATTCTCATGGAAGTACAAAAACTTAGCTCGATGTGTCACTTTCTCAATCACATCTAGATCATGTGACAATAGCTCCACATCTTTATCTTCATCCTGATCTCTGAAAGTAATGTTAAACAGATTCCAGAGGGCAGTACAAAACTCTCATAGTGCCTTAATGTCTAAAAATTATAAGAGTTTGGCACTAAAAGCTATTATACTTGGCTTATTTTCAACAATATGTTTCTCAAATTTTTGCCATGTACACCAACAAATGGTTGATTGATTGATTGATTGGAGTTTAACCCCGCTTTCAACATTATTTCAGTTATATCGCGGCGGCTGGAGCACCCAACAATGGGTTCCTGGTATTTCTATCACCAGTACAACCACCACATTCTTTCCTAGCCTCCAGCCGCTATCTCACGTAGGTCTACGATTATCAACCCATTGGTGAGAGACAAATAGTCGGAAAGAATGAGTGCCGCCGTCGGGGATCGAACCCGCGAACTCTAACCAACAAATGGAACAAAAGGACACTAGTGAGGGCCCTAAATAGCTCACCTGATATTTCAAGTAAATTATCATTAAGACTCCTTTTCCTATGATATGGCATGAACCTTCCCATTTTCAACAGAGGACATTCTTGTGACCTGGCAAACATTTTGACCAAGTTTCATGAAGATTGGACCATATTTGTGGCTTCTAGAGAGTAAACAAAAAAATTGTCATTAAAGCCCCTTTTCCCATGATATGGCACAGATCCTTTGAATTTTCAATAGAGTTCATCCTCATGACCTTACAAACATTCTGATAAAGTTTCATGAAGAATGGACCATATCTGTGGCTTCTATAGTGTAAACAAGAAATTTGTCATTAAGGCCCCTTTTCCCGTGATATGGCACAGATCCTTTCCATTTTAGCAATTTTTACAAGGGACCACCCAAGGAATATTTCTGCCAAGTCTAGTTGATTTTGACTCATAAGTTTAGGAGGAGATGTCGTTTAAGGTAACTGCGGACAGATAAAATGGTCGAATTTTGACTTTCTTAGAACCTCACAATAATTGCTGAGATTTATATTTGAAATGCGGGCATTAGCTAACACACAATGAAAAGGGTCTGAAGCTCGTCCATTTGACGCCGTGACGTCATTAAGGGGCCATCCCTTTTTCGACACACCAAAATCATTATTTTCAAATATTTTCTAAATCAATCAGCCGATTTTTACGAAAAAAGTTTCATTAAGAAAGTCCAAGAACGCCTTAGCTAGTAGTTTAATTTCCGTGCACATTTAAATAGAAGAAAAGGCCCTAAACGCTATCTATTTCCTGATTTTTTAGATTTGATGTTACTTTTTTTCACTTCTTTTTTTGTAATAAGATAGAAATTTCTCAAAATTTTCCCCGGTGACCTATGCTGATTTTTTGTTATTTTGTAGCAAAAAAAATATGCTTTGCATTAATCAAATAAAAATGATATGTCTTCAGATTAGATTTTTTATAAAATTAGATTTTCCGAAGTTGTTGCAACATTTTTCGCTGAATTTGACGTCGCACCAAAACCATCAGTACTATGCTTATTTGGCGCCAATCTTTGTGTATAAATACATTTTAAAATATCTAAAATTAAGGTTTATTGTAAAATATACGATTCAGAAGTATCAAATCTGAATGTGAATTTTAAGAAATACAAAAATTCACTTAATTTTTCATCTATTTAAAAAGACAGCTTTTGTGAACATTTGAAGCAACATTGAAATATCCTTTGATTTGCGATATCTTCGCAAAATCGAATTTTACAAAAAATATTACCCGAAGACACATGGGTTTTATTTCAAAAATCTTCAGCAGAATGGTTTGGCAGCAACATTTCTAAATTTCAGGATAGGTCACCGAGCAAATTTTCGAGAAAAAAGGCAATATTTTCAGTAACTGTACTCGGAAACAGCAACGCAGGAGGAATTATTATTTAATATGTTACAGTTTATTGTATTTCTTACACTTATATTTTCATATCAATAACAGCATAACATTGGACGTCAAATCACAAGGCAAATGGCGTTTTCGGGATAAAAATCTGTTTATTTTTTCCAAAAATAATGGACAATCTGCTCGACTTTGTTTTGCAACATTTAACAAAAGTCATTGTGATACAATTCATATATCCCATATCAAGGGGTAGATCCATATGTGGATTGAGCAGCTGATGGCTAGGATGAAATGATGTGGTTTAAATGGATGTGTGAAATCAGAGAAAACTATATGGAGGTGCACTAGCTACTGGATTATAACTGCAACAATGTTGAAAAAGACCTTAACCCATTTAAACAAACAAACAACTTCATCAAATTTTCTTCCAATCAAAATACTAGGTTGTTTGATAAATAAATTTTTACATTCCAAAATAATATGACTTACATTCGTACAGGCGTAATTTCAGTCTTCAGGGACAAAACAACCAGTCATGCTAGAGTCCCTTTGCCGATCTAATCAACTTGATCGCCTAAATTCCCCAATCAAATCCGGCAAAGCTCAACCAAAATAAATATTCCTGACTTCTTCTCCATCTTTATTCAATTGAACAGACCCCAACATAACATTGTTTGCATTGCACCCTGACCTGTTCATGATCATTTCCTGATCTTTCCCCGACCTGAATCCTTCAAATTTCCTCTCAATCATTTCATGTTATATGCAACCACTTCCTTACCAAGTTGACCAATTCAAGACCCTCCGCTAAATAGCCATCAATTATAGTCATAAGTGGTCTTGTATCAGCTCAAATTGATTGGGATGAAGTCAGGAATTACTCAAGTAAGGGATTGAGAATGATCGTGTACACTCATTATCTTTAAGATTGATCCACCATCAGCTCAACCTTACACCTGAATGATACATGAGCGCTTCTGCATCAAATTTTCTACTAAACGGTAAACAATTATTTTTTCGGATCGGAAGCCCAATCAGTGCCGACCTCCTTCCTTGATCACTCATGCTGACCAATCTGCAATCATTATTCAATCACTTGATCAAGTTTATTGGATCGGCAGCGGGAACATAGCATGACATAAATTTTCTTCACTATTTGATTGGCTTACCTTGGCCATGTTTTTGATGAAGTTCTTGCTGTAAAATTGTTTGTCTTCACTGACTGCATAAAGGTGTCTTCATGATCCTGTTTTAATATCAAACATAACATGATTAACATGGTACTAAGTACACAGACATTGTCTTAACAAATCCATTCACTTAATAAAATTACATCTATTTTTTTTAAAGATTTCTTTTCTATAATCTTATCATTTTCTTCAAATGTAGCCAAAACAGAATAAGTCCATTTATTCAAAGCTTTAGTTTTAAAATCTGGTCTAATTTCCTAATTCTGACTTTATCTGATGAACTGAAGAAATATTTTACCTGCTTTTCCATTAACCCATCTAGACTGGATTTCTGCTCTTCCTCCAAACACACTCGATGTACAGGAGCCAATCTCATGTTGGGTTTCACCTCAAACGGCATGAATATACCATTCTTATTGTTCTCTGTAACCTGTAACATAAAACAATATTTTTAACAACACAAACCCAGACAAAAGGCAATGTTGTTTGTTTAAATGAGCTTTCACACCACCAGTAGTACCCAGGGTTTTAAGGGATGCAGGTTTGGGGCATCCGAGATGCAAAAATAAGTAGCCAGGACCCTTAAAACTATGTGATGTGAGTCCCATTGACTCTCTGGAGATAAACTTCAGACAAGAACTGAAGACTGCTTTTAACATTCTTCAATTCTTTCCAGAAGTTGAGCCCAATTCTTTTCCCTGAAGTAGAGCCCAAAATATATACTTCTATCATTTTTTTTTTACCTTTATAACCAGGGAATAGTTCTATATCTTAAAAAAACAACATTAAAGCCTAAAATAAATGGTCTATACCTAGAGCTAGGACTCCAAAATTTAATAAAAGATCCAAATGAGCGATTACTTATGACCCTATTTTGTTATTGTCAGACGAAAACCCTGGAGTACAGCAATTACAAAGTTGGGCTGGTGCACCTACTATGGTTTCCTGTCGTTTCTCACACAGAACAACCACAACATTTATTCCAAGCCACTAGCTATCTATACTAGATATTCTACTTACGATTCACTGAATGAAAGTCTATACAACTTAGACATTCTATTTACAATTTACTGAATGAATGGAGACCAAATAATGATATGTGTCACACTGACTGTAGGAGAAGATGTGAACATACATTTATCATATTTGAATATCAGTATCAGAAAATATCAACTATATTCTTAAAGTCTAATCATTGTTTGTTTTAAAACATGAGATTGCACATGGAATTTAAAAAGAAGTAATAAATTTAGCTTATCAGGGGTGTGTTATTTGTTAATTTTTTGTCAGGAAGGAAGGGTCTCTAAGATTTCTCAAACCAGTACTAAAACATCCTATTTGAGCCACGAGCTACTTGTCTCTTTTTGGTGATTATTCCTCTGAATGAAGAGGCAAATGACTACCAAATTTAGGAAAGGGTGTTGGACCTAGCATAGGTTGAACCTAATATGCCTGTTTTGTAGTAAAACTACCAACTGAATTGCCGGGACAGCTTTCTCATTGTTTATTTATTATGTAGACTACAACAGATTTTATAATGCTGATCTCTATGGATAATCACGGACCCCTTCCTTCATTTATAGAGTAGGAATTTTAGGGAAAGGATATGACAGTGATATATTCTAATATTCCTTGCAAGTCAAGGGTTTTAACTTCAATTTGTTCCTTACAAATGTAAGGAACAAGTTGGAGTGAAAACCTTTTCTTGAAACAAGAGCACCGCCAACAGGAGCCTACGCTCGGCTGTTGAGTGCTGGATGGTGGAAAAAATCTAAGTCGAAAAAGGGGCATAATTTGCACAAAATGCATCTAGAGTTATCCCCCTTGATAGTATATGTTGCTATTTTCATGGTGAACATGTGTGCCAAGTTTCAAGTGAATGCCTTAAGTAGAACCAGAGATATCACAAAATGTCAAAGTTTTCGCACGACAACAATGACTATGACGATGACAACTACACCAAGGCTATAGCAATACCACAGTTTTTTCTCTGAAAACAGCAGAGCTACAAATGTATAGATATAAAAGGATCCTGAGGGAACCCCTTGCTTTGAAAAAGTGGAATTCCTCCAGATATCCCAGGATCCCAGGCACTGTTAGTGTTGAACCCTGCTTTAATGTACCTTAGGTGGAGACATGGTCGGAGGTTTCTGTATGAAGAACTTTTTAAAGCTTTCCTTTTTCTTCTCCTCTTTCTTCAACTGAAATACAACATGAAAATAGTAGGTTTTGGTCTTGTGGTAAATATGGTGATCTAAGAATTGATATTTCACATCCTCTCTATACTTTGAGCAAAAGACCACTGCCAATGGGCACCTTTACTCACCTATTGGGTGCTGGATAGTTGACAAAAAATCCATGTAAAACAAGATCTGTTTGTGAAACATAAAAGCCCATATAACAATTTTTTCTCCTTAAAACTTGACAGATGACCTTGATTATATCAAATGACTTTGACCTTGGTACCTTCTGATACGCCTCAACCAAAAATAAGTAATCTATTAAGCTGGAGGAATTTGGAGATGAAAAGTTTTTTTGAATAAGTTTTAGAGAGGTTTGACCCTGAAAGATGACCTTGATCTTGTCAAATAAACTTAACCTCTCTATTAGATGATGCATTATTATTACAATCTGATCGCCATATCAAATATGAGGCTTGTACCTTGTGTAGCGTTTAAGAAATTAGCGATATAAAGTTTTTGGCTTATTTTCGCACAGACAAAGAGAGGCAGATAGACAAAAATAGTTCCACAATACCCTCTATCTCTTTTTAAGGGAACATAATTTGCACAGAACATATCTACCATTAACGGGTTATCCCATAGAGAGTATTGCTCTACTATGTGTACCTAGTTTATGAGTTATCCACCTTGAGAGTATCATGTTGCTCTATTATGTGCACTTAGTTTATAAGTTATCAGCCCAAAGAGTATATGTTGCTCTATTATGTTTATAAAGTTTCAAATGAATGCCTTTAGAAATACCACAGATAGCATTTAAGATTTTGTGCAATGATGACACTACCACTTCAATGATACCAAGTATATAGCAATACCCAGGGTTCAAGGGACGCAGGTTTTGCACATCTGAGGTGCAGAATTAAGTAGCTAGTGATGTGATGTGTTACTATGTGATGTCAGTCCCAAAGAACCTCTGGGGTTCAGCTTCAGAAAAGATTTGAAGACAGTTTAAAACAATCAATCCTCTTATTCTGGCATTCAAAACATTCAAAATCATTCAAATCACCCCAAATCATAAACATTTAGAAATCAATCAAAAATGCTCTAATTATTCAGTTATTTTTTTGGCAAGGGTGATTTCAGAACTCATATTGGTCCATAAAGACACACATGCTTCTATCTATAAAATATTACATCATTTTATTATAAAGCCTCAGTTAATTTCAGTTATTCATTATCATTTAAAAGTCAATCATCCCACCTTTTTAAATTTAATTCCAAAATCATTGAACTTGCCAATTACATGATGTTCTCAACTGTTCATTATAGGTATTTTTTTCCATACCTTTTCCTCTTCTTCCTTTTTCTTTTCTTCCTCTTTTTGTTTTTTCTCTTCTTCTTTCAACCTCTTCTCTTCTTCTTTCTGTCTTTTTTCTTCCTCTTTTTTCTTCTTCTCTTCAAGCTTAGCCTCCATTTTAGCCCTGAATATATTTATCATCAAGATATCTTAAATAAGTTAGCAATGCCAGATATTTTTCATATATATATTTAGTGGGAAAATTCTCGATGTAATTTATGCTTTAAAGAAGTATTTGAATATGATGGTTTTAATGGAATTCGACAGCAACTACAACAGTGTTTTAGTTAAATAAAAGCTTCTGAAGCACCTATTAATAGATCCCATCCCTTTCTCCTTCATGTGCAGGTTTGAGTCCTATTAAGTATCACTGACACTGTGCAGATCCCTGGGTCATCCATCAGTTTAAGTGGTAGGGTCTCAGTTATGAGTTATAACGTATTTAGATGGGTGTCACACCTTCTTATCTGAATCTCTGGTTCATTGATCTCTCTCAAGAGCACATAAGATCTGGTATAAAATAATAAATCCCATAGGAAACAAGGCTATCAGTTTAATTGGGTGTCCTTAGGAAGAAAAAAGATGTTTTCATGGAGCAGTAATGCCCTTCAAATAGCATTTTCTCTCAATTTGACCTTGAAGAACGCCCTTGATCAATGACATTGACCTTAACATTAAAAAGTGTACTTTTATGTATGATATGAACATTGTAACTTACATACTCTTTTTATACAAGGTTTGCAGATTTGTAAGTTTTAGAGTTCAGTATTGGGTATAAAGCTTAAAATTTTGACCTTGATGTTGGTTATAAGATCCACTCCAGTTGTGTCATGTACAATAGCTACATTAAAAAAAACATTTTGTTGTGTTATTCAATAAGCCATAAAGTTACAGGTAGTTCAAAGATTTTGCTTTGATCAGACAGAAACTGGTACAACACTATGCCACATATCTATTCATTTGGGGGATAAAATCCTACTGCTAGTACTGTTAGAAAATAATATGACAATTTGACTCGCTCATTGTGTGGATAGAAAATAACTTGGCACCCATTGCACCGTTTTAACTCAAAATCCTATCCTGACTTATTATTACCATACGTTTGTGACCTGTCATACAAAGAGAGATTATATGGGAACTAGTGATGGGCAGATTAATCGATTATAATTGATAATCAGTTATTTTGGGCTTCCGGTTGTGATAATCGACTAAGAAATATCCTATTATATCGATTAATTAGTTCCTAACACATAACTGAAAGCCATTTTACAATGTATGAGTGTAGGACAAAAGCCCACTAGGTCAAAAGCCCACTGGGACAAAACCCCAGCGGACAAAAGCCCACTGGGACACAAACCCACCCCCTATAGGATAAAAGCCCACTTAATATATATTTAGTGTAGTAGAATCATATCCTTTTTTTTTTAAATCATTTTTATTGACTTGCCTCCGTAGACTCAAATGGGACTGATAACGTTCTTGCGTAACATTTGACGTCAGCAAATAATTAAAGATTTTGAAACGGTTTATTGCTATGTGCGAAAATGTCTTACAATGCACATTGAAAATTTTCATCAGTCCTTTGTGCAACAGACCAGCAAGGTAGAGGGCCACGTTTTCTTAAAAAGCGAATCTACAGAACAGAACATGGAATCCTTTAGTCAAAAGATTTGTCAATCAAAAGGTAGTCAATTTTGGCAAGTCTGAAAATGAAAAATGCATGTAAGTCATAAATCCCTAAGGTATTAAGAGAACTTTTACTTGTTGGTGTATCTTTTGGAGTTAAGTATATATTTCCAATTATTCAAGGCTATTCAAGATACATTGTAGATCACAGACCAAATTGGTATATCATAATTTCAATTCTTTATTTTAAGAATTTAAATTGGTATTAATTTGAAACTGAGATTAACGAGTGACCAGCCTATTGTGACCAGTTTACTATGCAATATTTTGACTTCCTACAAAAAAAAGACTTGACCCCCAAAAATCTTGTTTGACCCCAAAAATTTTGGGTCAGGGGGTCATTGACCCCCCAATTTCAGATCCTAACACTTACCCTGTACAAGATACTTGTATTTGGTATAATGATATGTTTCAATGATACACATCAGCTGGTACCAAGGTCATGTGACAAGGTCAAGATAAACTGTCAAGGTCATTTTTTTTATTTTTTTTTTTAACTTGCTGTTTCATCGACATTCATGTTTCACACTCGTTTAAAAATCTTCTCCTACCCACTCATGGTCGTCAATTCCAATGAAACTTGACATGGATGTTCCCTGAGTGACCCTTTACTCCAATTGTTCAAGAACCTTTGATTGACCCCAAAATATGGGCATAGCAAGACAGTTCTTACATATAAATCTTTAAAAATCTGCTCCTCCCAAACCATTAGGTCAATCTCAACAAAACTTGGCATGACTGTTCCTTGGTTGACCCTTTACTGAATTTTTTCAAGAAAATTTGATTGCATCCTTCATATGGGCGTGGTGGCGCTGTTTTTTTTTATTGTCTGCATTGATACATCAGGGGCATATTGTTTTACCTATGTCCATTGTCTGTCCATCTATCTGTCTGTCTGTTTGTCTGCAAAACTTAACCAAAAAACTTAACATTGCCAATATCTTCCAGTCTATTCAAGATACAAGGCTTATATTTGGCATGATGTTAGATCTCAATGATACTCATCTGCTTATACAAAAGTCAAGTTCATGTAACAACGTCAAGTTTATCTGTCAGGCATAAGTAAAAACTAAATAAAAAAAAAACTTAACATTACCAATATCGTCAAGCTAATTTAAGATACAAGCTTCATATTTGGCATGGTGATAGAACTAAATGATATGTATCTTCTGTTGATACCATAGTCAATGTCATGTGACAAGGTCAAGGTTATTATGTACCACTGGGACATAGCCCCACCCCCCTATAGGATAAAAGCCCACTTAATATATATTTAGTGTAGTAGAATATCTTTTTTTTTCTTTTTTTTTTAAATCTTGTACAATTACAAATTTTCATTTAGTTACTTCTGAAAATGTAACTACTTATTCTCTTTGTATTTGAGAAGCGTGATTGACACCTTATTGTATCATGTTTCCATTCTGTCTACAATTTGAATTTGACAAGTTACAGATATACAAGGTAGATGTCATATAGGTGTTTCATACTTTTATCTCCCAAAATACACTTTTACAAAATTTTACATGTGAAAACCCATACTATCTATACAATATTGAGACACGTTACTAAATGAAGTTAAATGATTGATTAATTAGAGGATTGAAAGAAAATTGAATCAATACATTATAACTTTTTTCACAATTTTTCAATTTAATTATACTTTGATGGGCTTTTTTTTCATGTTCATTTTGGAATTTGCTAAATAAAAGTGATTAAGGAAGAAATCAATAGACAAAATGTAAATAAAATGCTGTTTAACACAACATAAATAAATTAAAAACAGTAGAAAATGTATTTTCAAAATTATTAAGATAAGAGTTATTCATATAGATAATTTATATATTGAGTGGGTTTTTGTCCTATGTTGGGTGGGCTTTTGTCCCAGTGGGCTTTTGACCTAGTGGGCTTTTGTCCGTACTCCACAATGTATATAGTTTTCAGAACTGACATCCGTTTCATGGCTTAGCCTAAAACAGTAGTAACTGCCTATAGCGTAAAACAGTTGTAACTGCCTGTATGTTTATAGTAGGGATGGGAACGAGTTAAACGATTAATCGAGTACTCGATCGAATGTCTGATTATCGATAACCAATTTCACTTATCGATTAATCGGTAAAAAAAATGAAATAATACCAAATTCGTTTCCGATCTCATCTTTTCATATTTTCTCAAAATATCGATCTTTCAAATGAAATGCTGTTCAGAAGATAATGTATGCAACACCTGGGCGCCTGCCGATTGTCTTATCCATCAATATTTTCCGAATTTGCAATCAAGTGCCAACTGTCATTTTTCTTGCTGTCAAACAATACACGTCATTTTGTAACATTTCGCACCTTCCACTTCCACTCTGATCAGGAACGGTTTGATTTACTTGGATCTTGGGATCAACGGAATGTTGCAGCGTCATTCCAAAAGCTTGTAACGCAACCCCATCGGTGTTGTTACATGGTGTTTCTAAACCGAAAGTTATATATAAAACCAATGAATATCGCCTGGAAATATTACAGAGAAATGACACTCTCTAAGCATGCAATTTACGATTTTCTGTTGCTTAAAATAAGTTAGCAAGCATATTTCCTGTCAACTGCCCCTTCGACCGAAAATATGCAGCAAATACCGTATATCTTTACGTTTGAAGACACGGAATAAATGAATGTCCCCAATTCTATCCGAGTACTCGATCGGAAAGGTGAACCAGTAATCGATTAGTAAAATTAGTACTCGTTACCATCCCTAGTTTATAGGGGGATACAACTGTTTCACGCTTAGACATGAAGTTGATAGAAAATCTGCAGAAAGAGTCTTCAGGTCATGAGTTAAAACTAAACTTTCACATTCTATTCTTCAAAGGAATGATACTGGGATTTCTGATAAAATATAAGAAAACGGTTGTACAATCAATCATTCGTTGATTTACTTTTCAAACTAAAATCTGATTATCGATAGCAATTTGAAACTTATTGCCCAACACTATGTTTTTCAAAACAAGAGTGCCAGTCACATTTTTTGCAGCAAAATGAAAATTTTCAAAGAAGGCCCTTTTTATCAGTGATGCAGCTCAGTGTCACAAAATGCTGATGACACGTACATGGTCATATGGGGAGAAACAATTTGTGAAAGCTTCATGCAAATCCATCCATATTGAAGGAGTTGAATTAACTAGATTTGGACGTACATACATACAGACAGGCATAGAAGAAGATACCAAGATAAGATCAACTCCAGCATGATATAATGGTTATATAGGATGGTAAAGTGATCACTAGATTCAAATCTTGCAAGAGTCAAAGATTTGACCTGGTTAGTCTGCACAGATCAAGGTAATCATAAGAAATGGGTTGACACTTTTTACACTCCTAGCATGGTCAAAATTGTAAATTCTACCAATATAAAGTAACTTGACCCACTCATTTTCCTTCTCTTTCTGTCTCTTTTCTTCCTCCTTCTGTTTTAATTTCTCTATTCTTTCTTGTTCTTTCTTTTCCTGTAAGAATAGTAAATATCTTCAATGACATATTACCACACAATACTTGATTTCTTACAATATTTGACTTTAGAAATCACTGGAAACAAGATTGTTTGTTTCCCAGACAAAAATATTATTTTCATTGATCTGCTTCACATTTATAATTTTCAATTTGTATACACTTAAAGTTTTTGACAACAAAATATTGTGGATCATTTTCATTATCCTAACCTTAATATACAATGAGAAAGTGGAATCTGTAATTTCAAAAAAATTGCTTCAAACCTAAACAAGAGCACTACCTACAGGTGCCTATGTTCAATAGTTTGGATAGCTCTTGTGATGGGGAACACACATGCCAAGTTTCATGAAGATATCTTCAATAACAACAGAAATATGTCCAAGGTTAAAGTTTGTCACGCCAACGCTTATGCCGACAACAACGCCAGTGACCATACGTATGTTTTCTCAGAAAACAGCCAAGATAACAAGATGAATTATCTTAAACAAGCCTCAAAAAAAATAACATGTTACCATACCCTAGTTCCTGTTTAATTTCAAAATGGGCCTCAGTGATCTAAGACTGTGTTTGTACCATATTTTCCCTACATCATAGATGACCACAGATTTTTAAGACAATGGAGACTCTGTCCCCTTTGTTCCGAAGTCTAGCTAGGAAGATTGTTAGTGTGACCCATCAAGCTTGTAAAATGTCCCTTTTTTTCGTAGACCATGGATACATTGTCCCCTCACATCAAAACCCCGAGCAGATCAATGGAGTTATCTCACTGACCCAACAAACTAAGGAAATTAAGGGTAACTTGGATATTATTTGAAAACTTAAATTACAAAAACAAAATTGCTTTAAGTTAAGTTCCACTGAAAGCTCAGATTTGCAATAGTTTCATATGGAAGTTTCTTTAAAACAAATATCCTATAAAACTTTCAAGAATTTCAATAATCCAAGGGAAAATTGCAAGGGAAAACATTGTTGGAAAAGAAGAAATTACTTTTGACAAGTAATTTTTCTTTTTTTCAACAATGTTTTCCATTTGGTAAAATGCAATTTTTTAGAATTGGAAAGGCAATTATTTTTCAAAACTGGACAGATATTGAGTACTAAGTGCCGTCATCTACTACAGGCCTGAACGACCTGTAGCATGGTTACATCTACAAGTCCTCCCTAGAATCCACATGTTTTGGACCTGAGGACTGGTGTTAGTGTTGATCCCTGAATTATCTTAATGGTCCTAGAAACATTCTCTGAAAACCGAAAAGTCCCCTAATTGAAGCCAGTGTCCAATTGTCCATACCTTTTCCTCCTGTTTAGCCTTCTCCTTTTCTACTTTCTCTTGTTCCTTCTGTTTCTTCTTTTCAGATTTCACTCGCTCTTTTTCTTCCTTTTCCTTCTGTTTTTGAACCCTCTTTTCCTCTATTTCCTTCTCTCTTCTCAATCTTTGTTCTTCTTTTTCTTTCTTTTTACTCTCAGATAATTTAGTCTATCAAAGATATTTATAAATTTCAGAACATATTCACAACTCATAGTAGTATGAAAATCTTTCAACAAGAGTGCCATCGTCACAAAATACGCCGCCACTTTGCTGCTGTTTCACGAAAATAATTGTAGACACTACTTATTTTGACAGAACCAAATTGAAAATGACCAAGTTTCATTTAAATCAAGACAAAAAGTTTGGAGGAGATGCCTTCACAAGGCTGCAATTTCAATAAGCCCCAGGCACTAAGTTTTAAGGGGGCATAATTCAGGGAAATAAATGAGCCATAGAATCCTTGATCAATGTACATCTACAAATTATGGTGATGACATTGACCAAGTTTCATTTAAATAATGACAAAAAAGTAAGGGGGAGTTGTGTTCAAAAGGCTGCAATTTCAATAAGCCCTAGCTACTACGTTTTAAGGGAGCATAATTTAGGGTAAAATTAATGAACCATAAAATCCTTACTTCATGCTCATGTACCAATTTCAGTTATTACATCCACCAAGTTTCATTTAGATCCAGCCAGAAACTTAGGAAGAGTTGCATTCACAAGGCTGCAATTTCAATAAGCCCCAGAGACTAAATTTTAAGGGGGCATAACTGAGGAAATAAGCCCAAGAGACTAACTTTTTAAGGGCATAACTCAGGCAAAAATCAATGAACCATAAAATCCTTCCTTCATGCACATCTACCAATTGAGGTGATAACATTGACCAAGTTTCAAGAAGATCCAGCCAGAAACTTAGGAGGAGTTACGTTGACAAGAAAAATGGACCCAGAGACTAAGTTTTTAAGGGGCATAACTCAGGCAAAAATCAACGAACCGTAAAATCCTTCCTTCATGCACATCTACCAATTGAGGTGATTACATTGACCAAGTTTCAAGAAGATCCAGCCAGAAACTTAGGAGGAGTTGCGTTGACAAGAAAAAGTGGACCTAGAGACTAAGTTATCAAGGGGCATAACTCAGGCAAAAATCAACGAACCGAAAAATCCTTCCTTCATGCACATCTACCAATTGAGGTGATTACATTGACCAAGTTTCAAGAAGATCCAGCCAGAAACTTAGGAGGAGTTGCGTTGACAAGAAAAGTGGACCCAGAAACTAAGTTATCAAGGGGCATAACTCAGGCAAAAATCAACGAACCGAAAAATCCTTCCTTCATGCACATCTACCAATTGAGATGATAACATTGACCAAGTTTCAAGAAGATCCAGCCAGAAGTTTAGGAGGAGTTGCGTTGACAAGAAAAGTGGACGTACGGACGGACGGACGGACGGACGGACGGACGGACAGACGGAGAAGATGACGCCAATATACGTCCGCCTCCGGCGGCGTCGTATAAAAAATGGTTCCATACATACATAAAGGTGTTTTCAAAATTATTAAGAATGGGAAATTGACAATCTGTTTGAATGCTTTCAACTATCTGTCAGTTATATTGTGGAGGCTACAGCACCTAGCATTGATTTCTTGGTATTTCTCACACCAGTACTACCATTAAATCCTTTCCTTACCTGCAGATGCTATTTTACAAAGGTCTACAATCATCAACCCATTAGTGGGAGACAAATAGTCAGAAAGGATGAGTGCCACTGTCAAAATTGACAAAGCAGGTCTCCTCCTACACAATATATAGGAGAAATATAGTATTGCTTGATTTTCTCCATTCATCTCAGATATATCCTAAAAGAAGGAAACAACTGTGATGAATAAGGGTACAAGCAGAATTTCCAAGCCCCACAATGACTGAAACAAAATGCCGTATCTCACATCACTAGAACCGTTGTCCGGGGACAACAATTGCTGAGTCCACAAACTTTTGACCATGAAATGTTACCTGGGCCTTTGACCTACAGCCATAATTTAAATGGCTATTCTACTCCTTTAGGGCAACATCTGCACCAAATTATTTTGAAATCCAGCCATAAATGTAAAAGTTATGCTCGGGACAAATATTTAACCTTGACCTACATTGTGGCCTTGACCTTTGAAATACAGAAGAAATTCTTTCCAATGACCAACCTACTCATTGTGGGAAACAATTGCATGAAGTTATTTTGAAATCCATCAATAAATGAAGGAGCTATACTCCATACAAAATCAGACGGTCTGACAGACTTAGACACATACACCCACTATCTAAGATGACGACTATGCCTCTCTCAAAGCAAAAGACTCACTACAAAAAACTTTTAATTTTTCTGAAATGCACACCATGACTTGGTTTATATAGTAAAAGTGGACTGATAAAATGGCCAAGCTCTATTGCTGCTTTGTATATTTGAGAATACAAATTGATTTGAATTAATTAAGTGTCAAGAGTGTTACAGTAATGTACCACTGGCTGGCACATGCAAGACTTTCCAATACATTCCAGGTATTTCTCTCAACTGTGAACAGTACTACCTTGACAGCCTTTCCCAGCCTACAATTGATCATCTGATCTTAGTTAGGTTTGGATCTATTCAGCCAGAACCAAGGACAATATGATTGCTTCAATTATTTTATGCAATGACCCTATGAAAACATTTCTAGCTGTAGATCCAGGTGTTTTAGACGATTTAGAGGCAGTATTGGATACGTTGGCACTATCACAATACAGTGTTATTACCTTTCTAGCAGTAGATCCAGGGGTTTTAGACTGTTTAGAGGCAGTGTTGGGTGTGTTAGCACCATCAGAGTTAACATCCCTTTTATCATCTGTACTACCAGATTCTCTGTCTTTTATCTAGCAAAGAAAACATTTTCAGGGTGGTCAAGAGTCAAGGTTAACCTTGGTGGTTGTGACAGGATAGCATTGATAAACATAAAACTTTAGGGGGCAATCAAGGTGAATGTTAAACTTGGTGGTTGTGAAAGGAAAGCTGCTGTCAAACATACAAACTTTAGGGGGCAGTCAAGGTTAAACTTGTTGGTTGTAACAGGATAGCTGCTGTCAAACATACAAACTTTAGGGGGCAGTCAAGATTAAACATTGTGGTTGTGACAGGAAAGCTGCTGTCAAACATACAAACTTTAGGGGGCAGTCAAGGTTAAACTTTGTGATTGTGACAGGAAAGCTGCTGTCAAACATACAAACTTTAGGGGGCAGTCAAGGTTAAACTTGGTGGTTGTAACAGGATAGCTGCTGTCAAACATACAAACTTAAGGGGGCAGTCAAGGTTAAACTTTGTGGTTGTGACAGGAAAGCTGCTGTCAAACATACAAACTTTAGGGGGCAGTCAAGGTTAAACTTGGTGGTTGTGACAGGATAGCTGCTGTCAAACATACAAACTTTAGGGGGCAGTCAAGGTTAAACTTGGTGTATGTCACAGGATATCTGCTGTCAAACATGCAAACTTTAGGGGGCAGTCAAGGTTAAACTTGGTGTATGTCACAGGATAGCTGCTGTCAAACATACAAACTTTAGGGGGCAGTCAAGGTTAAACATTGTGGTTGTGACAGAATAGCTGCTGTCAAACATACAATCTTTAGGGGCCGGTCAAGGTTAAACTTGGTGGTTGTGACAGGATAGCTGCTGTCAAACATACAAACTTTAGGGGGCAGTCAAGGTTAAACTTGGTGTATGTCACAGGATATCTGCTGTCAAACATGCAAACTTTAGGGGGCAGTCAAGGTTAAACTTGGTGTATGTCACAGGATAGCTGCTGTCAAACATACAAAATTTAGGGGGCAGTCAAGGTTAAACATTGTGGTTGTGACAGAATAGCTGCTGTCAAACATACAATCTTTAGGGGCCAGTCAAGGTTAAACTTGGTGGTTGTGACAGGATAGCTGCTGTCAAACATACAAACTTTAGGGGGCAGTCAAGGTTAAACTTGGTGTATGTCATAGAATAGCTGCTGTCAAACATATAATCTTTAGGGGGCATTCAAGGTTTAACCCTTTGCCGTTTAATCCCTGCTTTTTACGTGTCTGTGATCTTATGATTGAGAAAACATTGTGAAAAAAGAAGAAATTGCTTCTGACAAGCAATTTCTTCTTTTTCCACACTATTTTCTTCCCCACAGAATGGTTATTTTTCAAATTAAATCCACTTTTAATTTTCGTCTGCAAAACCTTTGGATTTGGATAGCTCCAAAATTTTGTAAAACAGGAAAGGGTTAACTTGGTGGTTGTGACAGGATAGCTGCTGTCAAACATACAAACTTTAGGGGGCAGTCAAGGTTAAACTTGGTGGTTGTGACAGGATAGCTGCTGTCAAACATATAATCATTAGGGGGCATTCAAGGTTTAACTTGGTGGTTGTGACAGGAAGGCTGCTGTCAAACATACAAACTTTGGGGGCAGTCAAGGTTAAACTTGGTGGTTGTGACAGGAAGGCTGCTGTCAAACATACAAACTTTAGGGGGCAGTCAAGGTGAAGGTTAAATTTGGTGGTTGTGACAGGATAACCTTTATCAAACATGCATATATTGACCATTGCTCCAGATAATTCATACTTTAACATTTGACCTTGAGCGAAGACCATAACCTTGGAGATATTTAAAAATGCAGGGCTTAAAAATTCTTTCAAGATCTTCTTGTCTCGCAGGACAAGTGAGGTGGAAAAGTTCCTTTATTTTTCACTAGTCCTCAAAAAAAGGGTAATCAGGGGTCAACACTAACTCCTGAGATTAAGGAGTCAGTTGGACTCCTAACACATGAAATCATGGAGTCCAAGCTCAAAGAAAGGAGTCCAAATTTTCATAATGGGAGAACATTGCGGAAAAGAAGAAATTGCTTGTTATTAGCAATTTCTTCTTTTCCACAATGTTTTACCAAAGACGAGTTGTTGCACAGGATGCAAGCAATTGTTTTCCTTCAACAACTTTTGTATGAAAATAACAAAATATATACAGTTTTTGCAAATGTTAGAAAGGACACTGCTTTGTGCATTTGTTTTTCAAAAAAATGTAATATGACCTTTTGAGTCCATCGGACTCCTTACTGACAAATGGAAGGAGTCTAACTTGTAAACAAGGAGGCTCTGACTCCCGGACTCCCCTTAGTGTCCAACCCTGGTAATTTAAATGTACCAGTGCAAGACTGATAATTAGGAATTCAATCCTAAATACTTCTCGCTGTTTAACCAAATTTTCATGCACAAAACATAAGAATTAGACATTAAAAACCTTTGATCTCGCCATAGTTACAAAAATTCTACTCAAACATGACACAAAATTCCAGTTTTTATTTTTCACTTGGGGTTTCACTTGAATAACCAGAGCCTACTTTAATTGATTGTAACAAGAATTGGACATATGGACAGACAGACACAGACAGATGGACAGACGGAATATGATACCAATATATGACCACCTTTGGCCATGTATGGAAATCAAGTATGATCAATATACCAAGGGGTGTGGAATTCAAATGTCCGACTTGCCCAACACAGGCTTTTTTACCTGCGGACAAAAAGATTTTTCTATGCCACTTGTCCATGGACAAGTAAATTTCAGAACAAATCTCATAAAAGTATTAAATAGATCTTAGAAAATGATTATCTCATTGTTTATATCAAAGAGAAAACATTGCTTTTAATGAAGAAAATGCTGGGTTGAAACTTTCAGCATTTTCTTCAATAATATCTATGTTTTCTCAATATTTATAGATCCAATTTTTTGTGGACAAGTTATTTTATTCTTGGACAAGTAGAAAATAGACTTTTATTTGTCCATGGACAAGTGGAGAAAATTCGGATTTCCACACCCCTGATACCTCTTTTTGAGTCTGGACATCATTCTTCCCTTTTGCAGGTGTTCTCAAGGCATCTTCACACACAGAGATATCTGATATAAATGATTGGTCGAGACATTTGGATTCATCCTGATTCTCTTTGTCATCATTCTCGTCAACCGAGGCAGTTCTGTCTTTATCACCCTCTACATCAACTATGTTAAATATATCAAAAATACTCATCCAACAATATTATTGAAAAACAGTCACCAATTTAAATTCCATTTTGAAGTTATTCATTCTGAAGTTTTATTCACAATACAGTTAATAATTGTACAAAAGTATCAAAAGCTGACAAATCAAGATGTTCTAATTATTAAACAAGAGGGCCAGAAAAAGAATTGAAGACTGACTCTACATTCTATATTAATGTAAAATATCATGTAAATATTTTAATGCTTTTGTTAATCAATTTTAAGGGGCCTATATGGAAGACTTGGAAACCAAATATGTATCTTCTTTAAATAGAGTCATTATCCTTAATATTATTATAATCAATTATTATCTAGTCCAGTAACATACACACCTTTCTCTAGCTTGTTATCATCCTCTTTAGTATCATCACAGCTGACACTCTCAGCTGCAGGAGGCAGATCATTGTCTGGTTTCGTATCTTCTAGTTTATCCTCATTCTCCCCTGCTTTATCGTCTGTCAGGTCAATACAATCCATCGTAGAACTAATCTCCTCTTGCTCATCTTTGTTTGTTTTCCGTGCTTTAAGAAAGCTATCCAGTGTATTAGTTTTCCTAGATGCCTTCTTGTGTGACCCAGGTTGTTTGTTTGAGTCAGCTTCAGAACTGCTACTCACTTCAGGGTCACATTCCACTTTAACAGGTGTGGAAGTTGGTTTACTGGTGCCAGTTTTCATCTGTTTGGCACTAGGTGAGTCATTATCAGACAGTTTTCTCTTCTTGCTGACTGGAGATGTGGTTTGGATCTGAGATGTGTGGTCTAGTGGTTTGAATGGCAGTCGGACTGGAAAATAAAGTAGGGAAATTGAGTATGAATAAGGAATGTTCCAAACTGAATTTTCGGGCTGTTATTTGCCGATACTTATCTAAATTGTTGAAAAAACCCCATTTGAGGGTTTTTGGGAACCCTGAAAGCGTTTAAATCGTTACATGGATATCTAAAATATCTTTCTTCCTATATTTCATCATAATAGCTAATTTTATCTGCACTAATTTTATCTGCACACCCCAACATTATTTATGCTATATATTTTTTCCATAATATAAGGTTAATACCTGTCCTGAAAAGTTGCCAAAATATATCACAAAATAGAGGTATCGTTTTTTTTTCAAGTTTAATTTTTCTAATTTAAGCACAGGCAGGGCGCTTGTTTGACACTTAAACCAGGGTTTTGACCCCCTAAAATCAGAATATATCTTAATTTGACCTCTAGATATTTCTGCAAAGGGGTCATTTAGACCCCCTTGAGAGCAATTACCAAGGGTGAAGGCATGCTTGTAAACAAAAGATTTTCACAAATAACTATCTCAAGTTCTACAAATTAATTGTTTCAGACTGCCCAGCACGTTTTGGACTTAAATATATATTATTCAACAAAAAATATAGGAATTCTGTCATCTAAAAATAGGAGAAAAATAGGAAACAAGAGTTGTCCGCAGACAACGTAGCTCGCCCAAACAGCTGCTTGTCACAAACAGCGCTTGACCGAAGTTCAAAGTGGTTTCTTTCAATGTTAAAGTCCATGATCTAATATATATCTGTTTGAGTAATAATTAATAAATATAAACTTTTTTGTTTTAATGGCATGTATAAGGTTAGGGTAAAGTGAAAGCCTACAAGCAGATGAGGTTACAAATGGAATTTCTTTGTATCAAACATGAAGTTTTTCTTTAAAATTTTTTTAAGTCCACAAAAGGTCAAGATCAAGGTCAAACTGTGAAAGACCTAGGTCTCTGTAGAAGCCTATCACCAGGTGAGTATGTGTATGAAGTAATAATGTCCCTGAGTAAAGCATTTAGAAAACAAGAGCTGTCACTGTAAGATGACAATGCCCCCGACACCGCTTTGATTTAGAAGTTATGGCCAATGTTAAAGTTTTTGGACGGAATGACGGACGGACGGACGGACAGACGGACGGACAGACGGACGGACGGACAAGTCAAATTTATTATGCCTCCCTATCGGGGGCATAATAAGCAAGGTTAAATTTTTGGTTAAAGTTTTTCAGTTTAAGTTTTTCCAAGTCCATAAATGGTCAAGGTCAAGGTCAAATTGTCAAGGCCCATGGTTTCTGGTGAAAGCCTTTCATTTGGTGACTATGTATATGAAGTAATGATGTCCCTAGGTTAAAGCATTCAGAAAATATAAGCAAGGTTAAAGTTTTTGGTAAATGAATTTCGGTTAAAGTATTTCTAAGTTCATAAAAGGTCAAGGTCAAATTATCAAGGACCTTGATCTCTCACAAAAGCCTATCACCTAATGAGTATGTATATACTGTTAAAGCATTCAGAAAATATAAGCAAGGTTAAAGTTTTTGGTTAAAGTTTTCAGTTAAAGTTTTTCTAAGTCCACAAATGGTAAAGGTCAAGGTCAAATTGTGAAGGACCTTGGTCTCTGGTGAAAGCCTATCACCTGGTGAGTATATATATGAAGCTATGATGTCCCTAGGTCATTAAAAAATATATGCAAGGTTAAAGTTTTTGGTTAAAATTTTTTGGTTAAAGTATTTCTAAGTCCACAAAGGGTCAAGGTCAAGGTCAAATTGTCAAGGAGTTTTGTCTATGGTGAAAGCCTATCACCTGGTGAGTATATATATGAAGCTATGATGTCCCTAGGTTAGAGCATTGAAAAAATATATGCAAGGTTAAAGTTTTTGGTTAAAGTTTTTTGGTTAAAGTTTTTCTAAGTCCACAAAGGGTCAAGGTCAAGGTCAAATTGTCAAAGACCTTGGTCTCTGGTGAAAGCCTATCACCTAATGAGTGTGCATATGAAGTAATGATGTCTCTAGGTTAAAGCTTACAGAAAATATAAGCATGGTTAAAGTTTTTTTGGTTAAAGTTTTTGGTTAAAGTTTTTGGTTAAAGTTTTTTTGAAAGGGTCAAGGTCACAGTCTAAAGGTCATTTGGACATGGATGTTGGTCTCAAATGAAAGCCTATGCCCTAATGAGAGTTTCTGTAAAAAATTAAGCCTCTAGGATAAATATTGATAGAAATAAAAAACTTTAACCTAATGCGGACGCCGACACCGACGCTGACGCCGACGCCGACATCCGAGGGTATGACAATAGCTCTTCCGAGACTTTCGCCCCGGGCGAGCTAATAAAAGGCTTGGTAAAATTGATATACTGGTACTATTTTCACCTACTTTATAGGATAACTGAAGATGAGCACAGCCCTTTTCTCTGTTTGCATACAACGCATCATAAAGTAAAAGCAACCAAAAGTACAACTGCTTCAATTGATTGATTGATTGAGTGGAGTTTAACTCCGCTTTCAACATTATTTCAGTTATGTTGCGGCGGCTGGAGCACCTAACAATGGATTCCTGGTATTTCAAATCAAGGAATAACTAAAAAGCCATGAATGGCTTGTGTCGCTCCACAGGCTTGAATTTCTTGTAATAGCAAATCTAAGTTTTGACTAGATTTTTTAGATATTTTGGGTTTTACTGATGTTGAAATGATTTTCAAAGTCTCCAACATTATAAAATATAGAGAAATGACTTCCACCCATAAAAGACATATTTTTCATCCAATGACAATAATTTTTGGCTGCATGGTAATGGATCACCCAAGGATCATACTTATGAAGTTTGATTGATATCCATCAGTTACATTCTGAGAAAATGATTTTTTAAGTTTCCACTATATAACATATAGTGGAAATGACCTCCGCCAATAAAATACAAATTTTTCATCCGATCGCAATAATCTTTGGTAGACTGATAAAGGGTCACACAAGGATCATTCATGTAAAATTTGGTTGATATCTATCAGTTAGATTCTGAGAAAATGATTTTCAAAGTTTCCACTATATAACATATAGAGAAATGACCTCAGCCCATAAAATACATATTTTTCATCCGATTTCAATATTTTTTTGTAGACTGATAATGGGTCACTATAGGATCATCCCAGTGAAATTTGGTTGATATCTATCAATTAGATTCTGAGAAAATGATTTTCAAAGTTTCCACTATATAACATATAGAGAAATGACCTCCGCCCATAAAATACATAATTTTCATCCGATTTCAATAATTTTTTGTAGACTGATAAAGGGTCACCCAAGGATCATTCATGTAAAATTTACTTGGTATCCATCAATTAGAACCTGAGAAAAGTCACTTTTTACCATATTTGGAAATTAGCCACGCCCATTAAATCCATGTTTTTCATTGGATCAAAATTTCTTGAACAACTTTGAAAGAGGGTCACCCAAGGATCATTCCTGTGAAGTTTGGTTGAAATCCATCCAGTAGTTTCTGAGAAGAAGATTTTTAAAGAAAAAGTTTACGGACGCACGCACGGACGCACGGACGCACGACGGACACAACGCCATGACAATAGCCCCAGTGGCTTTCAGCCAGTGGAGCTAATAAAAACTAATACTGTCAACTAAAAAGTAGACTGTGATTGCTATCAGTCAATAAACTCTACTTGTTAGCTAGAAGATTTATGGTATTTGAATGAACAAACTTGTTTATAACAAAATAAATATATGTTACTGTCTGACAAAGTGAATAAAGTGCAAATATAAATATCTATAATACAGAGCAGCAAAATGGTCAAAAAGCCTAATAAACCTTCTTTTTTAGCCTTATTAATTAAACCTGCAAGCAACAATCATTTTACTTGTTATTCAACTTATTATATAAACTTGTCTGTTAAAAACATATGGGCAAGAATTCGCTAATGTATCTTCAAGTGTGACATTGCAAGAAAAATATAAAAACGTTCATAAACCTACAAATCTTGTTTGAAGTGTAACTGTGAATTGTGTCTTTCTATGTGTAACCAAAAAAATCATTTTGAAAATTGCTTTGGTTAAAAACAAAGAGAATTACTGAATTTAGAGCATGTAACATAGACACTATTCCCAAACTGAAATTGATTGTTCTTTTACCTCTTTCAAGTGTAGTATAAAGTTTGTTTATTTCAAAACATTGTCCATCATCTCGACTTAAAAAATAACATTTTTCAAATTTATCATGTTTTTCAGAAATACTATAAAAACAGGTTTCCTCTTTTTGTTCTGTCCATGTTACATGCAACTTTTAAGAGATAAATATACATCAAAACTATGCTCTAGGTAAACGAGACAACATATTTTTTCATTGTGTTACTGTTGTATATTAAAATTCTATAAATATTTTTACAGCATTCTCATTTCAGTGATACAGTAGTTACACATAAGTTGCATGTAACATGGACAAAAAAACCATGAATAATAAAGCATGCCAGAAATGCTATTAAAACATACAAGAGCCACCAAATATACCATTTATATGTAAATTATCATTATACTCCCACATATATCTCAAATATAATATTGTTTAAGTAGTCGCATGTAACATTGACACTAAAAACGTGCAACTATGTATGAGAGTCTTGAGAAGGGTGTTCAATAGTTTGAAAATATCACAAAACTCGAGAAAACTGTTCAGATCCAATTAAAAGCATTCTGAATTTCTATTTGGGAATAGATTAAATGACTTTGCAGACACATTTGACCAAGTATAGGCAGGCAGCTTCCTGAGGTTTCTTTGATTTTTAACTGGTATTTTCATACTGATGTCACACTGTTTTGTATTGTTTTCAAATAAATTCAGTTCTGCTTCAATTGTATCAATGTTATGATGAAGGTTCCTTTCAATGACCTGTGGCCAATCAATTGCATGACCGGTGATGTATACATAGTGGGAGATACAGTACTGAAACTCTTGGGCTTCGGTGCATTTCTTTCAAAATTATAACCGCGCAGAAAACATTGTGAAGAAAAACAGAAACACTGCTCGTACGAGCAATTGCATCTTTTTTTACAATATTTTCTCAAGCTTTTTACAATCCCTTTGTCTACTCAATATTAATATACTGCATATTTAATGCTTTGGTACGGTGTTTTTGTTTTAATTTTATTTGCGATTTTTTTGCAATTGGGTTTAATGCCGTTTTAACAGTATTTTAGTCATATCACGGCGGTCAGTGCACCTATCCATGTAGTCCTGGTATTTCTTCACTAGTACCACACACAACTTTTTTCCAAGCCACTGACTGCTTTTCTCACATAGACATAGTCCATTGGTGAAAGACGAATGAATCATGTCGCTTTGACATTCATCAAATGTCGGAAGGAAATTTGGCTGAGCCGGGACTCGATCCGGCGCTTAACTTGTAATCCCTGAGTTACAACTCACAAGTCAGCATCGCTACCGACTGAGCTATTGAGGCTCGGCTCTCTGTTGATGCACCTGATCTAGCTAGTTTACAATCTTGGAACATCTGTATACGGCCTGCAAACCTCAACTTTTGTCTTGAGGTTTTCGTTCAAAGAAAAAATAAAGAACCAAATAAATCTAATCAGTGTCATTTTTAATAACTCAGAGATTAAACTTATAATTAAAACCTTTTCTCACTCAATCCTGTTTTTAAACGACTCTTAATGTTAAAGGTTTAAGAAAACATTGTGGCAAAAGGAGAAACTGCACATTCTGTGCAATTTATCATATTCCCACTTTGTTTTCTACCCAATCAGAACACCAAAAGCAATTTTTAAGTGTTTTGAATTTGTCGTCTGCAGATCCTTTCAAATTGGAAAGTTCAAAATTACCCCGATTGGCAATGAGTTAACCCTTTCCCTAATGGTAGTGCCTTTTAAAGCCTCTGTAGTGGATTGATTAATTGTATTGGATTTTGTTTCCTTTGCGTATGATTTAATTTTATTAAAGTTAAATATTAAACCCTTCATGAAAATGCGTATCAGTTGACCTTTAAGACACTACCAACTAAGCTACCCAGCAGAGTCCTTCGGCAGAAAAGGGCCTTTGAAAACATTGTGGAAAAAGGAAAAAATGCACAAAACGTGCAATTTCTCCTTCTTCTACAATGTTTTCTACACAATCATATATTGGAACTTTCATATTTGCAAGTTTTGATTTGTCGTCGGCATTTTTTCCCAATTTGGGACTGACTCAAAATGCTGGAACAGGGAAAGGGTTAAAACTCAGAGCTTGAACTTATAATGGTATCTTGTGCACCCATCTTGAACCAAATCTGGTTAATCTAAAATTTCAGTAAAATCTGAAAATAATGCAGAATACTGGTCTCTGGCACAAGATGCCACTTGTGGCCTCTTTCCTCGTAGTACTGTATCCAAAATACATCTTTGTCAATTTTGTGACCTGTAAAAATAAAATGAAATTCAGGTAGTAAATAGCAATCAAGAGATAAATTTTGTTTAAGAATGAAGAGAAAATTTTTTGCTTTCATGGAGGTACAGAGGAATCTGCTTATTAGCAACTCCTATTTGTCAGAGGAAAAGTTGCTGTTAAGCGGATGTTTCTATCTCGTTTAATTTAGTATTCAACTTCCGGAAATGCACGAGCACGTCGTCGGCTTGAATCGGTGGGGATTCATTCGTGTACGTTTGATCAGTCTAGTTAGATTGATAGTTTTTCAATAATGAATAAAAAGTTAAATTGAAAATTTGAAAAGTCTTTTTAGTTTATTCCCCTGCTTTCCAATAGCTTCTAAAGTCGCCGATTGATACAAATTAAACGTCGGTCGCTGAGGGCCGCGAACGGGATGATCCAAATTACCTTTTAAAGGCTATCCATTAGATGGTTAATTCCTCAATTTATATGATTTAGTTACACTGGCGAGAAAAGCGTGTCGCTTGGAAAACTCACACAACCTCGACCAGGCCAGGTGTTCGGCGGTCCCTTTGAAGTTGGGTCATTCTTTCAGAAATTTACAGCATGACGTCATATTAAAGCTCGGTTTGAAAAGAAACCTAATGATTTTCTAGAATCTTTACCGCTCGGATAATAAGATTAGGGTAATAATTTCTGATCTGAAGTAAGTAATTTTCGTTTTCAAATAATTTCGAAACGTTATTTTTTCCATCACGTATTTACAGAAAATTCCACTTCAATTTCAGTAACGTACGCCTGTTTTCTGAAGCTTTGCGAAAAAGTGTGATCAACAACTTGACGCGTCTATGTGTACTTTACGAATCGCGGCATCACCTATCAAATTAAAGACAAAACTTGTGAATTTGATAATTTGTCCCGATGTAACCTCTCGATTGTTTCTAATATCCGATAAAATAGGGTCCCGGTGCAAAGAATTTGTTTCCATTATCCGGGAGTTTCTATTATCAGAGTCCCGATTATCCGACGAATTTTACTTAGACTACTTTTGTGCTAGAGGAAAAGTTGCTACTATCCGAAAATCCCGATTATCCGAGTTGCTAATAAAGGGATTCTACTGTATGAACAAAAACATCACACTGTATGAAACTGCAAAACGCTTTCATAGCAAAATGTGATAAGATATTTTTTTTGTTGTTTTTGTTCAGACCTACATGAACGCTAAAAAATTCTCTTCATAACTTTTATAGAAATTAATTAATTGTATGTCCATGAAATTAAAAATCTGTCATTCAAATGGGTGTTATCGGGTAGAAAAACGAGTTCTGAAGGAGCGAGTTATCTTACCCAATGACATTCATTCCTGTGACAGATTTTTAATATCTTCGACAAACACTTAATCTGTTTATTACATCCCTTCGATGATGGGAAATATGAAATACTTGTATAATTTCAATTAATGTCAATGTTACATACACAATTTCTTTATGAAAATAAAAAGTTTTAAAGTAAACTATGAGTTTATTTACATTTTATTTCTTGCATTAGTATCAATATTTTAACCTAGAACCTTAAAGGTTATCTTAACCTTTGATTTTAACAAAGTAAAATCTTTGCATGTAACGTAAATAGTATGACACAAAAAATTGCTGTCCATGTTACTTACAAGCATAAAAGAGGAAATTGTGTGATAACAATTACTCAAATGCTCTTCATTGAAAAATCCCAAATAAATTCATTTTAAAGGTCTTACCATAGGTTAGGGAGCAGCTTTTTGTACATGTTATAATTTTGGTCCATGTATGTAACTTTGACAGGAACCCTAACAAACAACAAGGAAAAATTCAAGTCAATGTAACATACAAAGACGATTTCAATCAAACAATGTGATAAGGATTTAATTGACACTTTATTTGTTTCACTTTTCTACAATAATTTTAACTTTAACTGGCGAGTCTAAATGTTATATTTATTGCTTAAACTTTTATAAAGTATAACCTTTGCATGTAACATTAAAAGCTTGACGTGAAATGTCGTCGTCAATGTTACGTACTGAGCAATATTTCATAAATCACGACATCGGTCACAAGACAAAGAATATGGACAGAACGATCTAGACCACTAAGCCACGGAGGAACCACCCACATACCGACACTGGACTGAATTATTGCATCCAGTAATTATGCCTGTAGCATGTAACATGGACTCGCGGGTAAAAGGCGTCAATGTTATGTGCACTTCAGCAAAAAGAGTTACTAGTACAATATTGTTAGCCTTAAAATCAGTAAAGTCCAACAAATTATCCGTAAACAAAATTGATGTATTGATATTTGATTTAATTTGAAACACTGCCAGAATGTTTCACAAATTGTAAATAATTGGAGTGATGTTCTATTTTCGTGTCAGTGTTACGTCTGGTGTCTTCAGATTAAGTGGTAAGCTGTCTCTTGTAATGCTGAGAAATAATACAAATAAATTAAACTGGCAATGGATCTGTGTTATTCCACGGGAATTTTTTATTAATAAGGCAAACAATCAAGTCAATAGCAAATGCACGTAATATAGAAACCTTTCTTTCGTAAATATTTTTGGGTCAATGATACGCACCGAAATCGTTTCTACCGAAAAATCGTCATCATGAGGTGAAATCTGTTTCAAGTACCAGATCTTCTGGGTTTTTTTTGTTAAAAAATGCAAAGCAAAATTATACAACGTTATCAAAATTCATATTTAACACCTAATGTGTGCGTAACAATTCGTTACGTGATCAAAATTACCAGATTCCGTAGAGTCCTCAGACTTCCCTCCACCGGAAGACGCCATGTTGCGAAAACGGCATAGTCACGCGTTAACGTAATTGGGAGCGGGTCGAAATTTCGTAGAACATTGTCTCTAAGAGATCTGATACAGAAATACAACTGTTCCAATGGAGGGGGGTATTTTAGAGTAGTTTGGACAGGAAAATTAACTATATTTCATTACCTGATATATTTTCCGAACTCCAGTTGATTGATGAAAGTTACGACCTCCATATCGTACCTCGTGATTGAACTTCATAAACAAACAAATGCCCAGTCAATGATGCGTTACCAAACAAAATTAAATTAGGGAAATGTGCACGTAACGTTTGTTGATGCGAAAAATTACGTACATTGTACTATTTTCAATCTTATTTTTTGTTTTATTTAATCGTATCCTGTACAAATCAAGGGTTTTTTTTACATAGACCCATCCTTTAGCAGTGGATTAACAATTTTACAGCACCACATTTCTTCAGGAATGTAATAAATAGGACTAGGGAGTTTCACTCCTACAAAAATGTCACACTTTTTGCAAATAATTTATCCACCGGCGGCGTATATATTGAGCTCCTTCCTTGTTATTTCATCGATTAGACCCAATTTTTTTCTCATATGGTGTTAAAAATAAACCAACTGCAATATGTAAACAATGTTTATTCTCCACAATTGCATGATTTTGTTTGTTTTTTATTGCATAAACTACTTTGACACTAAAATTTCATTAGCGAATTCTTGCCCATATTCTTATACATGCTTCAACCCCATTGATACGTGTGATGAATGTGTGTTAGAACTTTCAATACAATAAAAGGGTAGAGTCAATTTAAAAATATCATTTTTTTTGTTTTCTTCTCACCAAAATATGCAGTTTTAATAAGATTTTTCCCCTTCCTACTTTCAGCTTATTTTTGATCTTGTCTAACTTTATCCAATTACTTGTCAGAAGCAATTTCTTCTTTTTTCACAATGTTTTCTCAATCATAAAATCACAGGCACGTAAAACGCAAGGATTAAACAGCAAATGTCAAACACACACACGTATATCTGTAACCATCAATTATATGACTTTATAGCTAGAGATATTCAGTGTATTGGTAACACTTCCAACACATTTTGTATTGAAAACCAATTCACTTACTCATCAGCATCTTGAAAAATAGGAAAAAATAGGAAAAAACAGGAAAAATGCAAAAAATATAGGAAAATATAGGAAGCTCTAAAAAAATAGGAAAAAATAGGAAAAATAGGAGTACTGGGCAGCCTGGAAAAATAGGAGTACTTGGCAGCCTGTTGTTTCAATGTGTCAAAAGATGACCAACAATAGACTTAGAACAGTTTTTAACCTTGTCAGAGTCTTATAGTAGGGACCAACTCTAACACCAGTCCTCAGGGCCAAGACCTGTGGAATTTAAACGCTACTGGAAGACATTACATTGCTGTAGGTCCTTAGGGCTTGTAGCTTATAGCAACATTATTTCCTGACCTGTCAAGTATAGAAAAATATTTGCTTCTCCAAATTGGGAATACCACTTCTTTTTACCCTAGAGCAAACATTGTGGGGAAAAAAAGTAACAGCTTGTAACAAGCAATTTCTTCATTTACCACTACATTTTCTTTACAATTAAATCTTTAAATTGTTGGACAATTAGTATAGTTTAGTGGAGGACCTATAATAATTGCAGCAGACTTATAAATTCGTGACTAATAGGTCCTTCAGGCTTGTGGCAATAAAAAGTAAGTGTCGAACCCTGCATAACCAACAATAGAACAACTACAATGCAACTCTATAATAACCAGGGTTTTCATTATGAAAGACCTCAAGGCAAAGTTCGGCCGGCTAAACCCGTTTGAGTTTCGAAAAATGACATCTAAAATGTTTATTTCCAAAAAAAAAAAAATAAAATAAATTCCAAAGCAGTGGATGGTCATCTCTACGTCGGGAAGGGTTAATCAGACTTGCTACACTTATGATAAGTCACGCATGTTTACTGTTCTATTTTTGGGAGTGTCTGTTGTAAACAAAACGATTCGCCACATCTAGGCCGATTCCCGATCTTCTTATAACAGTGCGTAGATCACCCGAGAATTGCCGAGTTTCCTAAGGAGGATTACTTCATTTCTAAGGAGTTTAATTGAACCTAATGTAATAGGTGTGTATGATTCCAATTTCCTTGTTAATACTTCCAGTATAAATTTGAACAAGTCAAAACTTTAGTCTATGCAACACCTTTCAATTCAAATGAGTCAAGAGTCTTATCTTTTGAAAATGAGTTAAATTATCATCGAAAATCTGAAATTAACTCATTGAAAATTTAAGGCTTTTCTTCTCTCCAAGTACATTAAAACCCACTCTAATAGTGAAATTCACACTTCAAGGACAAAAAAATGCTTCATGCATTCATATTTAGGGCTGGCCAATTCATTTTATAGTAGAAAATTCTATGAAAGGGCTTGACTTGAATAAGCACAAAAAGGATAATTTGTCAACTTTTCTTGTATGTTAAGTGACTGTATTGTATCTGATGTAAATTTTCATGAATAAATTGCAATTTTCAACATTTAATTGCTTTCTCTGTGATTTAGCTATCTATTCCAATTCAAAAATACATTTGAAAAGACTCAGAAGTGGGTCTAAGAGAGCTAATCAAAGGCATATATCAATGTCTAAAATTCATTTTCGGCCCCAAAGACAAGGGGGCGCTGCCCCCATGACCCCCGCTGGGGGGAGGACCCCAAGACCCCCCTGCCTCCTACAAATCAGTTTCAGCCTACTACTACAAATCTTATTGAAAACCCTGAATAACCTTCTCTTTTATTAAGCAAACTCCAATAAAACCCAGCATCCGCTTGGGAGGGAGGGTATCAGTGTATAACAACTTACCTTGTTTAAATTTCTTCATTGGAGGACCGTCACAAACCTCCATACTGGTCTCTAAGACCTCTGCAAAATAAACAAATATATAATTGTATTATAAATTGCACGCGATAAGGTTAACATCTATACGGTTGTATCGACATTTTCTTTAGGTAGTGCAGGTTACTTATCGAAAAATTATGATAACTCCCTGTTCAGAACCTGATATAATACAATTAAAATACCGTGACATATGTAAATGACTGCGATGGCTCAGTGAATACGCATGCTAGACTATCGACTGATTGTTATCAAAATGCTCCCGGTTCGTATCCTGTCATCGCCAGATTTTGTTATTTTTTTTTTTTTTCGAGAAAATTAAGTTTTTTACATCATTAAATACATGCAGATAAATTTCTTTTCTATGTGTTTCTTTTCTTTCTTTTTTTTAGATATGTATCATAGGTTTAAATATAGGATTATACCGCCGGAGAAAGCTTTATCGATCCTATGCGACATTATAAGATATCGAATTATGAAACAATCGCCTTTGGTCTTCAATTGTTTTTGGCTATTGCATTCCATTATCAGCGTGAAATCTTTTAAATTTTGAATCTTCGAATAGTCAAATCGCAGTTTCAGGCTCTATCTAAGCTGGCCTTTATATTCATCCCCTCGATGAAGTAAATATAGTATATATATTTTCAATCCAAAGAATACAAATAGCCTTTGAAGCATTTTTAAAATTAGCACAACATTTAAAATATTTTTTAAAAAAATATGCCATTAATTGTATAAATTAAAAGAGATCCTTTTTATGTCGCAATGCAGAATCGAACTCGGTCCGCTTGGTCAAAATTCTGTCGTCCTTATCCACTCGACTACGCCACATCGATAAACTACTGCATGTTTTTTCAGTATTATAAAGACAGCCAATTGACATGAACACTGTTTTCAACAACATGGATTGATCCAGTGTTTATTTACAATATCGCGGTTATCGCGCGAGCTTAATACAAGTTATATAAAATACTCAACTAGTATGTTTGTATAAATCTTAACAGACGGTTCTCCATATTTGTTTCTGACCTGTGCAAAAAAAAAGGTATGTATTCTAAGTAGGAAAGTTTTAAGACTATTCCTTTCTATCACACTCTTTCGATAAATATTTACAAACACACATGAAAATATGCTGATTTTTTTTTTTTTTTTAAATCAAATTATCCACTTTTAGGGTAATTTGAACAGTCAAAATTTCATTCACCAGTGTTATACTGTGTGAGGAAAATCCTGTAGGATCTTCATAGATTCAAAATAAAACAGTACCCCTTTAGATTTAATTTAGTATCTCTCAAGACTTCTCTCCACAAAATCACTGTTTATTTCGTTAATGGCTTGATACTAGAATTCTTCATCAAGTGAAGATAATGAAGCTATTCGAGGGTTTAGAGCAAAATCAAAGTTTGTGTCTATACACTGTATAAAAAGATACTATGTTTTTGATCTAAGCCCTTGCTACTGCAATTTGTAGTAATTTGCCGGAAATACGTGTTTATTTAGGTCATGAACTCTTGAACTTTTACACACCTCTGATTGGCCATACCATAGGTGATGACTTCTACGATTTTATCTGCCTTCTTATGAATGTACTCATAAGTTATGAAAGGTCAAGTTTACAAACAAATGGAATGTTCCAATATCCAGTCCAAATTCTCATGATAAAAACAGGCACCACTTGACTGTGCCCTACCGTGATATCAAGTAAAATTTAACCCATTACCAGACAACTTAAGTTCTTATCTACCAAATTTACACCTATTGCTAAAATCCCGTTTATATCTTGTTGTTGCGTTCTTGTGTAAGTTAAATATCTTCGGTTACAGGTATTTTTGTATCATATTCTCAAAATCCTATTCCTTGTTTTTTCGTTTCCAACAAGGACGGAAACACAGGGGATTTAGCACTCTCGGTACAATATACTGTTAATAGATGAATGTAGTTGTTGTTTAGAATTAAAAAAAAAATAGATAAATGAATAAAAGAATCAACAATAATCCTAACACAATAGTATTAGATCTATTTCAAATTTTAAAATCAAATGGAGACTGAAACGTCGTAACTGTAGGTTGCTTAACCTGCAGCTGCTATGTTTTAGTCCCCAATGGAATTTTTTTGTCCCCTAGTTTTCAAGTGATAACAAAATATTTTTCTTCAAAGTACTTGACATAGTAACTACAACTGTATAGTAGCGCTTCTTTCCCTCAGATGAGTCTAAAATTTCCTCAAAACAATCATTCATCTATTTTTTTAACATTGGTGCTAATCAAGCAACAACAGTTAGTTTTAGATTGATAAAATCCAGGGTCAGAGCCAGTAAATACCTGATAAATTTTAAAGTTAATTCACAGGTTGAACTTACATTATAAGAGAATGTAAGCAGGCAGGTTGTTAGCTCAAATAGTAGAGTACACAACTCCAAAATGGGGGGGGGGGGGGGGGGGGGGTAGTAAGCAAGAGATCCTTGGGCTCAACCCAACTGGGACAAGACACAATCAGTGATTGTTATCAAATTGTTGATTTGAAATTTAATTATCACCATTAAGTAGTGATTCCTTCTTACAAGTATTGCCACAAGACATGTTTGCCAAAATAAATAAAATATTCTGTGACAACACAGTCTTGCAACATGCAAGACTCTCTAGTTTATGTCGTGGTGGCGCCCCCGAACCCCTGCGTGCTTATAGAGAACTGAAAACTATATTTGCAACAACAAATTATCCATAGGGTATATTGCAATAGCTTCGTGTCTATTCTTATAGGTGGAATTGAACATTTTAGATAATTCTCAAAAATACCCCCCTTTTGTAGCTTGTAGTGGATGTATTTACAAAGTTTTTTAAAGGCAAACTTTTGAATTTTAAGGCGGCAATATTGTCAGTATTCATTGAAATTTAGACAAACTCAGACTTCATGAAAAACTTATATTTTTTACAGGACAGTAGGTATGGTAAACTTGAAATTTTACAAGACCAAAATAGATTCCACCAGACAGAACCAGTGTTCTACCCAGGCCCTTATGGCGTATTGGGGCCGATACGCCTTCAAGGATGTAACAGGTTGCCGACACACCTAAAGAACGCCGATACGCTTAAATTTGATCACTGATACAGCTTAATTTCTTTCTGAACAAAGGGTCAAAACGAGCAATAGAACTGATTGCAGACACACAGTCATTTCATAATCGCTTTCTGGGAAGTTATATACTGTCAATTACACAGTTCCCCTAATTGATAAGACCCTTACTAATTATTATCAGGTATTGATTACTCCCCTTGGACGATCCGATTGGCTTATTTTTTTTATTGGGCCAATCAGCAAATATTTCTCTTAAATCTAAAGGGTAACAAGAAGGACAAGGTCATTTAAATATGTTTCTCCGCATTAACCCAGCCTGGCAAAAAAATGCAAACTGACGGACAACGAAAGGAGAGAAAGGATTAAGGACTATGTTAAATTTTAATAGAATTCTTGAATTCACAAGAGAATAAGTATGTATGTTCATCAAGTTTTCATTTAACTTTTGGCTCATTTTTCAGGGTTTTTTATTTTTGATCAGGCAAATGTTTATTCGGTCAGGCATTTTTTAGTATATGCCTGACCAAATGACTGGCAAAATTTTTCAACTTTCCAGAAGTCTGTCTTCTGGGAGTACATCACATAAATTAAAAAGGCAGATGTCAACAAGGAGTTAATTTCTACATAAGATCAATACCATGGAAGGTTTTCAGCCAAGAGCAAGAAAAATATGCCTTAGAGGTCCACTAGATGATGCTACATACTAAAAACAAGAGGCCCAAGAGGGCCTGTATCGCTCCACTGGCTTAAAATCTCAAGATTTGAAAGAGAGATATTGCAAATTGAAGGTAATGAAAGTGAACAACATTCAGAAGGAATTCAGACTTTTTCTAGGTTGAAACTGACTTATGAAGGAATGAACTTAATTAACTTATATGTAAAATTACAAGAAAGAAAACTATTTAGATGTAGATTGAAACAAGAGGACCAGAATGGCCGTAAACAGCTCACCTGAATTCTATTGATCCAGTGGATCTCATCCAATCCAAATTTCTTGAACAATTTTAGATGAGGGTCATCAAAGGAACATTCTGGTAAAGTTTCATTAAAATTGGCCTAATGGTTCAGGAGGAGATGTCATTCAAAAATTTCATGGTCAAAATAAGCCCCGCCCTGCCAAGCCTACATAAATTTGGGGGTCAATCCAAATTTCTTGAACAACTTTAGATGAGGGTCACCCAAGGAACATCCTAATAAAGTTTCATTGAAATTGGCCCAATGGTTTACGAGAAGATGAGGTTCAAAGATTTCGGGGTCAAAACAAGCCCCGCCCTGCCGCGCCCATATTTGGGGTTCAATCCAAATTTCTTGAACAACTTTAGAAGAGGGTTACCCAAGGAACATTCTAGTAAAGTTTCATTGTAATTGGCCCAATGGTTTGGGAGGAGATGTCGTTCAAAGATTTCGGGTCAAAATAAGCCCCACCCTTCCACGCCCATATTTGGGGGTCAATCCAAATTTCTTGAACAACTTTAGAAGAGGGTCACCAAAGGAACATTCTGGTAAAGTTTCATTGAAATTGGCCCAATGGTTTGGGAGGAGATGTGGTTCAAAGATTTCGGGGTCAAAATAAGCCCCGCCCTGCCACGCCCATATTTGGGGGTCAATCCAAATTTCTTGAACAACTTTAGAAGAGGGTCACCCAAGGAACATTCTGGTAAAGTTTCATTGAAATTGGCCCAATGGTTTGGGAGGAGATGTCGTTCAAAGATTTCGGGGTCAAAATAAGCCCCGCCCTGCCACGCCCATATTTGGGGGTCAATCCAAATTTCTTGAACAACTTTAGAAGAGGGTCACCCAAGGAACATTCTGGTAAAGTTTCATTGAAATTGGCCCAATGGTTTGGGAGGAGATGGTGTTCAAAGATTTCGGGGTCAAAATAAGCCCCGCCCTGCCACGCCCATATTTGGGGGTCAATCCAAATTTCTTGAACAACTTTAGAAGAGGGTCACCCAAGGAACATTCTAGTAAAGTTTCATTGAAATTGGCCCAATGGTTTGGGAGGAGATGTCGTTCAAAGATTTTGGGGTCAAAATAAGCCCCGCCCTGCCACGCCCATATTTGGGGGTCAATCCAAATTTCTTGAACAACTTTAGAAGAGGGTCACCAAAGGAACATTCTAGTAAAGTTTCATTGAAATTGGCCTAATGGTTCAGGAGGAGATGTCATTCAAAAATTTCATGGTCAAAATAAGCCCCGCCCTGCCAAGCCTACATAAATTTGGGGGTCAATCCAAATTTCTTGAACAACTTTAGATGAGGGTCACCCAAGGAACATCCTAATAAAGTTTCATTGAAATTGGCCCAATGGTTTACGAGAAGATGAGGTTCAAAGATTTCGGGGTCAAAACAAGCCCCGCCCTGCCGCGCCCATATTTGGGGTTCAATCCAAATTTCTTGAACAACTTTAGAAGAGGGTTACCCAAGGAACATTCTAGTAAAGTTTCATTGTAATTGGCCCAATGGTTTGGGAGGAGATGTCGTTCAAAGATTTCGGGTCAAAATAAGCCCCACCCTTCCACGCCCATATTTGGGGGTCAATCCAAATTTCTTGAACAACTTTAGAAGAGGGTCACCAAAGGAACATTCTGGTAAAGTTTCATTGAAATTGGCCCAATGGTTTGGGAGGAGATGTGGTTCAAAGATTTCGGGGTCAAAATAAGCCCCGCCCTGCCACGCCCATATTTGGGGGTCAATCCAAATTTCTTGAACAACTTTAGAAGAGGGTCACCCAAGGAACATTCTGGTAAAGTTTCATTGAAATTGGCCCAATGGTTTGGGAGGAGATGTCGTTCAAAGATTTCGGGGTCAAAATAAGCCCCGCCCTGCCACGCCCATATTTGGGGGTCAATCCAAATTTCTTGAACAACTTTAGAAGAGGGTCACCCAAGGAACATTCTGGTAAAGTTTCATTGAAATTGGCCCAATGGTTTGGGAGGAGATGGTGTTCAAAGATTTCGGGGTCAAAATAAGCCCCGCCCTGCCACGCCCATATTTGGGGGTCAATCCAAATTTCTTGAACAACTTTAGAAGAGGGTCACCCAAGGAACATTCTAGTAAAGTTTCATTGAAATTGGCCCAATGGTTTGGGAGGAGATGTCGTTCAAAGATTTTGGGGTCAAAATAAGCCCCGCCCTGCCACGCCCATATTTGGGGGTCAATCCAAATTTCTTGAACAACTTTAGAAGAGGGTCACCAAAGGAACATTCTGGTAAAGTTTCATTGAAATTGGCCCAATGGTTTGGGAGGAGATGTCGTTCAAAGATTTCGGGGTCAAAATAAGCCCCGCCCTGCCACGCCCATATTTGGGGGTCAATCCAAATTTCTTGAACAACTTTAGAAGAGGGTCACCCAAGGAACATTCTGGCCAAGTTTCGTCAAAATCCACCCATTGGTTTAGGAGGAGAAGATGTTTAAAGAAAAGTTTACGCACGCACGCACGAACGGACGGACGGACGGACGGACGGACGCACGACGGACACCTCGCCATGACAATAGCTCGCTGGCCTTCAGCCAGTGGAGCTAATAAACTTTGTCTGCCTTCTGGTTTCAGAGAAGATGATTTTTGAAGATTTTCATCTATTGTGCTCAGATGAGCTACAAGGGATGTGCTCAGGTGGAGCCCAAATATTACCCCAGGGTCTTGATATGAACAAACTTGGAAGAAGTCCTCTACATGATGCTACATACCAAATATGAAATCTGTCTGCAATCTGAAAAAGGTTTTTGAAGATTTTCCTATTTTCACCCATTGAGCTCAGATGAGCTAAACGGGATGTGCCCGGTTGGAGCCCAAATCCCGGTTGGAGCCCAAATAAGATCCAAGGATCTTGATATGAACAAACTTGGTAGAAGTCAACTAGATGATGCTACATACCAAATATATGAAAGCTGTCTGCCATCTGGTTTTAGAGAAAATTTTTGAAGATTTTCCTTTTTTCACCCTTCGTGCTCAGAGTTCTCCCCAGAAAATTTTGAAGGCGTAGTGGCATATGCGCACAGTTTTATTGTCTGATTACTTTGTATTTCTGTTAAAAATAAAGGATGATCACAATGGTTTAACTGGATAAGGCTTTGTATATTTGTGAAGCAGAACTTCTGTTTTGTTGAATATATAATTTGATTTGAACTTTTTTTTTGACACCTTTATAGCATCTTTACATAAAAAACTTATCCCCAAAGTCTTCAATAAAATGTTGCATGATGGCTTAGACCCCCCCTTCCCCCTCCTTCCCATTGTATCCCTTCCCTTTAATAGAATATTGTACACAAAAGACTTTAACAAATGAAATGAAGAAAATTGGAACAATCTGGAACATTCAAGAAAATTTAATGAAAAGGTCAAAGAAAACTGTAAATCAACTGCACTTAGACTGTATTATTCTCATATATTTGAGAAGTCCAAGGATAGCACTGCATGTATTTTCAACTTTTATAGGTCCCTATTTTAAAATGTATACAAGGAATTTCTAAAATCCTTAGGAAGTCCTTGTATGACTGAGGAAGGCCCTTCTCCTGAAACAAGTAAAGCTAGATTCTATTACAGTTATTTTCTAATGTGTTCACAAAGCCTTCTCAATATCTTATTTCCCCCAAAAAATATCTCTAAGAGCATTATTTTATTTTACAATGACCATTTAACAAATTTATAAGTTGATGACTAGTTTGTTTAGAAAAGCAAGTGACAGGACTTTGATATTACAATTTTTGTTGTTGTTGTTGTTGTTTTTTCAGTTTTTTATTAAATATTTATTTCCCATATCAATTTAAATGACCTTATTTTGAATAAAAGAATTTATCTTGATTTCAATTCTGGAATGAAAAAAAAAATAATAATAACAAAAAAATGTTTTGGGTTGAACATATCAGGGTACGAATCTAGTTAAGAAATGGCGTCTGTGGGGATAATTATCAAAAGTTTTGTTTCAATTTTCAATCTAAAATTAGATGTTCTGTCCATATAAATTAGATAGAAAGCTTGAGGTAAGTGAATTTTGAACATGTAAACTGCGATGTGTCTTATTTCGCCTAATTTTTGGCAGTAGAAAGATCGCGAAAACTGCATATTCTTGCCGATCTTTTGTTTAATGTAATCAAAATTTACATTGGAACACAAAGGTAAATCTAGTTTGACTTGAGCAAATAGTTGTGAAAACGATTTTATCAATTGTTTCCGGTGGATCTCGGTAAAAATTGGCAATTTTTGGTAAATGAAGTGGACATTAAATTGGCTGTTTTCATATTGGTACCCATCCATAATTCTCTGTTACTGGAAATGCAGAACCAGTGAAAATCAACCAACCGTGAAGAAAAAATTGATAATCACTAATTAGCAATTATTAATCTTATCAATTAGTCTTATCAATTAGGGACACTGTGTAATCGACAGTATACAACTTCCGAGAAAGCAATTATGTAATGACCGCGCCTCTGCAATCAGTTTTATTGCTCGTTTTGACCCTTTGTTCAGAAAGAAATTAAGCTGTATCGGTGATCAAATTTAAGCGTATCCACTTTCTTAAGGTGTTTCGGCAACCTGTTAAATTTCTTAAAGGCGTATCAGGACCGATACGCCATAAGGGCCTGGGGAGAACAATGGTGCTCTAAAGAGCTAAAAGGGGTGTGCCCGGGCAAAACCCAAATATGACCCCAGGGTCTTGATATGAACAAACTTAGTAGAGGTCCACTAGATGATGCTACATACCAAATATGAAAGCTGTTTGCATCTGGTTTCAGAAAAGAAGATTTTTAAAGATTTTCGCTCTTTGATTCTTTGTAAAAAGGGTTGCACCCAGGCGGGTCTGACTATTTACCCCGGGAACTCAGAATTACCCCGGGAAACCTATATATACATAAATTTGTATCTTGTTTCAAATAATTTGTATCTTGTTTCAAATAAATTCTATCACTGATTTAAAAAAAAACCATTTTTAACAAGTGCATGTCGTATTGCGATGCAATACAGGAGTCCCCCACCGGATAACAAAAAATCCTCTCTTATAATATATCTCCTACTTACTAGATCTATAACTGTAAAAGTTTAAAGTTGCTAGCACTTATAGTTTAGGAGATATGATCCGGACAAGAATGTAAGACTAAAAACAATAAAGGGCAATAACTCAAAAAGTGGACATGGCAGAGTAACAGTTCTTGTACATGACACTTGTCCTTGATAAGATCTATCAGTGTACAAAGTTTAAAGTTGCTAGCACTTATGGTTTAGGAGATATGATCCGGACAAAAATGTAAGGGTAGAAAAAACAAAGGGCAATAACTTAAAAAGTGGGCGTGGCAGAATTACAGTTCTTGTACATGACACTTGTCCTCAATGAGATCTATAAGTGTAAAAAGTTTGAAGTTGCTGGTACTTTTAGTTTAGGAGATATGATCCGGACAAGAATGTAAGAGTAGAAACAACAAAGGGCAATAACTCAAAAAGTGGGCGTGGCAGAGTTATGGATCTTGAACATGACACTTGTCCTCAATGAGATCTATAAGTGTACCAAGTTTCATGTTGCTAGCACATATAGTTTAGGAGATATGTTCCGGACAAGAATGTAAGGGTAAACACAACAAAGGGCAATAACTCAAAAAGTGGGAGTGGCAGAGTAACAGTTCTTGAACATGACACTTCTCCTCAATGAGATCTATAAGTGTACAAAGTTTGAAGTTGCTAGCACTTATAGTTTAGGAGATATGATCCGGACAAGAATGTAAGGGTCAAAACAACAAAGGGCAATAACTCAAAAAGTGGGCTTGGCAGAGTTATGGGTTTTGAACATGACACTTCGCCTCAATGAGATCTATAAGTGTGCAAAGTTTGAAGTTGCTAGCACACATACTTTAGGAGATATGTTCCGGACAAGAATGTAAGGGTAAAAACAACAAAGGGCAATAACTCAAAAAGTGGGCGTGGCAGAGTTATGGATCTTGAACATGACACTTGTCCTCAATGAGATCTATAAGTGTACAAAGTTTGAAGTTGCTAGCACACATACTTTAGGAGATATGTTCCGGACAAGAATGTAAGGGTAAAAACAACAAAGGGCAATAACTCAAAAAGTGGGCGTGGCAGAGTTATGGATCTTGAACATGACACTTGTCCTCAATGAGATCTATAAGTGTACAAAGTTTGAAGTTGCTAGCACTTATAGTTTAGGAGATATGATCCGGACAAGAATGTTAGGGTAAAAACAACAAAGGGCAATAACTCAAAAAGTGGGCGTGGCAGAGTTATGGATCTTGAACATGACAATTCGCCTGAATGAGATCTATAAGTGTACAAAGCTTGAAGTTGCTAGCACTTATAGTTTAAGAGATATATTCCGGACAAGAATGTAAGGGTAAAAACAACAAAGGGCAATAACTCAAAAAGTGGACGTGGCAGAGTTATGGATCTTGAACATGACACTTCTCCTCAATGAGATCTATAAGTGTACCAAGTTTGAAGTTGCTAGCACACATAGTTTAGGAGATATGATCCGGACAAGAATGTAAGGGTAAAAACAACAAAGGGCAATAACTCAAAAAGTGGGCGTGGCAGAGTAACGGTTCTTGAACATGACACTTCTCCCCAATGAGATCTATAAGTGTACCAAGTTTGAAGTTGCTAGCACATATGGTTTAGAAGATATAGCCCGGACAAAAGCGTGACGGACAGACGGACAGACGGACAGACAGACGGACGGACGGACAGACGGACGGACGGACGGACGGACGGAATCGAGCAAACCTATAGTCCCCCAACCGGTAACCGGTGGGGGACTAATAATTCATAATAAAAAATTAATGTTCTACATGAAAGTTATACGAAATATGTTATGTCAATATTCCTTCTTGTACCCCGGGAATCCCCATCAGTTATCAACACAATGTTTACAGCGTATTTCCCAGAACTTTCATAAATTTTTAAAAAAAACATATCTTTTGATGAAGAAATCCTTGATTATAAAAAGGTTTGAGCTGAAAGACCCGAAGTTAACCCGAAGTTAACGTATATATCATGTTTCCATGGTATTTCCTAAATTACCCCGGGTCCCATTATATTGACAGACAAGCGTAGAAAAGTTTCCCGGGGTAGGTATATTGATTTCATTTACGTCGTGTATCACTAAGTAAAAGATTCTATAGCAGGGTAAATTCCTGGGGTATTGTTCTTTTCCTGATTTTGATGTTTTGTGATGACGATTTACCGAGACATTGTTTCAACTATTTGAAACTTAATTACAACGGGAATCGGGACCGGGGTATGTTGTTTAATAGAATACACCGGGTCCCGCAATTGGAAGTTCCCGTGGATTGTGGACTAATGATATCAATTATTTTCTACATTCCGACTATGTAACTGCATACCCCGGGCCAAAAGCCTGCCTTGTTCGAAGATTCAGTATTATTATGAAAAAAAAAGATGAAGAAGAAAAAAACTTTCTTATTTGAAGTGGCCTGGCATATTAATTTAAAAAATCAGCGTAATCCATAAGATGGATGCTTCAAATCAATAAGTCGTCTAACCGACCAAATCAATTATATTTTGTTACTTTTAACACTTAAAAGTACTAATAACTTGAACCAGTCTTAATCATTTCCCTCTGTCCAACTATATGAAAACAAAATGGTAAAACTAGAAACTGTTGGTGACATCATCTTTCTTATCTTACCACATTGTTTTCCATTATTGAAATAGAAAATCTTTATTGCAAGTATAACATCAAGCTGTTGTTATGTCACTCTAAAAAGGTATATTTAATAAGGCCACAAAAAAATGTTTAATTGTTTTTTCTATTAATTTTTATAATCTAAGCCCTTATATCCGATATATCATGTGTAATTCAATTAACCCTATGCAAGACAACACAAAATTTAGAATGGTCTAGATCAAAGGATGCTGGTTATGACAAATTAAATTTAATGAAACTTTAAAAAATCTTTGTCTCCATGGAAAGAAAACACTTTGGACAATGAATGAACTGCTAATAGCAAGCAATTTCTTCAAATTCCTCAATGTTTTTGAAAGCTTTTTACTTCAGGGACATCATAAAGATGGATTGTTTTTTGAAATGGGTTAACAAATTTTCATTTGTGTATAACATTGTGTAAATATCTGTGTAATCTCTGTAAATGTGATATTTTGAGGCCCATATGGAAGATTGGGAAACCAAATATGTAGCCTCTTTAAATAAAGTCGTTATTATTATTATTATTATTATTATAATCACTTTTGCATGGAAATATTGACTTAGCTGTTGTTACGGCGTTTAGGTAACCAACATACGAATTCTTTTTGTTTTAGGTCCAAAATTTATCTAATGATCCGACAAATAACTAGTAATAGTAATTAATGATTATCATTTAGATCATAATTTGTAATTAATGTTCTGTCCTACATGCATATATTGTCTGCGCTATTGTTACGACATTAAGGTTGCCGGCTCACGATTCACTTTTTGTTTGTTGTCCAAAATTATTGATGTTATAAATAACAATTTAATATATAAAACGATCATCCTTTTGCTAATAAATTGTAATTCATATTCTGTCATGCATTCCGGATGCTAAAACATGTGTAAATGTTAAGCATTCATGAAAAAAAATAATCAGCATCTGTAGCGGTCGCACTCAAGTTCAGTTCCTATTGAATTATTAATTATTATTATTAATTTGCATCGCAGATATAGCTTATTTTAGAACTTCAATGAAATGGGGATTTAATGATTATATGAAGCGGTATTAATCCTGCACAAGTGATCAAATATTAGCTCATAAAATTAATTGAAATTAAATTCATAAACCATTTTGTCTTAGTTTAGAATGGTAACACATTTGCGAATGTTTGCATCGCGGATACAGCTTATTTGAGAATTTCAATCAAATGGCGATTTAGGGATGGGCACCGTTAGAATTTAACCGATTCCAATACCTACTCGATACTTTTTAAACGATACCGATTCCTAACGATTCCAATACCAATTACTTCACACTTGCGTAGCACTCTTATGTGTAAACGGTCTGACCGTTAATAAGCAATAAGTACCGTGTCAAGTACCGTTTTGAGCTCTTTCTAATGTAGGAAACACCTGTCAATTCAAAGCTAAATCATTATTTGGCCTACTTGTGATAACATAACCCTCAGCAGCTATATTGGGCCTTATCTTCAAAAACAGTAACTTCGGCATGTCGAACATCGTGAATAAAACTCGGGCTTTAAAATACCGTAGGCGACAGAAACAACTTACAACAAAGATGAAACAATAAACGTATAGCGAGGCGCTAGTTGTGATTAAGTTGTTTTGTGTAAAAGCGGCGACAGAATCATGATCTAAATTTTGTCTGAAATACGATTATATTTTTGTTATCCAAAAATACGGAAGATTTGTGCAATTACAACCAAAGAAAGAAATTACCTGTATTTATTTTTTGTTCCAATAATCCGACTTTAAGTCCACGTGTCTATCTGGCTAATCTACAAAACTTTTTGTAATCGAGTAAAGCGTCCAGAACAGTTTAATTTTTCGAGGAGGGAGAATGGGTCATCAAAGGCGCCGACAACAGGTGTTCGGCTATTTTTGGGGCTGCATCTAGACTTGACACGCGGCGCACGCTTGTAAATTCTCGTGAGATATCAAACCCTTTCTTTCACGAGGATATATTTATTTGCTTTATTTGAGGATGTTGTTGGATTTAATATGGGGAAATGCGATTATTTCATACTTTCACGGCAGGTAGGACTTTATCTAAAAAAATTGAAGACAATGTAAAATAATCTTTTTCACCCTTTCCGATCGAGGGGGGTATGCGAGTATGAATTCTTGGTACCATGATTATAATTTACGATGAGAGCCTGAATTTCTCGTCAGTTTCCGTCTTCATTACTCATCGATTGATTGCGATAAAGTCGTAACAGGAGCTTAGATCGACACCCGTTTCAATTATTTGGCGACAAAGTGGCGACATGCAATACTTTAAAATCTTTGAAAACATGAAATAATGCAATTTTCTGAGACCCAGGAAACATTTATTTTACAATTATTAATCAAATAATTCCATTCTTTTCCGAAATCTGCATTTGGCAAAATGAAAAAAACAAAAACAAACAAAAAAAAACCTATCAATTATTATAATTGACATTACACGATCGTCTGGTATAAACTTCCTTCTATATTGCACAGAGCTCAAACACGAACAAATCAGTAAGATCGTCGGCATATTTACATTGGTATTTTGCGAGTAAATAACTTTGTAACAAATATTACGAGGCTGTTATGAAATTTTCTTAAATTGCATAAGTCCCGGAAGTGGGAACCGGTACTTTCAAAATGAACCGATACCAATTACTCGGGACGTCATGGTACCGGGAGTAACCGATACCAAAGTACCGGTGCCCATCCCTAATCGCCAGGCGATTAAATAATTATATGAAACTGTACTATTCCTGCACAGGTCATCATATATTCGCTCGTAAAATAAATGGAAATAACATACTCAAACCAAACTGTACTTAATTTGGTGCTTTTTCCCATTAATGTCATAACTACATCCAAAATTGAATATGACCCGGTTAAGGATTAATCTAGTTCATATTGATAAACTTTCCCGGGGGAATTGAACAGCAACCATTCGTCGGACACATAGCTTCCCGGGTGATTCTCTTGGAAGCGCACAATACTCTGATTTTCGAAATTTTTGCAATGAAGAAATAATTGAATAACTTAAGTCTATAAAACGTCCGAGGTTAGAGTATATGCAAACACAAAAAACACGTTAGTCTGAATACAAAAGCCTTGATAGAATTACCCCGGGTCCCATAAAGTTAATATTGCCAGCATTGCAAGATTCTCGGGGTAAATGTTCAATGCGATTTCAATTTTATGAATCTTTAGGTCGGGCCCAAAAGAGTTTATTTTTTTAACATGAAGGAGATTCCCGGTGTAATTTCATTGCGATTTTTATTGCGATTTCAATTGTGCTAGATTACCCCGGGTCCTGCCAAGACGGTGTTTAAATCATAGAAAATATTCCCGGGGTAAGTGTAAAGCGGTTTGAACAGTTTTGCTAGAAATACAACAGATCCCGGTCATCAATTTAAGCAGGGGTTGAAAAATCTTAAAAACCCAACTAGTCCTGTAGGACTAGTAACCATAAATTTCAACTCGCCCTTAAACAAAATGAGCTCGCCCTTCAAAATAAATAAAATGTAGAAAAAAATATTCATTTATCGAAAAATAATTTTGTGGGAAGTGGGAATAAACCCATAAAAATCGCTGTTTCGAAACAATTTACTAACAAAAATTACTTACTTAAAATAAAAAATATGATCCTTGTCAAAATATCTGAGTTGTAAAGATGTGAGAATATCATAAGATTTATTTTGAAACCAATCTTTAATATGAAGTCACTGTATATAATAAATTTCTCGGAGAATGGCCCGACTTCAAAAGGACCGCCGAACACCTGTACTGGGCGAGGTCATCTGTGTTTTCACAGCAACACAATTTTCTCTCGTGTTTACACGATAGTCTCATTAAATAGTCGCATAAATAGTGGATATAAAAATATAACGGATAGTCTTTAGAAAGGTGACTGAATTTATTTCGGCTCATCCAGTTTACGACTCTCAGCGTCGGAACATTTATTTTTTTAAAGACAATCTGCAATTTAGAAGCTGTTGGAAATGGGAAATATTAACTGTGACTATGATGCTACATTGCAATGGTCATTTGTTTAAAGATCAGCTTTTCCTTGCGTGATTGAAAGCCTAGATTTGTACTCGCCCCGTCGGACTAGCTCACCCAAAATTCTACTTGCCCTCGGGCAATTTCTACTCGCAAATGCGAGCGGGCGAGTGGAATTTTCAACCCCTGATTTAAGATTTCAATCATTGTGGTGACATTCCCGGGGTAAGTTACCAGCGGTTTCAGTGATGATAGAATTGTCCCAAGCCCAATACAGTTGGCGATACCACCCTAGACAATCTTCCCGGGCTAAGTTCATAGTGATTTCATTGATGCAACGATGCCTCATTTTTTGGTGTTTTCATCATTGAAATGATTCACGGGGTATTGTTCATTGAGATTTAAATACTGTTGACACAAACTTTGGCATCACAAATTCATTGTTACAGGCATAGAAATTCTTCCATTGTTAAAATTTAAAACCATTCCAATATTGATAGAATAACCCCGGGTCCCACTTAAAAATGTTGAAAAACCAGGAGAAAACGTCATGCGTTCTTAATAAATAAGTGGCAATACATGAGTATATTTAAACCTTTTTACAATCAAAAGAGATAATTTCATCAATACCTTGTTCAAAGTGCATTTTACAGGTTGGTGAGATGGCTCGATCGGGCAATATTGCCCAATTGGGCAACCATTGCCCGATCGGGCAACTTAAAATTGAAAGAAAAGTGAAATTTTCCCGAAAACTACGAAACGACGTAAAAGCGCATTATCAAAGTTTTTGGAGACCATAAATGCGACCTCAGCTATGAACTACTATACTACATTTACCTAAGTTCGGTCTATCTTCGTGCGCCCAGACGTTTAAATTTTGCATTGAAGTGGACGGAAGAGATATAACATCACAAATAGCTCACCTTTGACACCAAAATTTGTTCTGCAAATCTTTTAACAACTTCATTCCGCCATTTTGAAAATTATGGTCCAGTCTAAAATAGACTGGTACCAACGATTTTATTAACATTTACGGAAAACAAATGTGCGAAGAAAAATACGGTGTCGTCTCAAAAATAATGTCATGTAAAAGTCTATAAAAAAAATCAAACATCATATTAGTAGTTTCGTATATGTTTCTACTTTCAATGCCTCACATTCTTAAAATCATCTATCCAATCAATGAAAGCTTGTTTGTATAAAGAATACAATACGCACGGGAAACATTTGATATTATTTCTGTGGCATGCAGATGGGAAGGTAAAGACAACACTGGGTTTCTCTTATGTTAGAAATGTCCTTGTATATATAGAAGTGCAATATTCATCAATCAAATAAAAATCAATGCCATGTCAAAGGGCTTGTTTATTTTCTCAATGAAATCAGGGACACAATTTACAACACGTTTATATTGAATATTAGTGTTCTGTTGTATATATTCACCTCAAAACGTCCAGTATAATGAATATTTTTCGAATCATAAAAACTTCTTAATGTGTACTGGGGTAATAAGAACGATCTGGTGTGTACCTACTCAAGCTAAGGATTTTTGTGATCACAAGTGTAAGGAATCTAGCACAGGACGCGCGAGGAGAATTTTTCTTATAGAAATTAGACTAAGGACGAGTTCAGGAATGCTCGAAAACGTATTTGTATTAAAAGTAACTTTGTATCTATCTCGGAATGACTGGTATAAATCAATTTTAATTATAATAAACCTTAAGAAATATTTCGTACATATGTCCTGGTGAAAATCCTTAAATTCTGCATGAACACAATAGATCGTTTTATGTACACTCTTAAACTTAACCCGAGATATCTGCATATGCAATGACCCCACTTCGTGTATGTTTTTCTTAAACCGCTCAGCTAAAGGGAATTACCGATGAAAATTAAGTTGTCCCTTGTTACTATCGGTGGATGTTTCTTTAATAACTATTTTGGTTTATTCCTGCCAAAATTAATTTTAAGCGCCGGGGGAAGATTCCTTACGTTTCAATTTGCATTTGTATGAATTGATTTACAGTAACAAGGACCTAACTTTTCTACTGGGTGTTTCAGGGCATAGATCCCCTTTCTGTGTTTTATGTTTTGATTTCGGCATGAGTAAACTCGTGCCTAATAAGGCCAGTAAGTGAAATTTGTTTTATGCCATTGTCACATACAACAGGATTTGAATACGGAAATAGTTTACTTTCGTTTGAACTAATAAATTCTATATACCTACCCTGTCGAGTTCAACTGTTCAATGTCAATGATGAGTTTGCATGACTTCCTCCTCAAAAACAAGTATAATTACTTCATTGAAAGTGAATCAAAATCGACGAAGCACCTGGCCCAAATAAAATTTGGTTTAATGTAATATGGTCTCCGTAAATTTTGGGCCCTTAGTTGTAAGCATTTTCGAAATTTTGATAATTGGCATGCCCTTCATTTTTACATGTTGCGGTATGATTTGGATTCTCCAAATATGAATGGTGACAACCTGCTTCAAAAGTTACATAAATTCACTAGCTTATTTTTGTTTTCAAATCTAATTTTTTTTTATTTTTTTGCTCGTAAAAGAACATTTTTATCTACCAGAAACAAACATTTCATCTGGTACCTGAAATCTTTGTTCACTGGAATAAACTGTTTTTGGTGTAGTAGTTCCATAGATATTTTAATTACCTTGGTACAATTTTCGAAACTGTTGACTGAACAGAGAGATAGAAACACTTAACAACTGGAAAGCCGAAATGCAAAAACGGTTTGAATTGTTTAGAATTCCAACGCTGTTACTGTTTCATTTTCGAAAGACATTTGCGGCTAAAATATTTACCATAACCAAATTTAGTACATATTACGATGTCTTATTTACTATATTGTTGGTATTATAAATTTTATTCTTATATCCCGATCAAAGTGGATTTTTCATGATACGCTAAATAAAAACACTATATACATCTGAAACTATTTTTCTTTATATAGATCGTGTTTATGCAGCGTTAAAAAGTAAATGTACGTGTAATTAAGCAATGTGTTCATTATCAATAAGAAATATCAAAATAATTTTGGACACACCCTGTACTTATTTTATCACCTCCCTATTTCTCTCTTTCCGATGAACTTTTGGACGATGTTTGCGTTTTAGGCCGTCTCGTTAATTTCAAGATGGCGGAAAATGACTTATGCTGAGAATTCGGCAGACAAAAAAACGTCGTATTGTAAATATTTTGAACTAAACAATTCTTCTGTCCACTTCAATGCAAAATTTAAACGTCTGGGCGCACGAAGATAGACCGAACGTAGGTAAATGTAGTATAGTAGTTCATAGCTGAGGTCGCATTTATGGTCTCCAAAAACTTTGATAATGTGCTTTTACGTCGTTTCGTAGTTTTCGGGAAAATTTCACTTTTCTTTCAATTTCAAGTTGCCCGATCAGGCAATGGTTGCCCGATGGGGCAATATTGCCCGATCGAGCCATCTCACCAACCTGTTTTATAGAACACATCCTCTGTATACTAACATTATGTTTCTCGGGGAAATTCCGAGTTCCCAGGGTTTACCGGGGTTGCCGGGGTAAATAGTCAGACCCCGCCCAGGCAAAGCCCAAATATGACTCCAGGGTCTTGATATGAACAACATCAAGCAAATAACAGCTAGACAAGACCTCAACAAATACTCCTTATTTGCTTGATGTTGTTGGCTGCTGAATTTCTGGTAAAGCGAGTGCTGGTCTGCAGGTCTGTAGATAGCTGTTCAGGGGTATTTCAAGGGATCCGTATTTCAACCAGGATTTCATAATCATATGAAACTCTTTTTCAGTGCGAAGGGAATCGAATTCGATCACAACATTAGTGCTTTTCCAACTGTAACAGCCCTTTCGCTACAAACTTAAGAAAAGGAAAATAAAAATACCAATCTTTGCAGCATCGACTTCCACCCCTGCCATTGTTTTTTCTTTATCGGCGCTTTGAAGTTTCCCGCTTACTTTGTATATTTCACGGAATTGTGGTAAAGGCGGAACACCGCTCAATGAAATTGGTATACAAAAATACTGGTCTGACCATTATGTACCCCGGAAACCCAAGGAACTCGGAATTACCCCGGGAAACCTATACAGTCAGTTAACCAGTTCCGATCCACTTTACCGTTTTAAACTGCCTGCGACGTGGTAATCTACTAAATAGTTTTTCGAATGAAAAATCATTTTTCTACCAAACAACTCAACTCAACTCAATTTTATTTGCAAATCATTGAATACATGAGATGCGCCCAAAATAGGCAGAAAATAAATATTTTAACAAACAAAAGTAAAAAATATTACTGTACCGATTCTATTTTAAAATACGGGAACGCAGGATGCCACGGAATTGTCCGAGAGTTCCCGTACGCCTGTTATATACCGGTATCACTCGGAAATACCGAGTACTGTAATTCAAAAAAATATATAAAACAATAGAACCAAGCTTAGTACGTGTGTGCAATTTTATCGTTAAATATGGTCTGTGTAATAAGCGACCCAATTTGACCAGTTCCGCAACATTTGAACTAGTTCCGTACATAGAGCACCACCTATCAATTTTAACTTTCGGGGGGGGGGGGGGGGGGGTCTCAAACTGCTTTTTATCTGTCAAACAATAAATTTTGACAGATCTGTTGTATTGAAGTGCAAGTATTGCCCTTTTTTCTAGGAATTTTTACGAAATTTGCTTTTTCACCTAAAGGACTGATAATTACGTAGTAGAAAAATACAATTTGCAAGGTTTTATGGTGATTGTCACCAAAATATTGTAACTAAATTACAAATAAGACACATTTAAGCTGTAGTTATGGTGTTTAAGCTGACTTTCGCATATATGAAGCATTACATATGGTGTTATGAAGGATTTCTTCATGTCCACCAATTTATACCTTTATTGGTGCAACTCGATTTTGGGAAAATTGCTATAGGTCTATTTGGTATCATATCCTGCTTTGAAAATAGGTCAATGGCATATCAACCATTATGCACATGCGAAATTGAAAAAGTATGATACTAGCTGTGTATGTGTTGGAAAAGATAACTGAAACAAATTTGAAAGTATCTTTTATTTATTTTTTTCCACAGTGTTTTCTAAAATAATAAGTTATCTTATTGTGATTAAAAAGCAATTTTTATGGAAATGAAATCATTCACAATGAGAAAATAGAATATAGTTTTGAAACATGACATTTCGAATTGTATTTCAATTAGCACTTTGATAATATATATTTACTTGTTATAAGATTTGATTGAGTTGTATAAGATGACATCCTACGTATAAGAGAACAGTTTTATATTAATCCTTTACAAGACAACCTATTAATTCATAGACATACTTAAAAGCATATCAAAAAAGCATTTGTTTCAGATTTATTATATTCTAATGGACAAAAGTCTTGTCCGGTTTCACGAACATGCAAATAAAGCAAAATCTATTTGATGATAAATAGAACAGGAATGAATGTTTTATTATTGTAAAGTAAAAGGTTAAACCTTACAATCTACGTTGGTTTTGCAAAACTTTGATCTGCGGTCTTAGAATAAAACGTCGGATTAACAAGGACGTAAGATTGTCTAATTACGAATCATAGTAATCCGAGCGGGGGGGGGGCAAAATTAAATGAACATAAATCATGAAACTTGTACACAGCATCCATCTTAATGCCATCGAGCATACATTTTCCTTAAAAAATGAAAGGGGTCAACAAAACGTTGTTTCAACTTTTCTGACTGACGTCATTAAAACCGCGGCCTGATGAACCATGAAATTCAGAAAAAAGTTGCCATGTTTCATAAACAACGTCGAATTAGTTAAATACGAGTTTCGTTTATCCAGAAATGACAGAAACATCTTTATTTGCTGATCCATCAACAACACCGCAAAAACACAAAACGTTTGCAAAACTGAAAATGGCGTTTCTGAAAGGCAACCGATTTTCTACCAACTTTTTTAGTGTTTCCTATCTGATCATCAATACAGAAAGGCTCTCATTCAATTTGACTTTGCTATGTCATAAATTATGCAGCTTGAAAAAAGTTGAAAGGTCAATAATGTCGTTGGGAATGAATCAACGTCATTTGAGATCCAGTGCGGGTGATAACAGTCCCTATAGTTTGAAGATAGGGCCGATATTGCTAAGCAATAATTTAAAACCTTATCTTTGGAGTTAAAAGCTTTATTGAACAAAACTAAACCGGACAGATTTTTTTTCTTGAGTATATTATATTAAGCCTATTAACGTATTTAATATTAGATTGGTATACTTGTAAGTAGCAGATGATTGTTACAGCTAAGGGTTTATAAGTTGGCTCTTTTATTCCAATATACAGGTCACTTTTTTATCTGTGCCACATTTATCAGTGCATTACCAGAAACCATTATAACACCTTTTCTGATCTCTTAAACAGGCAACCAATCAACCAATTAACTTAAATGTTTCTAAAGAGATTTTAAAAGTTGTAGCAAATAAAAAGACGGATAAATGAGAAAACTTGTGTAGCAAAAATTTTTTATTTGTCTTTTATTTTTTTTTCTCAGTTGTCTGATTATGATTTTTTTTTTTCATTTTGAGAATCATTTTTCCTAGTGAAAAATCTATTATAGAGAATGAGAGAAGATTAATTGAAAAAATTGTTCTTGAACAATTTGTTCGTTAATCGAACGAATGTTTACACCGACAAAATATGGTGTTTTGCAGGATATAGCCGCGATTTGAGCACCTCTAAATCTAGTGCATATCTTTTTCAAAAATATGTACATACTGCTTAAATGTTTCTCCATCTAGATCTTGGGTCATGTAGTATATCTAAGAAAAATCTATTTTCGGAGATATTTTATTTAAGTTGACTTCTTAAGTTTACGGATATAGCCGAGTGTCGTTCCGAATCAGCAGAGTTTTACAGTAGGTAATTCGGTAAAATAGTTCCATGAAAATTTGACCAAATTGTACAAAAGGGTAGATTTGGTGAAAAAAAAAAAAAAAAAAAAAAAAAAAAACGAAATAAAAAACTTTCAAGTTTGCAAAAAATGGAACAGAATTTGGTGTTAACTAGAGAGGTCTACTTTTATATCAAAACTTTAACCTTGAAAATTCGCATGCGGATAAAAATGGGAGTTGTTAACGTCATCATGGCGTTCTGCAACTTTACTAGTGTTTTCAAAATTCGTCAAAACCTAGATCTAAATGGGATTTTTCAGTATTTATAATAATGAGGTAGAATTTCATGGTATTTAACGTATTATCATATAATGAAAATTGAGTAGAAACGACAAATGGTCAATTTTGCTTGCATGAAGAAAGTTTATCCGGTGGTGGCCGAGAAAACCGAACAAAGCGAGCTTGTGAGCAAAACTTAGTTAATCAAGACTTTAAAGGACACTACTTTTGATAAGCATAGCGAATCCGCCGAAACATCGTTTGCTTACGGCCCCTGACTTTAAATATCGTCTTCCTATAACTGACTTCACTTTACCGAATCACTCACAGTACCGAATAACCGGGAGCGGCTATCGATCTTGGTTCTTTCATAAGCCACACATTCGGCGCGAGTACTGGTGAATTTTCCAGGAAGCAGAATCGAGAGGGATTAATCTAAGTTGTGAGAACTTGTTTCCCAATCGATGTAAAATAAATAGGTTTAAACCAAGTACCGAATAACCCATCTTACCGGTCTCAGTTTACTCAAGTTAATTTAGAATTATTCATAAAAGTGCGGAGTTCAACATAAGCAATGATAAGCTTTTAACACAGATTAATTCAAGTTGTTTTCACAAATATTAGTGCATTTCGATTTGTTGAAAAATTGGTTTCCATATTTAATAAAAACATTTTTGATTTTGCAGCTATTTTGTAAGCTTCTGGGGAAAGAAGTCCAATAAATAATTGCTTGGTATTCATACATTGTGATAAGGGTTAAGTTTCATACCTCCATGAAACCAACAAAAACTCTTTTAATTACTTTTAGCATTATGGGTCCAGAACAAAAAAATTACTCAAGTGGTGTCTGACCCACATGTATCACTCCTAATCAAAGATCAGACACAGAAGTGTAATATTCTTTTATTTCAATTAATCTTCTCTCATTCTCTTCTGCGAAATCCTTTAGATGTCGCCGATCTAGTAAGATAAATGTAGGAAAATATTATTTGGAGAAAGAGGTTTGTATCTTGTGTTTATGTAAGGGAATTATTTACAAAGAATTCTCATTTTTCAAACATATTTTTCCACGAATGAAAGATTATAGGATGGATGAGATATAACTTATTAAGTTAGAACATTCATAAAAAGGAATCCTGGTGGTAGTAGAGAAAGATATTTCTGGCATAAATAATTCCGGGTTTAAATTAAGTCTGGAAGAGTGAAGAGGAAATGTTTTAGAGAAAAGGCAAACAAATAATGCTTTTAACAAGAAAATTCTACTTTCTTATCAAAATTTTCCCAGTAAATCTGATAAAATTAAATTTTAAATCACACAACTTCCCAAATGCAATCTGCAATCAATTATTACCAAATTACAATTGTTATCCATATGACAATCATAGGTGGCGGTATCAAAACAATTTTTTAACAAAAGTTTATTCAAATGTAGACATTATTTTTCCGCCTCTTATAAACCCACACTATTGATCTGACATTGAAAAAGAAACAAAGCTTTGGATGTAAATTAAATTCGTCACAAATGCAAAGAATTTTATAACACATCATTTATATAACAACTATACAGATAATTTAAAAAGACAACAAAGACTAAAGAGAAAGGGAAATTAAATTATTCAATTGCGCTTCTTGCATATAACAATTTCAGTAGTAATAATGAGTGAAAATATTGTTAGGTCTTGATACTTTCAAATAAATTTCTTAAATATAGTAAAATATGTACAAAATATAGATTTATATTGTTTGGACGTTTGAAAAGTCTCGGTAGGAAACGTCCAATAGTTCAACGTCTTAATAGTGAAATAACTGCCACCCGATCCCCAATCAGTTTACAATCACCATGTTATTGTTGTGTTGGTATATTCCTCCGTTTCCAAGACTTTGGTTGGTCGATTGTCTAGTTGATGGTGGTGTCTATTGTGATTAAACGGAAACATTCTATAATGGTTGACAGTCTTCCTTACAACAAGAACCATAAGAACCACATATAAAGAACACTCGTAATCGGTAACTGTAGACTCTTGAGTCCCACAAGGAATAGAAATTGGCCCTCTACTGTTCCTTTGCCACATAAACGACCTACCAGGGTCCGTAACATCCAAAGTTAGACTGTTTGCTGATGACTGCCTCCTATATCGCACAATAAAGTCCTTCAAAGAGCTAAACGCTGGGGTATGATGATATTTAATGCAAAATAATGTTACATATTGAGCACAAGGAAACAAATCTCAAAATTCTACTCGCTTGACAATCACATACTCGAGGAGGTAAATGACAACCCGTATTTAGGCCTTCAAATATCATCTAATTTGAAAAGGACAACCACCATCAACAAAGTGGCAAAAAAGGCAAACTCCACACTTGGTTTCTTGAGGAGGAACCTAAGGCACTGTAATGAAAACTGCAGAAGAACAGCCTATGTCTCCACGGTAAGATCACTGATGGACTACGGATCAGTTTTATGGACCCGTATCTACAAATAGATATCGACAGACTAGAAAGAGCCCAGCGAAAAGCTGCCAGATTCATCAAACAGGACCATAGAACTCAAGAAGATGGATTCACCAAAAACACTCTGGAAAACTGGAACTACAACAATTCACCACGAGAAGAAAAAACCTCAGACTGTTGATGGTGGTTGAGGGGTTTGTGCCAGGGCTGCCAGCAGAAGAATTTCTGAAGAATTTTAAAACGATCCAAACCTAGGAGAACTGGAAGAGCAAGAAACTTTGAAGACTGCGTATCAGTTAACATTGTTAGAAACCAAATAAAAGACAATTCTAAGTGATTTGAAACAACATAATTATGCAAAGACCAATCCTTCTACGTGTAAACAATAACAGAGTAGAACAAATTGCCAGAAGAAGCGGTTTACGCTAAATCAGTGGGGGCATTCAAGTCAGCCCTTGACACTTTGATTTAGAAAATGCTGAAAATCTAATTGCGCACTCCCCCTGTCTCGTTAAACCAGAATTGGGAACTACGACGTAAAGATACAGATACAGATATACGCATAACATGCCTATAAACTGACATCTGTATTAGTGAAAGTTTATATACGTGTATGTGGTCAGTATGTGATAGTTCAATGCGAACTGAACAAATGAGATTGTGTTCATGACTAGTTATAGATACTTTATGGATCTTAATAAGTCCGCCAGAGCTTGAAATAAGAGAGGATTTATGTAAAGAGGGATTTTAATTTTTGTAATAGTCCCAAGGGCATAACTGGCAATTCGCAAGTATTTGGCATCTGCTAGTACTGATTTTCCATAGAAATTCTCTGGATACAAATTCTAACCGTTCTGTATACTTGAGAAGTATATAGATTGATCTTTCCACTGCTGGTTGGGTACTGTTTAGGATTAAATGGGAAATTCAGGATCCGAGTCATTCAGTAGGTTTAAGTCCCGTATCCCGACTCCTATGATTAAGGAGTTTTTGGAATGTGATGAATTTGAGGCAGGCAGGGACGGTATTAACCCCTCAACCACCTTTTACATCATAATGAGTCAAAGATTATTTCTTCTTTCTTCTCGGGTCGCAAGTTCCAGATCTCTATTGAATCGATGGGTGGTTCCTGGCTCTCCAGTTCTATAGTCTTTTTTATGAATCGCACAGCTTTCTTTTGGATTTTCTCCAGCTTGTCTGTGTCTGATTGTAGGTAGGGATTCCAGATTGTAGCTCCGTATTCCATGATAGATCGAACTAGTGTTATGTATTCCGTTTTCCTGCTTGATTCTGGTACTTTCTTTAGGTTACTTTTTTGTAATGTAAGACTGGATTTGGCTTTGTTTGAAACAATTTTGAAGTGCTTGTTCCATTTTAGATCGTTTGAGATTTGTTGTCAAAGGGATGGATTGTCTTGTACTTCTTGAAGTATGTGATTATTTAGTTAACAGAATTTGGTTGATTTCTGGTTAATCGACAGTATACAACATTTTTTTTGGCGTTGGATCTCATTCCCCATTTTTCAGCCCATGCTTCCAGGTTATTGAAATCATTTTGCACTTTAGTTTGGTCTTCATTTTTCTTGGCAGCATAGAGGATATACCCGTGGTAAGTTCAAAGCATTTTCATTATTGCTAGAAAAATCCCAGGTCTCATAAAGTTTGAATTTCTATCATAGAAAGTCTGTCACTGGGTATGTTTATAGTGATTTCGATGATAATAATAACAATGATAATTATAATAGTAAGCCTTTATTTGAAGAGGCATCACAGCTGAGTTAATTCAGTTTTCCCTGTGAGCCTCGATATCCGGTTAGTGTTTCCACCAATGAAAAGATTTCCGTAAAAATCGATTACAATATTGGAGTTACGTCGGGCTCAAATAAGTTTATTGTTTTCTCTGTAAAAGAGATTCCAGAGGTAAGATCATGGCCATTTGAATAATACTAGAATTACCCAGGGTCCCATAAAGTTGATATTTCAATCAAAGAGGATATTTCCGTAGTATTGGCGCATTGTTTCTGTATCTGTATGAATGTGTTTTAGAATCCTTAAACGGCTTTTATACAACGCAGTTTGCATTGCGGTGTTATTGGCTCTCTTTTTAGAGGGCCGTTTTAAAGGCCGCCAACGAGCCTACATGCACTGTTGAATTTTGGCAGGTTTATTGCAATTTTGATGCCCTTTGAATTAACCTGCGTTTCAGAAAGTTAGTCTTTCCGCCAGAGAAAATTGTTCAGTGGTATAAATCATGACGACTTCAGTGTGAATGAATTACCCCTGGTCCCACTTAGAAACGTTGTACGAACGAGAGAAAATGTCAATATGCTATATGCTGGCAACGCATAAGTGAAATTCAAATTTTCTTTAATCAAAAGAGATATTTTCATTAGTCTTCCATGAAAAAAGCCCTTTGTACTACCAAAAAACCACCGTATACTAAAATCATGTTTCCCCGGGTTACCCTGGATAAATAGTCTAACCCAAAAAGATTAAGATCCACAAAAAACACCAAAATTTTATGAAATTTAGCAAACACACACACACACGCGCGCGCACGCACGAACGTAAGCACGCACATTTAAAAAATGATAAAAAACGTGAATAAAAAACCCGCAAGTAAGGGTGAGTCTCAATAAACCGTTATCACCTATTATTTTAATGTATATTTAATCTTAGTTCACTCACTTCTAATTGTTCATTAAATGTGATTTAAATAAACGACCATGTTTTACTTCAAACAGCAATCCAACTGTCTTTGATCTAATCTTAACAAATAATTCTCCGGTAATAGGAAACACATCTAATTTTAACTGTGGACTTAGTGATGTCTACAACATGATATTTTTTCAGTTTAAATTGAGGTAGAAGATAATTTACACTGGTACGCATCATATCGACGCTTGAGAAAATTTAGTGAAACTGGATTCCCAAATGGAATTTTTCTTTCATAAACCGAGAAGAAGACTTAAATAAGTTAGGCATCAGAAAATCCCAATGAACACATCCCAAAATCTTTCAATAAACATGCTCCATTGAAACAATAGAAAAAATCGACGAAATATCGACAATTCTCACTTTGCAAGAAGATATTAAATCTAAATTTTGATTACTTTGTCATTTTTATACGCCCGTCGAAGAAAGAAGTCAAAAGATGTTATAAATTGTATAGTTATAAAAAAGTGTTTAAGACAATTGAACTTTAATTGTTTGTGTTAATAGTTCATTTATTATGTTTAAATCGTTTGTGTAATTGTCTTTATCTGATGGATGTATCGTTTAAATGATTTCGAAAACAAATGACTGCATACTCAAAATTGTTTTCATTGGGAAATAAAACCAGGTTTTCATCCCACCAGAATGCTTGATTCTTAATGCATACAACATAAATTGAAAAAATATATTATTAGTATTCTAGGTTAGCACCGAGAATTGAACGCCAGACCAGGTACCACGCCATTCTGCGTGTTAATGAAGGGACTGTATGACGAAGCAAGTGTTGCGACTAAGCATGTATCAATGGTCTCAGAACTTCGACTGCGACGAGTACAGCGAGAGGCATACAAGTCCTTTAATGGAAAAATATTCAAGACATTGGACATGTACAGGGAGCAAACAATCTCTGTAAGCGGTCTGCTGAAGAAGATAAGGTCCCGTGACTGAATAATTTTCAACTGGAGTAATACAAAAAGGATTGTTACTATTGTAAATATTTAAGTTTTGGATAATTTTTATGCCCCCGCATCGATAGATCGGGGGCATATTGTTTTACTCATGTCCGTCTGTCTGTCTGTCTGTCCGTCCGTCCGTCCGTCTGTCTGTCCGTCCGTCCGTCCGTCCGTCTGTCCGAAAACTTAACCTTGTCAATATCTTCAAGCCTATTCAAGATAAAAAGCTAATATTTGGCATGATGATAGATCTTAATGATCCGCATCCGCTGGTACCAAAGTCAAGGTCATGTGACAAGGTCAAGGTCATCTGTCAAGGTCAAACGTCCGAAAACTTAACCCGAAAACTTAACCTTGCCAATATCTTCAAGCCTATTCAAGATACAAAGCTAATATTTGGCATGATGATAGATCTCAATGATACGCATCCGTGGGTACCAAAGTCAAGGTCATGTGACAAGGTCAAGGTCATCTGTCAAGGTCAAACTTTGAAAAAAAATGCAGTTACGGGGGCTTCACAAACACATCTTGTTCTTTCACCCTTCTCCTGATGTTTTTTTCTAGACATTAAACTTTTGTAGACACCATAGAATAATATCAGCCTGTATAAAATTTGCAATTTGATATTGGCCTACGATGCATGCTTTATACATTAGAATGTGGGAAATCCTAGAGCGAGACTGGTAAAAAATCCCTGATAGACAAAAAAATCGAGTTCAGCAGATTGGTGGATAAATCTAACTCGACAATTAAATGTAATCTAAGGGGGAAGGATTTTGATCATGTGCTAACTTTCATTAATGAGTCATCAAAACCTTGTAACATCAACTAAATCAAGTTGAAGTTACAATATTTTGGTCTCCCATAGACGCAACTTTAATTTGTATTTTATAATTGCCAAAAACTATATTTCTTTATTATAATGTTCTTCAAAGAAATGTTATATTTTTATGAATAATTTTAATGAGCAGTAATTGAATAAGTTATCCATTAAAAGCTATTTTACATGTTGCTTTTTTATTATCATCAAAGAATGAATACTCTAGAGTAAGAAAATCGATCTTCCTTTGATAATTTTGTCCCACAGCCATTATTATCAGTCTTTTTTAATAAAGCAAGAATTATTGTCACCTTTAAAAAAATGTTTATTAATCGGTCAGTGGTTATGGTTCGCACCTTATCAATGCATTGTTGTCAATTTACTTTTGTCAATTGCAACCCTTGTAAAAAAGGGGGTGACAAAAACCGAAAGTCCGAAATTTTAGTATTTTTGTTTAAACTTTAGTCTACGACCTGGTTAAATACTGATGTCCAGCATAAGATAAAATCGTTCGTGATAAACTCTACTTATTTTGACAGCACATAATGGAATAATAAAAAGAAGATGGTTAAGAGTTGGCTCCGTTATTTTTTGAAAGGGTACGAGTTGACCAAAATTTGGGTACGAGTTGACCAAAATGGGAACGAGTTGACTTTGGTTCGAGTTCAGTGTGAGTTGCCGTGGGTACGAGTTGATCTGCTTTCAAAAAATGTCTTCTGTTACTTTGCATCAATTTTATTGCGTTTCTTTTGCAAGTCAGTATCTATCTCGTGTGTGTACATTCCGGTCTAATTTGGTAAATTTAAATATGTCGCAGTAAGTCGTCCGAGAGCGCGTTTTACACCTGATCTATTATGTAAACATAAAAATCACATGTGCGGTTTGGCGCGGGCTGTCAACTAATGCTGAAACCTCAATTGAATTAGTTTTCTTATTCCTGAATATATTCGTAGATATGCCGGAGGGTCCAGAGCTACATCTTGCCAGCAGATTCATTAATCAAGTGTGCAACGGTCGGGTTTTCAGTAAAATTGTCAAGTCTGAAATCAGTAAAAATCCAGTTGTTGAATCTCCAAGTCCAGAATTCTCTATCACATCTACATCGAGAGGAAAGGAGATCAAACTGACGTTACATCCACATTCTAGAGTAAAAGACAAAACCAAACAAACAGATAAAACATCACTTGATGTTCTAGTTACATTTGGACTTGCAGGAAAGTTTGAATTCGTGAAGCCAGAGGACCAAGCCAAGCATGCCCATCTCAACTTTTACACTTCTGACAAAGAACCTAATATGGTGCTCAGTTTTGTTGATTACATGCGCTTTGGAAAATGGACACCTGGTTCTGACTTTTCATTTAAAGACAGGGGCCCATGTGTCCTGACTGATTACAGTTCATTCAGGTACTTTACATAGGCGTAACTAGGATTTTTAAATTTATACAAACTCAGAAGGTAACCAACATAGAATATATAAGATAAAGGCAGTATGTTGACTGTGACATTTAAAGGCAATATATGGACTGTGACAAAAGATCAATGTCCTTCCCTCCCCTTTTCTATGATTTGATCATTGGTGTAGAATAATCAAATATCGTAAGTACAGCTTAAATAAGCTGTACTTTTGATGTTGTGTTCATTCTTCAACATTATTCCAAAGAGGATTAATTTTTGTTAGGCACTTGCGTTTTGTGTGTAATGCAGGAGTGTGGAAATACGACTTTTCTCCACTTGTCCATGGACAAGTAAAAGTCAATTCTCTACTTGTCCAGGATCAAAATGAACTTGCCCACAAAAAAAATGAAATGATGAATATTGAGATAAACATTGTTTTTAAATGAAGAAAATGCTGTAACCCAGCATTTTCTTCATTAAAGACAATGTTTTCTCCCCTTTCATACAAACGAAAACATGTCTTTCCTCCTAGATCTTTTTTGTACTGTATAAAGATTTGCTCTGGTATATACTTGTCCGTTGTCCACGGACAAGTAGCGTAGAAAAATGTACTTGTCCGCAAGTCGAAAAGCCCGTATTGGACAAGTCGGGCATGGGAATTCCACACCCCTGTGTAATGGTAGTTACACCCTTGCTTTAATCCTCTTTAAGTGTATCTAGTTGTTTCTAGAGATCTGTTCTTCACGTAACGGAGGTTGAGCCTTGACGGTGATTGCTTAACTACCTGCAATGCGATTTACTAAATTTGCAAATAGTATCCCTGAAAAAGATGACCAGTGGGGATATACAGCAAGCCGATCCCTACCAGGTCACAGGGAGTACATAGAAAATGAAGAAAGAAATAATGAAATTCTCTCGGAATTTTATGACACAATTAATTGAATTAATAAATGTAGAAAATATATCTTAACACTCTTTTACAGCAGAAATGTTTTTAAAACTGAACCTTATTTTATCATAATCATGTCAAATTGAGTATTATCCACATTTGCAAATTAAGCTGATGGTAGTCCAGTCTATTGGAGGGAAGTGTATTATGGAAGGAAGGTCCTTCCATGCAGGTATCTAGGGAATTCCAGATTAATGTTCAGATATATATTTTTTTCAACTTTGAATCCATGGTTAGGTGCTCAAGCATCACAGGGCTTGCAAATGATCAAAGAAAATTGTATTTGCATTATTGTTATAAGATAAAACACCTGAAAACAATTACGTCAATGCAAGTGTAGTTTGTAGTATTAAGTTACATACTAATAAAGAATTTATTTTTCCACAGGGAACATGTGTTGAAGAATTTAAGTTCCAGTGCCTTCAACAGACCTATATGTGAACTTTTACTGAACCAGAAATATTTCAATGGCATTGGAAACTATCTTCGAGCTGAAATACTACACAGGTAACTATCCCAGAGCTTAAATACTACACAGGAAACTTTGCCAGAGCTGAAATACTACACAGGGGGTATTACTAAAATTGGAACTCAGTAAAATAAATATTTGAAAAAAATTTTGGTCAAACAGAGGTCACATTTAAAATATTCCTTCACAGGAAGGTAGATTGATCATTCTAGATTCGGAAAATAAGCAAAGTGCAAAAAGTTTCGACCCTAGTCAGTCTGTGCAGCCTGAGCAGTCTGGCTAGGGTCAACACTTTACACACTCCCCAGATGGTCCCTTTTTGTGTGAGGGGTTACATTTAAGCCTTCAACGTAGTACATATGATTTCTTATCGTTGTTTAAATGCTAAATCAAGCCCTTATCATCTGAATTTAATTATCAATTTTAGGGCAGGGATTCCTCCATTTGTCTGTGGTAGAGATGTTTTAGAACCTTTAACAGCTGATACAGTCGTGAAGTCAGAAAAACCGGACATTTTAGAGCTTTGTCATCAACTGCCAAATGAAGTCCTTGCACTGGGTAAGCCTATAAGAATTATTGTCTGTCCTTTATGTGCATTATTTTGTAGATTTATACCTACAGAAATTTTTCCTTTACAGACAGCCTCGGTATTTGACGTGCCTATGATTACATATTTGAGAGAAATATTGTGGAAATGGAAGAAATTGCTTGTACTACTTTTCCCACAATATTTCCTACTATATAGGTTGGTTTCTTTTCAAATTTCACCCACTCTTCATTGTTATCCTCAACCTCTTTAAAAGATAAGAAAGGATAAATATATAATACTGACTTAGTGTTTTGTATGAAAAAAAAAATAACGAGGTTGGGAGAATTGATAATTCTTGAGGCTCTGCCATTTCTTGTTTTATTAATCAACCATTTTGATGGGGGACAATTTTTTGGCCATCCCTCAGGTAGTTTGGTGAGTTTAGTGTTTGTCATTTATTTCAGGGGGTTCTTGGTATGATTCTAAAGACAGGGAGAACCTTGCTAATGCCTTCAATAATTAGTTACTATGTCATTTCTTTCAGAGGGTTCTTGGTATGATTCTAAAGACAGAGAGAACCTGGCAAATGCCTTCAATAACTGGTTACAGTGTTACTACCAAGATAACATGAAGAACATGGCTGACCACAACAAAAGAACCATCTGGTATTCAGGACCCCCAGGACCTATGGCCCCTAAAGGTTGGTATTAAGGACCATACATGGATTATGACCATTTTGGTACCTAAAGTTTAGGTAGAGAGAAGGTCAGCCACATGAAAAAGCAGATTTTTCTCCATAGTATTACATCAACACATTTCAATGGCTCAGTGCAAAACAGTTATAACTGCCTATAAACATACAGGTAGTTAGAACTGTTTCTCGCTGAGCCATTAATTTGTATATATATTTGTATTCCTATATATGTTTATTTTAATCTTTTTTTTACGTTAGCAAATTAGTTAAAGAGTCTGATGTGATTGTTAATATTTGTATATTAATGTGATTCTTTTAGCAATATTAAGATATTATTATTGATGATCGAATGTGACTTGTGGTGAGTGTAATAAACACTTAAATGAAAGATTAGAAAACAACATAGTGGGCAAAATAGTAGGATTTGTTACATATACTACTCCAAGTTTGCTAAGCACCAAAACTATTTTAAACAATAATTTCAGTTATCAGTTTTATCAAAGTTTTAGAAGAAAATAAAGCTTTATAATGATAAGAAGACTTTAAATGTAGACCAAACAGGGAGACCCTAGAAATTGGTCTGTTTTCTTGAAAATTGAAAAGAAATGAATTTTACCAAAAAGGTGTTCTTTTAATTGCATTTATTTGTAAGAATCCTGAAAACGACTAAAGCATGACAATATTTCAATGTGCCTTAACATTATAATTAGGTAAAGAACAAAAATTTTCAGATTAGAGTCAATCTTGTAATAGAACATATATATTTTGTCACACTAGGTGGATGAATATTGGTACCATATTTCCTCTAATAATAGCACCCTCCCTAATAGAAGCACCCCTACATGTTTTACTAAGAAAACCCTTTCAAAATGCCTAAATTTTAGGAAGTTTTTGAGACTTCTTCTCTAATTTGAAATTATTATTTAGAGGAAATACACCTCCAATTCATGGGAAATGGGCCACAAAGACACCAATTTTAATGATTTTTTACATCAGAAAATGCGTACTAAATAAAAGCTCCAGAACCATGTTATGTTTAGCTCCGGGAACAGTTTTTTTAGGAGAAATACAGTATTATTTTCTCTGTCTGTCTGTCCTTGCGTCATTTTGTCCTGAGGTCCTTATACCCACATTTCTTATTAACACATCTCCTTATTAAAATATGGACAGATTTGCATGAAAATTTTTGAATACACTCCTAGTCATCATTCGGAACATCACTCGTACATTTCCGTAAACTGCCACAGACCTCGGATGTATGTAAGGCGGATGGGTATGTAACAAAATCGTGCATTTTGTTAGGCCGAAACAGTGTAAGAAAAACTAGCAATATAGATTTATATCTTTTACAGTAAATAATGGCTGAAAAATCTAATTTTCAAAAATAGTCAGTCTACGTACATCCGAGGTTGATCTTGAGATTGGCCAAGTGGTGTTCCGAATGTCCTAGTCATGTGTCATTGCCTCTAATGTTGCCATTTTGTATGTTTAATATTCATACTTCTCCTCTTGAAACAACAGAAACTATGTTTTTACATGTGGCTTTTTACACTCATGGCAGTAAAGATTTAGTTTTTCACTCAAGAACAGATGAATTGATTGATCGTCAATCAATTATTCTCTATATCTCAACAGAACAAGTTGTTAGAGGGAAGTTAAAGAGAAAACCAAGACATAAGAAGAAACAGAATGACAGTGATGAAGTAAGTACCTTCCAGTATTTTTCTCCTTTGGTTAAAACCCCTCATAATAACCCATTACTAATACCAAAAAGAGACTATTTTCCCCAAAAATCAGGAAGAATATCGAGATCACTGCCAAATTTTGGAAGTGAAAGTGTTTGCTATTTTGTCTCATAGGTTAGTACGACATAAGATGACCAAAGGGACAAATATACCTTGATTCTGATAGTAATTTGAACACAAAACATGGGGTTTTGGCCCATGACAGTACTAGTTACATTTTCCCCAAATTTTGTGAAATACTTCAGCTGATGATGTAGACCAGTATGTCTTTTTAGGACCCTACTATATAACTTGATTTCTCTCCTCTTCAATTTGTAGACTTTGGGTTATTAACAGATCCTGCACAGATAGGACTTCTTTCATTTTGGGGGTACTAGTCCCTCTTGGGACAGTTCTAGTTTTTGTATGAAAATATGGACTACATGACCATTGTCTTAAGCCCTTTCTTTTACAGTCTCAGGATATTATCTCCCTTTGATTTTTAACTTTAATAAATCTTATGGAAAAGAAGAATGCTTCATTTCTAACTATATTTTCTATCAAATGGGGTCATTTAATTTCAAATTGCACCAATCACTTTTCTTTGTCCTCTGAAATCTCCTTCCATTTTGACCAATTTTGTGCTCCATAAAATATGGCTTGCAAATTTTTAATCGTATAATAGACAGCTTACGGAGTGATTTACTTTGGCTGAATATCTTCAGTGTGTTATTCAAGTGATTAATTACAATGTGTTAGAATAAGATTTAGCCTCGAGTTTGTTCTAGTTTTGTGCAAAAGTGATCGTGTGCAAAACACTCTTATAAAAATTCATTCAATTCATGAACACACTAGATTACAGTGAATGAGATAATCAAAATTGTGTGCATTGTTTGTTTACAAATGGTGATAAATTTCAACATGGAGAACGCGGTAAGAAATATATTTTCCTGTCCCATTAAGATACTTAATCCTTCAACGTTGAGTGTGTTGCTCTTCTTTACCAAGCAATATTGTCAATTACTTCAAGGCTATTCAAGATACAATGCTCATGTTTGGTATGATGATGTCTCTCGATAATGTGTACCCACAAATACCAAGGTCAAGGTCATCTATCAAGGTTGAAGTTTTAAAAAATATAAATGCAGTTTGGGTGGCATTTGTGTTTACAAACACATCTTGTTAAAGTATAATTTAAACCTTTCTTGTTTTACAATTGAAAGAGGTGGTATAGACTGAGACTAGACTATACATATGTGTAGGCTGATCTTTATCTCGACCTCCTGCTAAAACAGGAATACATGTATTCGAGTTTCATCATGGCAAGGGTCAATTAAAAGTAATAATAATAGTTTTATATATTGAAAACCTAATACATGTATCTTTATTGAAACTGGTTGTAAATATTTTGATTTCAACTCTTTTCAGACTGTTCACAACATATTGCTTCAAAACACACAATTTGGCAAACAGTGTAGACAAAAATCAGCCTACATAGACATACAGTCTGATCTTAGCCTACACTTTCTGCCTTTTCCTTCATATTTGTGAGAAAAAACTTGACACAGAGTGACTGATATGTACAAACAATTGTCAATTTTATTTGAAACAAAATTGAGCCTGTGTCTGACATTTCAAACAACTTAACTTGTGCGCTAAGCAAAGGCTCTGGCCAGTCAGTGCATAGGCACAGACTGGCCAGAGTCATTGCTTTACACTCTGTAGATAGATAATGCCTTAAACCCCCAGGTCAGTGAATATTCTGTCTGCTCTATGTGACTGTCTAGGCTGCTCAAAATTTGTGGCTTGCACACAGCCATAATGTTGGAAATGTCAGGCACAGACTCAATTTATTTTCAGCAGGATAAGAGTTAATTGATTCTGACCTTTAATTAATTTACAGGAAGATGAAGACACTGAAGATGGCCAATCTCCAGAAAAACAACCAAAAAGATCCGAAAGAAAGTCAAAATCTAAATCACCGAAAAAGAAAGTCAAACTTGAGAAGCCGGAGAAAGACATGGTAGAAAATGGAGCTGGTGCTAGGAGAGCTGCCACTGTGAAAGTAGACTTGGCAGCTATTAACGAGTTATCAGAGAATTTACATGGTACAAGGTTGACTAGAAGAAAGTTGAAAGACATCATTGAGTTGAAGGATAAGATACATGAAAGTGAAAAGGTTAAAAGTGACGTTAAACTTGAAGTCAATGGTGATGCTAAGATTGATAGGAAGAGAGGCAGATCTGCGAAAAAGGTTTTAAACAATGAGGCACCATATCTCAACAGTTCTCTGAAAAACAAATGAATTTAAGATTATTTGGGGCTACATTCAAATCAGTGAACAATATACAGTTATTTCAAAGTGATTCGTTTAACCCTTTGCTGTTTAATCCCTGCTTTTTACGTGCCTTTGATTTTATGATTGAGAAAATATTGTGAAAAAAGAAGAAATTGCTCCTGACAAGCAATTTCTTCTTTTTCCACACTATTTTCTACCATACTGAATGGTTATTTTTCAAATTAAATCCACTTTAAATTTTCGTCTGCAAAACCTTTGAATTTGGACAGGTCCAAAATTTTGAGAAACAGGAGAGAGTTAACAGTGAAAACTGTTGTCCAAAGTTGAGGGGATGATGTTCTTAACTATTGTAAGATGCTGAAGGTAGAGGGCAACAGTTCTCAATGTCATACCCGATACCGAGGCGTATAGTTTTTCACCTTTACATGAACATCCATGAAATGACTGTTTTAAACATGATCAATATTGTTACAGTTCAATAACTTTATCATCTGAATCAAAAGTAATGCAAGTTACCCTTGGGTGCTTTGACTCAGGTGAGCGGATCAGGGCCAAAGGCCCTCTTGTATGTAGATAAAGTCTCAAACTATCTTTAGATAGTCAGATAATCTTCTTTTTGCACTATGTGACTGTCGAGGCTACTCAATGATTGCACCTCACACACACTTCAAATTGTTGGAAATGTCACACACAGGCTCAAATGATATTGTGAAATTCAAATAAGCCTGGGAGGAATATTTATAGTCAAGTTGGACAAATGTGGTCATCCCCTGAATGTCTGCACTTTCTTTGGAGTGATACAAAGCCTGTACAGGGCCTCTGCAGGCTTCTTTTTTTAAGCTCACCTGAGCATGAAGTGCTCAAGTTGAGCTTTTGTTGTTAGGTGGATGTCCGTCGTCAGTCATCCATCTTGTGTCGTCAACATTTACCTTGTATGCACTCTAGAGGTCACATTTTTTGCCAAATCAACCTGAAATTTGGTCGGAATGATTGTCTTGATAAAATCTGGCACAAGTTTGAAATTCGGTCATATTGGGTCAAAAACTGGGTCACAGGGTCAATTCTAAGAAAAAACATGTATACACGCTAGAGGTCACATTTTTTGCCTAATCAACCTGAAATTTGGTCAGAATAATTGTCTTGATAAAATCTGGCACAAGTTTGAAATTCGGTCACATGGGGTCAAAAACTGGATCACAGGGTCAATCTAGAAAAATCTTGTATGGACTCTAGAGGTCACATTTTTGCCTAATCAACCTGGAATTTGGTCATAATAATTGTCTTGATAAAATTTCAGGCAAGTTTGAAATTGGGTCAAGTGGGGTTAAAAACTAGGACACAGGGTCAAATCTTAGAAAAACCTTGTTTGCACTGTATAGAGGTCACTTTTTTGCCGAATCAACCAGAAATTTGGTCAGAATGATTGTCTTGATAAAATCTAGCACAAGTTTGAAATTCGGTCATATTGGGTCAAAAACTGGGTCACAGGGTCAAATCTAAGAAAAAAACATGTACACACGCTAGAGGTCACATTTTTTGCCTAATCAACCTGAAATTTGGTCAGAATGATTGTCTTGATAAAATCTGGCACAAGTTTGAAATTCGGTCACATGGGGTCAAAAACTGGGTCACAGGGTCAAATCTAAGAAAAACCTTCTTTACAATCTAGATGCCACATTGTTGCCCGATCAACCTGATTTTTATCAGAATGATTATTTTGATAAAATCATGGATGAGTACTAAATTGGGTCAAGTTGGGTCAAAAACTAGGTCACCAGATCATGTTTTAGAAAAATCTTGTATGATCTCATTTTTTGCTTGATCAATCTGAAATTTGGTCAGAAAGATTGTCTTGGTTAAATCTCATGCGAGTCTGAAATTGGTTTTAAGTGGGGTCAAAAACTAGGTCCTAGGGTCAAATCTTGTACGCGCTCTGGAAGTCAGTTTTTCTGCCTGAAAATCTCTCTGTTGTTTGCTCAATGTACAGTAAACCTTAACCTGTTGAATTTTAGCTCACCGGAGCACATCATACTAAAGGTGAGCTTTTTAGCTCCACTGGCCGAAGGCCAGCGAGCTATTGTCATGGCGGGTGTCAGTCGTGCGTCCGTGCGTGCGTGCGTGCGTGCTTAAACTTTTCTTTAAACATCTTCTCCTCCTAAACCAATGGGTGGATTTTGACCAAACTTGGCCAGAATGTTCCTTGGGTGACCCTCTTCTAAAGTTGTTCAAGAAATTTGGATTAACCCCCAAATATGGGCATGGCAGGGCGGGGCTTATTTTGACCCTGATATTTTTGAACAACATCTCCTCCTGAACCATACGGCCAATTTCAATGAAACTTTACCAGAATGTTCCCTTGGTGACCCTCTTCTAAAGTTGTTCAAGAAATTTGGATTGACCCCCAAATATGGGCGTGGCAGGGCTGGGCTTATTTTGACCCTGAAATCTTTGAACGACATCTCCTCCTTAACCATTGGGCCAATTTCAATGAAACTTTACCAGAATGTTCCCTGGGTGACTCTCTTCTAAAGTTGTTCAAGAAATCTGGATTGACCCCCAAATATGGGCGTGGCAGGGCAGGGCTTATTTTGACCCTGATATCTTTGAACGACATCTCCTCCTGAACCATTGGGCAAATTTCAATAAAACTTTACCAGAATGTTCCCTGGGTGACCCACTTTAAAAGTTGTTCAAGAAATTTGGATTGACCCCCAAATATGGGTGTGGCAGGGCAGGGCTTTTTTTGACCCTGAAATCTTTGAACGACATCTCCTCCTTAACCATTGGGCCAATTTCAATGAAACTTTACCAGAATGTTCCCTGGGTGACCCACTTTAAAAGTTGTTCAAGAAATTTGGATTGACCCCCAAATATGGGCGTGGCAGGGCTGGGCTTATTTTGACCCTGAAATCTTTGAACGGCATCTCCTCCTTAACCATTGGGCCAATTTCAATGAAACTTCACTAGAATGTTCCCTGGGTGACCCTCTTCTAAATTTGTTCAAGAAATTTTGATTGACCCCCAAAGATGGGCGGGGCAGGGCGGGGCTTATTTTGACCCTGAAATCTTTGAACGACATCTCCTCCTTAACCATTGGGCCAATTTCAATGAAACTTTACCAGAATGTTCCTTGGGTGACCCTCTTCTACATTTGTTCAAGAAATTTGGATTGACCCCCAAATATTGGGGTGGCAGGGCAGGGCTTATTTTGACCCCGAAATCTATGAATGACATCTCCTGAACCATTGGGCCAATTTCAATGATGAGACTTGGCATGGATATTTCTTAGGTGATGACCATTTACTAAAATTCTACCTGAAATTAGTATGTTAAGAATATTCTACTTAATGCAATCACCTTTATTTTGGTAAGAATTAAAGTAAAGGGTATGCAGGCTAGTGATGATTGAGTATTTCAGTGCAATGGGGTTAAGACCAAGTATATCATAACAAAATAGTTCTAAAGAGACTTCAAAATCTTGTTTTCTATCAGTCAGCTTTGTTATATGAAAGTATAAATTTTTCACTATTTAGACACTCTTAGTCTGTTCAAAGAGATGTAAATGTGTAAGTGTATGCATATCTGAATTATAGGTATATAAGATCCAGATAAGACGGGGTAAAGTCAGTCTAAAATTGTTTATTGCCAATGAAACTATGTTTTTAGTACTCAACTGACTCATCTTGATAAGACATTTCAAATGAGTACCAATAGCATAGGGTTTAAGTTAGGAAGATTGAAATATTTAGATTTGAAAAACAAAATATCCCTCCTATCTGTAGCTCTTTGACATTTTATATAACATAGATCAAGGGAGATCAATGCAGTTTATTAAGTGATAAAAATAAACACTCATTACTTCCCTTCCTTATAATTTGTTATGAATACCCCTAGCCTATTGCCCCCTTTTCCCAGTCAAACATTGTAGCTAAAGATGGTTTCATTTGCAATTTTTCATTTTCTATGAATGATATCTGCATTATTTGGCTTTGCTTTATGTAGTCTGCTAAGATTTTTTGGAATTCAGATCAATCAAAGTCAAAAGGTAATAGGTGAAATGAAATTTATTGAATAATTTTGAGTTAAATAAGTGTGATAGGTTTCTTTTAAGTGCTATATAAAAAGTCTTCTTACATGTAATTTTACATGTTAGTTATATGTGTTCTCTTCTGATTAGCTTGTAAATAAGTATCAATTAGGAAAAAGTCAAAATTCCTTCTGAATGCTTGTGACTTTCATTACCTTTAATTTTCAATATTTTTCTTTCAAGTCTTGAGATGATAAAGCCGGTGGAGCGATACAGGCCCTCTTGGGCCTCTTGTTTGATCATTAGATGTCTGTTTTCCCTCATGCATCGTCTGTCTTTCCTCGTCTTGTGTCAACAATTTAAGTGCTTACTTTTCAGAGCCCACAAATTTGGCCAAATCTTCATGAAACTTCGTCAGAATATCAGACAGGTGACAAGGATGAACCCTATAGAAAATTGAAAGGACCCCTACTATTTCATATTCAAATGATCCATTTGATATCACAGGAAAATGGGGCATTATTGACAATTTTCTTGTTAACTCTCTAGGAGCCACATTTCTGGTATAATCTTCATAAACTTTGGTCAAAATATATATCTGGATAATCCCTATTGAAATGTGTGATTTCCTATGGGAAAATGCAGGATAAGGGCATTCATTCTCTTTATCCACTCTTGGGGTTATTTTCTCAGTATTTCAGTGTTTGTCTTGTCAAAGGATGAATCCCTTCATGGAACTTGTTTAGAAAAAGGCTAGAAAATTATGCAGGAATCATAAGAATAGAATAATGCATTTCTTTGAAAAAATTGATGGTCATTTAATGATCTTTAAAGCATTTAATTTTTTAGCTCCACTGGCCGAAGGCCAGCGAGCTATTACAGGGCTCGTGTCAGTGTTAGATGTTTGGGAGTCATTGACTCCTTATCTAACAAATACTGGGGGTCAAATCTGAATTTTAAGGGGTCAAAATGACAGCAAATCATAAGTAGATTTTTTTCATATTTAATGGTAATTTTAACTGTTTCTTGTAATTTTCTGAAATTAATTATTAATTTGTTGAATTTAAGATAGTAATTTGTGAAAATCTTAGGTATAAAACTATGTTTTGACCCTTAGTAATTTCTCTCAAGGGGGTCAAAATGACCCCTCTGGGAGAAATTTCTAGGAGTCAAATTGAGATATTTTCAGATTTTTTGGGGTCAAAACCCTGGTTTAAGGGTCAAACACGAGCCCTGCTATTATCATGGCGGTGTGTCCGTCGTGTGTCTGTCCGTGCGTCAGTGTGTGCGTAAACTTTTTCTTTAAACATCTTCTCCTCCCAAACCAATGGGCGGATTTTAATGAAACTTGGTAGAAATGTTCCTTGGGTGACCCTCTTCTAAAATTGTTCTAAAAAAGAAATTTTTATTGACCCCCAAATATGGGCATGGCAGGGCATGGCATTTTTTCACTTTGAAATCTTTAAAAATCTTCTCCCAAACCATTGGGCCAATTTCAATGAAACTTGACAAGGATGTTCCTTGGGTGACCCTTTACCTAAATTGTTCAAAAAATTATGATTGACCCCCCAAAAATGGGCATGGCAGGTCGGGGCTTATTTTGAGCCCAAAATCTTTGAATGACATCTCCTCCTGAACCACTGGGCCGATTTCAACCAAACTTTACCAGAATGTATCTGGGGTGACCTTTTCAAAAATTGTTCCTGAAATTTTGATTTGCCCCCAAATATGGGCGTGGCAGGGCGGGGCTTATTTTGAGCCCAAAATCTTTGAACGACATTTCCTCCTGAACCATTGGGACAATTTCAATGAAACTTTACCAGAATGTTCCTTGGGCGACTCTCTTTTAAAGTTGTTCAAGAAATTTTTATTGGCCCATAAATATTGGTGTGGCAGGGTGGGGCTTATTTTGAGCCCGAATTCTTTGAATGACATCTCCTGAATCACTGGGCCGCTTTCAATGTAATTTTACCAGAATGTTCCTTCTGTGACCCTTTCAAAAATTATATGCAAAATATTAATTAGCCCATAAATATTGGCATGTCAGGGTGTGGCTTATTTTGAGCCCGAAATCTTTGAACTACATCTCCTGATGATGGTTGGGCCGATTTCAATGAAACTTGAGAATTTTGTTGGAATGTGAGCCATACCCAGTTATTTAATATAAAAAAGGTCTTAAGAGATTTCAAAGTGTTGTTTTCATTCAAAGAAAGATTCATTTAATGCAAGTCTAAAGATGTAGGATGACCATGGTTCTCTTGTTAATTTTGTCTCAAATTTCCAAATTTATGGATATATAAGGCTTGCAAAGTTTTTCCCATAGAAATTATGTTGAAAGCAGGCAGTGCAGGCTAGGATCATGCTGCACGTCTATGCAGGCTGATCTTGGTCTACCATTTCGGCCAAGCTTTGTGTTAGCAGTAATATGCCTTGATCAGTAAGAAAAGGCTTAAAATAAACATTTTTGCTAGAAATACCTAGATATGCTTCTCGAGAAACTACACACTGGCTAGATGAATTTTCTTGGAATACTTAGTTTTCTAAATCAAACTGTTAAGAACTTGTGAATTTGACAAGATGAATGATTTTGGAATGAAATTGAATGAACGTGTGGTTAGCGTTTTGAGAGAAATTCAAGGGAGGTAATACAATATTGCTAATTTTGCTCAAGAGGAACAAAATTAGCGATATTTATTATCTCCCTTTAATAGTGTATGAAATATGCATACACATTCTATGAATAGCTTTCTGTACCATATAAGCTCTATTCACTTAAAAAATCAATATGTCAGTAAAATTACATATTTTATCAACTGATTATTAATTTTTAATGTACTTGTTGATTGAATTATTTTTAGCTCACCTGAGCACGAAGTGAAGCTATTGTGATCGTAGAATGTCCGTCGTCAGTCGTGCGTCGTCCTGAATTTCTTTAAACATCTTCTCCTCCTAAACCAGTGGGCCAATCTTGATGAAACTTGGCAGGGATGTTCCTTGGGAGCGAAAATCTTTAAAAATCTTCTTCTCTGAAACCAGATGGCAGACAGCTTTCATATTTGGTATGTAGCATCATTATTTGGCCTCTACCATGTATGTTCATATCAAGACCCTTGGGTCATATTTGGGCTTTGCACGGGTGCATCCCTTTATCTCTTATGAGCACAAAGGGTAAAAATAGGAAAATCTTCAAAATCTTCTTCTATGAAACCAGAAGGCAGACAGCTTTCATATTTGGTATGTAGCATCATCTAGTGGACCTCTACCTTGTTCATATCAAGACCCTAGGATCATATTTGGGCTCCACCTTGGCGCAACCAAATCAAAGAGCGAAAATCTTTAAAAATCTTCTTCTCTGAAACCAGATGGCAGACAGCTTTCATATTTGGTATGTAGTATCATCATGTGGGCGCCTACCAAGTTTGTTCATTTCAAGACCCTTGGGTCATATTTGGGCTCCACCTGGGCGCATCCCTTTCAGTTCACCTGAGCACGAAGGGTGAAAATAGGAAAACCATCAAAAATATTCTTTTTTGAAACCAGTAGGCAGACAGCTTTCATATTTAGTATATAGCATCATCTTATGGACCTTTTCCAAGTTTGTTCATATCAAGACCCTGGGTTCACATTTGGGGTCCACCCGGGTGCATCCCTTTTTACATAGAATCAAAGAGCAAAAATGCATATCTGTCTTGCTCTTTGCTGAAAACGTTCCATGGTAGTGATCTTAGGCAATTATCTTCTTTTTGACATCTGCCTATCTAATTAATGTGATGTCCCAGGTGTCAAAGAGACTCAGGTGAGCGATCTAGGACCATCTTGGTCCTCTTGTTTTGAATTCTGAGTATTTTTGAATGGTCGGAGTAAGTGTTTTGAATGAATGATTGGAGCGCTCAGCGTATGATTTTGAACAGTTTTGATCTGAATGATTGTCAATTTTACTATGTAATTAACTGTAAAACTATGATAGATAACCCTTGTCATGCTGAGCCAGGACAATTCCTACTTAATCAAGAGGTAGGACGAAACATGGCGTGCACAGATGTTCAGTCTGATCTTATTCTATACCACCTAGTTTTCCGTTTTCAACCAGAAAAGTTTGAACATTTATATTTTTCATTATAAAAACTGGAAAATATTTTCAACCGAAAAACTGACCGAAAATTCTGTTTTTAATTGCGTATTGATCTTGAATGCAAATGAGGCCACCTTACAAAGAAAACTAAATTATGAACTGTCAACATTGCGGGGTTGGATAAGGTTGTTTGAAAAGTTATCCAACATTATGAAAGATTAGGGTAGTGGTGATTGCTATTCGTATAGGACAAGGTTTTTAAGACACGCCCCTTTGCCACCTTAAAGAAAGAAAATATATACAAAAAAGATGATTTCACTTGCATGACACTATTTTTTTTTTTATATGAAATCAATATTTAATAGCTATATGTGTATGTCATGTGAATTGATGTGAGAAAGTGATATCTTCTAAAAAAAAAAGCAACATTTGTAGCTTTTCTGTTTCATATGAAACATCTTGTATTGCTTTCATCCCAGTATATCTATAAATCACCTGTTTTAAACGCCGTCAAAAGTGGACACATATTGGTGCCATCTCCGTCCGCCCCGATGTCGGTACGTCCATCCGTAACAACCAATCTTGTGAAGCCTGTATATCTTTACGTTCACATCCTCAGAAAGTTCCTAGACATAGACACTTGGTAAATTCTTGCCCAAAATCCTCGAAATGTAAGTTAGTATACAGATACCTAATATAGTCTCTCTAAACGGAGCTATGATCCGGTCCTACTATATTTTATTCCTCACCAACTTACAATACCCGCTAAAAGCGATATGTCGCTATATCACGACAATTCGTTGGCTCAGTGTGATACAGTTGTAACTGCCTTTAAACATATAGGCAGTTACAACTGTTTCGCGCTAAGCAATCGAATTACTCCCTTACTGAACCAGTATCAAGACGACTTGTAAATTTCGCTGCCAACAGAGGTACAGATAAGGGGGCTAAAGCCAGTCTAAAATCTTTATTTCTCAATGAAATCCTATGTTGTGGATACACATTTGAATCGTCTAGAAGTTTGGACCAAATCTGATTTTTAGCTCACCTGAGTACATCGTGCTCAAGGTGAGCTTTTGTGATCATTGAATGTCCGTCGTGCGGTGTGCGTCGTCTGTTGTGCGTCGTCCGTCGTCAACAATTTAAGTGTTTACACTCTAGAGGCTACAAATATGATCCAATCTTCATGAAACTTGGTCAGAATGTAGGTAAGGTCACAAGGATGAACCCTATCGAAAATGGAAAGGATCTATGCCATATCACGGGAAAAGGGGCCTTAAAGACAATTTTCTTGTTTACACTCTAGAGACCATAAATATGGCCCAAACTTCATGAAACTTTGTCAGATTGTTGGCCAGGTCACAAGGATGAACCCTATTGAAATTGGGAAAGATCCATGCTATATCACGGGAAAAGGGGCCTTAATGTCAATTTTCTTGTTTACACTCTAGAGGCCACAAATATGATCCAATCTTCATGAAACTTGGTCAGAATGTTGGTCAGGTCACAAGGATGAACCCTATCGAAAATGGAAAGGATACATGCCATATCACAGAAAAGGGGCCTTAAAGACAATTTTCTTGTTTATGCTCTAGAGGCCACAAATAGGGCCCAATCTTCATGAAACTTGGTCAGAATGTTGGTAAGGTCACAAGGATGAACCCTATCGAAAATGGAAAGGATCTATGTCATTTCACAGGAGAAGAGGCCTTAATGACAATTTTCTTGTTTACACTCTAGTGGCCACAAATATAGCCCAATCTTCATGAAACTTGGTCAGAATGTTTGTTAGGTCTCAAAGATGAACCCTATCTAAAATGGGAAGGATCCATGCCATATCACGGGTAAAGGGGTCTTAATGACAATTTTTTTGTTTACACTCTAGAGGCCACAAATATGGTCCAATCATCACGAAACTTAGTCAGAATGTTTGTTAGGTCATGAGGATGAACTCTTTTGAAATTGGGAAGGATCTAAGCCATATCACGGGAAAAGGGGCCTTAATGACAATTTTCTTTTAAGAGTTCTAGAAGCCACAAATATGGTCCAATCTTCATGAAAGTTGGTCAAAATGTTTGCCAGGTCACAAGAAAGAACTCTGTCGAAAACGGGAAGGATTCATGCCATATCACAGGAAAAGGAGTCTTTATGATAATTTACTTGAAATAACTCTAATGGCCACAAATATGGCCCAAACTTAGTGAAACTTGGTTTTATGTAGAAATTATCTTCTTTATGACATCTGCCTTTTTACTTGATGTGATGTCAAAGTGATCAAAGAGAGTCAGGTGAGCGATCTAGGACCATCATGGTCCTCTTGTTTTTTTTTTTTTTCTTTACTTTAATACAACGCTTGATCAGCCAATACTTGATTTGTTTCTGAAAATCATGCAACAAGCAGGCCCTTGTAAAGACAGCATCGAAAGAAAAGAAGATATTCATTAGGCGTTTTTGCTGCACTAAACAGGTAAAGTGCATTTGAACAAGAATGTTTGATTTTGTTAGTCTTTTGATAGTCTTTTACCACAAAGCAGTGAGCCGAATCGAAATTTGTGTAAGCTGTCATAGAATATCATTCTGGCTTGCTCATTGATAGCGTAATTGTCATCGCCGGACGACAGCGTTCGCACATTAATTGCAATTGTATTGCCTTTTTAGTTCCACTGGAAGAAGTGCAGCAGGCTATTGTCATGGCCTACTGTCCGTTGTGCGTCCGTCCATGCCCGCGTACGTGCGTATACTTTTTCTTTGATAATATTTTTCTCTGAAAGGACTGTTCAGAATTCAACCAAATTTCACAGGAATGATACTTAGGACGTGCTCTGTCAGATTCCTCCTTTTCATTATAATCGGGCTGATTACTCGGGCGCAACGGGCTGTCGAGTAACCACAAAAGGGTCCCATGTGGTGAAATATAAAAACAACTTCTCTGAATCTACTGGTCAGAATTCAACCAAACTGAAACGGAATGACATGACATTTGATATGATCTTTCATATTCCTTTCTTTAATACTGATCAGGCTCATTAGCTGGGCGCTACGGACTGTCGAGTAACTAAAATAGGACCTCTAATATTATAGAAATGAGTGTCTTTTTCACTGCGTTTATTGGGGTATAAAGTGCAATTGCCATAGTACATGGCAAATAACGCCCGTAGGGTGTTATGTTTAAGCCATTTGCTAAGGCAATTGCACTTTTTAACCCAATAAACGCAGTGAAAAAGACACTCGTCCCTTATAATTGCAATCCTCTAGATCAAAGAAGCTTTTAAAATACCCGGCCAAACATTAAAGTTTCAAGTCTACTTTCTGCGCGTACAGATTACACAATCTATATTTAGATTATGTATTTTTTCAGCTCACCTGAGCACGAAGTGCTCATGGTGAGCTTTTGTGGTCGAGTGATGTCCGTCGTCCGTTGTGTGTCGTGTGGCGTGTGTCGTCAACATTTACCTTGTAGACACTCTAGAGGTCACATTTTTTGCCCGATCAACCTGAAATTTGGTCAGAATGATTGTCTTGATAAAATCTCGGACAAGTTTGAAATTGGGTCAAGTGGGGTCAAAAACGAGGTCACGGGGTCAAATATTAGAAAAACCTTGTAGACACTCTTGAAGCCATATATTTTGCCCAATCAACCTGAAATTTAGTCAGAATGATTGTCTTGATGAAATCTCGGACAAGTTCGAAATTGGGTCAAAAGGGGTCAAAAATGAGGTCACGGGGTCAAATATTAGAAAAACCTTGTAGACACTCTTGAAGCCATATATTTTGCCCAATCAACCTGAAATTTAGTCAGAATGATTGTCTTGATGAAATCTCAGACAAGTTCGAAATTGGGTCAAGTGGGGTCAAAAATGAGGTCACGGGGTCAAATATTAGAAAAACCTTGTAGACACTCTAGAAGCCATATTTTTTGCCCAATCAACCTGAAATTTGGTCAGAATGATTGTCTTGCTGAAATCACGGACAAGTTTGAAATGGGGTCAAAAACGAGGTCACAGGGTCAAATATTAGAAAAACTTGTAGACACTCTAGAAGCCATATTTTTTGCCCAATCAACCTGAAATTTGGTCAGAATGATTGCTTGATGAAATCACGGACAAGTTCGAAATTGGGTCAAAAGGGGTCAAAAATGAGGTCACGGGGTCAAATATTAGAAAAACCTTGTAGACACTCTTGAAGCCATATATTTTGCCCAATCAACCTGAAATTTAGTCAGAATGATTGTCTTGATGAAATCTCAGACAAGTTCGAAATTGGGTCAAGTGGGGTCAAAAATGAGGTCACGGGGTCAAATATTAGAAAAACCTTGTAGACACTCTAGAAGCCATATTTTTTGCCCAATCAACCTGAAATTTGGTCAGAATGATTGTCTTGCTGAAATCACGGACAAGTTTGAAATGGGGTCAAAAACGAGGTCACAGGGTCAAATATTAGAAAAACTTGTAGACACTCTAGAAGCCATATTTTTTGCCCAATCAACCTGAAATTTGGTCAGAATGATTGCTTGATGAAATCACGGACAAGTTTGAAATTGGGTTAAATGGGGTCAAAAATGAGGTCACGGGGTCAAATCTTAGAAAAACCTTCTAGACACTCTAGAAGCCATATTTTTTGCCGAATCAACCTGAAATTTGATCAAAATGATTTTCTTCATGAAATCTTGGGCCAGTTTGAAATTGGGTCAAGTGGGGTCTAAAATGAGGTCGCGGGGTCAAATCTTAGAAAAAACTTGTAACACTCTAGAAGCCATATTTTTTGCCGAATCAACCTGAAATTTGCTCAGAATGATTATCCTGATAAAATCTCGGACAAGTTCGAAATTGGGTCAAGTGGGGTCTAAAATGAGGTCACGTTGTCAAATCCTAGAAAAACCATGTAGACACTGTAGAAGCCATATCTTTTGCCCAATCAACCTGAAATTTGGTCAGAATGATTATCTTGATGAAATCTCGGACAAGTTCTAAATTGGGTCAAGTGGGGTCAAAAACGAGGTCACGGGGTCAAATCTTAGAAAAACCTTGTAGACACTCTAGAAGCCATATATTTCGCCCAATCAACCTGAAATTTGGTCAGAATGATTGTCTTGATGAAATCTCGGACAAGTTCTAAATTGGGTCAAGTGGGGTCAAAAACTGGGTCATAGGATCAAATCTTAGAAAAGCCTTGTAAGCAGTGTAGAGGCATCATTTTTTGCCCAATCGACCCGAAATTTAGTCAGAATTCTTCATCCTTTCTAAATCTACGTTAAACAATTTTTGACAGTTTATTCAGGTGAGCGATTTAGGGCCACTATGGCCCTCTTGTTGTTTTTTTTTTTATCTCGCTATCCAAGTGAATTGTAATAAAGTAAAACAAATGATACACAAATAAACGACAACTTTGAAATTCGAGGTAAATATGACAAAAAACTTGTTTCTGCCACGTTAGTCTGTATTTTAAGCGAAAACGTTGAGAGGGTTGCTTGATGATCTTCGTCGCCTCGCTGTTTTCTTAATAGTTTACCACGGCTCAGGATCAGTACTGCATGCTTGTGTAATCGTACATTCTTTCGAAAATTTCTTAATTTATAATAGATTAAATAGCAATATTGCGTTGATGATCGGGAACTGGGTTAATTTGAGTTCCTACAACACAGGACATGTAGATCGAAGGGCGGGGTTTCCCGAAAGACCTAAATTGCATCTTATACAGAAATAAAGTGCAATGGAATTCTCCACGTGATGCGATTTAAACAAATCAGAATTCTTTATTTTATTGAATTGCAATTATAAAAAAAAACCAATCTTCTTCTCTGATATTACTTGTTAGATTTCAACCAAATTTCACAGGAAAGGTGCTCGGGACATGCTCTCTCTGATTCCTTTATTAATCCTGAACAGACTGATAACTTGGGCGCTACGGGCGGTCGAGTCATCAAAAAAAGCGTTTTAGTTTCAACCAAACTTGACAGGAATGTTTCTTTTGTTGTCCTTCTCAAATCTTGTTAATAAAATTTTGATTGTCCCCCAAATATGGGCGTGGCAGAGCGGGGCAGTATTTTACCCTGATATCTTTAAGAATATTATCCTCAGTATCCAATGGGCCGATTTCGACCACATCTGGCAGAAATTTTCCTTGTGTGACCCTTTTCAAACTTATTCATGAAATTGTGCTTGACTCCCAAAATATTGGCGTGACAATTCTTGTCCCTGAATTTTTTTAACATCTTCTCCTCAGTAACTAATGGGTCGATTTTAACCAAACTTTGCAGATATTTTGCTTCTGTGACCCTTTTCAAAACTTGTTCGTAAAATTTTGTTTGACTTCCAAATATTTGCGTAGCAGAACGTGGCAGTTTTTAACCCTGCATTCCTTAAACATCTTCTCCTCAGTAACCAATGGCTGATTTCATCAAAGCTTTTCGGAAATGTTATTTGTGTGACCCGTCTCAAAACTTGTTCATGAAATTATGTGTGACCCCCAAATATGGTTGTGGTAGGCTAGGGCTGTTTTTGACCCCGAATTTTTTTATAATCTTTTCTTCTCTAACCACTTGGCCACTGCGTAAATGGTCCTTTTTATTTCATTTATTTTTTTATTAATTTATTCATTTTTATCTCGAGGATAACACGATAAAGGATCGTACGACTCTTATTTTCATCGTGGTCCTAACTCATTCCAGATCTTATCCTGCACATAGAGAGAGAGGCTTTGACCCACTTTTAAAGCTGGATGAACTGGGGCTCTGTCTGTAAAGTGGAAGCCCAATAACACTACCCGCCTTCGGTGGGACTCGAAACCGCAACCACCAGGCTACGAGTCGAGCGCGCTAACCACTCGGCCAACGATCGGTTATGAAATTATGATTGACACAAATTTATTGGAATAGCATGGTCGGGCTTATTTTGATTTTAAAACCTTTTAAAATGAATCTCCTCCCAAGCTCTTATACCAATTTCTTTCTTATTTGATAGCAAGTTTCTCTGGTTCATCTTATATTATTAAGATGAGCGATTTAGGGCTATTCTGGTCCTCTTATCGTTGTATTGAAATATGAGCCAGTGCGTGATATTTCAAACAATTTCACATGTGCAGCCGCACTGTCTGATCGGATTCTTAACTTTGCGCTCAATAGATGGCTACGGCCATTAAATCGCTGTTTACTACCCAAAATCAATGAAGTCGTTGGAAATGTCACGCACAGGCTCATAATATATGATAATATATCACCAATAGGTAACTGAATAATCGTAGCTCTAAAATATTCTTATCGTACTTATGTGATTTTTGGTCGGCATTCTACGAGTTATTGATATTCAGTATAAAGTACATCTCTTAATCTTGATGTAAATTTTGAATATATCTATTGTTCTTTGGATCAACGACCAAAGGTTTAATACGACCACAAAAGCCATTATAAACACTTTAATAAATGTAGTCATTCATGTATAAGAGCGTAAACCTACGTCTTGGAGATGTTTAAATAAATTATGGATAGACGTCAAGTGTTACGAAGAAAGCCTTATTTTGTTTTGTTTTTCCTTGTTATTGTGATAGTATTCGCATTTTCGTGGGCTGGGATCAACATGTCATCAAGGATTGGACTGCTATCCTATGTCTCCTTGTATAGGGATTGCCCTTGTTCAGAAAATAATGCCACGAAACACGGAACCTTAACCTCACATTATCGCGGACAAACATCTATCCCAAAGATCATTCATCAAATATGGAACGATGAAATAATTCCCGGAGAGTTTGTGAATAACGTTAAAAGTTTAGTTCGGGACAATCCGGCACAAGATTGGAAATATTACTGGTGGACAAAAGATTCTGGGTTAAAACTCGTGAAGGACAAATATCCTAATTTGTTACCAGTAATAAAAGGTAAAGCCGTCGTTCAGGATGACAAACCGTTAAATCTATTTCCAAGTTATACCACGCTTGGCACGTAAGTGCACGTGAAAGTGTGGTATTATTTGCAAACAGTTTTGCCGTTTTTGTTATCCAGCCCTGCGTTCAGGATGAAAACGTTAGCGCAGCGCTTTCGAAATGATACCTCGCTTTGCACATATGTGCACGTGCAAAGCGGGGTATCATCTCAAAGCGTTAGCGAAACGCTTTTACATCCTGAACACAGGGCTGGACGAAGGGCTGGTGAGCTTTCTTGTGAACGTAAATTGTTCAGTTATTTGGCGTTCTAGAACCTCTAAGAGGGCAAGGAGCGTGTTTGTAACATATACTGAGCGAAAATAAAAAGTACCCAGCCAATAAAACTTCAGCTTTCTTCAAAAGTACACACATAAATTCTATGAAATATATTGCAAATTACGCCCTGACCATTTGGAATTAAAATTGAAAAGTTTGGTTTGATGCGAAGCAGCTTCTACCGAATTGGGGCGTTAACGTAGTAAGGGGCTGGTTTTCAATAATCGCAGACTTTCAATTTTAATATTCAATTGATTTATTCCGACAGTTTTTATGCTTGACAAATGCAATATTTGTGCGTTAGGCATCCTGCATTGATAAGACAACTTGATACCTTCTGCTGCTCCCTGCCAATGCTACGTCAAATGACCACAAACAAACATAAAACATATTATGCAGATAAAAAGCTCAAATTTACCAAATTCTGTCTGAACTACCCTTGTCAAGAATACCAAATCGAAAATTCTCCATTTCAGTTTTAGCTGACAACAAACAACATTTGCATAGCTACGCTCAGTCAACGTTTCCTCTTGCTCATTTGAGCAGCTAGTATGAATATCAAGGAAAACTGCTCGCCTTACACCCGTTTAGACTTGGCTTGGTTTTTAAGTTAGTCGTTTTTATAGGTGAAGACATTTATTTCACATCCGTTTCAAAAAAGTGGACGCAATCGCGTCAACGTGAATGAGAACACCTGGCGTGATGTCCTCCCAGTGGCCATATTGAGTTGAAAAGGGCGAATAACGATACTACTCTATCGGAAATGGTCAGCACGTGGGTTCATTGTTCTTCTCTTTCAACTAAAGTCCGCAAAATTTACTCAACGTTTGACGAGCTTTAATTACGCATGTGGTCAAGTCTTTCTTGTAACGTTGTACGGAACACATTTATTGTTAAAATTTATGTGGTGTCCGTGGTTTATAGGTAGAGCGTCGGCTTCATGACAAAAGGTCCTGAGTTCGATTCCCGGGAGCGGCGATCTTGGTTCTTTCATTGGCCCACACAATCGGCACGAGTACTGGTGAACTTTCCAGGAAGCAGAATCGAGAGGGATTAATCTAAGTTGTAAGAACTTGTTTCCCAATCGATGTAAAATAAATAAACCAATTGTTTAATTTTCTTAACCACAGAGCTTTAAAGGTTAAATTCATTTGAGAAGAAACACAAGGTCGAACAAGTGTCGTACGTCATCTTTAAAAAATAAAGAACTCGACATTTCCTGAAATACGCCAAAAATGACATGTCGTTTGAATGAAAAAATGATATGTGCAAGCTTATCTTTGAGAATAAAAGTCTAGTTTTTGTGTATATAGTCGTCTAAGATTATTGCCTTGCGTTTCGGAAATGTTTACGAACACAGACAGGGACTTTAACTGAAAAGTACCTCGGACGTAAGTGAAGTAATTTTGGGTCATTTTTTTTAGGTATTTCCTCTCCTGGTGGTACTTCGGTAAATACGCTTGAAGAAAATCACATTTTGTTAATTCTTTCCAATCGTCTTTGGAGATCTTGCGTTTTATTATCAAATTATTATATGCCCATTTGTATTCGTTCGTTGATTTTGTTTTTATGCAATGTCATCCTTAGCGGGACCGTTGATATTTGTGACGTCATATAAACCCACGTGCGAAATGACGCGCTTTCATGGCTGCGCTCATTTTATTCCCGAGGTCTATTCCGTAGAATCGCCGAGGATTCCCGATTGTATCGGTCTCATCCCGATCAACTCGATCGCTATTCAGGAGAAGATCTGGAAGCGGTCGAATATGGACAGTGTTTTTGAGTGGAAATCGGAAGGATGAATTACTATTTCAACCTGTCCACGATGACATAGAGCGTTTTCAACAAAATTTCTCCTGTTTAAGTAAAAGTTTAGAGAACTACAACCAAATTGTAATCTTGAGTGCAGGGTTTGCCATTATGGATACACAATTGAATAGCGTAGAGTTTCTGGCGCGATTGTTATTCTTTATTTAAAAATGGTTAAGCCCGGCGCTCATTTTGAAAGGAAACGCCCGTGATATCCCAATACTTCGTTGACAATGTACCTGTTTTAGGTCATCCCTTTTCTTCTCAATTTTCTTGACGAAATATGCGATTGGTTCTTTAATTTAGAAGTTTAATCGTCTAGCGTTAGGCTTTTTAAAGTAGAGAATGCAACGCATCTTTGATTGATATAATTTTTATTAGTAAGACTAGTACAAAGACTAGTAAAATTGTGCAAAGACTTTATATCAAAACCGTTGTCAGTAATAATAAATAGATGCATATCAAGAGGAATTTTCCCTGATGACCTTAAAATTGCAAGTGTGAAGCCTCTTTTCAAAGGCGGTGATAAGTCGGATCCAAATAATTATCGACCTATTTCAGTTTTACCTACAATTTCAAAAATATTTGAGAAACATATCGCGAAACAACTTAGAATACTTCGTAAAACTAATGATCTTTTGTTCGCATACCAATCGGGCTTCAGAGAAAATCATTCTTGTCAGACTTCACTCATAAGACTAGTTGACTCATGGCTTATGAGCATGGACGAGGGTAAAATTATTGGATCAGTCTTCCTCGATTTCCAAAAAGCATTCGATCTTGTTGGCCATAAAATACTATTATATAAGCTTCAATTATATCATTTCACGGATAAGACTTGCAAGCTTTTTAATTCTTATTTGAATGATAGATTTCAAAAATTAAAAATGGCCCTATAACATCGGAAATGCAACCAACTTCAGCAGGTGTTCCACAAGGCTCAATTTTAGGACCTATATTATTTTTACTATACGTAAATGACTTGCCTTTGAATATTCAAATAATGTATGCAGATGATGCAACTCTTTACAAAGCTAGCAAATCTTTCCCGAAATAAATGAATTCCTACAAAATGACCTTTCTAGAATTGACACGTGGTCTGAAAATAATAACATGATTCTAAATCCAAAGAAAACTACTTGTAGTTATAGGAAGTAAACAAAGACTAAAGAATATACCAGAACTAAAATTAAAAGTGTTAGATAATAATATCGAGAATGTAAGCGTTCAACGTGTTCTTGGTTTATATAAAGACAAATCGCTATGTTGGAGTTCTCATGTTGACAAGGTCTGCTCAAAAGTTTCATCAAAAGTACATTTACCCAAGAGAATAAATAACTTTCTTACTTATGATATGAAACAATTACTATAATTCATATATTGCTCCTTGTTTTGACATTGGTTGTATTTCATGGAGCAATTGTAAATCTGCTTTTATCAACAGAATAATAAAGTTACAAAAACGAACTGCGTGTATAATTTTGAACAAGCCTAGAAAAACATGCTCGAGGTCAAACTTTAACTCATTAAAATGGCTTAGTATTAAAGGTCGCTGCAAATATTTCACAATCATCATGGTTTATAAAACTCTTCATGGTCTATCGCCACCTTACATGACTAACGTTATCAATTATAGTATGAATCCTCATTACATGCTAAGATCTGAGGTAAATAACGATGCATCTAGTCAAGGCATACCTAGAACAGAATATAGAAAGCGCACGTTTTCTTATATTGGTATGCAATATTGGAATTCAGTCCCTGTAGAAATAAAAGTCAATGAGCCAGAATGGGTTTTGTTCCCTCCCAGGAGGAATTTTGAAGACCATATTTTTCTGAAAGTCCATGGTATGTAGAACATTTTGAGACAAGTAAGCACTATGGCGAGTGGGGCTTTTGTAAGATACGTTGCTTTAAAGAAACACACCCCACAAAATTTTGAAAACGAATATTAAAAGAGTACCCATAAAATTGAAGTCAAAATGACAAAAAATTGACTTCTTTTACATATATTTGCGTTGCTGATTAACTGTAGACTCCATTTATGGAATTTTTTGAAAAATCAGGTCATCTTAAGAGTCGTGATATTGCAATAAAATACGTAACCCTTAAATTTCACAGAAATCTAGGAATAAAGAAATAAATTGTCTATACCTGCCTCACTGGGAATTTTGTTAACAGTGCCTGTTTGATAGCCCATGGTATATAGAACATTTTGAGACATGCTAGCACTCTGAAAAGTGGGGCGTTAGTGAGATACGTTACCTCAAAGCTAATTACCCATCAAATTTTCATGACAAGACTTTAGGTTTGTATAGTGAAAAGATGAGTCAAAATGACCAGAAGTGATCTTTTAATAACAAAATTTATGTTACTGAATGTATTTAGAACAAATTCATAGTAATAATTTGTAAATAAATCCCCTTGAAGACATGATATGGAAGTCAAAATACGTTACTTTTGAATTTCAAAGAAAGGCACATAGATAGAAATGATTTTTCCATATCTGCCCCTTTGGGAAGATTGTTAACAATGCTTTTCTAAAAGCCTATGCAGTATTGGTCATTTTGAAACTTGTTAGTAGTCTGGCCACTGGGGCAAATACGAGATACGTTACTTTAAAGAAACAAACCCATAAAATTTTCATATAACAATTTTTGTTGTATGCCTTATTACAGATATTACCTGTAATTTAGTAAAAAATTAAATGATTTTGTGTTTTGTTGATGATAATTGTGATTCTGAAGGTATTTGTTCCCATTTACATTATGACTTGAAAAATATAGCCCTTACAAGCAATGCGTGGGAGTAAAATACGTTACATTTAAATTTCAATTTAATGTATTCAAAAGAAATGTTATATTCATCAATCCTATTGGATGTTTTGTTTAATGTGTTTTTCTATAAGCTTCTGGTCTTTGGGAGATTTTGAATATTTTTATGCATCCGGCCATCAAGCTATTTGCAAAATACGTTACTCTAAAGTAACCAATTTACCCATCAATAATCGTAGGCTTATTCATATCTCATCTGATTGCAATTGTTGTAAAATCTGTCATTGTCTAAATCAACTATAAACCATAACTGTTTAAAGAATTTTTAAGGTATCAATATAAATTTTTATCATTTCAAGAATCACTGTGGTTTTCAAAAACGTGAAAAGTACGTAATCACTTATTTATAGGTATAATCGTTTTTGAGCCGCTATCATAGTTTAAGGAAATGCACCAAACACAATGTTTCGGCATCTTACAAATACAATTTTGAGGCAGCTTATAATTTCTACTATGTTTGAAACTTTTTTCACATTTTTAGAATAAAACACAAGTTATATTTGTTACTTCTGATGATAAGAGACAGTTTTCATTGAGAAAAATGATGACCAAATAGATGAAAAAAAAGCTATTCCTACAATATTTTTAAGCAATATTTCTATCCATTTAGTACAGAAAAGTTGAAAATATTTCTTAGAGTTAATCATGATCGAAGCCCAGTTGGTAGCACATTGAATTTTGTATGGCTTTTGACTCCATATCATATGTACTAGGTTTCACCAGCCAGTAAAAACTAGTTGATTATCATTCATCTTCGTTGTTTAAGTAGCTAGAGGCTTTAAAAGGATGATGTGATGAATGTAATAATGTGTATGATGAATAAAAGGAATTCATGTTTAGGTGGTTAAACCACCTTCATAAGAGTGTTATACTGTTAAAATGGCTTGAAAAATCCTTGAAGCATTTAGCTTTCTATGCAAAATACATTTCACGAAATCCTAGTTTTGCCAAGAAACTGTGCAATTCAGTTCAATACTGGAAATTTACATGAGTATGACCATATTATGTTCAAATCAATAGAACATTGCCATATACATTTTGATTTGGCTATCAAAGAGAGTAATATATGTTACATTTAAAAGACCTTTTTTTAGAGAATCAAATATAATTTCTGCTTCCAAAGGACAATTAGATGCACACCAATTGTAATTCTTTTGAACATGATTAGTTCTTATAAAAGTAAAGATTTTAGTAAAACAAAGATGCTTAAAAAATGCTTTAACTTTGAACTAGATACAAACTACAAGTACCTTTTTTGTAGAAAGAAACATACCTTAGAAAGGATTAGCGCTTCTTTTATATCTTACATTCTGAAACAATAAAAGAATTATGATAAATTGCTTAAGCAATAGGATGTCATCAATATCAAGCCCTCATTCAAATACAACCCAAGACTTGATTCATAAATCTAAGAAAATACAATGGGTCTATAAGTCACATGCTTATAAGGGCTTTATAGGTGTTTATGTGTAAATGGCTGGTGATTTAACATTTTATTTGCATCCCTGTTTGACATTGCTGGATGACTTTCAATATATATGTACATACAGTTTGTGTTAAAGTAGGGAAAGAAATTGAAGAATGCCCATTCTAATTAATATACTCATGGTTCTTGGGCATAACTCTCATATTTTTCTCAGGTGCACAAGTACAAGACTCTTCTACTAACCATTAAGTTTTATTCTAACCACTTGGCCAACATTCCAGACAAACAATTGGAAAAACATGCAGTAAAACCAAAAAAATCCATCTTAATCAAAGAGACACAATGATTTCGATTTAAATGGCTACAGTAATGACACTGAAGTGCATTTAAGATAATTGCGGCTTGTTTCATATAAATGGTAACATACGTTACTAGATTATGACCATCAGTATTCTGTTTCAAAACATTTATAGGCAACGAATAAACCAATGCACGAAATTAGAGATAAATGATATACACGCTAATTTTGAAAAAAAAGTTTCAATTAATTAAATTCTTTTAGCGTTCATGCTGCATTGTGTGATTGATAGATATGTAATTGCACTGAACAGATATTTCCCTAAGATGACATTAAACAATATGTATAGTACAACACAAAGTACATGTCCATATCTATCAAAAAGCCAGTATTTTTATTGAATATTTCAAAATATTTGTAATTTCTCATTTAAAATGATTATCAAGATCTGTGCTGATCTAGAAGGGTGTCGGTATTTCGATTTTAGCGATTGGATATACATGTATAAATGATTTGGCTATTTCAAAATTATGATCTCAAATCTTGTTATCAATTTTTTAACTTTGTGAGATGGGATACTACAAATGATAGTAACTTCAATTTGTGAGATTTACCACTTTACACTAAAAGACAATATGTAAAAACAAGCATTTAATAAGAATTTCCTTCTTGGCTGTTCAAATATATAGCATTGACTTCTCAATCAAGGTCTAAGTTTTAAAACCATTAGTGCTAGGTGATCTTTGATCTTTTGTTGGTCACACATTTGCCTTTAGTACCGATGCATTTTCTAAGAAACAAAACTAAGAGCTATAAATTCAAAGAATTTTAACCCATATTGATAAAAAATAAAACAGTTTAAACAGGTTTTGGTAAAATATCTTGAGGTAACGTATGTTACAACATTCCATCAGAGACATAAAGCTTTTGTTGTTATAAGGAAATCAGTTAAAATGATTTTCTTGTTTTCTTTTATTATGTATGATATGAGTAATAAATTGCAGCTGCCATTCTCATTCTTTCTGTTTATGAACGGCATATGAAATTACATTGTATAAAGGGTTTGAAAGGACATGTGCTCAAATCTTTTCATTTCTACGTATAAAACAAGTGTATTATACAGGCCAAAATAAACTATGAAAATATGAATTCATCATATTTTTTTTGTGAATTTTGCCAACAAGTGTTGACTTTGAATATTTTTAGCGCCCAAATGCCAATATCTTTATATAGGCGAATATTGAGAAGCGATTTTGTAATTGTAACGTATATTTCACATATTTTCTTGAGCCATACAGGATTCTTTAGATGTTTTATCACTCATACACAAGAATCGTGTATGAGATAGTACTAAAAATCGCAATTTGCCCAAAGAATTTCACAAAATGGGAGCAAAATAAAGCATTTAATGAGGATCTAGGGCGGGTGATTTCAAAGTAACGTATTTTACAAAAGCCCCACTCGCCAGAGTGCTAACATGTCTTAAAATGAAGCTTATACATGTACCTTTCAGAAAATCAAAGAGTACAGAATTCCCCCCGGGAGGGGGGGGGGGGGGGGACAGGAGTCCCAGTAGCCCATAATCTATAAGATCTATAAATAACATTAGTAAATTTAAACGAAAACTAAAAGGTTATCTTATTTCACTAGACTAAACCTGCACTCTTTTTTAAATATGTAATGTTCATTTACTACGTACTAAATATTGTCTGTGTATGTCCTTGAATTTGCTGCCCATATTGATGTTGATGCTACTACTTTGATGTATTATTACTAAATGTGTAATATGTCTATTTATATTTCAGTTGAATACCATTACAATATGTAGATATGTGTTATGGAGAGAGAAAGAATGAGTGGAAGAGAATGAGATAGTGAGAGAAAGAGAAAGAGAGAGAGAGCGAGAGAGAGAGAGATTTGTTGTTGTTGTTTTCTAGAGGGCGATGTTGAAAATAAGATTTGTATATACATGTATATCTTAACATGTTACCTTCTATAAATAAAGTTATTATTATTATCATTATTATTATTATTTCGACGTATGATTAAAAGATGGATTGAGTATCTTTTAAATTCAAGGTGCATGATACTAAAAACCTTATCACACTGTATGAATACGGGAAGCGGATTCATACACGAGTACGATAAGGTTTTAAGTTTCATACATCAATGAATTTAAAAGATACCCTCTCCATCTCTTATAATTTTATACCATGATCTCCACTATAAGACGGTTTTCTAGCGGAACTACTTTTCGGGCAAGCATAAAAAATAGCTACGTGAGGATTAAAAACCAATTTTTCAGCCAATCAGAATGCATGAAACTTGATGGACACAATTTAACATTAAATTATTTTCGTTGAACTCCCAGATACAATAGAAGTTCTAGAAAGGGGCATGAATAATGTTTAATTTTGCAATTAAGTAACAGAAATAAGACTTATATCACGTATGAGCAAGAAATATACTGCAACAATGGCGTAACTCCCATTACGCAATTTATGCAAGTGCGTAAAAGAAATAATCATCTGTTGAAAAATATCGTTGATGAATGATCATAACATCGAAACTGTAGTTTTGATTATTCACCAACTCTCAAATCATACAAAGGGAGCGGATAGAGGGCATTCATCTTTTGTCATGGTCCACATTTCGCCTTTATCCTATATATTTTTTGGTTGTCACCTTCTGAGTGCGTATAATTTCAATGTCCTGTATTGTTCTTTATTTGAATACTAGTATTTACGACGTAGGTAAAGATATTATTCTATTTATTACCAATGTTTCTCCGGAGGGATCGCCTATTTACAGAAACTTGGAAGAAGGCAATGGGATAATATTGCTTGAAAATAAAATAACTGAGGTAAAGAGTATTTATCCCAATAGCCTTATTTACCTTGCTGGAGATTTGAATGCAAGAACAAGTGATTTACTGGATTTTATACCCAGTGACTCGCTTGATTTTGTTTTCAATGCAGATACCGACTATGTTGTAGATACTTTTGATTTACATAGAAAAACACGTGACAAAGATAAACTGAATTCATTCGGAAAATCGTTAATCGATCTCTGTTGCTCACATAGTGTACACTTTTTAAATGGACGTCTTTTTGATGACGCGTCGGGTCAATATACTTGTTTTTCTAATAATGGCTGTAGCGTTGTAGATTACCATGTAATTTCGACAGAGTTATTTCCCTTTGTTTCATTTTTTAGCAATGAAGATAGAGATCAATCTGATCATTTTCCAGTTCTTTCAAACCTAACATTTAGAAATTTCTCACAAGATATCAATACCAGTAGTACGAATATAAATGAACCATTACAAAAATATGATAGTTTTAGGTGGATTGAGGATTTAAAAGGGGATTTTATCACAATGTTTAACACGAATTTTATCATCATTGAAAAAAATTTGAAAAACTGTATTAATACAAATATTGACGAATGTATTAAAAAATTAACTGAATTATACAAAGGAGTCGCTGTAAATGTTAATATGTACGTTAAATTTAGAGAATATAAGATTGAAACAGTTATTCAACCAGAATGGTGGGACTCACAATGTAATATTATTAAACGAAAGAAATTTAGCCTTTTGCGAAAATATCGATTTACTAATGAAAATGACGACTTCATTAATTATAAAACTGCAAGAAATGAATTTAAAGCGCTTTGTAGGAGGAAACAAGCCAATTTTCAGTTACAGAAACGGAGAGACTTATCCCAGTCATGTAATAATCCAAAAGCATTTTGGTCAATCTTGAAAAATAGTTCCGTCCGAGCGAAAGATAAACAAATAACAAACCCAATACATGTAGTTGAATGGATATCGTACTTTAAGTCGTTACTTTTTGACGAACAATCACCGACTATCCCAATTGTAAAAGAAAATCGGCAATTCTTTAACCATGAGATGGATTATACATTGAATAGTGATATTACTTTAGAAGAGGTACATAAAAGCATATCAAAATTAAAACGCAATAAAGCACATGGAAAAGATGGCCTTCCAGCAGAATTTATTAAATCAACAATGAATACAATATCGCCAATTTTAGTGCTAGTTTTTAATAAAGTTTTTAATACTGGCGTTATTCCACAGTCATGGCCAGAAACAGTATTAATCCCAGTGCATAAATCAGGAAGTAAACTTGACCCCACAAACTACAGGGGCATATCTCTATTAAATGTTTTATATAAAATTTTTTCAAACATTATAAATGACCGCCTTGTAAAATGGGCAAATCAATTCGGCATAATTGATGAAATGCAATCTGGTTTTAGAACAGGATACTCCCCGATAGACAACATCTTTTGCTTACAAAGTATGATACAAAAATATTTATCTCAACCTGGTGGCAGATTTTATGTCTTATACGTAGATTTTAAAAAAGCATTTGACTCGTTGAACCATAATAAAGTTTTCGAATGTCTTAGCAAAAAAGGGGTACAGGGTAAAATATTAAAAACTCTTTTATCGATGTATTCTAATTTAAATGCGTTTATTAAAATTGATGGAAAACTTTCATCTCCAATTCAATGTAATGTTGGTTTGAAACAAGGTGACTCATGTTCTTCAACGATCTTCAACATTTTTATAAACGAACTTCACACAGTTCTTAAGGCTAAATGCGGTAGAGGTATTTTTATTACAAGTGAAATCGACGATATTTTATGCATTATGTTTGCCGACGACGTTGCAAATTGTGCAGACACAGTTATCAATCTACAAAATCAACTTAACGTCATAGAAGGTTTCTGTAATAAAACAGGGATGCAAGTAAATTTGGCAAAATCAGAGATAATTGTTTTCAGAAATGAGGGGCCTTTACGTGAATCCGAAAAATGGTTATTTAGGGGAGAAAGAATTAACATAACTTCAGTCTATAAATATATGGGTTTACTATTTACTCCGAAATTATCATGGTATTTGGCTAAAAGAAAACTTGCAGCTCAAGCTCGTAAAGCAATGTATCAAATTTACAAATTTCAAAAACCTTTTGGTAAGTTTCTACACAATGAATATTTCAAAATCTTTGATTCAATGGTTACACCAATCCTAACTTACGGGGCAGAGATCTGGGGGTATGAATATTCTGAAATGGTTGAACAAATCCATTTTAAATATTGTAAAGATTTCCTAGGAGTTGGTACTTCAGTAAATAACTCAATGGCCCTAGGTGAATCTGGTAGACTCCCAATAGCATATCAATATCACACAAAATTTGTAAAATACTGGTTAAGACTTATGCAAATGAATCCCAGGAGATATCCCAAAAACTGTTATGATATGCTTAAAAAATATGACGAAATAGGAAGGTTAAACTGGGTTTCCAATATTAGACAGTTTTTATTTACATACGGTTTTGGTATTGTCAGGATTTCCCAAGAAGTTGGTAATACAACCCAGTTTCTTAAGAATTTAAAACAGAGACTTAAAGACTGCTATTCACAAACTTGGCATAGTGATATTATTAATTCATCAAGATGTGATTTCTATCAAAGTTTTAAAAGTCTTTTAGACGTAGAAAAGTACCTGACAATCGATATGCCACAGTATCATAGGCGCTCATTGAGTCGTTTTAGATGTTCAAATCATAAACTTAATATAGAAATTGGTCGACATTATAACGTTAATAGAGAAGATAGAGTATGTGTTTATTGTTTCTCTGAAAAAAATGTTCTAGTCTTAGATGATGAATTTCACGCCTTTTTTATTTGTGAGAAATTTACAGATGTTCGAAAAATCTATCTACTATCATGGTTCACAGGTTTTCATACTAGAGACGATCTTAGTTCTATTTTTATGCCCCCGATAGGGAGGCATCATAAATTTGACTTGTCCGTCCGTCCGTCCGTCTGTCCGTCTGTCCGTCCGTCCGTCCGTTATTCCGTCCAAAAACTTTAACATTGGCCATAACTTCCTTATTACTTAACATATTCGCATCATACTTTACCACAACATTCCTTGGTACATTACCTTTCTGTAGGCACATACTTTGGTGACCTTGACCCCTGGATGACCTTGACCTTCAACATAGATTGGCCATAATTTAAAATCAAAGCGGTGTCGGGGGCATTGTCATCTTACAGTGACAGCTCTTGTTCAAAGTCAAAATACTAATATTATCAAAAAGACAGCTTTATATGTTACCAAATTATTAGAAAGTATTTAGTTTGCACATCACTATGAATGTAACTTGTTGAATGTATTATGTATTATGGGCCAGAGGCCTAATTACTTAATAAAGTATATTGTATTGTATTGTATTGTATTGTATACGCCTATGCGCAAGGTTAACTTAGGAAAAAGTTCATTTGAATTTATTGCCATAAATTACTTAGTAGCTTGACATCTTTTTTTCAGGTGTGTCCAACATCATGAGGTCAGATATTCTACGTTACTTGGTCATCTACGAGTATGGGGGTGTGTATTTTGACCTTGACACTGTCAGTGTGAAATCTCTCAACAGCTTTGTGGAGTCTCACCATTGTTCGTTAGCCCTGGAACCCGGAGAACATTACTTTGCTGGTAAAGGACGAGACTTCCTGCTTACTAATGCTGCCTTGTTATGTGTTAGAAGGCATGCATTTTTTGCGAATCTTTTGTTGAAGATTTACAAGGTTCAAAAGACATGTAAGAATGCCTTTGAATGCACTGGACCAATTATGTTGTCAGCGTTTTATAATGAGTTTAACAAATCTGACGTATATGTAGATGACATTCCAGATGTCCAAAAGTCAGAAGTTTTTCAAGATTTCTACGATGACCTTTTTCAAAGAAAACGCCTAGACCAAAACTGCTACAAAAATCCCAAGTTATTACCTTATCAAAAACATATCTGTTCTAACTGGATAGCCAGAGGAAAGGAGAAAAGAAATCTGAGTGAACTTGCGATTACATACCATACATGGTTTCACATTGAAAATAAAAAGCTAAAACTTTTAAATGAAAATCATATTAAGAAAGTAATTCCAAATGCGCAAATATATGGCGTTGACTTTTAATGTGAATGGTTTGGGTCGGGTTTGACCTTTCATATACTTATTGATAAACCAAACATAGATAGTCTTAATAGTCTCACTGAATACTCCCCTAGATATATATAATACGTACTTAGTGTATTATATGAAAAAATATCTAACGAGGTTAGGAGAATTGATAATTGTTGAGGCTCTGCCGAGACAATTATCAATTCTCACAACCGAGTGAGATATTTTTTCATACAATACACTTGGTACGTATTATATTTATCTTATAACCTCATTTTGTCTTGTTTTCGTCCATGTTTTTAACTGAAATGCATGTTTCTAAAAATAACTGCGTGATATTAGGCCCTATTGTTCTAAAAATAACTATGTGATATCATAAAAAATATCATACGGGATGTTATCACACTGATATTTGTATAGTTATAAGATAAATATCGATACTATAGACAGGTATTATCTGGGCAGATTATTGATGAAATCATGCACTTATTCAAGCAAGCATTAAACTTGCCATGTAATTTCACAAAAGTTGAATTATTACATAGAATATCTCTGGCCACTCGAAATTGAAAGTGTCCGTCAAAATGGCAGCCATTTGCATTATTACATGTTAAAGTGTACCGGAAAGCGGTAATATAGAGTGTGTTACTGGCTTAATTTCACTTCAATTATTGGAAAGATTGAACATAATATTAGCAATCATCGGCGACATTAACGAGCATGTCAAACTATCTACTTTCACAATTAGACATGTTCTTTACTGTCTCTGACAATTGGAAGTTTTGGGTCATCAACTATTTCCTGACTGATCTATAGATACATCTTTAAAGTATCTTAAACACGATTGTTTACAACCAATGCACCCGCTTTTAAATACAGGATGAGTGACACATGATTGAAGAGAATTCGGATAGCTGTTCTCATTTTTTGTCCCTTTTAAGTATCTTTAACACGAATGTTTACTACAGTTAAAAACATCGTGAAATTGATACTCATTCCGATCAAAAGCATTCTCAATCATTCACTCAGCGCTCCATTCATTCATTCCAAACACCCGCTCAAATCGATCAAAAACGTTCCGAAATCATTAGAAAAAATAGTGCATGACTTTCAACAATAAATTTAAATTTATTCTACGATTTTGTTAGCTGGTGTGGACTTTAAGTGTACGTATGTTCCACGAAGACGTACAAACAGAAAGGTACGTATATTTCATTAAAGGGTGGGGGGGGGGGGGGGGGGTAATTAATATTGCTAATTTTGTTCATCCTGAACAAAATTTGCGATATTGGATTACCTCCAATTAAATTCACTCAAAACTCGCTCCAAACACTCATTCAATTTCATTCCAAAATAATTCCAAAATCATTCATCCTGTCAATTTCACGATGTTGTTAACTGTTTCCTCGAATGCGCGATCTTCTGCACAGACCCCGATGAAACCCAATGCACGCGCTTTTAAATTCAGGACGAGCGTTATCGGATTTGGAGGGAATTCGAATCGTTGTTCTCATCTATTTTTTTCCTTTTCTTTGAGAACATTTTTCTTTGTGTAATACCAAAACTGTTCGGTTCCTACAGTACATTGTGGGTAATGGCAAAATAGAGCTATGCTCTCGGTTTGCTTACCCTTTGCTCTCCAAAAACCTGAAAAAAACTTATTCCATGGATAGCTCTAGTTGTTATATGTTTGAAATATTATCCTTCATTCTGTTACTGTACTTCTGACACTCATTTGTTTTTTTGAAAAGCATGCTAATATTTCCAATATATATATATATATATATATAATTTATAGGCTAATGAATGTTCCTCGACTTTTGAAAAAATGTTTTGTTTATTTTTTTATTCGTTTTTTTTTTCTTTTCCTTATTCATTCTTTTTCCTAATGAGGGTATTAGCCTTTACATGATGAGTATCTAAATGATATTCTTAGTAACCCAGGTATATTTTCATATCAATATTAAGCTCTTTAATACTGACTTTCAAGTTGGCGGAATAGTATTTGAAAAATTACAGCAGTCCTTTAATTTGTACTCTTCCTTTCTCTCTATGACCAAATATTGGGAAATTTCTATTGAAGAGTAAGATAAGTGTATACGTAGTACTAATTTCTGTAAGTCAGATGAGTGATCATAACGCTCTTGTTTGGATTCTTCTGTCGCACAAAGGAAAATTACTTGATTTATTTCATAGGCACCTGTTATACGGTAAAAACAAAGATGAACAGACACATGTAAATGCTAAAAAGTGTAAAATTAATTTCTGTAATTATAAAAGGCTTTTTGTCGACATAAAAATTTGTAACGTTATTATATTCCTGCATAACTTCATCTATAGTGGAACCATTAGGTGTAATTGGGAAAAAATCGTTTATGATCAAATTTTCTTTATCTCCCTTTGGTCACGAAATATAGGTAAGATAATATCAGCCCTGTATTCAGGGTAACAAAACAATACAAACTGTTTGCCATTTATACACCGCTTTGCACGTACAGAGAGGGATATAGTTAGCAAACAATTTTCGCCGTTTTATTATCTGAACTCCGGGCATGATACGCCATAGACATCTGTATGACAACGGTTCGTTTGAATGGGGGTTTTACACCGCTTTCAACAATCTTTCAGTTATATCGCGGCGGTTGGAGCACTCAACTGTGGTTTCCTGGTATTTATCACACCAATATTACCAATACATCCTTTTCTAGCCTCAAGATACTATCCCACATAGGTCTACAATTAATTGGTGGGAGACTTATAGTCGGAAAGAATGAGTGCTTCCGTCGGGGATCGAACCCGGGACCTCTATTTGACACGCTACCAACTGCGCTATGACGACGGCCTGTAGGACAACGGAATGTCTGCTAGTTAACATTTATCAACAAAAATCTGCAAAACGATTTACAAACACTACTTTTCAACAATATTGAAGTAAATTTTATGTAATAGATTAAGAAATCAAATTGTGAGCTATGATTTACTATCTCATGTCATAACAAGGTACTCACAGCACAGGGTTAATTTGAAACTAAGTCTTGTACAAATTATAATCTTTTTAGTAGAATACTAAATGTCAAAGCAAAAAACAAAAAGAAATGAAAGCTCCAGGCTAATGGTTTAGGAGGAGCTGTAGACGTCGAAAGGATTTCTATGCTTAATTGCTTTGATTTAAATAGAGAAAGTTTTTTCTTTTTTGAATTCTAAGTATTTGTTAAAACTTTCTCCTGGTTTCTTGGCAACTAGAGTTATCTGCGGGTTTTCTTACAGTATTGAAGTTCCGTTTAGTTTTGGAGGTGTCTATTTCTATTTAAGATCAAAAGCCTGAAACCCCTGGCCAAACTAAACCCGGTTTGATTCCGATTTCGAATTTTTCAAACTCCGTCGAATTTGGCGTCAAATTGGGATGAAAAGAAAATCGATGAAATTTTTCAACTAAGGCATTTTTCCCGATTTTGAAGATCGTGCCGAAATCAGCGTGGCCCGGTGTATGTCGTCGTAGAAAGCAAATCGGCGTCATTCGGGGATCGATTCCACTTTCCTGCTTTGCAGACGAAACCCGCATAACACCGACGAGATACGCGACGAGCAGATCAAGCCACGCTGTCCTACACAGATGAACGCCGAACTGATGCGATATTATACCGTAGTACTATAGTAGAGTCGCTTAGGTAAAAAATCTTGACAAGTTGGACGAAAATGCCATTTTTTGTTTATGGTTAAAGGATCGATAAGCAATATTTTTCACTGGGGGTGCCCGGATTTAAAGACCTATGTGACTAAAAATCGTTGGTTAAATTTTCGGATAATGTGCTATCCGAATACTGTTCCTTTTAAAACGAAAAAAGTCCGTTTATATCAAACTCCTGTATATTTTTTTGCCGTTAAACTATATCTACAATTAGAATGTATTAAATTTTAAATCTTAAAGCATAAAAAATGAAAATGATTGTTAAATATACAGTTTTACGACCAAAGTATCATTTTTGTATTTTCGGCATTTCAACATTTTAGGGTCGCTAATTCAAAAGATTCTTGCTTGCGAAGTTGCAAAAAGTTAGCCGTGATTCGTAGATAATACTATCAGCGCGAATTCGAAATGGGAGTGCCCGATTTTACAAGCTTTAAAATCTTGGATTCGGTGATCAAATATTCGGATAAATTGCTATCCTAATACCTTTCCTTTTGAAAATTTCAATTTATTTCCTAAAGACAATACTCAGAATATAGTTGTATAACCGACAGACAGGAAAGCAATAACAAGGATTAAAAATATTAAGATATCTGCATAACATCTTGTTAGCCTATGTAATGAAAATCTAATGATTTCAATAATCTTGCTTCGTGGGCTAATTGTTGATTTATGATACCTGAAGGGTATAACTAAATTGATCATCAAGCCGACACAATTGTTTACATGTATTGCGTATATGTGACTTGAAACTACGACTAGTTCATTTTCGTGGGGATTCGATCCCGGGACCTCTACAAAGCGAGTGCTCTACCACGTCGCTATAAAAGCTAGCTTGTACGGCAAGGCATTACAAACATCCCTTATACTCAACCCGGCTACATTTTTTTCTGTATTTTAACATGTCTTGTCTTACGACAATTTTTCATAACAATATTGTGTCAGCGGGGATTGATGTGGGGGTTGATTCACCGGGTCTTTTTCTGTATCCGCGCGTCTTTTCCTGCTTAAGGTATTTTGGGCCTCCATAGGTACTGATATTGGTAACTGGCTTGCGGTTATTGGCTTATATCACGCAAGTAGGCATGGACTTAGACTACTGATCCATCGTGAAGTAAATCCGTTATTGAATCTTTTCTACATTTTGGATATGCTTACAAAATACTTATAAGTCTGAAAGGTTTCGTTATTTGGGAATCTTTTCTTTGCTTCTGTGAGTTTATTACATTGTTGTTACTTATACTCGCAGGAGATATAGAATCTAATCCGGGCCCTCAAACAGATAATAGTAGTATATCCTTCATGCATCTTAACACTCGCAGTATTCGTGATTAATTAGCTTATATTAGTGACCTTCTTTTAGACTTCGATATATTGTGCTTCACCGAGACCCATCTAGAAGAAACCGTGTCCTTGAAAGACTTACAAATAGAAAATCACGATTCGGTGACTTAAATCAGAAAAAATGCCACAATTTAGTAACAGAGTTATTTTCTTTTCGAAATCTATAAAATAAAAATTCTGTAAGATAAGTCTAGGTAATATTGATTCACCCTCGTATTATATGCAATTCGGCTTCTGGCGGTACTTTTGTCAATACCCTTGAAGAATAACAAATTCCTTTTATGTTTTACGATAATCGATGGAGATCCTTTTAGCCTGTTACGATTTGATATTCCCAGTTTTAATCTTCTGTTCACTTTGTTTTTCTCAACGTCATCTTTCGTAATGTTTATGACGTCATATATATCCACATGCGATATGACGCACTCCCATGACAGTGCCCTTATTATTCCCGAGGTCTATACCGTAGAATCGCAGAGGGTTCTCGATTGCCCTTATAATCCTCTATTTCAGTATTTTTCGCGACTCGCCGCAGTTACCCGATTGTCTGTTTACGTTTGATAGCTTCGTACGTCTGCAACTCCCGGTATCTGAGCGTCTTAGGAAAGCACCAACCAGGCGAGACCATTGCGTATGCAAATGTCCCGTTTTTTATGAAGACTTATACTCTATTTACGTTGACACCCACTAGGAAGTTAGACATAGTTTGTACCTAGTTTAACCCAAAGGGGTTATAGAGAAGGCCAGCAAGGATATCATTTTACAGATAATTTAAAATGTAATAAACGGACCGATCCTAAACCAAATTGTATTCGGTTTAACCTTATAATGAATGTGTACATTGAAATCATGGCACTCCAGAGAAAGGATATATTCTTTTTATTAACGACGGTTTTAATCTTTTATACATTATTCGGATTAAGAAACGATATCGAAATCATGAAAAATGTAAATAATAATACGTTTCGTCCAAGATCAAGATCTAAACAGAATAATACAAATTCTAGAATACCAATTGTGAACAGTCACCGCGGACAAACGTCTATCCCGAAGATCATTCATCAAATATGGAACGATGAAATAATTCCCGGGGAGTTTGTGAACAACGTAAAAAGTTTAGTTCGGGACAATCCGGCACCAGATTGGAAATATTATTGGTGGACAAAAGAATCCGGATTACAGTTGATGAAAGATAAATTTCCGAATTTACTTGGAATCGTTGATGGTATGCTTTTACTCCTCTTTTTAGCTCTACTAGACCATTCGGAACACCGCTCGGACTTTTCCGTAAACTGGAAAGTACCTCGGGCGTAAGTGTAGTAATTTTTGGACATTTTTAGGTAATTCGGTTTCTTGAGGTACTTCGGTTATTTAATACGCGTGAAGAAAATCACAATTTGTTAACTCTTTTCGATCATCTGTCCAGAAATTTCGGGCATATTATAATTTGATAACAAAACGCAGTAACATACTGCGTTTTGTTATTGAATTATAGATATGGCCACTTTTACTCTTTCCTTGATTTTGTAAATATGCATCGTCATCCTTCGAAGGATCATTGATGTTTGTGACGTCATATAAACCCACGTACGAACTGACGCGCTTTCATGGCAGCGCCCGTATTATTCCCGAGGTCAATTCCGTAGAATCGCCGAGGGTTCCCGATTGCTACTAGACTTTACTTTTCTCTCCCGTGACGTTATTGTCAATTTCTCGTCTGGTGTATCCGTGTGTCCATGCTTTTGTCCGTCCATCAGTTATCCTTTTCTTTAAACATTTCTGAAACCATGATCAGAATCAAACCAAATTGCACATGAGTGATATTTTGGACATGATCCCTCATATTGGGTCGTTTTACAAACTTGGGTCCTATGGGCCTTGCAGTGACTTAAATTGCTCCATATAGTAAACTATGCAGAAAAAACTCTTCTTCTCTGAAGCAAATTTATTGTCAAATTTTGGTCATTTCTAGTTAGCACAATTCATACATTTATTGAATGAATCTCATGATACTTTAACAATATGTTGCTCATCATGTGACCTTGCACTCATTTGAGCTGTTTGTAAAGGTACCTTTAAGTAAATTTCCTCGTTTACACGAACCCCATTATGTCAATAGGTGATTTTGCTTGTAGCTTTCTCACAGTATTTTATTTTATCCTTCTATGTACCTGAACATTTTCTTGTAGTTTAAGACGAAGAATTTCTTCTTAATATAGGAATTATAGATCTGTGGTTTCTTGTTGTAAAGTCGTGTTTTAAGAGAGCAAGAAGAAATTTACCTCCCTGAACTAACTTCCCTTTTGGAGTAAAAATAATCTTCCTAGATTCTTAGTTCAGCCAAGTGCGAAACTGTCCTATCCTAGCCAGCCTACAATCAGTGACTAACCCTACTTTAGGGTTAGGGTTAGGTCGCCTGACTGACGGCCCTATCTAATTGCCAGGACATATTTGGAAGTTTAAGGGATCTTGTATTCGACATCTGCATTTTCTTGAAATTTTGGTTTTCGGTATGTCCAAATACGCGAGTCGTTTGAGAAAGATGCCAGACACTTTATGACAATTTTGGGTCCGTAATCTTGGTTTTCATTTGATTGCCAACGTTCCTAAATGATTAAAAATAAAAGGAAAATACATATTCGTTATGCAAAAAGGGTTTTAAAAAAAAAGCCTAAAGTTAGGTCATTATAATCATGAACCCATGACTTTAAATGAAAACAAACTGACGTCAAGAAAAAATGCATTGGTAAAAGTTTGGCATTTGTGGTAGGGATTTAATGAATCAAAATATTTGATCTACCATTCTCTAAATAACGCCATTGTTTGTTTATGTTTCTATGGTTGAGTTAGAATCATATTGTTAATTAACACGACATTTGAATACAGTTAAGAACATCATTAAATTGGCAATATGATTGGCTTTGGAATGATTTTGGAATGAAATTGAATGTGTGTGTGGAGCGAGTTATGATTGAAATTAGAGGGGAGTAATCAAATTTCACAAATTTTGTTCAGGATGAACTAAATTAGCGATATTTATTACCTCCCTTTAATAAAATATGCACAGAAATTCTGTTAATTGCTTCCTTTTTTCTTCAAGAACCAATCAGACGCTAACAATTTAAATGATGTCAGTGAAATCAAGACTTTTTCCATTTATATTTATTTTGAATGTAGCTGATGATTGTATGCGTTTTAGTCATTTGGAACGTTTTTGATCGATCTGAGTGAATGTTTGGAATGAGTGAATGGAGCGCCGAGTGAGTGATGTAGAATGGTTTTGATTGAGATGCATGTCAATTTCACGATGTAATTAACTGTACCATTGAAATGAGTGCAGTCGGTAACACAGCAATACTTATATTATTACATATTTGTTAAAATATGGAATTGTTGTGTGCAATAAAATGCGTTGTATTAAGTGTTTAGTATTAGCACAAGACACGGGTTCGAGTCTACCACGGTTGAGTTGTTTCTTTTTTTCGCGATAATCTGTTTTTCCATTTTCATAAATGCGCTTTTTCTTCCTTTTTAGAATATACCTCCTTAAAAAAGAGAGAAACCTTTCTTTATGAAAACTGTGCTGTTAAGCAAAGAACCTTGAACGCGAAAGTTCTGATTTGCTTTTATTGAAATTTGGCTTAAACCAGCTAGAAAAATAATTCGTTCGATCACCAATATTTGTTTCTATCAAGTACATGTACTTTAAAGTGAACGGCTTAGTAGATTTACATATGAGTTATTTGCAATTATGTCTCTATGTATAAAGTATGGAATTCCGATCTTCCATTGTCAGTTGTTAGAAACTAATCGATTCATATGTCATAGATACAAAGGATTTACGAAATCCCAGTCCTTTTCGAATAATAGTTTCAATAATTAACTTGTAATTAAGATATTTTTCAATACCCACACGGTTTTTGGATTACTCATTTATACAGATGACTGTATTTTGGGTGTGATTTGACCAGAACCTGACCTTTACGTTGTATACATAATGAGGCTCGTGAAATGCGATTCCGATGTTACATTGGCCACATTCGCCTAGTCATTTTAATGTTATAATCTTTGATTTTTCCCTGGCAGGACCGAACCTTTGTAACGGGAGCATTTAAAATTAAGGTTGATTGATTGATTTCAACATTATTTCAGTCATATCGCGGCGACTGGAGCACCTAAAAATAGATTCCTGGTATTTCTCATACCAGTACAACAACCACATCCTTTCCTAGTCTCCAGCTGCTATCCCACATAGGTATACGATTATAAATCCATTGGTGAGAGACAAATAGTCGGAAAGGATGAGTGCCACCGTCGGGGATCGAACCCGGGACCTCTATATTGACAGTCCTTCGCGCTACCAACTGCCTTTGGATGGCGGCTTTAAAGTTAAAGTAAATCAGTTTTTTTTACTTTTACTTTTATAGATAGTCGACATGCAGCGTTACATCTTAAGTGGATAACCCAAACATTCTTAACTTCAGCTTGAAGTTACGAGGATAGTTAATCCAACGATGAATCATGTTCACATTTGCTTACCACGATAACACTTTTGGCTTTAGGATACGGTTGCGGTAATTACCTACCGTCTTTTTAAAGAACCTAAAATATTTTAGACCACGCTTGAAGCAAATTGGCCAATCAGAAAACAGTATTTCAAAAGTATATATCACAGATACAACCCCGAGTGTTGTTTTTACAGATATACGGTGGTAGTGTGTCTTGCACGTGAATCTCGATAGATTTTGGGGACCGAGTCATTTCAAATGACGACGAACCTTTCATATAGCTCTTTTTTTCCTAAAGTATTTTGACGGTCGCAAAAGTGCAAAAGATCTGAAAATGGTATCGGAAATAGATTCATAAATAATTTCAGCATATTCAAACTTGATAAGAATAATATCACAGCGAGATTCAATCTTTTTCAGTATTTAGAGCTTTGGGTAAAAAATACAGATAATGGTAGAAAAGCGTGGTCTAAGTCAGATAGAAAATCTCGTGCCGCGGTATATGGGAAATAGACACTCGCTTACGCTCGTGTCTATTTCCATATACCACGGCTCTCGTTTTCTATCCTATACGTAAAGTAAACTAGCAAATTACGTCACAGCCTAGCCACGCCCTGTCAGGTGAATAATAATGAAGACTAATAATGAATACTTTTATTTTCGATAAAATCCAATTTACAACGCCAACACTCCTCTTTAGAGAAATTATACACGTGTACTCTTTCAAAAATTGCAAAGTATGAAACTAGATAAATACGTCGATACACAAGTTCGTGTGGAGACATTTAACAAATATCATCGTAAAAGTTAAAATTATGGTCAAAATCGGGTTTTCAGAATTTTTTGTTGAAGGAACATGATCTGTTTTTAATCTACTCCAGTCACAATGACCAGATTCAAGTCAAATCTTAGGAAAATAACAGAAATGAAAGTGCTGTAAAACGGGTATAAAGCAACCACTTACGGTACCATCAAAAATCGGTCGTTAAAGAGAATGCTCGCTTAGTGGACGTTTTGTTAAAAAAAAATAAAACATAAATTTCATTGAATATGTAGATAATTGCGAATTTCTCAATAATCCTATATTTTTTAAACTCAAAGTATCGTCTCATTTAAGACCAAAGGATTCTTTAACAATATATTCTAGAGCAATAATAACTAATTTTTAAGATGTTTTTATTTAAAGAAGGTGATTTTGAGAACGGTTGCTCAGATAGAATGCACGCTTAGATGACGTGGTCGCTCGAGCAACTCATTTGGACCTTTCGTATTTTCCATTTCTAAAAGCGCAAAAGGGGAATCACTCTAAAGAAATTAAATAAGGTTGGGTCTAAAACGCTTAAAAGGCTCCCCGTCACATTTTTTTCTCCAGTTGTCTCCCAGATTGCACCATCCCTCCTTAACACCCAGTGAAACTCAAATCGTTTCTCTGCTTGATATCAGTATTTTCCTACGCAATGGCATTTTCGGTTTAGCAAGCAGTTTCAATCTGCCATTTTCTTGTCAAGTCACTTAGTTATTCTATAAGTAAATTTTATCAACTGATCTACTGCGTAGACTGGTCCCGCTGTCGTCTTCAAACTAAGTTCTACACGCTCATCATGTAGACTGGTTCCACTGTCCACTATCATAGTAGTTTACTATGAAAGTGGACAGTGCAGCCAGTCTACTCATCATGAAGAGGGATGGATTTGGGGTAGGACTAAATAACACACAAAAAATATTTACAGTGCCGTGTACCAAAAGGGCTTACATGAAAACAAACTGCAAAACGAGGTAAAATGACAAATTTATAACGAAGACAGGCATCTCTTTACTATTGTACGATTTCTCTCTCATGCTTGTTATTTTCAAACTTGACAACTTATCACAGGACGGGACCTATTCCATGAACTATACTGCGAAATATTTTTCGACCAAATTAAATTAATAATTGGGTTTGAAATATTTCTAATTATTTTCATTTTAGCAGAAATAGATTTTAGGACTTTAAAGGCATGTTTGATTTTAAAAAAAATATTTTTTTTAAGAAATGTTGGATCAATCTTAATCTAGATCCGGTTGGTCACGTGCTCAAATGAGATGCATGAATAAAAAGATTGATCAAGAGATCCAACCAACGAGATTATCAGACGCCCTTGATAAAGCAATATAATTTCTATGTCTGTATTCTATTTCAGGTTTGTCAGACATAATGAGGGCGGATATTCTACGTTACCTGGTCATCTATGAGTATGGGGGTGTGTATTTTGACCTTGACACTGTCAGTGTGAAATCTCTCAACAACTTTGTGGAATCTCACCATTGTTCTCTGGCACTCGAGCCACCAGAACATTACTTCCAGTGGGCTGCTCAAGGAAGCGATTTCTTTTTAACAAATGCTGCATTTTTATGCCTTCGAAAGCATCCCTTTTTCGCAAATCTAATGCTTCATATATATAGACTTCCAAAGACATGTACAAATGCATTTCTATGTACTGGGCCACCAATGTTGTCTTGGTTTTACAAGGAGTTTAATAAGACAGATGATTACTCGGGCGAGCTCCCCGACATTCAGCCATCAGAAGTGTTTCAAGATGTATATGATGACCGGTATCAAAGGAGACTTCTCGATCAAAACTGTTTTAACAATAATGAACTACTGTCTCACCAAGCCAAACTTTGTGCTAACTGGATAGCTAGAGGGAAGGAAAAAAGGAATCTCAGCGAGCATGCAATAACGTATCACACATGGTTTCATATCGGTAACAGAAAACTACAATTATCACAGGAAAATCATGTCAAAAAAGTTGTACCGCATGCAAGTATATACGGCAAAGACTTCTTTTTATTATGAAATATAGTTTGTGTTTTATATATAAAGGATATTGAATGAGTGGTCATGGAATACCGAATTTATCAAACGAGTCATCTATTAACAGATAAAAACGAGGCTGCGCCGAGTTTTTATCTGTTCATAGATGACGAGTTTAATAAATTCGGTATTTTATTAGCACAAATTTGATATTCTTTTTATAATATCACCCGAATTTTTTTTGAGAAAAATCGTAAAAATAAATTATGACGTCATTTTCGCGGTTACAAAATAGCGTTGCTATTCGTTCTGAGCTCATTTGCATAGTTATTCCACTAGTGTAATAACACCCGTGTAATATCAAAAATATTCAACGGGGTTATTTCACTCCCGCGACGTAGGTCATATTATAAGGTGGCATATTTCTGCCACGAGATACAAGATAGCAGTGTCATGCTAATTTAGATAATATCACGATCAGAAAAAGTTGCCAAGACATCTCGTAAGTCATTATTTTCTATAATACCATCGTGATAATTATACCTGGTATCTTTAATTTTTACTACAATAATACCAACTATTGTCATCAAGGTAAAGCTATCGCGAACAAAAACTGACATTTGCGCTGACTATATATTTAGAAAGCGGCTTATTAATTTTCATCCTTCAGCTTAAAGCTTTTCATGAATTATATAGAACAAAACAATGTCATCCGAATGAGTAGTCTACATGTATTTATAAAGTCGAAATGTCTATCACAATAACTTTATCTTGATCAAGTTAAATTTCATTGAATCTTTCTTTTATCATGATATTTTTAAAAGATTATCATGACATCGCTACCTCTTATCTCATAGCAGATATGTCACCATAGTTTTACCTTAGACTTTACCATCACTGAAATCTTTAATACCTCTCTATGTGGTTCTTGGTCTAGTGGTTAGAATGGTAGCTTTGAGGTCAGAAGGTCGCGGAATCAAACCCGACATGAACTTTTTATGCTGAAAACAATACTCCACGCTGTTCCTCTTTATCCAGGTATCCATTTAAGCAACCGACTTGCAATTCTATCACCGGGGATTGAAATCTTATGAACAAGCAGACTTTAAACTACAAAATAGAACCTTTTTAAACACCTTATAAAACGAGCTTTTGCAAATCACACAGACACGGGCTCAATCACATTCACAAATATGTGATTGTTGTATGATAATAACTTTTTTGTAACAGATGTATTGTAATCATGATAATGGTATATATGTCTAATAAAATAGCCTTTTGAAAATAGAATGGATTATGAAACACTCCACATTTCTTAATTTTCTTTATTTCAAATGTATTCAGTATACAAACTAGTATTTTTTCTCCTCAATGATTTTAACCTATCCGGGACATTTCCAACAATTACAGGAGTGCATGCTGAAAAGACAGGGAGCTGCCTGGAGAGCCTCATAAAAACTCTAAAAATATGTGACCCGTCACGCGAAAAGGGGTCCTCTGTAGTGCGTAAAGTGTCTATCCTAGTTAGACTGCGCGGACTGCGCAGACTGACTAGGGTCGACAGAGCCCCAGACGACCAAGTTAAAATACATTGTCCATTACTCTATGTGCATGATAAGATCTGAAATGAGTTAGGACCATGGTGGAAATAAGAGTCTTTCGACCCTATATCGTGTTATCCTCGAGTAAAAAAATAAACAAAATACAAAGGCTTTGTAATAAGTGCTAGTGAACATCCCTGACCTAACAGTACGGATGCAGAGACTTATCCGAATCCTAATGTTATCATTGACGTAGGCAGCTGTACGCATAAACGCAGCTGCGAACATATCGTGACGTCGAAAACATAGGGGAAAACATTATCTAAGGGAGGGAGGGAGGGAGGGAGGGATGGATGGATGGATGGATGGATGGATGGATGGATGGATGGATGGATGGATGGATGGATGGATGGATGGATGGATGGATGGATGGATGGATGGATGGATGGGATGGGATGGATGTGTTATAGAAGTTATGCTTCCCCTCTATCAACCTTCCCCAGCCTGTGCTTTGAACTTCCCTCGATGCATTCGGCGTCTCCAGGCTCACACTTTTATTTCGGCAAGCTAAGCCCCTGGTTTTGCGCATATGACAATTTGCTCTGTCGCATGATACAATTCTCTGGCGGTTAAGTATCAAAAGTTCAGTAAATTACCACGGATTGGCGAATTTATAAATTGTTCGCTTAGGTAGCTGAGTAGCTGGTGGATAAGATAAAATGTTGTGGTTGAATTAGTGTTGCAAACGACAGGAAGTCATGGGTAGATATAACAACCGCTGCGATATGTGTGTAGCACTGCTGACTGCGGCACAGGTATCCAAAACGGGTTAGGGTAGTGTCATTTTACCAAAAATTAACCACAAAAAATTATAATACTAACTTTTTTATCACAATGTATAATAAAGACAAGGTTCCGAACTACCCTCTTTTATGCAGAAAATCTGGTGGGCCGAGATCGCGCAACTCAACTTTACACCTATAAACCTAGGTTAAATACAACGCTCTACTTAAATCACTGATTGCATTCTATAGAAAAACAATTTTTCCTGTCACTGATGGTCTAATTATTTTCAGAAACGCAAACAATTCAGTTCACAATTACTTTTCAATTTGGAATCTGGAAGAAAGCATTTCTGCAACGGCCATTTTTGTTTATGGGCTTTCGACCAATCAGATAGCCTGTTACAATTAAAACTGTAGAGTCAGGCTATCTGATTGCTCGAAAGGTTATAAACAAAAATGGCCGTTGCAGAATTGTTTGTAGTTAGGATTTATTCGCCGGACATGTTTGGCTCTCACTAGGCTTCTTTACCATTAAGGAAATGAATATTTTAAGAGATGAAGAGAGTATTTGTTGATTTTATTGAGATATGAAACTTAAAACCTAATCACACTGTATGAGTGTAATTAGAAATTTAGTTTCATAACTCTACGAATTCAACATATTCTTTCTTCATATCTTATAATTTGATATCATGAAGCAAAGATAGTGATCTGTCAGTTACGAAACAGATTTCTTACGGGACTACTTTTTTTTCGGAATCTTACATAACAACTGCGTACTCAAAATTGTCTTATTTAAGTAGAAACTGTATGTTGTGATGTCATTTGTAAACGGCGTTATATGTTACATATGTAAAAAAAAATAGCAACAAAATTCAAAAATTGAAGGCGGGAAATTAGGGATTTGTTGTATGAGGAGGATCTTTTAAAAGGATGCTGATAGACGACTTTGTCGTCAATAACTTTTTCCGCCTTCCCTGCTTCAAACCAAATTCGCGTATTACAGTTAAGAAAATCGTGAAATTGACAAGGTGGATGATTTTTTAATGATTTTGGAATGAAATTGAATGAGTCTGTGGAGCGTGTTTTGAGTGAAATTAATGGGAGGTAGTCCTTTATCGCAAATTTTGTTCAGGGTGAACTAAATTAGCGATATTGATTACCTCTCTCTGATGAAATATGCAAACAAGTTCTGTATATAGCTTCCTATTTCTTCAAAAACCTATGAGAAGCTAACGATTTGAATTACGAATGTCAGTGAAATCCCCAATTTTCTTTATCAAAAATTATTTTAAATGACGTTATTTATTATATATTTTTTCAATTGGTTTGAACGTTTTAGAATGTTTTGAGTGAGTGTTTGGAATGAATGAATGGAGCTCTTAGTGAGCTATTTAGAATGGTTTTGATTGAGGTGAATTTCAATTTCACGATGTAATTAACTGTAACAGATGTATTGCCGATTTTCTGAAATGGTTGTGCTCTGTGATTCTCTGTGGTGACTTAGGTAGGTATAGTTATTATTTCTTTATCTCAGATTTCAGGAAGTCTTACGTCAAGGGTAAAATAAACCTTTATATTGACATGTAAACTAATACTTATTGGACTTTAAACACAAACGAAGCTTTCTTTAATAGATGAGTCATTCTTTTATTACTCTAATCCCACCATAGAGTCGGTTGTATAGGACACCGTCCGGTTATCACGAACACAATTGAGTTATTGCCGCTGAGTGGCAGTGGGTATTTATTGACAATTTTTTAACAGTCTAAGAGTGTTACTTTCCAAACCATCTCTAGGATATTGGTAAAAGTAATAATATACTTGGTTCAGATGCAATTTTTAAAACGAGACACGATTGCTTTTCTCCAGAAAACGCCTCGTAGTTGCATTTTAGGGGTAACTTCACTTTCTAGGAACAATTTCTACTTTTCTATGCAGTTCTGGGGAAAGAGAAACATACGATTTTTTTAAATAGTAACTATCCTACAATTGAGCGAAATTTTGTTTGAGATTAGCTGATGTAAGCAAGTCAAGAATAAAAATGTTATTAAGCGAGCAAAAGCTATCACGTTTTTATTCTTGAACAAATTAAGATAAGCATAATACAAACAAAGTAACTGTTGATAATATTTACTTTTTCTCACACAATCAAGTTTTCTATTCTTTTAAATTGATTGGCTTAGAGTTAAACATATTTTTACCATGCTTTGAGTATTTGATAAATTCTTAAGACTTAACTACAGGAGTGGGTATTCGGAATTCTCACGAGTAGGACAAGTGAATATTCAATCCGGAACCTTCGACGATTCTACGGAAAAGACATCGGAAATAATACGGGTGCAGCCATGAAACGCGTCATTTCGCACGTGGGTTTATATGACGTCACAAACATCAACGATCCCGCTTAGGATGACGCTGCATGAAACAAAATCAACGAAGGAATAAAAGTTGACTTATTATTATTTGATAACAAAACGAAGTGTTTTACTGCGATATGTCATCAAATTATGATAGGCTCAAAAGATCTCCTAAGACGATCGGAAAGAATTAACAAAATATTATTTTTCTTCAAGCGTATTAACCGAAGAACCATCAGGAGCCGAATAACCTGAAAAATGGCCCGAAATTACTACTCCGTCCGGGGTACTTTTCAGTTTACGGAAAAGTCACATTCGTAAGCTTTCTAACTCAAGGCGACAGCTTCGAAATCGAGCTTCTATCTCAAATCAAAAGAGGCGTTCACAAACAATAAATCAAATATACAAGAAAAAATTTTGATTCACGGCATCAAAGTAGCTGGCAATCTTTTGGTTTACATCAATTCAATATGTTTGCACGGTGTTCACTATAATACTGTGACCGTAACCACAAAAAAATTATCTTTGTGAAGGTTTAATATTTTGAGTAAATTGTCTATTGAAACATTCACGTTCACGGTAAAAGACATTGACTTTTAATCGTAATTGTTAAAAGGAATCTTCATCATATCGGAATATGTGTCCAAATATACAAATGAACCGGAAAAAAGTCATATTTTTAAGTTTATCCTTGATAATTTACAATGACCGTGATGGATGAACTTTACTGTGTATTGATGAGATCGAACTTCATGACAAATACATGTATAAGCATTGTCACTATATTAGTGCTGAACTTGCAGAAAATGTTAAGTTTTTACATCAAATTTTCGCAGACAGACGGACGGAAAGTCAGACGGACAGCGGAAAAACACCATTCCCCTTATCTATCGATGCGCGCGTATAACATGATAACAAAACATCTAAGACTGTACTGGTGAATGTACAAGTATTTTGAAGCCTAACCCAGATAGCTCAGCGGTATTGCATAGAGCTAGTAATGATGGGATCATGAGTTTGAACCCCTACTCGGCCCAACTATTTTCCTACATTTGACACCAAGTTTCTGTCTCCTATGCAGACAATGTGAAATGAGCAGCATGTAGCTAAGATGAAATCTAAGTGGATAAAGGAGTATGATATGACTCAACGCTTTGGGTGATACTATAGATCCGCAAGCAAGAGTGAGGTTCAAGAAACCGTTTTCTCCTATCATTTCAATGTGAAATTGATCTTTGATCACTCCGTTGATCCTTGGGTTTGCCATGAAAACAGTTGAGCTTATGATACACAGATGACATCATTTATTTTACCGCCGTTTTGATTAAAAAATCTCAGTATAAGGGCAACTTAAGGTAGTGGACCCGTAATAGTTCCACGTTTTCCGAAGTAAAGATCTTTCACAATGTCAACCGAGGTTTCCTAATGAATTTCAATTAGAAACCTCGGTCAACATTGTGAAAGATCATGAGGTCCGAAATGTTGCGGAACTATTACGAGTCAACTACCGTTATAGTTCTAGGTTCAGCTGTAGTATTGAAATGGATGTTTTCCAATTTTATTATACCCCTCGCCTACGAAGTAGAGGGGGTATATTGGTTTCACCATGTCTGTCTGTCTGTCCATCGGTCAGTCCGTCCGTAGACTTTTTCGTTTCCGGACTATAACTCAAGAATCAAGTGACCTACAATCATGAAACATCATACAAATGTTGCTTATGACCCAAGAATATGCCCTTTTGTTTTTGGATCACAAAGGTTAAGGTCACAGTCAGCCTTTTTTCAATTTTCATTTCAGGACTCTTACTCAAGAACCAAGTGACCTACAATCATAAAACCTCATGCAAATATTTCTCATGACCCAAGGAAGTGCCCTTTTGTTTTGGGGTCGCATAGGTCAAAGGTCAAGGTCACTGTCAATTTTTGTTCCATCTTCGTTTCCGGGCTCTAATTCAAAAAGCAAGCGACCTAGAATCATAAAAGTTCATGCAAATGCTGCTTATGACCTCAATGTTTATTACAAACAAATCATGCACTAATAGCACTTGCATTTCGACGAAGTGCGTGTGGGGGGTATTGGTTTGCGACAGTTCTAAATTCAAATTTTATATTTCATAAATGAATAGGCTTGCCGTGTTTGGTGTGAAGAGTCTTGGCCAGCAATTTTTCATTTTCCCATATTCCTTTTATTAAGGACATATGTATCTCCAATTGCATTTGGCCTATTGAGTTAGAAATTTTATAATGCAGGTTTATCCATAAATGTCAAAGATATTGACAAACGCACATACATAAACATACCAAGTATATCATGGATAGTTATAACTTAACAAATTAGCATATTCATAAATTCACACAATTTTATTTTATGATAAATTGAAGATTTATCAAAAAGCGTTATTTTAACAAAATTTACAACAAAAAAAAAAAGAACAAATCCCCTTTTTTCCGAAATTAGTTCCAAGTTTAATGCTTAATTGCTGTAATTGGATAATATTATGTTTCTTTAGAGAAAGAAGCATAGCATTTGCCCAATTATTTACTGCAATGGTGAAAAATATTATGCAAATGCAGTATATAACACACAATTGTAAGAGGCAGATATGATATTTGCCCAATCCACCATAAGCTTCACAAACATGTAATCAACTTTTATTTGATCTGACAAGAAGATAATTATATTCTGTTACATTGAAACTGCGTGATATAAACCTTAACAACATTTATGTTTATTGACTGTGAATAGCACGCTTTTTTCACTGTAAAAGATTAGATGACTTTCGGAAAACATATCTCTTCAATTGGTATAGAAATAGAACATCTTTACATGATTTCTATAATCTTATTAGCTCTACAGATTATAACACCATCAGAAAAATGTGTATCTACACGTATCATGTACTTGATAATAACGTCATTACTGTATAAAGGCTTCAATATTTGTAATGTATTATGATATATATATATATTGGGCCGGAGGCCTATACTCTAAATAAAAAAAATAGTCGTAGTTGTAGTTGCTTTGACCAATGAAATAATACCTATAAGGTTACATGTCCTGCCTATTGAAGGCAATGAAACACTGAATGTTTTATGCCAAATAAAGAATTTTGACTTGAAAAAAAAAGGTTACTTAACCTTGACAATAAATGTCTGTGACAAATCTATTCACAAACATGTATAATTATAATCCTGATTGATCAGGCTACGCCTTGTCATTGTCACGTGATATTTATGGTTCACCAGCCAGCAATGCATTCTGGGCTAGTTGGTTTGTTGTCGCCATTTGAAAATAAACCGGTCCGTCTGTCTATTGTAAAATGGACCGATGGCCATTTTAAAATCATTGGTAGGGTTATAACAGTCACGTGATAGGCCAAAAATAGAGGGACTATGAATTTTGTTGAATTATACATTAATTGTAAAATCTTATTTTAAAGGAAAAATCGTATTTTAATGCTCAATAATTATTATCATTAATCTGTCTTAGAAAGGCAATATTTATGTCAAGTCTGCGTTATAGTGTTTTTCAATGTTTTAATAAATAAGACGGCGAAGCTTTACAATGGTTTATCTCGAATTCCCCAAAGTCATATAAAACGCATTCATACTGGTGGCCGGCCGGCTACCAATTATCCATTTACATATCAAAACTGATATCTAATCAAAACCATTTTTGGATTTAAGCGGGCGTACAATTTGTAGACGTATCTTTTGTTTTTGAGCAAATTTTTTGACTATCTTGAGTTGAAATCGACTTTGAAATAAAATGCATATACACATTGAAATACATGCAATCAAATTATCCAAAGTCAGATTTATTTTATACGTTTTTACCTTATTAAATATCTAGTTTTTCATTAAACGGCTTTTCCGAATTAAACAATACCGATTATTACCTCAAACCTGCATCTTGACAAACTATTCTACTGGTATGAAATCTTTTTGTGTCTTGAAATATAGACATACTATTGAATTGAAAGGAAAAATCGCAATTTTAATCTAGAAAAATAAATGGTGGTTATTTACTGCCTCGCGATACAGGGAAGTAATAGGAAGACATTTTGAAGACTATCGAGATTAAATTTAATCTTCCTATGGTTGCACATTTCTGTCACGAATTATAGATAGCAAAGTCATTTTTCAAATTATGATAGAACAAAATTTGATAAATTACCTCGAAAGTCATAGTTGTTTCTCAATAAAGCTACATGTATTGTTATATCTATCATAATTTAATGTATTTGGGATTTTTCCCTGCGATTCTGAACACAACCGACATCAAGATAAAACTATTGACAAACAAATACAGGCCAATAACTGACATTCGCAGTATCTTATTTAGACTGAAAATTTCTAATTTCGACCGTTATCCTAAAGCTCATGGTAATTCTTTCATTAACCAATATCTCTGAATGGTATTATCTACATATATAGTGGAATATCTATATGTCGAAATTCGGGGGACTCACCAAAAAACTTCGACGTATAGAAAGTTCGTTGGCATTCCTATCACAAAAAGATTAATTGGCAAACCAGTGCGATTTAAGACAGAAATATAAAACATTCTGTCGCTATTGTAATGAAAAAAACATATCCATGAAACTGTTTTATTGTGACAGGATCCCATTTATCTTGATACCGCTCTTTCGTATCTGCCATTGGAAACATGCCACCATATTTTATTGAGATAATTTTTACTTTCAAGATGTATAGAATTTATTGTGATATAACTATCTATATGATACAACTACCTCATATCTAGTGGCAGCTTAATGTCACCATACAATTCTTTTTCAAAACCGGTTTTAAAAATGGCAAAGTGAAATGTTCAAATTTTGAATGAGTTTCAATAGGTGATCGAAAGATCCCTGACCTATTTTTCTTCTTCTTAAATTAAATGGCAACAAAATTTTTCTCCTTGGCTTTGATATCTGATATGCAAATATTAAATATCTCTCTAATTATAATTCTTTCATTTCTCACTGATTTATTATCTGCATATATAGTTGTAAGTCCTTACAAAAATTATGGGGAAAAAACACAAAAAAACAGAGGCCTTCTTTAAAGTTAAAAGACTGGTTTAAAACTTAAATGTATTTCTAATTCACATTATTGTTGTTTTGTTGTTGTTGTTGTTGTTGTTTTTCCATTTTTTAAAAGGATTTTTGGGGAAACATAGGATACTTAGCATAATAGAGGAAAGAGAATGCATTGCCATACATGTAGTTATTTAGTTTCATTTAGCATGCTTTTAAAATGCCTACGGAGAAGTCCATCTTCGGGGCCTACGGGTAAAGCATTCCGTTAAGGACTCTTTATTTCCCACTCCAGTACGCTAGCTAAACGTCGTTTCTATGTAGATTTATTGTAGTTTAATTGTAAAGACTTTAATTAGCCAATGATATTGAGATTGACGCAATGCTATTCTTTATAAAAGAGTTTGAACGCCTGTTTTAGTGGGCTGCAGGATTTTCGAAATTTCGATTGGGAGATAATATTGTTTTAAAAGAATACAGCGAAAGTCTGGTACGAGATGCCAGATTGACAAGATTTTACGGACAGGTTTTCATAATTAACCAGATCTGAAAAACTCTACATAATGAAAATAGGCTAGCGAAAATGTGTCCGATGACATCAGCAATGAAGTAGATTGCTTGCTGATGTGCATTATTACACTCATTCTGAAAAGTAAAGGAGAACATACTATTTGGAGCAAATTGCATGTAATTTTTGCAAAAAAAATAATGTGCACATGCATGAAAAAAGGAGCAGAACAAATGAAATGAGATACGTTTACAAATGTGTTCCAATTCATATTTCCTAAAAAAACTGTTTGTCTTCAGTATATATACTGAGCAAAAACAAAAGTTTCCATCAAATAAAAAGTGTGATTTATTTAAAAGTACACGCAGTAAGTTCGTGAAAAATATCGCAATTTTTGCCCTGGACATTTGGAATAAAGTTGAAAATTCGATGTGATTTGATCGAGACGCAACCGAATTATTGGTGTAACCGTAACCAGAGGGGTCGTTTACAAAAATAACAGACACTCAATTTAATTTCTAATTAATTTGATGACAATTCTTATGCTTGCCAAATGTAATGATAGGGTATAGGTAATCATAAGAGAAAAGGATAACTTGATACTTTCTGCCACTACCTATCAGCATTACGCGAAGTATTTAAAATATCTCAAATTTTCCAAATTCGGTCTGCACTCGTCTTTATCCAGAAAGATCATCCCAAACTTCTTTATTTCAGTTCTTAGCTAATATTTCAATAAAAATTATATGGCTACGTTACGCAAACGTTTGCTCATACTCATTGTAGAGACTCGTTTGAATCTCATTAAAAAAATGCTTTCTGAAAACCAGTTAAGACTTAAATAATAATTGCTTTACTTTTAAAGTTTAGCGCTTTAAAGGATCAACTCATTTATTGCGGTCCTTTCAAATATTGGATAAGAAGCGTGTAAGCAAACGCGTCAACGTGAATAAGCGACTTCGGCGTGACGTCTTCCCATTGGGCCTAACGATTTGAAAAGGGTGAATGACGAAACTGCTCTATCGGAAATGATCAGCATTCTTATCTTTCAACTTAAGCCCGTAAAATGTGCTCAACGTTTGTCGAGTTTATATAACGCCTGTTCGTAATTTTTCTGTGTCTCTTTTCAAAACTGTGTCTTACCTAACACAACTATTGTGTGATTTTCTTAGTCACAAAGCTTTGGGGGCTACAATCCTTTGAGAAGAATCACAAAATTATAGGCCTGACGTACGTCGACGTAGAAAACAATGAATTTGATATAAAGTCCATAACAGCAAAATTTCTTATCACTTGATTAAAAGATGATGTGTGGATGATAAAACAAAGCACTGCAATCAGATTGGAACCATTTTCCATAACTAGATCATACACATGTAAAAGATATTTGCAAATGAAAAGTGGATACTTTCTTTTTGTGCTGAGTATAAAATGGTCGCCCCTCCCTTTCATTTGTGCCTTCTTGTACATCTTCGATACTTGGCTACTTTATTTTTGTCCACGAAACAAAGATTGTTTGAATTTTCTCAGGCTGACAACCCCCTCCCCGTTGTCAAATACCTTAATTAACGTTTTGTGAATCCTATTTGATTGAAAACTACCAGAACTTGAATCAACCAAGTACACTGAAATAAACATCTAAACGACCACCTTGCATTTGCAAAATTTTAAGATAATATATGTAGTCATTTAATGAAGTATTTTTATTCGAAAGGCCGTACAATTTCGCGTTTTCTTAAAGAAGAATGTATTCGTGTTTTCGTCAGATGTGTCTAATGCAAACGGTAAAACACAAGAACCCTCATTCACGAAAGTCACAAAAGTTGCGCATTTTCGAAGAATTTCAAAATTTCGATCTAAGAAATACTCATAATTATTTGATAGTATTATTGACAAACTTCGATGTCTATTGTGTGCCAGATATCAGATAATTGAGGAAAACAACATTGTGGTTGTTTTGGATCCCACACAAGCATGAAATATCAACATTACCCTTGAAATCCCTTAGAACTCGTTGCTTTCTTCGCCTTTTTCAGTTCGATATTAATTTAACCTTCTCTCCGAATGATTTTTCTGATACAATTCAACAAAGATATGGGGTTTTTAAATATATTAGCTCAAGACTAATGCTAAAGAGTCACTTCCCATATACTATTCGTCTCAAAATATTCCTTAAATAATTTACGACATCTAGAGTTAATTCAATTTATACTTCATTAGTGTTATTTATGTTTTAGTTCGATTACGACGAAAGCTTAAGCTTATAGAAACGCTCTCGAACACTCAATCCTAATGTTTTCACGTTCCTGAGAGAGAGGCAGTGGTTTAAACCCAAGCTACCAAAATCTTACAGTATATTTTCGATCTGTAACGATGTAATTGTAAATGTGTATGTTTATTCTTACAATAAGTAGGGTTAACTGGGACTTGGTATTAGGGGTTTATCCATAAACACACCCTGGCGAACCACGAACCAGTTCATAGGTCGATTGCCTTTACCGCTTGGCTACCGAGCCAGTCATTTCAGTCATTTAGAGTATATTTAAGGGACTTCTTTGAATTTAACTTTGCTTCAACCGAATGGTACCTAAATTTGAATTAAAGATAATTGTAATGATTAATTAGAGAGGTCTGATACCTATTGACACTTTTTCCACTTTTCTTGGTTGCCATTACAATAAATAGATAAAAACACGAGCACCGCCTACGGGTGCAACGCTCGGCCGAATGGGCTGGAAAATGCAAAAGATCTAAGCCGAAAAGGGGCATAACTCGTACAAACAGCTTCCAAAGTTACCCCCTTGATAGTATGGATAGTTCTTGTGGTGGTGAACACACATGCTTAGTTTTATTGTGATATCTTAAATAACAACACAGATATGACCATGCTTAAAGTTTGTCACGTAAGCGCCTGCTTAAGCGCCGCCACCAACGCCAACGCGAATGACCCCAAGGTGTTCACAGTATTTCGAATTCTCCGAAAACAGCCGAGCTAATAAGGTTGTTGTTATAAGACAACTGCTGTCGAGCCAGCAAAAAAAAAAAAAAATACCATAGCCTTGGATAAGTCTAACTTTCAGATTTGAATTCAGGTTGTGACATTGACATTGATGCTATTCATAAATTTAGGAAATGAATTATGGACGAGCTGAATTTTCACAGTTGGCCTTGACATAGATAGATAGCACATCTTCTAATAATGGAGAACAATTGTGCCAAATTATTTTGAAAAAAATGTAGGATCTATGCTCCGGACGAGCTAAATTTAAACATTTGACCTCGACCCTTGATCTTGTGGCTATCTAATTTCTATTAAAAAAGCCACATCTACAATTTGCCAAGCCATTTTAAAATCCATCGTAGGAGTGATTGTCCGGACGAAATCTAACGGATTGGGGGCGGATGGACGAAGGGATGGACAGACGGTCGCACTAACACACCCACACCGAATCGACATTGTAACAACCGTTTACCAACGTTGGTTGGACAAAATCAGCTTGGTATTCTATGCGTTTTATGATTAAATTTGGATTTACAAAGATGTGGTCGTCGCCTGGACGACGTTCGTCCTGACGCCAGACGCCACGGGTGATAACACAATACGCCACCCGGACGACGTTCGCCCTGACGCCAGACGCCATGGGTGATTACACAATACGCCGCGTCTTTCAACGGTTGTATTTTCATGAATATAATCTATACTATGGTTTATTTGAACTGATTTTGATCTTTTATGGAAAAATGCTTTATATCAACTACTGAAATATTTGATCAAATTGGGAAGGGGGGGGGGTGAAGATATTTTATCACAATTTTTACTTGATACAGTTGAGTTTTCGAACCGAGTTGTCCTATTCCCAATTACCCCACTCTCCCCTACCCCCATCTCCGGTCCCACTGGACCCGATTTGATCCCGATTCAAAATTTGTAAAATCTCTATAAAATCGGCTTGCTTTGGGAGAGTCGTAGTGCTTTCTGACTGAAATCGGCTTCAAATCGATAAAAAATAATTAACAAGCAAATATTTTTTTTCAGATTTCTAAAATCGTTCCAAAATCGGCGTAGCTCGGTGTGCGTCGTCGTTGTTCTAAGAAGGCAAATCGACGTTATTCGGGACCAGAATCGGCATGCCTGCTTCGGCGATGAAACCCGAATAACGCCGATGTACAACGACTAGCCCCGATATTTGCTGATATACTACGAAGAGATACGTGACTAACAGCTTGAGCCACACCGATCGACTGAGGTAACCATAGACTGCAATTTTAAATAGAGCCGTTAGTTGTTGTTGACTTGCAATTCATCACTCTAACAACAATATGGTAGCTGGGTTTTGTTGCTGTTTTATTTCTTTGATTTCATGAGAGAATAATAATATACCCAGCGTTTGAAATCGGGACAAAATCTTGGAAAAATGGAAACTTACATTCTTTCTGCATGTCGCACAAAATCTTCATTCATCTTAGTTCTTTGTAGTAAGAAATCGCGAGAGTAGGTTTACGTCGTAATATTTCGAAATAATTCGGCTCCATAACTCGGGGTAACTCGGAATAAAATCGCGACAGATTGTAGTACATCGGGTCACATCGTAGTTCTTTCGTAGTCAGTTCGGAACACGCCGACGGTGTCGTTAAAACCACCATCTCCAAGGATTGACGGAGTTGACGGAGAAAACGGTTCAAATTAGTAGTAGAACCGGGAAAACGCTCTGCTGAGGCACTACATTTAATTTGGAATTCGCTGAATGTGGGACCGGGGGAAGTAAATACTTTGATCTCCGGCCCGAATAAACATACTTATTTACAGTTACATCGTTACAGATCGAAAATATCCTGAAAGTCATATAAGACTAATTTTGTGCGAATAACATTATTTTATTTGTACACATGATATTGAACAATATTGAACATGAACAATAAATTTTGTTCATTCATTATTACATTTATTTTGTCATTGTGTAAAAATCTAAATGCACAAAGGATAGGTTCATTGTTATATTTGTGAGTTATAAATCATTCCTTTGCTCTATAATGAAGCAATTCTTCCTTTGTAGTCAGATGTGAATTAACATTGTGAGAGCCGCAATGAATATATTTCGTTGATGAGAGAGTTGAAAATAAATAGATCAAAATAAAGTAAATGGCATATTATTTTACAGAGTTGGCAAATCAAATGAAATCCGAAACAGGCTAAATTTTCTGTACATGTTTTGTATAAGTAAAATAAGGTAACGTGTTCCATTCGAGTTATGGCGAATCACCAGAAGGATATTTTCTTTCTTTTATCAATTCTGTTGATATTTTATACATTATTTGGATTGAGATGTCTATGCAGGCTGATCTTGTCTACCATTTCTGTCAAGCTTTGTGTTAGCAGTAATATGTCTTGATCAGTAAGAAAAGGGTTAAAAGCAAGATATTAGCTAGAAAAACCTAGATATGCTTACCGGGAAACTACAAATTGGCAAGACAAATTTTCCAGGAAAATTTAGTTTTTAGCTCCAGTGGCAGAAGGCCACTGGAGCTATTGTCATGGCACTGTGTCCATCATGCCTCCGTGCATCAGTGTGTCCCGTCGTAAACATTTTCTTTAAAAATCTTCTCCTAAGAAACTACTGGATGAATTCCAACCAAACTTCACAGGAATTATTCTTGGGTGACCCTCTTTCAAAGTTGTTGAAGAAATTTTGATCCAAGGAAAAACATGGATTTGATGGGTGTGGTTAATTTCCAAATAGGGTAAAAGTGAATTTTCTTAGATTCTAATTGATTGATACCAATTAAATTTACGTGAAAGAGACTTGGGTGACCCTTTATCAGTCTACAAAAAATTACTGTGATCGGATGAAAAATATGTATTTATGGGTGGAGGTCATTTTTAGCTCCACTGGCTTAAAGCCACTGGGGCTATTGTCATGGTGTTGTGTCCGTTGTGCGTGCGTGCGTCCGTCCATCCATGCGTGTGTCTGGTCGTAAACATTTCTTTAAAAATCTTCTCAGAAACTACTGGATGAATTTCAACCAAACTTCAAAGGAATGCTCCTTGGACGACCCTCTTTCAAATTGGTTCAAGAAATTTTGATCCTATGAAAAACATGGATTTAATGGACGTGGCTAATTTCCAATTATGGTAAAAAGTGAGTTTTCTCAGATTCTAATCAATGGATACCAATTAAATTTTAAATGAATGATCCTTGAGTGATCTTTTATCAGTCTACAAAAAATCATTGTGATTGGATGGGAAATATGGCATTTTATGGGCGGAGGTCAATTCTCTATATGTTGTAAAGTGGAAACTTTGAAAATCATTTTCTCAGAACTTAACTGATGGATATCAACCAAATTTCACTGGAATGAATCTTGAGTGACCCTTTGTCAGTCTACAAAAAATCATTGTGATCGTATGGAAAATATGCATTTTATGGGCGGAGGTCAATTCTCTATATGTTATATAGTGGAAACTTTGAAAATCATTTTCTCAGAATCTAATTATTGGATATCAACCAAATTTCACTGAAATGATCCTTGAGTGACCCTTTATCGTGTACCAAAAGTTATTTTGATTGGATGAAAAATATGTTTTTTATGGGCAGAGGTCATTTCTCAATATGTTAAATAGTGAAAACTTTGAAAATCATTTCCTCAGAATGTAACTGATGGATACCAATCAAAAATTAATGGTATGATCTTTGGGTGACCCATTATCATGCAGGCAAAAATTATTTTGATTCCCATTATCATGCAGGCAAAAATTATTTTGATTTGATGAAAAATATGTTTTTAAGAGTGGAGGTCATTTTTCTATTTGTTATATAGTTGAAACTTTGAAAATCATTTTCAACATCAGTTGAACCCCAAATATCTATAAATCTAGTCAAAACATTTATTTGTATTTACAAGAATTTCAAGCCTGTGGAGCGACACAAGCCATTCATGGATTTCTAGTTCTATATGTTATAAAGTTGAAACTTCGAAAAACATTTTCTCATAATGTAATGGATGGATATCAACCAAACTTCACTGAAATGATACTTGAGTGACCCTTTATCAGTCTACCAAGAATAATTGTGATTGGATGAAAAATATGTATTTTATGGGCAGAGGTCACTTCTCTTTATATTATATAAATGAAATTTTGAAAATTATTTTCTCAGAATATAACATATGGATATCAATCAAATTTCACTGGAATGATCCTTGGGTGACCCTACAAAAATTAATTGTGATCGGATGAAAAATATGTCTTTTATGGGTGGAGGTCATTTCTCTATATGTTTTAGAGTGGATACCTTGAAAATCATTTTTACTAAGAATATAACATATGGATATCAACTAAATTTCACTTGAATGATCGTTGGGTGACGCTTTATCAGTCTACAAAAAATAATTGTGATTGGATGAAAAATATGTCTTTTATGGGCCGAGGTCTTTTCTCTATGTTTTAGAGTGGATACTTTGAAATCAATTCCTCAGAATGTAATTGATGGATATCAATCAAATTTCATTGGTATGATCTTTGGGTGACCCATTATCATGCAGCAAAAAAAAACAACATGTGATTGGATGAAAAATATGTCTTTTATGGGCGGATGTCATTTCTCTATACGTTATATAGTGGAAACTTTGAAAATCATTTTCAACATCATTAAAACCCTGATTATTTTAAAATCTAGTCAAAACTTTGATTTGCTATTACAATAATTTCAAGCCTGTGGAGCGACTCGTGGCTTTCTAGTTAAATTGACAATGATCTTGACTGCAAAATTAGGTCACCTCACGAAGAAAAAAATAAGAACTTTCAAACTTTTAGAGTTTGACATTGTTGTTTGAAAAGAGATCTAACATTATATGTAAGATAAGGGTAGTGGTGATTGCTCTTCGTACAAGACAATTTTGTAAGACACGCCCCTTTGACATCAAAGAAAATGTTCTCAAAGAAAGATATTTTTCTCTTGCATGATACTCTTTTTTGTATGAAATCAATATGTAATAGCTGTATGTGTATGTTAAGTGAATTGATGCGAGAAAGTGATATCTTCTCAATAAAAAAGTAACATTTTTAGCCTGTCTGATTCATAGAAAATACCTTGTATTGCTTTCATCCCAAGTGTATCTATACATTCCCTGTTTCTAGCGGTCACACTAAACTATGCCCTACGGAGAAATTATGCCCTAACAAAAATAAGCGAGATATTAGTGAAAACATTTTTCGATTGAGTTGATCGAGTTTCGCTGCCACGCCCTACCACTTCAAAGTGCGACATGCAATTTGTTTGCTTAAATACTCACAAAATATTAATATATGAAAATCTTTTTCATTTTTGATTCTATTTTATTTTGTTACACGCATTTTAGTTCGGTACAGGGACTATTGAAATATTCGGGCATTTTCAGCCTCATTGAACCGAAGATATTTTTAGCTCACCTGAGCACAAAGTGCTCAAGGTGAGCTTTTGGGGTTACTTGATGTCCGTCGTACGTCGTCCATCGTCCATCGTCAACATTTACCTTGTGGACACTCTAGAGGCCATATTTTTAGCCCAATCAACCTGAAAATTGGTCAGAATGATTATCTTGATAAAATCTTGGACAAGTTCGAAATTGGGTCAAGTGGGGTCAAAAACTAGGTCACGGGGTCAAATCTTAGAAAAACCTTGTGGACACTCTAGAGGCCATATTTTTGGCCCAATCAACCTGAAAATTGGTCAGAATGATTATCTTGATGAAATCTTGGACAAGTTCGAAATTGGGTCAAGTGGGGTCAAAAACTAGGTCACGGGGTCAAATCTTAGAAAAACCTTGTGGACACTCTAGAGGCCATATTTTTAGCCCAATCAACCTGAAAATTGGTCAGAATGATTATCTTGATGAAATCTTGGACAAGTTCGAAATTGGGTCAAGTGGGGTCAAAAACTAGGTCACGGGGTCAAATCTTAGAAAAACCTTGTGGACACTCTAGAGGCCATATTTTTAAGCCCAATAAACCTGATAATTGGTCAGAATGATTATCTTGAAGAAATCTCGGACAAGTTTGAAATTGGGTCAAGTGGGGTAAAAAACTAGGTCACGGGGTCAAATCTTAGAAAAACCTTGTGGACACTCTAGAGGCCATATTTTTAGCCCAATCAACCTGAAAATTGGTCAGAATGATTATCTTGATAAAATCTCGGACAAGTTCGAAATTGGGTCAAGTGGGCTCAAAAACTAGGTCACAGGGTCAGATCTTAGAAAAACCTTGTGGACACTCTAGAGGCCATATTTTTAGCCCAATCAACCTGAAAATTGGTCAGAATGATTATCTTGATGAAATCTCGGACAAGTTCGAAATTGGGTCAAGTGGGGTCAAAAACTAGGTCACGGGGTCAAATCTAAGAAAAACCTTGTCGACACTCTAGAGGCCATATTTTTGGCCAAATCAACCTTAAAATTGGTCTGAATGATTATCTTGATGAAATCCCGGACAAGTATGAAATTGGGTCAACTGGGGTCAAAATCTAGGTCAAGGGGTCAAATCTAGAAAAAACCTTGTGGACACTTTAGAGGCCATTTTTTAAGTCCAATCAACCTGAAAATTGGTCAGAATAATTATCTTGATAAAATCTCGGACAAGTTCGAAATTGGGTCAGGTGGGGTCAAAAACAAGGTCACGTGGTCAAATCTTAGAAAAACCTTGTGGACACTCTAGAGGCCATATTTTTAGCCCAATCAACCTGAAAATTGGTCAGAATGATTATCTTGATAAAATCTCGGACAAGTTCGAAATTGGGTCAAGTGGGGTCAAAAACTAGGTTACGGGGTCAAATCCTAGAAAAAACCTTGTGGACACTAGAGGCCATATTTTTGGCCCAATCAACCTGAAAATTGGTCAGAATGATTATCTTGATGAAATCTCGAACAAGTTTGGAATTGGGTCAAGTAGAGTCAAAAACTAGGTCACGGGGTCAAATCTTAGAAAAACCTTGTTGACACTCTAGAGGCAATATTCTTTGCCCAATCAACCTGAAAATTGGTCAGAATGATTATCTTGATGAAATCTCGGACAAGTATGGAATTGGGTCAAGTGGAGTCAAAAACTAGGTCATAGGGTCAAATCTTAGAAAAACATTTTAAGATTGTTAATTCAGGTGAGCGATTAAGGGCCACTATGGCCCTCTTGTCACTAATATCTCGCTTATTTTTAGATAGACAAATGAAATTTTAACAAATGATTGATATTGTCTTTTCTTATCAGAAAAACATAAACGTTGCCTAGACACTGTAGTGAAACCAATGGGCGTAATTTTATAACGTGGGGCTTGGTAGGGCATACTTTTCCGTAGGACATAGTTTAGTATGACCCGTTTTTTAAACGCCGTTAAAGGTGGACGTACATCGGTACCATCTTCTCCGTCCGTTACGATGTCGGTACGTCCCTCCTTCCGTAACTCCCAATCCTACGATTACACCTCCCCTTTCATTTATGGACCAATTAAGATGAAACTCTCACAATTTCTTATTGTCAACCGAACTTGAGCATGTTGTCCGGATTTCGTGAAATACTGCCATGTCAGAGAAAATGGAGCCTTCATGTTCAAATGTTCGAATGTCTTTTAGTCCACATCCTCAGAATGTTCCTAGTTATAGACACTTGGTACAGTCTTGCAGCGATGTGTTTGTAAGTATACAGATAACCAATAAGAAGTATCAAGAGATTATTCCAATGAGTACCTACAACATCGGGTTTGTGATATTATCATTGATGATACTTTGATCTAAAATCCAAAATATCCCCTAGACCTGTAATGGCCGTATGGCTGCCAATACGAATAAAAGGAGCAACAGAGGATTTGATTATCAAACGAAAACTAGAATATTTCACGGATTTCACTTCATCCATTTAAATGGGCTAGAGCAGCCGTTTTAGATCAACTGGTCGAAGGGCCTTTGGCATTGCTTGACATCTTCCTATTTCTAAATATTAATTCGAAATGCTATGATCATATTATTGTCAAAAAGGAAGCCTTTGCTAATATGCTTATTTTTGTTCAATGTCAGGGTCAGACTTTCAGCCCTTAACGTAAAAACAAGAAAAACGGGACCTTATTGTGGAAAATAAAATCTTGATTGAGCAATAAAGTCCATAAGAGAAATCGTTTCTCGTGAGTGTTTCACCGGCTGTAGGGCGACCAGAATCGCATAGAAATGTTTAACTAAACGGTTATTAAAAGCATGATCACACAGGGTTTTAGTATTCCATCAACCAAATTTGGCCCCAAGGCCTCAATGGCAAGGCTTACACAGGTCTTACCTAAAGGTTTAGGAGTTCTCTTTTAGCTATTCTCATCTGTTCGTGTAAATATTGAATTATTCCCTGGATTTATCATTATCTTAACAATGCATTGGATAGATATTTACCTTTTGGGATCAGCTTCAGAAAAGAATTGAAGACTGTTGACGGTTGAAAACCCTATTGGGGTCCTAGGGACTCACATCAGGTAGTTTTGACAGTACTTGCTACACGTAAAGGGGTCTCAGACTCACAAAATTTGCGACCCTTAAAAACCTGGTGACGATTGAAGCACTTCTTTTTTTCAAAGACTTTAAAAAACAAACCAGATGTGGCTTTCAAACGTGTTCTTAAACTAAAATGTTTAACCTTATCGTAAGAAATATTGACATGGGTAAGATTTTTTTTACCCGTCAAGCTATTGGACTTTAGTTTAAGAAGCGTTGCAAGCTAAAGCTTTAGCTTCAGATATTAGTTTGTTTACAGCATTGTTTCGAAATTTTAACTGAAGGAGTTAATATCGGCAAGCGATGAAGGAAAATACATGTGAATTAAGAAAAAACCCTAATGACAGTTACGTATGAATCCTTTTCAGGAAATCATTCAGTAAGGTTGAGCTTATTCATACCTTCATGGAACGAAAAGGCTTTTTATGCCCCCGATAGGGAGGCATCATAAATTTGACTTGTCCGTCCGTCCGTCTGTCCGTCCGTCCGTCTGTCCGTCCGTCCGTCATTCCGTCCAAAAACTTTAACATTGGCCATAACTTCTAAATCAAAGCGGTGTCGGGGGCATTGTCATCTTACAGTGACAGCTCTTGTTTCTTCATTGTTTTGTTTAATTGAATTACAGTAAAACGTGTATTTAGCAACCACTTACGGGACCACCAAAAACGATCGTCGAGAAAGGTCGCTTGGTACACGTTTTGTTAAAATTAGAAACATATTTTTTTCATTGAATGTTATTGTGAATTTCTCAATCATCATAAGTTGTCAAGATTAAATAGAATCGTCTCATTGAGACGATTTTAATGATCTTTAACAACATGGGTTTCATAAATAGTATTTTTCGACTAATAATGTCTACTTTTTAAAGAAATTTTGATTTAAAGAAGGGGGTTTTGTAAACGGTCGCTTAATAAAAATGGTCGCTTAATTTAGGAGGTTGCTCGAGCAAAATCTACTGTATATGATAATTTGCGGCCAATGGGTTACTTAATAATCGTAGTACTAAAATATTCTTAAGGAACTTATTTAATAGTTGCCTTTAGTCAGTGAGTTATTGATATATAGTCTAAAGTACATCTCTTAATCTTGATGTAAATTTTGAATATATCTATTGTTCTTTGGATCAACGACGAACGATATAAAACGAACACAATAGCCATTATTAGCACTTTAATAAATGTAGTCATTCATGTATAAGAGCGTAAAGGCTACGTCTTTGAGATGTTTAAAATATGGATAGACGTCATGTGTTTCGAAGAAAGCCTTATTTTGTTTTGTTTTTCCTAGTTAGTGTGATAGTATTCGCATATTCATGGTCTGGGATCAACATGTCGTCAAAGATTGGACTGTCAACCTATGTCTCCTTGTATAGGGATTGCCCTTGTTCAGAAAATAATGCCACGAGAAACAGAACCTTATCGTCGCATTATCGCGGACAAACATCTATTCCAAAGATCATTCATCAAATATGGAACGATGAAATAATTCCCGGGGAGTTTGTGAACAACGTAAAAAGTTTAGTTCGGGACAATCCGGCGCCAGATTGGAAATATTACTGGTGGACAAAAGATTCTGGGTTAAAACTCGTGAAGGACAAATTTCCTAATTTGTTACCAGTAATAAAAGGTAAAGCCGTCGTTCAGGATTACAAAAGGTTAAAACTATTTCCAAGTTATACCACGCTTGGCACTTTTCAAAAAAGTGGACGCAATCGCGTCAACGTGAACGAGAAAATTTGGCGTGATGTCATCCCAGTGGTCAAATTGAGTTGAAAAGGGCGAATGACGATACTACTCTATCGGAAATGGTCAGCACGTGTCTTAATTGTTCTTCTCTTTCAACTTATGTCCGTAAAATTTACTTAACGTTTGACGAGCTTTAATTACGCTTGTGGTCAAGTTTTTTCTCTGTCTCGTTACAAGACTGTGTTGTACGGAACACATTTATAGTTAAAATTTGTGTGGTGTCCGTGGTCTATAGGTAGATCGTCGGCCTCTTGACAAAAGGTCCTGAATTCGATTCCCGGGAGCGGCTATCGATCTTGGTTCTTTCATTGGCCAACACAATCTGCTCGAGTACTTTTGAACTTTCCAGGAAGCAGAATCGAGAGGGATTAACCTAAGTTGTAAGAACTTGTTTCCGAATCGATGTAAAATAAATAGGTTTAAACCAATTGTTTAATTTTCTTAACCACAGAGCTTTAAAGGTTAAATTCATTTGAGAAGAAACACAAGGTCGAACAAGTGTCGTATGTCGACTTTAAAAATAAAGAATTCGACATTTCCTGAAAAACACCAAAAATTACATGCCGTTTGAATGAAAAATGATATGTGCATGAGAAAGCGAATCACTACAAACATATTAGTACCTTAATTAATCAATTGATGTACATATGTAAAAGATATAGACAAAAGAAAAGCGGATACGTTCTTTTTTGCTGAGAATATATCTAGCATAACGCATTTTTATCTTGTATCAGCTTTTTGTCTGTGAGTGTATTAGGACGAAATTCCTCTAGAAATTTGTGCTAAACTGATTACAGGAATTCTGCATATATGTACTTCAATTTATGATAGAAGCAAAAGACTGAAATGAATGTTTATCCGGACTTGAAGATTAGTTAAAATTTTTGTTGTGCCAAGACTATGAATACATTAAGTGTAATAAAGAGACCGAATATGAAGTATTGGTATCTGACATCAACCAACATTGATGTCAGATAATTTTTCGTGTCTATTTCCCATATACCACGCTACTCGTTTTCTATCCTATACTTAACCTACATAGATGTCAAATAATTTTTCGAGTCGTGACGTGAATATCGTAACCACAGCTAAATTACGAACTTGTTACGTTGTAAGTTCGATATTGATCAATTAAGTTTTGTTTTATTAATTCGCTTATAGATTTTGTAAAATGATGATAATCGTTATACAAGTTATCTACCTAGTCGAAGGTCAGTGGGCATGGGTAACTAGTAGGAAATTTGTATTCTGAACGAATGAACAGATGATCCCCCAAAGACCAGTCCTGCGTTCGGTATGACAAAGCGTTAGGAACTGTTTGTAAATTAAACCCGCTTTACACGTGCACTTGTTTGCAAAGCGGGGTAATAGTTTGAAAACAGTTCGCACCGTTTTGTCATCCTGAAGACAAGGCTGCTTTATTCGTAATCCTATGATTCCACTGCCGGCATAGGTGATCGGGGGGAGGCGGTCAAGTGTGGTCGGTATCGTTCAAGCTTCCTACCTTAAAATTTGACATTTGGAAGATACTCATGTTCAATCGAAAAGAAACTTGGAAGCGGTCGGAAAGCGATCGTGTATATATCGAGTACAAGATCGAGCTGATCGTGAGTACATCGTGTAGAGATCGAGTACGGGTTGATCCGACCCGACCAGTACACGATCATGCTCGACCTGTATTCAAGTTAATACCGACCTCATTCGGAACATCTCTCGGGCTTTTCCGTTAAAGCCCCAGTCTGCGTTTAGAGAAAAGGAAAGCTCTTTTGTGAATATTCATCAAACATTGTTTTCTTGATTAATTCTTATGAAGGATGAGTTACATAAAAAAAAACCAAATCAATCGACAAACGGCGGCTATTTCGTGAAACGCGTAATCCTTCGTATAAAACATGTAAATGAAAGTTTGGTCACGTGAAATACGCCCACGTGCAGAAGCGGTAATGGAGCAGTATACAATTTGGAGTCCGAAATGTCGCGGGTCATAAATATTCATTAGGTTAGCCCTATATTTAGATCTTTAATCTTTTGCATTGCCGAATATTTGAATGACAAATTCAAGTTTATCTTTGAGAATAAAAGTCTAGTTTTTGTGTACATAGTCGTCTAAGATCATTGCCTTGCGTTTCGGAAATGTTTACAAACAAAGACAGGAACTTTAATTGAAAAGTACATCGGACGTAAGTGTAGTAATTTTGGGTCATTTTTTAGGTAATTCGGCTCCTGCTGGTACTTTGGTTAATACGCTTGAAGAAAATCACATTTTGTTAATTCTTTCCGATCGTCTTTGGAGATCTTGCGTTTTGTTATCAAATTATTATATGCCCTTTTGTATTCGTATGTTGATTTGGTTTTATGCAACGTCATCCTTAGCGGAATCGTTGATATTTGTGACGTCATATAAACCCACGTGCGAAATGACGCGCTTTCATGGCTGCGCTCATTTTTCTTCCCGAGGTCTATTCCGTAGAATTGCCGAGGGTTCCCGATTGTATCGGTCTCATCCCGATCAACTGGAACTTGTACACGACCGCACTCGATCGCTATTCAGAAGATCTGGAAGCGGTCGAATATCGACGGGATGTTTGAGTGGAAATCGGAAAGATGGATAACTATTTCAACCTTTCCACGTTGACATACATCGTTTTCAAAAAAAATTCTTCTGTTTAAGTCAAAGTTCAGAGAGCTACAACTAAACTGCAATCTTGAGTGCAGTATTTGACATTATGGGTACAAAATTGAATAGCGTACAGTTTCTGACGCGATTGTTATTCTTTATTTAAAAATGCCGGATTAAGTCCGGCGCTCATTTTGAAAGGAAACGCCCGTGATATCCCAATACTTCGTTGACAATTTACCTGTTTTAGATCATTCCTTTTCTTCTCAATTATCTTGACGAAACATGCGATTGGTTCTTAAATTGAGAAGTTTAATCGTCTAGCATCAGGCTAGTATGCAACGCATCTTTGTTTGATATAAACTTTGTTAGTATGATTTCGACGTATGATTAAAAGATGGATTGAGTATCTTTTAAATTTATGGTGTATGATACTAAAAACCTTATCACACTGTATGAATACGCGAAGCGGATTCATACACGAGTGTGATTAGGTTTTTAGTTTCATACATCAATGAATTTAATAGATACTCTCTCCATCTCTCATAGTTTAATACCATGAAGCAAATCTGAAATATTTTCTCCACAATAAGACGGTTTTCTAGCAGAAATACTTTTCGCGAAAGCATAAAAAATAGCTGCGTGAGGAATAAAACAAATTTTTCAGCCAATCAGAATGCATGAAACTTGATGGACACAACTAACATTAAATTATTTGCGTTGAACTCTCAGACACAATCGATTCGAAGTTCTAGAAAGGGGCAAGAATAATGTTTAATTTTACAATAAAGTAACAGAAATAAGACTTATATCACGTATGATAAAGGATTATACTGCAACAAGGGCGTAACTCTCATTACGCAAGTGCGTAAAAGAAATAAATATCTGTTGAAAAATATCGTTGGTGATTGATCAAAACATCGAAACTACAGCTTATTCAAGCTATGGTTACGATGTTTTGATTAATCACCAACGCTCAAATCATAAAAAGGGAGCGGACAGAGGGCATTCATCTTTTGTCATAGTTCACATTTCGCCTTTATCCTATATATTCTTTGGTTGTCACCTTCTGAGTGCGTTTAAATTTCAATGACCTGTATACGCATATCTGCAAGGTTAACTTAGGAAATAGTTCATTCGAATTTATTGCCATAAATTACTTAGTAGCTTGACGTCTTTTTTTTTCAGGTGTGTCCAACATCATGAGGTCAGATATTCTACGTTACCTGGTCATCTATGAGTATGGAGGTGTGTATTTTGACCTTGACACTGTCAGTGTGAAATCACTCAACAATTTTGTGGAATCTCACCATTGTTCGTTGGCCCTGGAACCCGGAGAACATTACTTTGCTGGTAAAGGACGAGATTTCCTCCTTACTAATGCTGCCTTGTTATGTGTAAGAAGGCATTCATTTTTTGCGAATCTTTTGTTGAAGATTTACAAGGTTCAAAAGACATGTAAGAATGCCTTTGAATGCACCGGACCAATTATGTTGTCAGCGTTTTATAAGGAGTTTAACAAAACTGACATATATGTAGATGACATTCCAGAAGTCCAAAAGTCAGAAGTTTTTCAAGATGTCTACGATGACCTTTTTCAAAGAAAACGCCTAGACCAAAACTGCTACAAAAATCCAAAGTTACTACCTTATCAAAAGCATATCTGTTCTAACTGGATAGCCAGAGGAAAGGAGAAAAGAAATCTGAGTGAACTTGCGATTACATACCATACATGGTTTCACATTGAAAATAAAAAACTAAAACTTTTAAATGAAAATCATATTAAGAAAGTAATTCCAAATGCGCAAATATATGGCTTTGACTTTTAATGTGTGTAGTTTGTGTCTGGTTTGATCTCTCATATACTTCTTGATAAACCAAATATATATAGTCCTAATAGTCTCACAGATACTACAGACAGGTATTATCTGAGCAGATTATTGATGAAATCATGCACTTATTCAAGCAAGCATTAAACTTGCCATGTAATTTCACAAAAGTTGAATTATTACATAGAATATCTCTGGCCACTCGAAATTGAAAGTGTCCGTCAAAATGGCAGCCATTTGCATTATTACATGTTAAAGGGTACCGGAAAGCGGTAATATATAGTGTGTTACTGGCTTAATTTCACTTCAATTATTGGACAGATTGAAAATAATATTAGCAATCATCGGCGACATTAACGAGCATTGCAAACTATCTAGTTTCACAATTAGACATGTTCTTTACTGTCTCTGACAATTGGAAGTTTTGGGTCATCAACTATTTCCTGACTGATCTATAGATACATCCTTTAAGTATCTTAAACACGATTGTTTACAACCAATGCGCCCGCTTATAAATTCAGGATGAGTGACACATGATTGGAGAGAATTCGGATAGCTGTTCTCATTTTTTGTCCCTTTTAAGTATCTTTAACACGAATGTTTACTACAGTTAAAAACATCGTGAAATTGACACTCATTCCGATCAAAAGCATTCTCAATCCTTCACTCAGCGCTCCATTCATTCATTCCAAACACCCGCTCAAACCGATCAAAAACGCTCCGAAATCATTAGAAAAAATAGTTCATGACTTTCAACAATAAATTTAAATTTATTCTACGATTTTGTTAGCTGGTGTGGGCTTTAAGTGTACGTATGTTCCACGAAGACGTACAAACAGAAAAGTACGTATATTTTATTAAAGGGGGGGGGTAATTAATATTGCTAATTTTCTTCATCCTGAACAAAATTTGCGATATTGGATTACCTCCAATTAAATTCACTCAAAACTCGCTCGAACACTCATTCAATTTCATTCCAAAATAATTCCAAAATCATTCATCCTGTCAATTTCACGATGTTGTTAACTGTTGCCTCGAATGCGCGATCTTCTGCACAGACCCCGATGAAACCCAATGCACGCGCTTTTAAATTCAGGACGAGCGTTATCGGATTTGGAGGGAATTCGAATCGTTGTTCTCATCTATTTTTTTCCTTTTCTTTGAGAACATTTTTCTTTGTGTAATTCCAAAACTGTTCGGTTCCTACAGTACATTGTGGGTAATGGCAAAATAGAGCTATGCTCTCGGTTTGCTTACCCGTTGCTCTCCAAAAACCTGAAAAAAAACTTATTCCATTGATAGCTCTGGTTGTTATATGTTTGAAATATTATCCTTCATTCTGTTACTGTACTTCTCTGTCACTCATTTGATTTTTTTGAAAAGCATGCTAATATATATATATATATATATATATATATATATATATATATATATATATATATATATATATATATATATATATATATATATATATATATATATATATATATATATATATATATATATATATATATATATATATATAATTTATAGGCTAATGAATGTTCCTCGACTTTTGAAAAAATGTTTTGTTTATTTTTTTTATTCGTTTTTTTTTCTTTTCCTTTTTCATTCTTTTTCCTAATGAGGGTATTAGCCTTTACATGATGAGTATCTAAATGATATTCTTAGTAACCCAGGTATATTTTCATATCAATATTAAGCTCTTTAATACTGACTTTCAAGTTGGCGGAATAATATTTGAAAAATTACAACAGTCCTTTAATTTTTACTCTTCCTTTCTCTCTATGACCAAATATTGGGAAATTTCTATTGAAGAGTAAGATAAGTGTATACGTAGTACTAATTTCTGTAAGTCAGATGAGTGATCATAACGCTCTTGTTTGGATTCTTCTGTCGCACAGAGGAAAATTACTTGATTTATTTCATAGGCACCTGTTATACGGTAAAAACAAAGATGAACAGACACATGTAAATGCTAAAAAGTGTAAAATTAATTTCTGTAATTATAAAAGGCTTTTTGTCGACATAAAAATTTGTAACGTTATTATATTCCTGCATAACTTCATCTATAGTGGAACCATTAGGTGTAATTGGGAAAAAATCGTTTATGATCAAATTTTCTTTATCTCCCTTTGGTCACGAAATATAGGTAAGATAATATCAGCCCTGTATTCAGGGTAACAAAACAATACAAACTGTTTGCCATTTATACACCGCTTTGCACGTACAGAGAGGGATATAGTTAGCAAACAATTTTCGCCGTTTTATTATCTGAACTCCGGGCATGATACGCCATAGACATCTGTATGACAACGGTTCGTTTGAATGGGGGTTTTACACCGCTTTCAACAATCTTTCAGTTATATCGCGGCGGTTGGAGCACTCAACTGTGGTTTCCTGGTATTTATCACACCAATATTACCAATACATCCTTTTCTAGCCTCAAGATACTATCCCACATAGGTCTACAATTAATTGGTGGGAGACTTATAGTCGGAAAGAATGAGTGCTTCCGTCGGGGATCGAACCCGGGACCTCTATTTGACACGCTACCAACTGCGCTATGACGACGGCCTGTAGGACAACGGAATGTCTGCTAGTTAACATTTATCAACAAAAATCTGCAAAACGATTTACAAACACTACTTTTCAACAATATTGAAGTAAATTTTATGTAATAGATTAAGAAATCAAATTGTGAGCTATGATTTACTATCTCATGTCATAACAAGGTACTCACAGCACAGGGTTAATTTGAAACTAAGTCTTGTACAAATTATAATCTTTTTAGTAGAATACTAAATGTCAAAGCAAAAAACAAAAAGAAATGAAAGCTCCAGGCTAATGGTTTAGGAGGAGCTGTAGACGTCGAAAGGATTTCTATGCTTAATTGCTTTGATTTAAATAGAGAAAGTTTTTTCTTTTTTGAATTCTAAGTATTTGTTAAAACTTTCTCCTGGTTTCTTGGCAACTAGAGTTATCTGCGGGTTTTCTTACAGTATTGAAGTTCCGTTTAGTTTTGGAGGTGTCTATTTCTATTTAAGATCAAAAGCCTGAAACCCCTAGCCAAACTAAACCCGGTTTGATTCCGATTTCGAATTTTTCAAACTCCGTCGAATTTGGCGTCAAATTGGGATGAAAAGAAAATCGATGAAATTTTTCAACTAAGGCATTTTTCCCGATTTTGAAGATCGTGCCGAAATCAGCGTGGCCCGGTGTATGTCGTCGTAGAAAGCAAATCGGCGTCATTCGGGGATCGATTCCACTTTCCTGCTTTGCAGACGAAACCCGCATAACACCGACGAGATACGCGACGAGCAGATCAAGCCACGCTGTCCTACACAGATGAACGCCGAACTGATGCGATATTATACCGTAGTACTATAGTAGAGTCGCTTAGGTAAAAATCTTGACAAGTTGGACGAAAATGCCATTTTTTGTTTATGGTTAAAGGATCGATAAGCAATATTTTTCACTGGGGGTGCCCGGATTTAAAGACCTATGTGACTAAAAATCGTTGGTTAAATTTTCGGATAATGTGCTATCCGAATACTGTTCCTTTTAAAACGAAAAAAGTCCGTTTATATCAAACTCCTGTATATTTTTTTGCCGTTAAACTATATCTACAATTAGAATGTATTAAATTTTAAATCTTAAAGCATAAAAAATGAAAATGATTGTTAAATATACAGTTTTACGACCAAAGTATCATTTTTGTATTTTCGGCATTTCAACATTTTAGGGTCGCTAATTCAAAAGATTCTTGCTTGCGAAGTTGCAAAAAGTTAGCCGTGATTCGTAGATAATACTATCAGCGCGAATTCGAAATGGGAGTGCCCGATTTTACAAGCTTTAAAATCTTGGATTCGGTGATCAAATATTCGGATAAATTGCTATCCTAATACCTTTCCTTTTGAAAATTTCAATTTATTTCCTAAAGACAATACTCAGAATATAGTTGTATAACCGACAGACAGGAAAGCAATAACAAGGATTAAAATTATTAAGATATCTGCATAACATCTTGTTAGCCTATGTAATGAAAATCTAATGATTTCAATAATCTTGCTTCGTGGGCTAATTGTTGATTTATGATACCTGAAGGGTATAACTAAATTGATCATCAAGCCGACACAATTGTTTACATGTATTGCGTATATGTGACTTGAAACTACGACTAGTTCATTTTCGTGGGGATTCGATCCCGGGACCTCTACAAAGCGAGTGCTCTACCACGTCGCTATAAAAGCTAGCTTGTACGGCAAGGCATTACAAACATCCCTTATACTCAACCCGGCTACATTTTTTTCTGTATTTTAACATGTCTTGTCTTACGACAATTTTTCATAACAATATTGTGTCAGCGGGGATTGATGTGGGGGTTGATTCACCGGGTCTTTTTCTGTATCCGCGCGTCTTTTCCTGCTTAAGGTATTTTGGGCCTCCATAGGTACTGATATTGGTAACTGGCTTGCGGTTATTGGCTTATATCACGCAAGTAGGCATGGACTTAGACTACTGATCCATCGTGAAGTAAATCCGTTATTGAATCTTTTCTACATTTTGGATATGCTTACAAAATACTTATAAGTCTGAAAGGTTTCGTTATTTGGGAATCTTTTCTTTGCTTCTGTGAGTTTATTACATTGTTGTTACTTATACTCGCAGGAGATATAGAATCTAATCCGGGCCCTCAAACAGATAATAGTAGTATATCCTTCATGCATCTTAACACTCGCAGTATTCGTGATTAATTAGCTTATATTAGTGACCTTCTTTTAGACTTCGATATATTGTGCTTCACCGAGACCCATCTAGAAGAAACCGTGTCCTTGAAAGACTTACAAATAGAAAATCACGATTCGGTGACTTAAATCAGAAAAAATGCCACAATTTAGTAACAGAGTTATTTTCTTTTCGAAATCTATAAAATAAAAATTCTGTAAGATAAGTCTAGGTAATATTGATTCACCCTCGTATTATATGCAATTCGGCTTCTGGCGGTACTTTTGTCAATACCCTTGAAGAATAACAAATTCCTTTTATGTTTTACGATAATCGATGGAGATCCTTTTAGCCTGTTACGATTTGATATTCCCAGTTTTAATCTTCTGTTCACTTTGTTTTTCTCAACGTCATCTTTCGTAATGTGCGTCATATATATCCACATGCGATATGACGCACTCCCATGACAGTGCCCTTATTATTCCCGAGGTCTATACCGTAGAATCGCAGAGGGTTCTCGATTGCCCTTATAATCCTCTATTTCAGTATTTTTCGCGACTCGCCGCAGTTACCCGATTGTCTGTTTACGTTTGATAGCTTCGTACGTCTGCAACTCCCGGTATCTGAGCGTCTTAGGAAAGCACCAACCAGGCGAGACCATTGCGTATGCAAATGTCCCGTTTTTTATGAAGACTTATACTCTATTTACGTTGACACCCACTAGGAAGTTAGACATAGTTTGTACCTAGTTTAACCCAAAGGGGTTATAGAGAAGGCCAGCAAGGATATTATTTTACAGATAATTTAAAATGTAATAAACGGACCGATCCTAAACCAAATTGTATTCGGTTTAACCTTATAATGAATGTGTACATTGAAATCATGGCACTCCAGAGAAAGGATATATTCTTTTTATTAACGACGGTTTTAATCTTTTATACATTATTCGGATTAAGAAACGATATCGAAATCATGAAAAATGTAAATAATAATACGTTTCGTCCAAGATCAAGATCTAAACAGAATAATACAAATTCTAGAATACCAATTGTGAACAGTCACCGCGGACAAACGTCTATCCCGAAGATCATTCATCAAATATGGAACGATGAAATAATTCCCGGGGAGTTTGTGAACAACGTAAAAAGTTTAGTTCGGGACAATCCGGCACCAGATTGGAAATATTATTGGTGGACAAAAGAATCCGGATTACAGTTGATGAAAGATAAATTTCCGAATTTACTGGGAATCGTTGATGGTATGCTTTTACTCCTCTTTTTAGCTCTACTAGACCATTCGGAACATCGCTCGGACTTTTCCGTAAACTGGAAAGTACCTCGGACGTAAGTGTAGTAATTTTTGGACATTTTTAGGTAATTCGGTTTCTTGAGGTACTTCGGTTATTTAATACGCGTGAAGAAAATCACAATTTGTCAATTCTTTTCGATCATCTGTCCAGAAATTTCGGGCATATTATAATTTGATAACAAAACGCAGTAACATACTGCGTTTTGTTATTGAATTATAGATATGGCCACTTTTACTCTTTCCTTGGTTTTGTAAATATGCATCGTCATCCTTCGAAGGATCATTGATGTTTGTGACGTCATATAAACCCACGTACGAACTGACGCGCTTTCATGGCAGCGCCCGTATTATTCCCGAGGTCAATTCCGTAGAATCGCCGAGGGTTCCCGATTGCTACTAGACTTTACTTTTCTCTCCCGTGACGTTATTGTCAATTTCTCGTCTGGTGTATCCGTGTGTCCATGCTTTTGTCCGTCCATCAGTTATCCTTTTCTTTAAACATTTCTGAAACCATGATCAGAATCAAACCAAATTGCACATGAGTGATATTTTGGACATGATCCCTCATATTGGGTCGTTTTACAAACTTGGGTCCTATGGGCCTTGCAGTGACTTAAATTGCTCCATATAGTAAACTATGCAGAAAAAACTCTTCTTCTCTGAAGCAAATTTATTGTCAAATTTTGGTCATTTCTAGTTAGCACAATTCATACATTTATTGAATGAATCTCATGATACTTTAACAATATGTTGCTCATCATGTGACCTTGCACTCATTTGAGCTGTTTGTAAAGGTACCTTTAAGTAAATTTCCTCGTTTACACGAACCCCATTATGTCAATAGGTGATTTTGCTTGTAGCTTTCTCACAGTATTTTATTTTATCCTTCTATGTACCTGAACATTTTCTTGTAGTTTAAGACGAAGAATTTCTTCTTAATATAGGAATTATAGATCTGTGGTTTCTTGTTGTAAAGTCGTGTTTTAAGAGAGCAAGAAGAAATTTACCTCCCTGAACTAACTTCCCTTTTGGAGTAAAAATAATCTTCCTAGATTCTTAGTTCAGCCAAGTGCGAAACTGTCCTATCCTAGCCAGCCTACAATCAGTGACTAACCCTACTTTAGGGTTAGGGTTAGGTCGCCTGACTGACGGCCCTATCTAATTGCCAGGACATATTTGGAAGTTTAAGGGATCTTGTATTCGACATCTGCATTTTCTTGAAATTTTGGTTTTCGGTATGTCCAAATACGCGAGTCGTTTGAGAAAGATGCCAGACACTTTATGACAATTTTGGGTCCGTAATCTTGGTTTTCATTTGATTGCCAACGTTCCTAAATGATTAAAAATAAAAGGAAAATACATATTCGTTATGCAAAAAGGGTTTTAAAAAAAAAGCCTAAAGTTAGGTCATTATAATCATGAACCCATGACTTTAAATGAAAACAAACTGACGTCAAGAAAAAATGCATTGGTAAAAGTTTGGCATTTGTGGTAGGGATTTAATGAATCAAAATATTTGATCTACCATTCTCTAAATAACGCCATTGTTTGTTTATGTTTCTATGGTTGAGTTAGAATCATATTGTTAATTAACACGACATTTGAATACAGTTAAGAACATCATTAAATTGGCAATATGATTGGCTTTGGAATGATTTTGGAATGAAATTGAATGTGTGTGTGGAGCGAGTTATGATTGAAATTAGAGGGGAGTAATCAAATTTCACAAATTTTGTTCAGGATGAACTAAATTAGCGATATTTATTACCTCCCTTTAATAAAATATGCACAGAAATTCTGTTAATTGCTTCCTTTTTTCTTCAAGAACCAATCAGACGCTAACAATTTAAATGATGTCAGTGAAATCAAGACTTTTTCCATTTATATTTATTTTGAATGTAGCTGATGATTGTATGCGTTTTAGTCATTTGGAACGTTTTTGATCGATCTGAGTGAATGTTTGGAATGAGTGAATGGAGCGCCGAGTGAGTGATGTAGAATGGTTTTGATTGAGATGCATGTCAATTTCACGATGTAATTAACTGTACCATTGAAATGAGTGCAGTCGGTAACACAGCAATACTTATATTATTATATATTTGTTAAAATATGGAATTGTTGTGTGCAATAAAATGCGTTGTATTAAGTGTTTAGTATTAGCACAAGACACGGGTTCGAGTCTACCACGGTTGAGTTGTTTCTTTTTTTCGCGATAATCTGTTTTTCCATTTTCATAAATGCGCTTTTTCTTCCTTTTTAGAATATACCTCCTTAAAAAAGAGAGAAACCTTTCTTTATGAAAACTGTGCTGTTAAGCAAAGAACCTTGAACGCGAAAGTTCTGATTTGCTTTTATTGAAATTTGGCTTAAACCAGCTAGAAAAATAATTCGTTCGATCACCAATATTTGTTTCTATCAAGTACATGTACTTTAAAGTGAACGGCTTAGTAGATTTACATATGAGTTATTTGCAATTATGTCTCTATGTATAAAGTATGGAATTCCGATCTTCCATTGTCAGTTGTTAGAAACTAATCGATTCATATGTCATAGATACAAAGGATTTACGAAATCCCAGTCCTTTTCGAATAATAGTTTCAATAATTAACTTGTAATTAAGATATTTTTCAATACCCACACGGTTTTTGGATTACTCATTTATACAGATGACTGTATTTTGGGTGTGATTTGACCAGAACCTGACCTTTACGTTGTATACATAATGAGGCTCGTGAAATGCGATTCCGATGTTACATTGGCCACATTCGCCTAGTCATTTTAATGTTATAATCTTTGATTTTTCCCTGGCAGGACCGAACCTTTGTAACGGGAGCATTTAAAATTAAGGTTGATTGATTGATTTCAACATTATTTCAGTCATATCGCGGCGACTGGAGCACCTAAAAATAGATTCCTGGTATTTCTCATACCAGTACAACAACCACATCCTTTCCTAGTCTCCAGCTGCTATCCCACATAGGTATACGATTATAAATCCATTGGTGAGAGACAAATAGTCGGAAAGGATGAGTGCCACCGTCGGGGATCGAACCCGGGACCTCTATATTGACAGTCCTTCGCGCTACCAACTGCCTTTGGATGGCGGCTTTAAAGTTAAAGTGAATCAGTTTTTTTTACTTTTACTTTTATAGATAGTCGACATGCAGCGTTACATCTTAAGTGGATAACCCAAACATTCTTAACTTCAGCTTGAAGTTACGAGGATAGTTAATCCAACGATGAATCATGTTCACATTTGCTTACCACGATAACACTTTTGGCTTTAGGATACGGTTGCGGTAATTACCTACCGTCTTTTTAAAGAACCTAAAATATTTTAGACCACGCTTGAAGCAAATTGGCCAATCAGAAAACAGTATTTCAAAAGTATATATCACAGATACAACCCCGAGTGTTGTTTTTACAGATATACGGTGGTAGTGTGTCTTGCACGTGAATCTCGATAGATTTTGGGGACCGAGTCATTTCAAATGACGACGAACCTTTCATATAGCTCTTTTTTTCCTAAAGTATTTTGACGGTCGCAAAAGTGCAAAAGATCTGAAAATGGTATCGGAAATAGATTCATAAATAATTTCAGCATATTCAAACTTGATAAGAATAATATCACAGCGAGATTCAATCTTTTTCAGTATTTAGAGCTTTGGGTAAAAAATACAGATAATGGTAGAAAAGCGTGGTCTAAGTCAGATAGAAAATCTCGTGCCGCGGTATATGGGAAATAGACACTCGCTTACGCTCGTGTCTATTTCCATATACCACGGCTCTCGTTTTCTATCCTATACGTAAAGTAAACTAGCAAATTACGTCACAGCCTAGCCACGCCCTGTCAGGTGAATAATAATGAAGACTAATAATGAATACTTTTATTTTCGATAAAATCCAATTTACAACGCCAACACTCCTCTTTAGAGAAATTATACACGTGTACTCTTTCAAAAATTGCAAAGTATGAAACTAGATAAATACGTCGATACACAAGTTCGTGTGGAGACATTTAACAAATATCATCGTAAAAGTTAAAATTATGGTCAAAATCGGGTTTTCAGAATTTTTTGTTGAAGGAACATGATCTGTTTTTAATCTACTCCAGTCACAATGACCAGATTCAAGTCAAATCTTAGGAAAATAACAGAAATGAAAGTGCTGTAAAACGGGTATAAAGCAACCACTTACGGTACCATCAAAAATCGGTCGTTAAAGAGAATGCTCGCTTAGTGGACGTTTTGTTAAAAAAAAATAAAACATAAATTTCATTGAATATGTAGATAATTGCGAATTTCTCAATAATCCTATATTTTTTAAACTCAAAGTATCGTCTCATTTAAGACCAAAGGATTCTTTAACAATATATTCTAGAGCAATAATAACTAATTTTTAAGATGTTTTTATTTAAAGAAGGTGATTTTGAGAACGGTTGCTCAGATAGAATGCACGCTTAGATGACGTGGTCGCTCGAGCAACTCATTTGGACCTTTCGTATTTTCCATTTCTAAAAGCGCAAACGGGGAATCACTCTAAAGAAATTAAATAAGGTTGGGTCTAAAACGCTTAAAAGGCTCCCCGTCACATTTTTTTCTCCAGTTGTCTCCCAGATTGCACCATCCCTCCTTAACACCCAGTGAAACTCAAATCGTTTCTCTGCTTGATATCAGTATTTTCCTACGCAATGGCATTTTCGGTTTAGCAAGCAGTTTCAATCTGCCATTTTCTTGTCAAGTCACTTAGTTATTCTATAAGTAAATTTTATCAACTGATCTACTGCGTAGACTGGTCCCGCTGTCGTCTTCAAACTAAGTTCTACACGCTCATCATGTAGACTGGTTCCACTGTCCACTATCATAGTAGTTTACTATGAAAGTGGACAGTGCAGCCAGTCTACTCATCATGAAGAGGGATGGATTTGGGGTAGGACTAAATAACACACAAAAAATATTTACAGTGCCGTGTACCAAAAGGGCTTACATGAAAACAAACTGCAAAACGAGGTAAAATGACAAATTTATAACGAAGACAGGCATCTCTTTACTATTGTACGATTTCTCTCTCATGCTTGTTATTTTCAAACTTGACAACTTATCACAGGACGGGACCTATTCCATGAACTATACTGCGAAATATTTTTCGACCAAATTAAATTAATAATTGGGTTTGAAATATTTCTAATTATTTTCATTTTAGCAGAAATAGATTTTAGGACTTTAAAGGCATGTTTGATTTTAAAAAAAATATTTTTTTTAAGAAATGTTGGATCAATCTTAATCTAGATCCGGTTGGTCACGTGCTCAAATGAGATGCATGAATAAAAAGATTGATCAAGAGATCCAACCAACGAGATTATCAGACGCCCTTGATAAAGCAATATAATTTCTATGTCTGTATTCTATTTCAGGTTTGTCAGACATAATGAGGGCGGATATTCTACGTTACCTGGTCATCTATGAGTATGGGGGTGTGTATTTTGACCTTGACACTGTCAGTGTGAAATCTCTCAACAACTTTGTGGAATCTCACCATTGTTCTCTGGCACTCGAGCCACCAGAACATTACTTCCAGTGGGCTGCTCAAGGAAGCGATTTCTTTTTAACAAATGCTGCATTTTTATGCCTTCGAAAGCATCCCTTTTTCGCAAATCTAATGCTTCATATATATAGACTTCCAAAGACATGTACAAATGCATTTCTATGTACTGGGCCACCAATGTTGTCTTGGTTTTACAAGGAGTTTAATAAGACAGATGATTACTCGGGCGAGCTCCCCGACATTCAGCCATCAGAAGTGTTTCAAGATGTATATGATGACCGGTATCAAAGGAGACTTCTCGATCAAAACTGTTTTAACAATAATGAACTACTGTCTCACCAAGCCAAACTTTGTGCTAACTGGATAGCTAGAGGGAAGGAAAAAAGGAATCTCAGCGAGCATGCAATAACGTATCACACATGGTTTCATATCGGTAACAGAAAACTACAATTATCACAGGAAAATCATGTCAAAAAAGTTGTACCGCATGCAAGTATATACGGCAAAGACTTCTTTTTATTATGAAATATAGTTTGTGTTTTATATATAAAGGATATTGAATGAGTGGTCATGGAATACCGAATTTATCAAACGAGTCATCTATTAACAGATAAAAACGAGGCTGCGCCGAGTTTTTATCTGTTCATAGATGACGAGTTTAATAAATTCGGTATTTTATTAGCACAAATTTGATATTCTTTTTATAATATCACCCGAATTTTTTTTGAGAAAAATCGTAAAAATAAATTATGACGTCATTTTCGCGGTTACAAAATAGCGTTGCTATTCGTTCTGAGCTCATTTGCATAGTTATTCCACTAGTGTAATAACACCCGTGTAATATCAAAAATATTCAACGGGGTTATTTCACTCCCGCGACGTAGGTCATATTATAAGGTGGCATATTTCTGCCACGAGATACAAGATAGCAGTGTCATGCTAATTTAGATAATATCACGATCAGAAAAAGTTGCCAAGACATCTCGTAAGTCATTATTTTCTATAATACCATCGTGATAATTATACCTGGTATCTTTAATTTTTACTACAATAATACCAACTATTGTCATCAAGGTAAAGCTATCGCGAACAAAAACTGACATTTGCGCTGACTATATATTTAGAAAGCGGCTTATTAATTTTCATCCTTCAGCTTAAAGCTTTTCATGAATTATATAGAACAAAACAATGTCATCCGAATGAGTAGTCTACATGTATTTATAAAGTCGAAATGTCTATCACAATAACTTTATCTTGATCAAGTTAAATTTCATTGAATCTTTCTTTTATCATGATATTTTTAAAAGATTATCATGACATCGCTACCTCTTATCTCATAGCAGATATGTCACCATAGTTTTACCTTAGACTTTACCATCACTGAAATCTTTAATACCTCTCTATGTGGTTCTTGGTCTAGTGGTTAGAATGGTAGCTTTGAGGTCAGAAGGTCGCGGAATCAAACCCGACATGAACTTTTTATGCTGAAAACAATACTCCACGCTGTTCCTCTTTATCCAGGTATCCATTTAAGCAACCGACTTGCAATTCTATCACCGGGGATTGAAATCTTATGAACAAGCAGACTTTAAACTACAAAATAGAACCTTTTTAAACACCTTATAAAACGAGCTTTTGCAAATCACACAGACACGGGCTCAATCACATTCACAAATATGTGATTGTTGTATGATAATAACTTTTTTGTAACAGATGTATTGTAATCATGAAAATGGTATATATGTCTAATAAAATAGCCTTTTGAAAATAGAATGGATTATGAAACACTCCACATTTCTTAATTTTCTTTATTTCAAATGTATTCAGTATACAAACTAGTATTTTTTCTCCTCAATGATTTTAACCTATCCGGGACATTTCCAACAATTACAGGAGTGCATGCTGAAAAGACAGGGAGCTGCCTGGAGAGCCTCATAAAAACTCTAAAAATATGTGACCCGTCACGCGAAAAGGGGTCCTCTGTAGTGCGTAAAGTGTCTATCCTAGTTAGACTGCGCGGACTGCGCAGACTGACTAGGGTCGACAGAGCCCCAGACGACCAAGCTATAAAAGTAGATAGCGGTGGTTAAAATACATTGTCCATTACTCTATGTGCATGATAAGATCTGAAATGAGTTAGGACCATGGTGGAAATAAGAGTCTTTCGACCCTATATCGTGTTATCCTCGAGTAAAAAAATAAACAAAATACAAAGGCTTTGTAATAAGTGCTAGTGAACATCCCTGACCTAACAGTACGGATGCAGAGACTTATCCGAATCCTAATGTTATCATTGACGTAGGCAGCTGTACGCATAAACGCAGCTGCGAACATATCGTGACGTCGAAAACATAGGGGAAAACATTATCTAAGGGAGGGAGGGAGGGAGGGAGGGAGGGATGGATGGATGGATGGATGGATGGATGGATGGATGGATGGATGGATGGATGGATGGATGGATGGATGGATGGATGGATGGATGGATGGATGGATGGATGGGATGGGATGGATGTGTTATAGAAGTTATGCTTCCCCTCTATCAACCTTCCCCAGCCTGTGCTTTGAACTTCCCTCGATGCATTCGGCGTCTCCAGGCTCACACTTTTATTTCGGCAAGCTAAGCCCCTGGTTTTGCGCATATGACAATTTGCTCTGTCGCATGATACAATTCTCTGGCGGTTAAGTATCAAAAGTTCAGTAAATTACCACGGATTGGCGAATTTATAAATTGTTCGCTTAGGTAGCTGAGTAGCTGGTGGATAAGATAAAATGTTGTGGTTGAATTAGTGTTGCAAACGACAGGAAGTCATGGGTAGATATAACAACCGCTGCGATATGTGTGTAGCACTGCTGACTGCGGCACAGGTATCCAAAACGGGTTAGGGTAGTGTCATTTTACCAAAAATTAACCACAAAAAATTATAATACTAACTTTTTTATCACAATGTATAATAAAGACAAGGTTCCGAACTACCCTCTTTTATGCAGAAAATCTGGTGGGCCGAGATCGCGCAACTCAACTTTACACCTATAAACCTAGGTTAAATACAACGCTCTACTTAAATCACTGATTGCATTCTATAGAAAAACAATTTTTCCTGTCACTGATGGTCTAATTATTTTCAGAAACGCAAACAATTCAGTTCACAATTACTTTTCAATTTGGAATCTGGAAGAAAGCATTTCTGCAACGGCCATTTTTGTTTATGGGCTTTCGACCAATCAGATAGCCTGTTACAATTAAAACTGTAGAGTCAGGCTATCTGATTGCTCGAAAGGTTATAAACAAAAATGGCCGTTGCAGAATTGTTTGTAGTTAGGATTTATTCGCCGGACATGTTTGGCTCTCACTAGGCTTCTTTACCATTAAGGAAATGAATATTTTAAGAGATGAAGAGAGTATTTGTTGATTTTATTGAGATATGAAACTTAAAACCTAATCACACTGTATGAGTGTAATTAGAAATTTAGTTTCATAACTCTACGAATTCAACATATTCTTTCTTCATATCTTATAATTTGATATCATGAAGCAAAGATAGTGATCTGTCAGTTACGAAACAGATTTCTTACGGGACTACTTTTTTTTCGGAATCTTACATAACAACTGCGTACTCAAAATTGTCTTATTTAAGTAGAAACTGTATGTTGTGATGTCATTTGTAAACGGCGTTATATGTTACATATGTAAAAAAAAATAGCAACAAAATTCAAAAATTGAAGGCGGGAAATTAGGGATTTGTTGTATGAGGAGGATCTTTTAAAAGGATGCTGATAGACGACTTTGTCGTCAATAACTTTTTCCGCCTTCCCTGCTTCAAACCAAATTCGCGTATTACAGTTAAGAAAATCGTGAAATTGACAAGGTGAATGATTTTTTAATGATTTTGGAATGAAATTGAATGAGTCTGTGGAGCGTGTTTTGAGTGAAATTAATGGGAGGTAGTCCTTTATCGCAAATTTTGTTCAGGGTGAACTAAATTAGCGATATTGATTACCTCTCTCTGATGAAATATGCAAACAAGTTCTGTATATAGCTTCCTATTTCTTCAAAAACCTATGAGAAGCTAACGATTTGAATTACGAATGTCAGTGAAATCCCCAATTTTCTTTATCAAAAATTATTTTAAATGACGTTATTTATTATATATTTTTTCAATTGGTTTGAACGTTTTAGAATGTTTTGAGTGAGTGTTTGGAATGAATGAATGGAGCTCTTAGTGAGCTATTTAGAATGGTTTTGATTGAGGTGAATTTCAATTTCACGATGTAATTAACTGTAACAGATGTATTGCCGATTTTCTGAAATGGTTGTGCTCTGTGATTCTCTGTGGTGACTTAGGTAGGTATAGTTATTATTTCTTTATCTCAGATTTCAGGAAGTCTTACGTCAAGGGTAAAATAAACCTTTATATTGACATGTAAACTAATACTTATTGGACTTTAAACACAAACGAAGCTTTCTTTAATAGATGAGTCATTCTTTTATTACTCTAATCCCACCATAGAGTCGGTTGTATAGGACACCGTCCGGTTATCACGAACACAATTGAGTTATTGCCGCTGAGTGGCAGTGGGTATTTATTGACAATTTTTTAACAGTCTAAGAGTGTTACTTTCCAAACCATCTCTAGGATATTGGTAAAAGTAATAATATACTTGGTTCAGATGCAATTTTTAAAACGAGACACGATTGCTTTTCTCCAGAAAACGCCTCGTAGTTGCATTTTAGGGGTAACTTCACTTTCTAGGAACAATTTCTACTTTTCTATGCAGTTCTGGGGAAAGAGAAACATACGATTTTTTTAAATAGTAACTATCCTACAATTGAGCGAAATTTTGTTTGAGATTAGCTGATGTAAGCAAGTCAAGAATAAAAATGTTATTAAGCGAGCAAAAGCTATCACGTTTTTATTCTTGAACAAATTAAGATAAGCATAATACAAACAAAGTAACTGTTGATAATATTTACTTTTTCTCACACAATCAAGTTTTCTATTCTTTTAAATTGATTGGCTTAGAGTTAAACATATTTTTACCATGCTTTGAGTATTTGATAAATTCTTAAGACTTAACTACAGGAGTGGGTATTCGGAATTCTCACGAGTAGGACAAGTGAATATTCAATCCGGAACCTTCGACGATTCTACGGAAAAGACATCGGAAATAATACGGGTGCAGCCATGAAACGCGTCATTTCGCAAGTGGGTTTATATGACGTCACAAACATCAACGATCCCGCTTAGGATGACGCTGCATGAAACAAAATCAACGAAGGAATAAAAGTTGACTTATTATTATTTGATAACAAAACGAAGTGTTTTACTGCGATATGTCATCAAATTATGATAGGCTCAAAAGATCTCCTAAGACGATCGGAAAGAATTAACAAAATATTATTTTTCTTCAAGCGTATTAACCGAAGAACCATCAGGAGCCGAATAACCTGAAAAATGGCCCGAAATTACTACTCCGTCCGGGGTACTTTTCAGTTTACGGAAAAGTCACATTCGTAAGCTTTCTAACTCAAGGCGACAGCTTCGAAATCGAGCTTCTATCTCAAATCAAAAGAGGCGTTCACAAACAATAAATCAAATATACAAGAAAAAATTTTGATTCACGGCATCAAAGTAGCTGGCAATCTTTTGGTTTACATCAATTCAATATGTTTGCACGGTGTTCACTATAATACTGTGACCGTAACCACAAAAAAATTATCTTTGTGAAGGTTTAATATTTTGAGTAAATTGTCTATTGAAACATTCACGTTCACGGTAAAAGACATTGACTTTTAATCGTAATTGTTAAAAGGAATCTTCATCATATCGGAATATGTGTCCAAATATACAAATGAACCGGAAAAAAGTCATATTTTTAAGTTTATCCTTGATAATTTACAATGACCGTGATGGATGAACTTTACTGTGTATTGATGAGATCGAACTTCATGACAAATACATGTATAAGCATTGTCACTATATTAGTGCTGAACTTGCAGAAAATGTTAAGTTTTTACATCAAATTTTCGCAGACAGACGGACGGAAAGTCAGACGGACAGCGGAAAAACACCATTCCCCTTATCTATCGATGCGCGCGTATAACATGATAACAAAACATCTAAGACTGTACTGGTGAATGTACAAGTATTTTGAAGCCTAACCCAGATAGCTCAGCGGTATTGCATAGAGCTAGTAATGATGGGATCATGAGTTTGAACCCCTACTCGGCCCAACTATTTTCCTACATTTGACACCAAGTTTCTGTCTCCTATGCAGACAATGTGAAATGAGCAGCATGTAGCTAAGATGAAATCTAAGTGGATAAAGGAGTATGATATGACTCAACGCTTTGGGTGATACTATAGATCCGCAAGCAAGAGTGAGGTTCAAGAAACCGTTTTCTCCTATCATTTCAATGTGAAATTGATCTTTGATCACTCCGTTGATCCTTGGGTTTGCCATGAAAACAGTTGAGCTTATGATACACAGATGACATCATTTATTTTACCGCCGTTTTGATTAAAAAATCTCAGTATAAGGGCAACTTAAGGTAGTGGACCCGTAATAGTTCCACGTTTTCCGAAGTAAAGATCTTTCACAATGTCAACCGAGGTTTCCTAATGAATTTCAATTAGAAACCTCGGTCAACATTGTGAAAGATCATGAGGTCCGAAATGTTGCGGAACTATTACGAGTCAACTACCGTTATAGTTCTAGGTTCAGCTGTAGTATTGAAATGGATGTTTTCCAATTTTATTATACCCCTCGCCTACGAAGTAGAGGGGGTATATTGGTTTCACCATGTCTGTCTGTCTGTCCATCGGTCAGTCCGTCCGTAGACTTTTTCGTTTCCGGACTATAACTCAAGAATCAAGTGACCTACAATCATGAAATATCATACAAATGTTGCTTATGACCCAAGAATATGCCCTTTTGTTTTTGGATCACAAAGGTTAAGGTCACAGTCAGCCTTTTTTCAATTTTCATTTCAGGACTCTTACTCAAGAACCAAGTGACCTACAATCATAAAACCTCATGCAAATATTTCTCATGACCCAAGGAAGTGCCCTTTTGTTTTGGGGTCGCATAGGTCAAAGGTCAAGGTCACTGTCAATTTTTGTTCCATCTTCGTTTCCGGGCTCTAATTCAAAAAGCAAGCGACCTAGAATCATAAAAGTTCATGCAAATGCTGCTTATGACCTCAATGTTTATTACAAACAAATCATGCACTAATAGCACTTGCATTTCGACGAAGTGCGTGTGGGGGGTATTGGTTTGCGACAGTTCTAAATTCAAATTTTATATTTCATAAATGAATAGGCTTGCCGTGTTTGGTGTGAAGAGTCTTGGCCAGCAATTTTTCATTTTCCCATATTCCTTTTATTAAGGACATATGTATCTCCAATTGCATTTGGCCTATTGAGTTAGAAATTTTATAATGCAGGTTTATCCATAAATGTCAAAGATATTGACAAACGCACATACATAAACATACCAAGTATATCATGGATAGTTATAACTTAACAAATTAGCATATTCATAAATTCACACAATTTTATTTTATGATAAATTGAAGATTTATCAAAAAGCGTTATTTTAACAAAATTTACAACAAAAAAAAGAACAAATCCCCTTTTTTCCGAAATTAGTTCCAAGTTTAATGCTTAATTGCTGTAATTGGATAATATTATGTTTCTTTAGAGAAAGAAGCATAGCATTTGCCCAATTATTTACTGCAATGGTGAAAAATATTATGCAAATGCAGTATATAACACACAATTGTAAGAGGCAGATATGATATTTGCCCAATCCACCATAAGCTTCACAAACATGTAATCAACTTTTATTTGATCTGACAAGAAGATAATTATATTCTGTTACATTGAAACTGCGTGATATAAACCTTAACAACATTTATGTTTATTGACTGTGAATAGCACGCTTTTTTCACTGTAAAAGATTAGATGACTTTCGGAAAACATATCTCTTCAATTGGTATAGAAATAGAACATCTTTACATGATTTCTATAATCTTATTAGCTCTACAGATTATAACACCATCAGAAAAATGTGTATCTACACGTATCATGTACTTGATAATAACGTCATTACTGTATAAAGGCTTCAATATTTGTAATGTATTATGATATATATATATATTGGGCCGGAGGCCTATACTCTAAATAAAAAAAATAGTCGTAGTTGTAGTTGCTTTGACCAATGAAATAATACCTATAAGGTTACATGTCCTGCCTATTGAAGGCAATGAAACACTGAATGTTTTATGCCAAATAAAGAATTTTGACTTGAAAAAAAAAGGTTACTTAACCTTGACAATAAATGTCTGTGACAAATCTATTCACAAACATGTATAATTATAATCCTGATTGATCAGGCTACGCCTTGTCATTGTCACGTGATATTTATGGTTCACCAGCCAGCAATGCATTCTGGGCTAGTTGGTTTGTTGTCGCCATTTGAAAATAAACCGGTCCGTCTGTCTATTGTAAAATGGACCGATGGCCATTTTAAAATCATTGGTAGGGTTATAACAGTCACGTGATAGGCCAAAAATAGAGGGACTATGAATTTTGTTGAATTATACATTAATTGTAAAATCTTATTTTAAAGGAAAAATCGTATTTTAATGCTCAATAATTATTATCATTAATCTGTCTTAGAAAGGCAATCATTATGTCAAGTCTGCGTTATAGTGTTTTTCAATGTTTTAATAAATAAGACGGCGAAGCTTTACAATGGTTTATCTCGAATTCCCCAAAGTCATATAAAACGCATTCATACTGGTGGCCGGCCGGCTACCAATTATCCATTTACATATCAAAACTGATATCTAATCAAAACCATTTTTGGATTTAAGCGGGCGTACAATTTGTAGACGTATCTTTTGTTTTTGAGCAAATTTTTTGACTATCTTGAGTTGAAAATCGACTTTGAAATAAAATGCATATACACATTGAAATACATGCAATCAAATTATCCAAAGTCAGATTTATTTTATACGTTTTTACCTTATTAAATATCTAGTTTTTCATTAAACGGCTTTTCCGAATTAAACAATACCGATTATTACCTCAAACCTGCATCTTGACAAACTATTCTACTGGTATGAAATCTTTTTGTGTCTTGAAATATAGACATACTATTGAATTGAAAGGAAAAATCGCAATTTTAATCTAGAAAAATAAATGGTGGTTATTTACTGCCTCGCGATACAGGGAAGTAATAGGAAGACATTTTGAAGACTATCGAGATTAAATTTAATCTTCCTATGGTTGCACATTTCTGTCACGAATTATAGATAGCAAAGTCATTTTTCAAATTATGATAGAACAAAATTTGATAAATTACCTCGAAAGTCATAGTTGTTTCTCAATAAAGCTACATGTATTGTTATATCTATCATGATTTAATGTATTTGGGATTTTTCCCTGCGATTCTGAACACAACCGACATCAAGATAAAACTATTGACAAACAAATACAGGCCAATAACTGACATTCGCAGTATCTTATTTAGACTGAAAATTTCTAATTTCGACCGTTATCCTAAAGCTCATGGTAATTCTTTCATTAACCAATATCTCTGAATGGTATTATCTACATATATAGTGGAATATCTATATGTCGAAATTCGGGGGACTCACCAAAAAACTTCGACGTATAGAAAGTTCGTTGGCATTCCTATCACAAAAAGATTAATTGGCAAACCAGTGCGATTTAAGACAGAAATATAAAACATTCTGTCGCTATTGTAATGAAAAAAACATATCCATGAAACTGTTTTATTGTGACAGGATCCCATTTATCTTGATACCGCTCTTTCGTATCTGCCATTGGAAACATGCCACCATATTTTATTGAGATAATTTTTACTTTCAAGATGTATAGAATTTATTGTGATATAACTATCTATATGATACAACTACCTCATATCTAGTGGCAGCTTAATGTCACCATACAATTCTTTTTCAAAACCGGTTTTAAAAATGGCAAAGTGAAATGTTCAAATTTTGAATGAGTTTCAATAGGTGATCGAAAGATCCCTGACCTATTTTTCTTCTTCTTAAATTAAATGGCAACAAAATTTTTCTCCTTGGCTTTGATATCTGATATGCAAATATTAAATATCTCTCTAATTATAATTCTTTCATTTCTCACTGATTTATTATCTGCATATATAGTTGTAAGTCCTTACAAAAATTATGGGGAAAAAACACAAAAAAACAGAGGCCTTCTTTAAAGTTAAAAGACTGGTTTAAAACTTAAATGTATTTCTAATTCACATTATTGTTGTTTTGTTGTTGTTGTTGTTGTTGTTTTTCCATTTTTTAAAAGGATTTTTGGGGAAACATAGGATACTTAGCATAATAGAGGAAAGAGAATGCATTGCCATACATGTAGTTATTTAGTTTCATTTAGCATGCTTTTAAAATGCCTACGGAGAAGTCCATCTTCGGGGCCTACGGGTAAAGCATTCCGTTAAGGACTCTTTATTTCCCACTCCAGTACGCTAGCTAAACGTCGTTTCTATGTAGATTTATTGTAGTTTAATTGTAAAGACTTTAATTAGCCAATGATATTGAGATTGACGCAATGCTATTCTTTATAAAAGAGTTTGAACGCCTGTTTTAGTGGGCTGCAGGATTTTCGAAATTTCGATTGGGAGATAATATTGTTTTAAAAGAATACAGCGAAAGTCTGGTACGAGATGCCAGATTGACAAGATTTTACGGACAGGTTTTCATAATTAACCAGATCTGAAAAACTCTACATAATGAAAATAGGCTAGCGAAAATGTGTCCGATGACATCAGCAATGAAGTAGATTGCTTGCTGATGTGCATTATTACACTCATTCTGAAAAGTAAAGGAGAACATACTATTTGGAGCAAATTGCATGTAATTTTTGCAAAAAAAATAATGTGCACATGCATGAAAAAAGGAGCAGAACAAATGAAATGAGATACGTTTACAAATGTGTTCCAATTCATATTTCCTAAAAAAACTGTTTGTCTTCAGTATATATACTGAGCAAAAACAAAAGTTTCCATCAAATAAAAAGTGTGATTTATTTAAAAGTACACGCAGTAAGTTCGTGAAAAATATCGCAATTTTTGCCCTGGACATTTGGAATAAAGTTGAAAATTCGATGTGATTTGATCGAGACGCAACCGAATTATTGGTGTAACCGTAGCCAGAGGGGTCGTTTACAAAAATAACAGACACTCAATTTAATTTCTAATTAATTTGATGACAATTCTTATGCTTGCCAAATGTAATGATAGGGTATAGGTAATCATAAGAGAAAAGGATAACTTGATACTTTCTGCCACTACCTATCAGCATTACGCGAAGTATTTAAAATATCTCAAATTTTCCAAATTCGGTCTGCACTCGTCTTTATCCAGAAAGATCATCCCAAACTTCTTTATTTCAGTTCTTAGCTAATATTTCAATAAAAATTATATGGCTACGTTACGCAAACGTTTGCTCATACTCATTGTAGAGACTCGTTTGAATCTCATTAAAAAAATGCTTTCTGAAAACCAGTTAAGACTTAAATAATAATTGCTTTACTTTTAAAGTTTAGCGCTTTAAAGGATCAACTCATTTATTGCGGTCCTTTCAAATATTGGATAAGAAGCGTGTAAGCAAACGCGTCAACGTGAATAAGCGACTTCGGCGTGACGTCTTCCCATTGGGCCTAACGATTTGAAAAGGGTGAATGACGAAACTGCTCTATCGGAAATGATCAGCATTCTTATCTTTCAACTTAAGCCCGTAAAATGTGCTCAACGTTTGTCGAGTTTATATAACGCCTGTTCGTAATTTTTCTGTGTCTCTTTTCAAAACTGTGTCTTACCTAACACAACTATTGTGTGATTTTCTTAGTCACAAAGCTTTGGGGGCTACAATCCTTTGAGAAGAATCACAAAATTATAGGCCTGACGTACGTCGACGTAGAAAACAATGAATTTGATATAAAGTCCATAACAGCAAAATTTCTTATCACTTGATTAAAAGATGATGTGTGGATGATAAAACAAAGCACTGCAATCAGATTGGAACCATTTTCCATAACTAGATCATACACATGTAAAAGATATTTGCAAATGAAAAGTGGATACTTTCTTTTTGTGCTGAGTATAAAATGGTCGCCCCTCCCTTTCATTTGTGCCTTCTTGTACATCTTCGATACTTGGCTACTTTATTTTTGTCCACGAAACAAAGATTGTTTGAATTTTCTCAGGCTGACAACCCCCTCCCCGTTGTCAAATACCTTAATTAACGTTTTGTGAATCCTATTTGATTGAAAACTACCAGAACTTGAATCAACCAAGTACACTGAAATAAACATCTAAACGACCACCTTGCATTTGCAAAATTTTAAGATAATATATGTAGTCATTTAATGAAGTATTTTTATTCGAAAGGCCGTACAATTTCGCGTTTTCTTAAAGAAGAATGTATTCGTGTTTTCGTCAGATGTGTCTAATGCAAACGGTAAAACACAAGAACCCTCATTCACGAAAGTCACAAAAGTTGCGCATTTTCGAAGAATTTCAAAATTTCGATCTAAGAAATACTCATAATTATTTGATAGTATTATTGACAAACTTCGATGTCTATTGTGTGCCAGATATCAGATAATTGAGGAAAACAACATTGTGGTTGTTTTGGATCCCACACAAGCATGAAATATCAACATTACCCTTGAAATCCCTTAGAACTCGTTGCTTTCTTCGCCTTTTTCAGTTCGATATTAATTTAACCTTCTCTCCGAATGATTTTTCTGATACAATTCAACAAAGATATGGGGTTTTTAAATATATTAGCTCAAGACTAATGCTAAAGAGTCACTTCCCATATACTATTCGTCTCAAAATATTCCTTAAATAATTTACGACATCTAGAGTTAATTCAATTTATACTTCATTAGTGTTATTTATGTTTTAGTTCGATTACGACGAAAGCTTAAGCTTATAGAAACGCTCTCGAACACTCAATCCTAATGTTTTCACGTTCCTGAGAGAGAGGCAGTGGTTTAAACCCAAGCTACCAAAATCTTACAGTATATTTTCGATCTGTAACGATGTAATTGTAAATGTGTATGTTTATTCTTACAATAAGTAGGGTTAACTGGGACTTGGTATTAGGGGTTTATCCATAAACACACCCTGGCGAACCACGAACCAGTTCATAGGTCGATTGCCTTTACCGCTTGGCTACCGAGCCAGTCATTTCAGTCATTTAGAGTATATTTAAGGGACTTCTTTGAATTTAACTTTGCTTCAACCGAATGGTACCTAAATTTGAATTAAAGATAATTGTAATGATTAATTAGAGAGGTCTGATACCTATTGACACTTTTTCCACTTTTCTTGGTTGCCATTACAATAAATAGATAAAAACACGAGCACCGCCTACGGGTGCAACGCTCGGCCGAATGGGCTGGAAAATGCAAAAGATCTAAGCCGAAAAGGGGCATAACTCGTACAAACAGCTTCCAAAGTTACCCCCTTGATAGTATGGATAGTTCTTGTGGTGGTGAACACACATGCTTAGTTTTATTGTGATATCTTAAATAACAACACAGATATGACCATGCTTAAAGTTTGTCACGTAAGCGCCTGCTTAAGCGCCGCCACCAACGCCAACGCGAATGACCCCAAGGTGTTCACAGTATTTCGAATTCTCCGAAAACAGCCGAGCTAATAAGGTTGTTGTTATAAGACAACTGCTGTCGAGCCAGCAAAAAAAAAAAAATACCATAGCCTTGGATAAGTCTAACTTTCAGATTTGAATTCAGGTTGTGACATTGACATTGATGCTATTCATAAATTTAGGAAATGAATTATGGACGAGCTGAATTTTCACAGTTGGCCTTGACATAGATAGATAGCACATCTTCTAATAATGGAGAACAATTGTGCCAAATTATTTTGAAAAAAATGTAGGATCTATGCTCCGGACGAGCTAAATTTAAACATTTGACCTCGACCCTTGATCTTGTGGCTATCTAATTTCTATTAAAAAAAGCCACATCTACAATTTGCCAAGCCATTTTAAAATCCATCGTAGGAGTGATTGTCCGGACGAAATCTAACGGATTGGGGGCGGATGGACGAAGGGATGGACAGACGGTCGCACTAACACACCCACACCGAATCGACATTGTAACAACCGTTTACCAACGTTGGTTGGACAAAATCAGCTTGGTATTCTATGCGTTTTATGATTAAATTTGGATTTACAAAGATGTGGTCGTCGCCTGGACGACGTTCGTCCTGACGCCAGACGCCACGGGTGATAACACAATACGCCACCCGGACGACGTTCGCCCTGACGCCAGACGCCATGGGTGATTACACAATACGCCGCGTCTTTCAACGGTTGTATTTTCATGAATATAATCTATACTATGGTTTATTTGAACTGATTTTGATCTTTTATGGAAAAATGCTTTATATCAACTACTGAAATATTTGATCAATTTGGGAAGGGGGGGGGTGAAGATATTTTATCACAATTTTTACTTGATACAGTTGAGTTTTCGAACCGAGTTGTCCTATTCCCAATTACCCCACTCTCCCCTACCCCCATCTCCGGTCCCACTGGACCCGATTTGATCCCGATTCAAAATTTGTAAAATCTCTATAAAATCGGCTTGCTTTGGGAGAGTCGTAGTGCTTTCTGACTGAAATCGGCTTCAAATCGATAAAAAATAATTAACAAGCAAATATTTTTTTCAGATTTCTAAAATCGTTCCAAAATCGGCGTAGCTCGGTGTGCGTCGTCGTTGTTCTAAGAAGGCAAATCGACGTTATTCGGGACCAGAATCGGCATGCCTGCTTCGGCGATGAAACCCGAATAACGCCGATGTACAACGACTAGCCCCGATATTTGCTGATATACTACGAAGAGATACGTGACTAACAGCTTGAGCCACACCGATCGACTGAGGTAACCATAGACTGCAATTTTAAATAGAGCCGTTAGTTGTTGTTGACTTGCAATTCATCACTCTAACAACAATATGGTAGCTGGGTTTTGTTGCTGTTTTATTTCTTTAATTTCATGAGAGAATAATAATATACCCAGCGTTTGAAATCGGGACAAAATCTTGGAAAAATGGAAACTTACATTCTTTCTGCATGTCGCACAAAATCTTCATTCATCTTAGTTCTTTGTAGTAAGAAATCGCGAGAGTAGGTTTACGTCGTAATATTTCGAAATAATTCGGCTCCATAACTCGGGGTAACTCGGAATAAAATCGCGACAGATTGTAGTACATCGGGTCACATCGTAGTTCTTTCGTAGTCAGTTCGGAACACGCCGACGGTGTCATTAAAACCACCATCTCCAAGGATTGACGGAGTTGACGGAGAAAACGGTTCAAATTAGTAGTAGAACCGGGAAAACGCTCTGCTGAGGCACTACATTTAATTTGGAATTCGCTGAATGTGGGACCGGGGGAAGTAAATACTTTGATCTCCGGCCCGAATAAACATACTTATTTACAGTTACATCGTTACAGATCGAAAATATCCTGAAAGTCATATAAGACTAATTTTGTGCGAATAACATTATTTTATTTGTACACATGATATTGAACAATATTGAACATGAACAATAAATTTTGTTCATTCATTATTACATTTATTTTGTCATTGTGTAAAAATCTAAATGCACAAAGGATAGGTTCATTGTTATATTTGTGAGTTATAAATCATTCCTTTGCTCTATAATGAAGCAATTCTTCCTTTGTAGTCAGATGTGAATTAACATTGTGAGAGCCGCAATGAATATATTTCGTTGATGAGAGAGTTGAAAATAAATAGATCAAAATAAAGTAAATGGCATATTATTTTACAGAGTTGGCAAATCAAATGAAATCCGAAACAGGCTAAATTTTCTGTACATGTTTTGTATAAGTAAAATAAGGTAACGTGTTCCATTCGAGTTATGGCGAATCACCAGAAGGATATTTTCTTTCTTTTATCAATTCTGTTGATATTTTATACATTATTTGGATTGAGAAACGAGATCAAACTCATAAAAAACGTGAATCACAAGCCTTTTCCATCGACGGGAACTTTGGACAGCTCAAAAAATGATTCTGATTTCGAAAAACATTATTTGAAAATTACAACGATGAGCTCACATTTTAACACGATGGAGAAAAGTAAACAAAATGTGCGCGGACAAACATCCATTCCAAAGATCATTCACCAAATATGGAACGATGAAATTATTCCTGGCCAGTTTGTGAACAATGTTAAAAGTTTAGTTCGGGATAATCCAGCGCCTGATTGGAAATATTACTGGTGGACAAAAGATTCTGGGCTTCAGTTGATGAAAGATAAATTTCCGAATTTACTTGCTATCGTAAATGGTATGTATGTTCTTTAAGGTTTTTTTTTTCTTCTTCTTCTTTTTTACAGTTCAAGCTTCAGAGTACTCCATTGAGATTACTGACTGTGCGGTTGCTTTTCCTTTTCGAAGCCGTAAACATCCGTTGAACGTTTAAACAATATAAAACAGAACGAATGAGACAAAGAATTGTTGCAAAAAATAGTTGTTTTTACACGTCTTACCGTAATTCTTTAATGCTTTTCGATGATTTATCAAGAAATAACGGCAGATTATCACTTGAACCCACCAAATTTTAGTGACCCAAGCTTTTCCCGTTTGTTTCCTTTATAGCATTAAAGAAATAGAATAATCGTTTGTTTTTCGATTAAGATCGACTGATATTTCATTGAGAAAAAAAGCTAAAGCTATATTTTCAATCGTAGCTTCGCCACTTTTGAAAATACAGCTTTTGTTGTTCACTCAATGAAACATAACATTGATTTTACACCGGAACTAACGTTAATCCTCTATATACATGTATACAATATTACACAGGTAAGGGCCAGTGTCAGATGCAAGTGCGGTTTTGGGCGCCCCTTCAAATCATGTAGGAATTTGTTTATTCGAATCCCCTTTACAAAGTTTTGGACCCGCCTTTGTATAATTTAGTTGATAGAATAAATATATGGCCAGTTACCATTTTGTACTCGAGTATCCGCGAGTATCGGGATCTCGGGTACCAGGATACAAAATGTCTACTCGTCCCAGGTCTAATCGTAACCTAGGTTGGATAAGCATCTGAAGGCTCACAATCCATATTGCTGTAGTACTCGAGAGACAATATCAGAAACCAACGATTAGGTGCTCCAGCCGCTGAGATACGACTGAAATAATGTTAAAGTTGGTGTTAAACCCCTTTCAAATAAAGCTTATCTTAAAATTTAAGTGTTGTCTATCAAATAGCATTTCGATTGGCTAATTATATTAATTATATTATGTTAATGTATCGTTACGTTATTGAAAAATTGGTATTGGTTGTTTGTTTAGCTAACAAGTTAGTTTAAATCAATTTTTTACATTATTTCTGTAATACTTGTTACGTTGTTCACTGAGTATTTTAGTGTGTTAATGTATTTTCTAGATATAGTTAGGTTTTTGCCATTCAGACCGTCATAATTTAAAGCACTAACCTTTAAAAAGACAGAGTATGCGAATTAGGATCACATTAGGATATTTCAAAATGCCAATATCAATGACAAAACAATTATTTACATTTCAATGAAGACAAATGCCATTATACAACCTTATATCACGGATTGACTTGAATGGGTTTGGACGGTTACCCATTATTTTGTGAGAGTCATTACGTCCGGGGTAATTGAATATAACTTAAGAAATGTCAGATTTCTCTATCGAAATTAATGAAGCTTGTCCTGTCAGGTTGACCTCAAAATCAAAATTAGTCATTCTTTGTAAGAATAAAACATAGGGCTCTTGTAAATAAAAAAGTAATTTTAACACGTTTTCAATAACAGTAGAAAATTTAAACAATAACATATTTTCGTTAAAATTATCACAACGAAACTTGTATTCGGTCACCACCTACGGGATCACGAAAAATCAGCCATTAAAAAAACTGACCGCTTAGACCACGCTAATTTCGCAACATCCTATGTTGCAAAACTAAAAAAAAAAACAAACGATTAAATCGCTGAAACGATTCTTATTCGTTTTAACAACACAGGATCCATTTACAATAATCAGTAGCATCCTAGATGATTTCAAAACAGGCTAACACTACCTAAATCTTAAATAAACAATCTGATAAATTGAGGAAAAAGATTCACCACACGTTCTCTTCTAAGTTCAAGGACTGTTAAAATTGCATTGGCCTTTTTATTTGTCAAATTTGGGTTTAACGTCTCTTTTATTAGGTTTTGCGTAAAGTGTCGATCCTAGTCAGACTGCGCGAACTATGCAGACTGATGAGGTCGTTACTTTTCGCAATTTGCTAATTTCTTGAATCAAGAATGATAAAACTAACTTTCAGTGAAAGGGGTTTTGAAATGCGACCTCTGGTTGAAATGATCCGGGCCCAATCTCTTTTTCAAAAATACTTTTAATATAGTTCTAGGTGGTCCCTTTTCGTGTGACAGATTACATTTATATTTAAGCTCTTAGCTACGTCTTTGTAGACCATTCTTTTCTGACCAAAAACAATTCGTTAGGTGCCTCTAAGTAGATAATCAAATTTTTGCCAATTACAAAATATCGATTTCCACGATTTAAAATAGGCAAGGTCAGGTAACAGGGAGTTCCGTGATTATCATGTCTGTTCATAATATCTTTATACTTTACTTGAGTTAAGATTTAATCGAATTCCTTACTGATTGAAAAAAAATATTTCTTTGATTACTATAAATTAAGAAGCCTTGGGATCGAAAGTAGGTATGCATTATACAACGTCGCGAATTTGACAAGGTGAAATATTTTGGAATGATATCTGAACGATATTAAATGAGTGAGTTTTGAGTAAAATAAAAGGGAGGTAATCCAATATCTCTAATTTTGTTCTGAATGAACAAAATTAGCGATATTTATTACCTCCCTTTAGTAAAATATGCATGCACGTTTTATAAACAGCTTTCCATTTCCTAAGGATCCAATCAGACCCTTATAATTTCGATTTTATCAGTGAAATCGCGGTATTTTTAGCTATATTTTTAGTGCAGTTGTTGCTCTTATTCTTTTGTGATTCGGGGGAGTTTTTGAATGGTTTGATTAAGTGTTTGGAATGAATGAGTGTAGCGCTAAGTGAGCGATTTAGAATGGTTATGATTGAGATGAATGTTGATTTCACGATGTTACTAACTGTTTGTTAAGGTTGTCGTATCGTAATCTCACTCCATTGTACTTAAGTTATATCATATAGCAAAAAGAACAGGGTCAATGATACAAGTAAACCTATCTACCGACATTTTTTCCAGTGGCGTTGCGTTGGGGTCGGGTAGGGCAAAGGCGATGGAGGTTCAAATTATTTTCCCAAACAAAGCTTTCTTTCTGTGAGAAAAATCTTTGTTAGCCTGAACGTATATATCTCCACTGGAGAATGTAAGGAAATTTACGTAGACAAAGGCGCGTAAAGATATAATCTAGAGTATTGATTTTATCATTTTTTACTAAAATGGTATAAATATGAGATTTTGCATGGCCTTGTGCCTGTTAGTCCATGCTTCATTTCGGCATTTATATCGTTAGTTACCCTCAAAATAATTAGATCATTCAATAATCTGTGAGGTTTAGACCGACCCACTTCCTGGCACCATCAACGATCTAAATTTTATAGCAAATCTATAAATTCGAATAAAAAATTAAAGATAAAAATCAAAGTGTCCGTTTATCTGTTGAAATGATTCTTATGACCTCTAGCTGCACAGCTGTGTTGACGATCTTGAACATTAAACTGAAGACGAAATTCATGATGCCTTAATCTGGGCTCGCCGCTTGTTAAATGGATGTGATACAGATTACAGAGCCCCTGAAGGCCATTTTAATAAAAATTTAATAAACTTCTTACGAAAAAAGTAATCGTAAGTCAAAATTACAAATCGTACCTTGTGTTTTCATTCATTGATAGATTCTGCCTTGCAATATTTCATTGGAATCGTCTTATTCCAAAGAGATTATGCATGGCAGAATTTCATACTAAGTTAATTGTAGAAGCAACTTTAATTTTTGACATACGCAAAACCGCACGATTTTTAGTAAAACAGACCCCTGATAATAAACTGTGACTTAACTGTATTTTTGTATTTGTTTGTATGGCTATGTACTTGTTTGTACTTGTCTATAACTAAAACTTCTGTTCTATTCTGTTCTGATGATAAACACAGAATTAAACCCACATGTATATGGAATGTGCAATTGTTTTTTTTTCTAAACAATAAGTCGATTTCAACATTTCACCTACAAACAAACAAACATCGATGTTGCCATTACACTTTGAACAATAAATCGACGTCACTATTACACTAATGAACAATAAATCAAAGTTCCTGTTACACTTATGAACAATAAATGAACGTTAATGTTACACATGTGAACAATATTTCAACGTAACTATTACACTTATGAAGAGTAAATCAATTTTACTATTACTCTTATAAACAATAAATGAACGTTATTATTACACTTATGAACAAAAGTATGTGCAATCAGTGTAGGATGTGTTTGATGGTGTTTCTGTGATGTTTGAATGAAATTCCTCCTTTAATTACTGAGAAAATAGAAAGGCAGGATTAAGGGTATAAGCGGTCCTTTTCAATTTCTCAGTAGTATATTTAAGCGGATATAAAAGTCGGTGTTACCATTGCACTTATACAGACAATAAATCGAGTTTACCATTACACTTAGGTACAAGAAAACGATTTTACTTTTTACACTTACAAACAATAAATCGGTTTTACGAATGAGCTTAGGAACAAAAAATCTGTGTAACTATTACACTTACAAACAAAAAATCGATTTTACCATTACACTTACAAACAATAAATCGAAGGCAAATACTTCGAGAATATTGCTCTTCCCAGAATAATCAAATCAGACGAGCGTTCGTAATGTTCAAGATCTTTAATGATCTTTTTAACCGGGGTATCTCGCGCGGCTAAACAGATATTCGACGCTACTTATCTAGTAAATAAACTTTACATTACTATTTTACTTCTATCTTTTATTTCAGATACGTCTAATCTAATGAGGTCAGATATTCTACGTTACCTGGTCATCTATGAGTATGGAGGTGTGTATTTTGACCTTGACACTGTTAGTGTGAAATCACTCAATGATTTTGTGGAGTCTCACCATTGTTCATTAGCTCTGGAGCCCGCAGAACATTACTTTGCTGCCAGAGGGAGGGATTTCTTATTAACAAATGCAGCCTTAATGTGTATTCGACGGCATCCATTCTTCGCCAACCTCATGTTACATATATATAAACTGCCCAAGAAATGTAGAGCCGCTTTTTCATGTACGGGACCACCTATGTTGTCTTGGTTTTATCGAGAATTCAACAAGACAGACCTTTATGCTGGTGAACTTCCAGATGTTCAAATTTCGGAAGTTTTCCAAGATGTCTACGATGACCGCATTCAAAGAAAACGTTTGGATTATAATTGTTACAATAACACCAAGTTGTTACCTTACCAGACAAAGTTGTGTGCCAACTGGATAGCTAGAGGAAAGGAGAAAAGAAATTTGAGTGAACTTGCAATAACGTATCATACATGGTTTCACACCGGTAACAAAAGATTGAAAATATCAAATACAACGCGTGTCAAAAAGATAATTCCTCATGCACAAATATATGGTAAAGACTTTTAAACGCAGTTTGTCTACATGTTTTTTTCTTACATTAATTCTTTAATGGCGACCTTCTTGCCCAAAAATAGATCTTTCTTTAATGTTTTGTAGAGTGAACCAAATATATCAACGATAGATTCTAACTTGACAATATCATCGAAGAACCAATGAAATCACCACAAATTATATTCTGCTTTCGTTCCTTACATCCTATTTGACAATATCATATCGGAGCCCAATAAACAAATGACGTCATGACGGGCTTTATTTGCCATGTGCTAAGGCAATCGCAGTTTATACTTTAATAACCCGATCAAAAAGACACGCATCCCTATAGTAATCAGTACTGTAACCAACGCAAGACCTGCGTTCAGGATGACAAAACGGTGCAGATTGTTTGCCACTTTTACCCCGCTTTGTACGTGCACTTGCGTGTAAAGCAGGGTAGAATTGGCATACAGTTTGCACGGTTTGTGCGGAAGATAGATAGATAGAAAGATAGATAGATTTTATTCAACAAATGAAAACATATGCATAGTACAAGAATCTATAATAAAACAGCTGACATAATACAATTACATATTAAGAATGAAAATAAAATGGCATAAGAAATTTGGCACTTTCAGATGAATCAATAGTTCATTTAATCTTGTACTAGGGCATGCTTTCATTTATCAAGGAAAATGGAATGGAATGGAATTTCCTTGTTTCCATTGTGGTCCTTAGATAAACGAAGACTTGTCCTAGCAGGGCACACAATAAGTTTACTTCCATTCAGGTTGCAAAAGTTTGATGAGATTTTGATCACAATTTTTTAACAAATATTACAGAAATTATAACAGCAAAAAATCAAATATAAAAGCATCAATTTAGGTAAAACTTTTTGACCAAGTCCTTAAATATAACTAAGTTATCGGATGATTTTATGTTAAATGGCAGTGGATTCCACAATGAGCACCCGTTGTATGCAAATGATTTCTTACTAAAACCTTTGACCTTGGGAATTCTGAAGCATGATTCGGAACTAAATCTAGTGTAATGAACATTGAAGGTATCCGCTAAGATAAAATGCTCTTGTAAATAAGAGGGGGAAGACTTATGGAAAGTTTTTATATACATGACATAGAACAATTTGATTAACACGCCTTTCAACTGGTAACCAATTTAGCTCGACAAAATGATCATTGGAAATATGATGCCGACAATCTAAATTTAGAACAAATCTGATCATTTTATTTTGAGTTATTTGGAGCCTTTGTTTTAGTGTCTTCGATATGCTGAAATACCAGACAGAACATGCATAATAAAGATGGCATTGTAGAAGAGACATAACTAGGAGTTTTTTAGAGTGTAACGACAAGAATTTCTGTTTCCTGTATAAAAATTTAAGTCTTGCATTAATGTTACCTATAATGGCAGAAATCATAGATTCAAAATCCAAAGCCTGATTTAGCAAAACACCCAAATATTTCACAGACTCAACTGATTTCAGCCTTACTCCATTACAAAGAATGTCAAGATTTGAGCATTTTTTTCAGTCTAGGCTTCGATCCAAACAAAACATTTTCTGTTTTCCCTAGGTGTAAAGACAGCTTATTATCTGTAACAAGTTGGGGGGGGGTGCGTTTATAATGTCCGCAAGTATGGATGGGTCAAAGAATCAAATAAGCCATTCTACTCCAATGTATTTCTAATCGTCCCAATCAACGTATCAATCATATCATGAATACAATCTGAAAGTATATACATATGCGGTTCTGAATACAAAGTCATTATACTATTTCACCTGAAAGTAAAGACATCTCTCTTATTCATAAATCCATGAATCTAGGTTCGAAATAAGTTAACAATAAATAACGGCTATAGCTATTTATCTTAAACTCCTCCATTTTCCACAATGTTTTCCAAATGATAAATATATTACATATATCAGTGAACCTACCTATCTATGGGATAAACTGTACATTACAACATCGTCGTTCATTCAACACTGTCTCCGCCGTGCAGGTGAACTGTAAAAGAACCATTGTTAGTTTTGAGTAAGTGCGGTGAAGGATCAAGATCGGGACAAGGGATCAGCGCGAAAACCAACAATCTCTCGGAAATTAAGACAAATCAAAGCGATCAAATCTTCCGACACAAACAGCGATTAAAGACAAAACCTTACGATGAAAAGAGAAACAATTCAATCTATACGAAATCTACTAACCACAATTAATTTGATCCAGATCGATAATTTAACAATCTAATGCGTCTTGTACGTAAACTGCCAATCGCCCTTTTCAAACAATCCCAAGATCCTTTTACAAAACCGCCAATAAATCACATGATTACTAAAAATAAACCGATAGATAAAATCAAAGCGCCGAGAGCCCTGGTTACATACTCCCGCACTCTGAGAAATGACGTCTCGGCATTCAATCAACTCAAACCCACAAAAAACAAAATTTACACAACATTGAATCGATCTCGAAAATAGAAAACCTGAGATAACTGGAACGAGATCTTAACAATGATTTAAACACTTTCAACGCGATAAATCACTTCATCGTATCGTCTTCTCCCCCGCAGTGAAATAAATGCTTCCAGGCATTCCTACAATCTATGTTTAGTCGTCATCTGTAAATCAAAACAATCCAAGAATATCATTAGTGCTACTTAACCAATATACGTGGTATATTAACTTGCACCTGAAATTCTAAGAAACAATCCAAATCCCTTTAAGAAAATACAATAATAGTTAAAACATTAATGATACATATTTTAGCTAAAAGATTATTCAACAATACTGGTTAAAAGCTTTCGCACAATACTTTCATCCATATTAGTGAGAACTCCAGACTTTATCAAAGCATCTAATGCTGTAACACGGCTATGTACAGATTCAGTCATTTGGTACATCACATAATTTCCATAATAGTCTGGACGTTTTCGTTCTCTAGTTGATCGTCTAGGTGCTGGTTTTGGTGTTTCATTTCTTTCCATTTCTTCTGGAATTGTCTCTTCATCAACATTCTCTTCTACTCCTTCAACTGACTCTTCATCGTGTGGTACAGTATCATCTGACTCTTGTGCCACAACCAATGTCTGTTTCTGTTCTGTTTCTTTCTCCTCTGTAGTCACTTCATCCTTCTGTGTTTCATATGTCTCCAGGGCATGACCTCCAGCAATTGCTCCTGTGTGGTTCAAATCCTCAATATTGTCATCCTGAGACTCTACTGCCATACTTGTTTCTTTCTTCTCTTCATTCAAATCTGTATCAATCTTGATCCAATCATCAAAATCTTCATCCGAATCATCTTTCGTGACTCTACTCTCTTCTTCTTTCGTCCTAGCATCAGTATTAGGAAGATGGGCGTCCCCACCTTTAGTTGTACCTTTTACAACATCTACTCCTTCACTGGTGTCTAGCTTCTCATCCATGACGTCATGATCTCTATCTTCTTTCGATGCATCTTCCTTATTCTCATCATCCTTTTCACCATTCTCTATTTCCTCTACAATTTCACTCTCTATTTTGAATAGAAGGGTTCTATGGAGTGTCTTCACGTTATCACTTTCCTTTCCTTTAACACGAAACACAGGGATCTCAGGTCTTGGCTGTTCAATCACAATATATGTCTCTTCTTCAAACTTGTCAGAGATCTTATGCTTTCCATCAAAAGCTACTCTTTTTACCAAAACTGTATCTCCACAAGCTTTTCTCACACCTTTCACCTTTTTGTCATAATACTTTTTATTCTTGCTCTTTGCTTTCTGCACATGTCTCTCAACTATCTCTCTTGTTCTGTCCATTTTGTCTTTCAGCTCCGATATATACTCTTTGGCTGTCTTGTTTGTTGAATCATCGATTGCCTGTTCAAATTCTATGTCCACTGGTAGTTTTGGTCTTCTTCCAAACATCATTTCAAATGGTGAAATGTTTGTCGAATCATGTGGGGTACTGTTATAGAAGAAAACAAGTGAACCGACGTATTTCTTCCAGTCACTTTTCTGGTCATTTTCTAGGGTCCCAAGCATATTAAGGAGCGTTCGGTTGAATCTCTCTGGGCCTGCGTTGCCTTGTGGATGGTATGGTGTCGTATGAGATTTGTTAATGTTTGTAAGTCTACAAAGTTCTCTGATAATCTCGCTTTCAAAATTAGCTCCTTGGTCCGAGTGTAATCTAGTAGGTATTCCGTAGTGGACGATAAACTCGTTGAAAAAAGCTTCGGCAGTGGTCTTAGCCGCCTGGTTCTTTGTCGGCACTGCAAGAGCGAATTTTGTAAAATGGTCTGTAATAATCAGGATGTTCGAAAATCCTCCTTTTGATGTTTCGAGAGTCAAGTAATCGAAGCAGACCAATTCCAAGGGATATGTTGTGTGAACATTGACGAGTGGTGCCCTCTCATTCATTGGTGATTTTCGTCTTAGGCACCTATCGCATCTTTCTACCCATTTTTCTATCTCTGTCGTCATACCTGGCCAATAAAATCTTTCCCTAGCCAATTTCAGGGTTCTGTCCTTACCAGGGTGTCCGACGTCATTATGCAAACCCTTAAGCACATCTCCTCTGTACTTCGTCGGTAGCACCAATTCTTCTAACTCTCTATCTTCTTCCTGTACTTTCCTGTACAGAAGACCTCTTTTCATATACAGATTTTTAAACTGTTTCCTCATATTTGAGTCTTCTTTACTCAATATTCCTTCTGGAACTACTTTATCGATTACGGCGATTCTCCATCTTTCAATTAGCGGATCTTCTCTCTGTGCTCTTCTAATCTCTCTTAATTCTTTTACCGCTAAAGTTTGACCCGGTGTTTCTGTCGCATCCACGACGTTGATATTGAAACATGGTAATGTTTCTATAACCGGTGATGGAACTATGGCTGAGCAGATTGCTTTCACTATCTTATCATCTATTTTTATCATTTCACCATCTGTATCACTCGTAACCTTTTCAAAGGGGTATCTGCTCATTGTATCCGCGTCGACATTCTTTAAGCCTGGCCGGTAAAAGATGTCGAATGTAAATTCACCCAACGCCGATGCCCATCGATGTCCAGTTGCATCTAATTTCGCCGTAGTCAAAATATGGGTCAAAGGGTTGTTATCGGTAAAAACCGTAAAATGGTTTAATGTCAAATAATCAGCAAATTTTTCTGTAACGGCCCATTTCAGTGCTAAAAATTCAAGTTTAAATGCACTATAATTCTTTTCTGCTTTCGTCAGGGACCTACTCGCGTAAGCAATAACTCTCTTTTGCTGATCTTGCTCTTGATACAACACGGCGCCTAATCCTTTTGCCGATGCGTCCGTGTGGAGTTCAAATGGAATTGAAAAATCAGGATAGGCTAAAATCGGTGGTGATGATAAGACTATCTTCAATTCCTGGAAAATTTTATCTTCTCTCTCTGACCAATTCCATTCTTTCTGGTTACTTTGCTTCTTTTGGTTCTTCTTCTTTGTTGTCGGTGGTAGGAGTTCAGATAGAGGCCTTGTAATCTTACTGAAATCCTTTATGAATCTCCTGTAGTATCCAGCGAATGCGAGGAATGATCTTAATTCATCTGCATTTGATGGAGTTGGCCAATTTTTCACTTTCTCGATTTTGTCAGGATCTGTCTCTATACCTTCTGCACTTACAATGTGGCCTAAGAATCCAACTTTCTCTTGGATAAAAGTGCATTTCTGAGGGGATAATTTTATGTTACACTGTCTTAATCGTGTGAGGACTAGGTCTAGACGATACAGGTGCTCTTCAAACGAACTTGCGAATACAATCAAGTCATCCAAATAAATAACACATATGGTCATGTTGTAATCCCCTAAGCATTCTTCCATTAGTCTTTGATATGTTGCTGGGGAATTTGATAACCCAAAGGGCATTCTGTTGTATTCGTAAAATCCAAGTGGCCCTACTGTAAAGGCGGTACGCTCTTTGTGTTCTTCCTGTATCTCTACCTGGTGGTACCCCGATTTCATATCGATTGTACTAAAGTATTGGCTACCTTTAAGTACATCGAATATCTCTTCAATGCGAGGAAGGGCGTATGCATCCTTAACCGTGCGATTATTCAAACTTCTATAATCTACGCACATGCGTAACAACCCATTTTTCTTACGCACCAATACCACATTGCTTGACCACGGTGACTTAGATTTTCTAATGATCCCGGCTGATAGGAGTTGATCAATGTGGTTTCTCACTTCCTCAATCATTTGCGGTGGTATTCTTCTGTGTCTTTCTTTAAAAGGGGCCTGCTTATCCGCTAAAAGATCTATCCTGTGCTTGATCATGTCACAATGACCAATATCATCTTCACTTGTCGAAAAAATGTCTTCATGTTTCCTTAGGACATCTTTCAATCTGGACTTTTCATCTTTTGAAAGCAAGTTATTCTTGTCCATGGCTAACGATTCGATAAGGTCTTGTTCAGGTATTTTGTTCTCTGTATTCTCCACATCGTCTGCTAAAGTAACAGGCTGAAGTTCGCAGATAAAAGCTTTCGGTGAAATTGTCACAGTATTTGTAGTAACATTTGACAGGCTAATCGTTACTTCCTTTCTCTTCTTCTGGTCAAATTGAACCAATGTAGGTGTTATGTCTATATCCGAAGGTATTCCGCTATCTTTCGACTCTTGTGTAATAGCTAGAGTATTCGGATGATTAAGTTCTCTATCTGTGTAGCCTCTTATCTCTTTTGTCTCATTAGGGCGAATCATAATTTTGTCATGCTCAGCACTTCTTATTATGGCTATCCTATTATTTGCCTTTTTTAGTTCCTTTTCTCTCACTGAAATTGCTCTGAAGCATAGATACCACGGTGTGTGCATCTTAGCTTTCTGTAGGTATTGATGACCATAAAAATCTCTACAATCTACAAGAAACTCGTTTAAAATGTTTGTTCCGAGAATTACTGGTGTTTTAGCCGAATAAGGCGTATCTGGAATCACCAAGAACAAACATTGCTTCTGTTCAGCATTTGGAAGTCCATCTGATATACTTATTTCTGCCTCTACATATCCTTTGTAAGGTAACTGACTTCCATCTGCACATTCGATATTTAGAAGTTTGTCAATTTCCTTAATTTCAGTGTTTTCTAACTTCTTTGCCAACGATTCTGAAATAACACTGACACAACTTCCGGTGTCAAGTAACGCATTCGTCGTGATACCATTTAAAATGATTTCTGACTCATTTGGATCACCTATTAATTTGGGATCATCTTTATTGTTGTTGCTCACATTTGATCCCGCAATATGAGCTGACACTAGTTTGGGCAGTTGGCTATCTTATGTCCGATTTGCTTACACTTATAACAAGTGATACCTGCATTGGCCATGTTATTCAGCGAAGGGCAATCCCATTGTTTGTGACCCTTCTGGTTACATGTGAAACATGTCGGCTGAAAATTCTGGTTAGCCAATGGTCTCTGTTGCTGGTAGCCACCTCTTCCTCTATCTCCTCTACCTCTTCCTCTAAATCCTCTTCCTCTACCATTTCCTCTGTAATTATTGAATTGCTGCTCACTCTGACTACTTTCAAGTTTATCTATCCTCTCATGTAATTTCTTGATGAGATCCTTAAGCTCACCCATATCTTTTGACTCATGTTGCACTTGAGTAGCAGCTTTACATGAATTAACACTGTGAGTCATTTCACTACTCTCTCTCAAGCTCGACTCAAGTTTTCTCAACTCCTTCTTAAAGTCTTCATATCTGGCAATTTTGTCGCAATGGTAAAGTGAGAGATGTTTCAACTCTTTGTTCAAGCCAGCATGCAACACTTCCTTTAAAATTAGGGTGTCCGACTTCTTAATGGCATTTAATGACACAGCCTGGTCAAAGATTTCTTCTAATCTGGTAGCATATGAAGAAACACTTTCGTCTGTTTTCTGTTGGCATCCATAAAATTTCCTCATTATACTCTCTCTTGACTCTACTGAGCCGTAGTCACTTTCAAATTTGTCAAGAATATCTTTCACTGTGGCTCCTGTGCCTAATCTCCTGATAATATCTCCTGCTTTTCCTTTACAGGCTCTTCTGATACCAAGAAGTATCTGTTCTTCCTTGTAAAAGTAATCCTTTGCCAATGAAACTACTTCATATTTAAAAGCATCCCAGGTCGCTTCTCCTTTCCCTTCTTCCCCATAGAAGACAGGTAACTTAGGGAATTGATATTGCCCATATTTATCTGAAGCAGTTTCATGTTTAGGGTCAGGTGTCTCTTTCTTAGTATCACCAAATACATGCAAAAGTTTTGCAATATCCTCCGCGGATCCAAGCTTTGGCTTAATTCCAAGTAATTCTAATGCCTGTAATATCTTCTCTCCATCTGCACTTACTCCGCCTGTAGCCATTTCAAGTTTCCCTTCTTCGGAACTCATGACTGCAATAAACTATCTTCAGTTTATGCCAATATTTAATTACATAGTGCTCAGAGTTACTATCGGTATTTTCAGCACTTTGAATTTCCAATAATTCACACTCAATCACTATATGCACTAACACTTAACACTTCACGTACGATACTACAATTATCACAACACTTCACCGCAAAAATCGATAATTCTTTTTCTACCTTTACACTGCTAAATATTCTCTTATCACAATGTTTACGTTATCACTATGTTTTTGTCTTGAGTAATTTAGCAAATAAGTGTCTATAATCACTCTTTTCCACACTTTTCACATTTTAGACGGTACACGAATATCACACTAATCTTGGCTAATCGTAATCAGTTTTGTTAAGAAAGGTAAGTAACTAAAACATAGGGTTTGGGTTTTTTATTTTAATAACAGGGTCATATGTAATATTTCAATTCGGGGGAATGTTAGTGAAATAAATCAACTTAACTCATGTAAGGAATAATTCTAAATTAACCAAACACAGAAATGTGTCGCTATGAAAATTGTACGGAAAACAACAACTCAGGCCGTACTATTTCATGAGTTAATCTGTTGTTTGAATTTTCAAACTTCAGATCAAAAAAAAATATTTTCTATATATAAAAATCTGTATTTTTATATATTGTATAACTATATTATTTTTTCACACTATTTGGTACAATCTGTTTTCTACAAAAGAAAGGTTTTAAATGTAAGTGGTTGATTTGCGTAAATATAGCTGTGAAAGTACGCTCCTGTAATTAGAACGTTTTAGGCTAACTATATGTAAATATGCATCTTAATTGCAAAACGTCTTATAACTGCACAGAATACTGTAATAGATACACGAGTTTACTATAATCTAAGTACTTATCGCTGCCCTGTAATGAGAAAATCGATAAGGTAAAAGGTAACTCATTTTATCGATGAAAAGTATCGTCTGCTTTAAGTGTGCAGTCTAATACACTGAAACGGGATAAATCAATAAGTTAAAGGTCAAACACTTTATCCATGAAAAGTATCGTCTGCTTTACGCTAAGTCTACTACACTGAAACAGAAAAATCGATAAGGTTAAAGGTCAAACATTTTATCAATGAAAAATTGTCGTCTGCTTCACGCACCTGTAAAAGTGATAACTATATAAATTAACCAATCAACGTAAGGTGTAATCGGGTTTTCTGACCAATCGGTAATTTCCTACGCGTGACGTCAGATGGTGGGAAAGTTTCGGCCAATGACAATAAAGCAAAGTTTCCGTCGCGTTCGGAACTAAATTCTAAGTCGGAAAACTTAAGAAGCTGTTTATATCTATGAAAAAAATGAATATCAGGGTTTTGTTTTCTAGACTTTCACGAAATAAATGTTAAACGAGATAAATACTTTGCATTAAATTGCTAAATTAATAAAGCGTAAACGATTTTTCAAAACGGTAATCAACAATCAAAAGCCGGGTCCAATTAAAAAGAACCAAAGATTGGAACCAGTCTCAAACGGAAATCAGTTGAAACCAGTGAAATGAAACGGGAACCAAAATCGGAGGGAACCAACCGTGAGGAACCAGTTGTAGTCACCAGGGAGCCATAGTGTAGGAACCAGTTATCGTAAAGGGAACCAAAATTTGGGAACCAGTCAATTAAAGTAGGGAACCAAACCTTAGAACCTGGGAACCAGTAAATAAAAACAGGGAACCAGAAAACGGGAACCAATACGAGAACCAGTGATAACCGACAAAATGGGAACCAATAACGGGTGAAAATGAGAACCAGCGATATAACGGTTAACTAGAAAAGAACTCACTGAAAACACTCTTTCCAAATCGGACAAAAAGTAGGATAATTTAAGGCCAAGGGGGATATTAGTGTGACCGAATGATTTGTTAGTTCATAGTAGCGTGAACAGAGTGATTAACGGTGCATCGCTCACATTCCAGACACACTCACAATCTCGTGCATATAAATCAGAAAAAAAAAACTACTTACATGTACAGTCCGACCGACCAACCTTGCAAGTGACGTCATGATTTGTTTATTATTTTATTGCTGCGGAAATGTGTGAGGTTTAATATAAAGTAAAAACATTCGAATTTAACGAGTGGGAAAATAGCTCAGGTAGTTAGCGAGTTCGGATATACGTCTCGCTCCTCGAAAGTATAGTGATATTTATTATCGAAGTTCGAGTCTCTGTTGCATTACAATTTTTTTGTAATATTATGTTTTTCTTTGTGTGTTTTTTCAATATAGAACATAATTCATCCCATTATTTTAAAATTGACTCGTTTATTCATTGCATGTGTATTTTATATATATATATATTTTTCTTTTCTCTACCGATGTGTCAGTATTTCTAAACGTTTCTATTTGCAACTCACACTCATGTATTCATAAATATAACAAATATGGAAAACGATTTTTTTTCGAAAATCGTTTCGTGTAAAATTACTAATGCCAATACAATGCATCAAGTTTTGAATCTTGAATTTATGAAAGAAAAAAAATCTATTCTTTTGCGCCGATACGAAACCATGAAGAGTTTCCTAGACTAGGGTGCGTTACCGACTGCGCTAATTACGACTGTTGTTTTAATGTGGGTTGGATAACAATTTAATTTCAATTTTGCCTTTGAAAAGTAAACAAAAAGTGACGTCACTTGCAAAGTTGGGTGGTTGATTTGTACATCCTAAATCCCAATCATATACAATACACAATATTCACAATTTTACACAAATAAGCTTAACTAGTCAGAATGTTTCTAAATAAGACTAGACATAGCTGAAATAGCACTATTACTAATATCCTCCTCACATCTCCGTGGAATCCAACGCTGATAGTCCATTAGTGCACTCAATCGATTCCAACAATGTTCCCGGGTAAAAATAAATATTATCGTCTGGATCCAATCCCAGCGCTGATCGTGATCGTCTCCAAGCCAATCCAAAATCCGGTGGGCGCCATTTGTAACAAGTTGGGGTGGGTGCGTTTATAATGTCCGCAAGTATGGATGGGTCAAAGAATCAAATAAGCCATTCTACTCCAATGTATTTCTAATCGTCCCAATCAACGTATCAATCATATCATGAATACAATCTGAAAGTATATACATATGCGGTTCTGAATACAAAGTCATTATACTATTTCACCTGAAAGTAAAGACATCTCTCTTATTCATAAATCCATGAATCTAGGTTCGAAATAAGTTAACAATAAATAACGGCTATAGCTATTTATCTTAAACTCCTCCATTTTCCACAATGTTTTCCAAATGATAAATATATTACATATATCAGTGAACCTACCTATCTATGGGATAAACTGTACATTACAACATCGTCGTTCATTCAACACTGTCTCCGCCGTGCAGGTGAACTGTAAAAGAACAATTGTTAGTTTTGAGTAAGTGCGGTGAAGGATCAAGATCGGGACAAGGGATCAGCGCGAAAACCAACAATCTCTCGGAAATTAAGACAAATCAAAGCGATCAAATCTTCCGACACAAACAGCGATTAAAGACAAAACCTTACGATGAAAAGAGAAACAATTCAATCTATACGAAATCTACTAACCACAATTAATTTGATCCAGATCGATAATTTAACAATCTAATGCGTCTTGTACGTAAACTGCCAATCGCCCTTTTCAAACAATCCCAAGATCCTTTTACAAAACCGCCAATAAATCACATGATTACTAAAAATAAACCGATAGATAAAATCAAAGCGCCGAGAGCCCTGGTTACATATCTACTAACCAGTTACTTTACAGTTTGAAGGTCTTGAGTTAAAAGATATTCAGTTTCAAGTTTAGATTTACCAGTTACTAGAATGGCTGAATCATCAGCATACAGAAGAAGCTTACTTTTAACTGTTCCTGCCATATCATTGATATATACTTAGTTCCAAAAGAAAGTGTGCGCTTTCGAATTTTGAATATCTCTGAAATTATGAAATCTATCGTCATGAAATGTCGCATGACTATCCCCAAGAGTATGTGCAAACGATATTTGAAAACAAAAATCATACAATGAGCAAACATTTTCTGCTAAATTGAGACATTTGATTTTGCATGTTTTGCATGTGCAACATGCGTTAGACGACTAATTGGACTGAAAATGCATTCAGTTCAATCTTTGCAGCTTTCCTAAGCATAAAATCACATCTTCAATGAAAATGTGCGTGAAGCTACACCGTAGTTTGGCTACCAATAAACGTTGGTGAATAAAATCGAACCCTGACAGATTTAGAACGCCATTAAAATTGATTAGGCATTCATGTTCCAATAGAACTCGAGGTCATCATTTTGTAAGATCTTTAATAAGCAAAACGAGATATCATAGAACGCCATGGCACCATTCAACGACAAGTTACTGGCCTAACAACGTAACAATGTCTAACGTTGACTTACACGTAACGTCTGCATAAAATTTAAAACTTTTGTTTGGAAATGGCTTGGAAGGGCTTCTTAAACTCTACGAAGCAACATCAACACATAGCTTTTAACATAGAAAAAGTTGTAAGGAGGTCAAATCGCAACAATTCAAGTTCTGCCTGCGCGTATGCAGCATGCAGTACATTATTCAAATCTGATTTGACTTTTAATTTCAAAAGGCCTTGACTTAAGTATGGTATCAAGTTTACTCCATAATTTCCCTCCAACTTTGTTAAAATCTAGAGAAATGCAAAAAGTGAAAGTGCACACTTTCTTATGGAACTCAGTATAGATTAAAAATAAGAGCGGTCCTAGAATCGAACCCTGGGGTACACCACACGTGACAGTTGCTTGTGATGAAAAGACGTGGTTTATATCTGAATATTGAATACGATCTGTTAAATAAGAATTAAATTAATTTAAAATGTCAGAACTAAAACCTAAGAGCTCTAATTTAGATAATAGAATAGCATGATCAACAGTGTCAAACGCTTTCTGTAGGTCGAGCAAAGCCATCCCAACATACATTCCTTTGTCTAGATTAAACCTGATAAAGTCTGTTTAGTGCAATAAGCATGTATCAGTAGAATAAGACTTCCTGAAGCCAGATTGAAATTGATATACTATTTTTCTCTCACTCAGATATCTTTCTATTTGATCATAAACTATTCTTTCCAATACTTTTGAAATATACTCAATATCGAAACGGGTCTGTAATTGGATACATCTGTTTTATCATTCTTCTTATAGATAGGAACAACACGGGCAGCTTTAAGGTCTTCGGGAACAGTACCCTGTATCAATGACAAATTGAAAATATGAGTGAGAAGACTTGCAATAACAGGAGCGCCATCCTTAACAAAACGACATGGGATGTTATCTAACCCAGTTGCTTTGCTGCCACTTAAGTTGTTTAAATGTTTGAAGACAACAATATCGCTTATCAAGTAAAAAGAATAATTGTTCAGGCTAATACCTTGGTTTCTGTAAAATCTGGATACAAAATCTCTCCCATAATAACCTAAGGCAGTGGGTAATTTAGTAACAAGAATTGAAGCTACAGTTGTGAAAAAAATGCTAAAATGATTGGCAACTTCCATGCTGTCAAAAACTAAGTTATTTTAATGTTTAGGCCAATATTAGTCACAGATTTGCTACTCTTCTTTGATGGCATGCCAAGTTCTTTAAGAGCTTTCCATAAAGATCTGGAGTCCTTTTGGTTTTCTGTGATGATATTTTTATAATGGGATTTTTTTGCCGTATTGATAAGGTTCTGGGTTGCATTTCTCAACGATTTAAAATTATTATAAGTATCGTCAGTCTTCTCTTTGATAAAAATTCTAAATGCCTTATCTCTGTTTTGAACACTGGTAAGAATTTCATTTGTTACCCATGGTGCTGTTCTTATTTCTCAATTCCTTTAAAGGTGCAATATTGTCTAAAACACCCGAAAAACAAGGATTTGAAATTAAGCCATGCTTCATTTGTATCATCACTCATGTAAACAGAGGACCAGTCAGTATCCATTAAGTTAGCTAAGATAACCTCCTTCGTGTATTTTTTTAGTGACCGGACTTCAATATTTTTGTGTTTATTAAAGACATCTTTTATTATTTTTCTGGTACAAAAAATCGCAGAGTGGTCGCTAAAACCAACTGGTAAAACACCACTCTGAGAGATCTTGTCTTCATCAGAAACAATAATGAGGTCAATAATTGTAGACAACAGGTTGAAGAGTCTGGTAAAATCAGTAATTGACTGTTAAAAATCAAAAATGGCCAAGAATGACTTAAGAGACTTAAAACGATTAATGTTTAAAACTTTGGAAACATCAGTGTTAAAATCACCTAATAAGATGCATTCTTTTTCACTAAAGCATGAATTAGATAGGCATAAATTTTCCAACAAATCATAGAAATTAGTTTGTCTAGGAGGTCTATATAGACAACCACAGATAATAGGCTTTGTTTTACGGAGCAACAGTTCTATCCAGACAGATTCAAGTTCATTTGATTGTAAATTATCAATAAGGTTGAAGGTAAGATCATTACGGATATAAATCATGACACCGCCACCATGTCTTTTTCTACCTTTCCGCACTATAGTATAATTATCGATTGCAATTTCAGAGTCAAAAAAACTACTATCAAGCTAGGTTTCAGAAATACAAAAACAAGCAACATTAGAGTCTCTGGCAAGGAGTCGGACATCATCAATTTTGGAGAGAATACTTCTTACGTTTAAATGAAGAAAATGGAGTCCTCTTTTGTCAAAGCATTTAGTAGAATGATTGTAGTTTGTTTCATCATTTGTTGATCTATCAGGACCTGGGCATGGGTGTACGTCGCCACAGAGTAGAAGATAAACAGCTATCGTTTTGTTGAAATCAGATGCACAAGAGAAAGAAGAGGATGATTGTTTTTTGTTCACATGCTGGTAGCTGGTCACTAAATGTTCATATAAGATGAGGTCATTTTGAGGAATAAAGGTTCTTAGTTCATGTGGAAGAGTTCGGGAAGAAACTCTGCCATCACTGGGTGCCTAGATTTTAGCAAAAATAAAGTAATTTCTTTAATGCTTTCCGGAAGATTATCGAGAAATAACAGTAGATAATCATTTGATAAACTAACCGCCCAACCAGTAAAATTGCCAAAAATAGAGACCATGATTTTGCTCATTTTACACTATTTGGTGTTTTGTAAGCTGGGTCAAATAAGAAATGACGTTGCTAAGTAATCTCGCGAAATTGAGGCACTTATAGAAAATTTGTCCGTTTTTTTTTTTTTTTTTTTTTTTTTTTTTTTCTCATTTCGCCTAATTTTATCATTAATGAAATAGAATTAACGTCTGTTTGTGGTGTCTTTCGTGAACAACAAAATATTTTTTCTTCACTCATGGTGGAGACACCCGTGAAAATACAGCTTTTGTTGTTCACTCAATGAAAGGTTAATCGATCTTCCACTTAAACAAGCTATGATCCTCTATATCAGCTTCATATGAGTAAAATGAAAATCGATTTCGGGGCAGAACTATCAATCATTAGAAGGTGATGCGTTATTTTTATTGTTCAGTATATTTGAATATAGTTCATTAGTGTTGATGCGAAACCTATAGAGTGAAGATCCTGATCCAGACTCTGTTTCAATGAGATTCCATGATGAAGAACGCAAAGTATCCGGTTGAACATTTATTATCCAAACATTTCACTTTCTTTGGGTACAATATTTCTCATATTCTTTTCAGATATTTAGTTTTCATAAATCATACATCCTTCGAGGTCCAGAGTTTTGAAGAGATAAATTATGTTGGTTTTTGGTCGCTATCTCCTATCCCTCATATAAACGTATTATATTCATATATCGTCTGATGCATATATATCTGCGACATTAAAATGACCGCCTTGGGACACCGTACTGAACAACAAAAATTAGACCACGCTTGAAGTGAATCGGCCAATTAGAGAACAGTATTTCAAAAGTATATATCACAGATACAACTCCCTGCGATGTATTTACAGATATGCGGTTGTACTTTGTCTTGCACGTGAATCTCGACAGGTTTTCGGGCCGAGTCATTTCAAAAAGATGACGAGCATTTTATAAAGCTCTTTTTTCCTAAAGACTTTCAACAGTCGCAAAAGTGCAAAAGATCTGAAATGGTAACGGAAATAGATTCAAAAGAAATTTCAGAATATTCACACTTGATTATAGTAATATCACAGCGGAATTTACTCCTTTTCATTATTTAGAGGTTCGGGTAAAAAGTACAGATAGTGTGAGAAAAGCGTGGTCTAAGTCAGATAGAAAATCTCTTGCCACGGTATATGGGCAATAGACACACGCTAACCCCCGTGTCTATTTCCCATATGTAGGTAGATTGTGCACGGTGAGCCGCGAAATCAACTTTTTACTGTTAGATTGTTGTGCCATTTGTTCGAAAAAGATAAAACAGGTCAAAATGAGGTATTACGAAAGTTTAAAATTTACCTTTTAAACCAACGCTTTTCTTGTCTTAAAATGTAAGCTTCACTCAAACATGTACTTTCATAATTTCAGCGAAGTGGTCAGGTTAAATTCTTATCATTTGCTTTTAATCATACCCGAATTACCTATGGTAATGGACTCAGCGCCTTCGTCAGAGCTCAGTTTTGAAAATACACCTTTACCACGGTTCTCGTTTTCTATCCTATACGTATTCTAGAGTTTTATAAATACAAGTAAGACGGTATCAGTTGCAAGATATCGTGATACAATTAGCCTTCTGAGGAGTGTCATTATACAGACAAAACCTTTGTGTTATTGACGGGAACGGGTGTTTCTCGTCACAAGAAAAACAGCCATCTCAGCAATCGGGGACCCTCGGCGATTCTACGGAATAGACCTCGGGAATAATAAATGAGCGCTGCCATGAAAGCGCGCCATTCCGCACGCGGGTTTATATGAAGTCACAAACATTATTGATGTTGAAATTGCAAAACCATCGAAAGGATAAAAATCGGGCATATTATGATTCAAAAACAATACGCAACGCAGCGTTTTACTGCCTTTTGTTTTTCAAATCACAACATGCAAAAAAGCTCTGTACAGACGATCGGAATGCATTTACGAAAACGTTTCTCTTTAGGCGTATTAACCCAAGTACCACCAGACTACGATTTACCTAAAAAATACCCAAAATTACTTCACTTTCATCCAGGGTACTTTCCGAAAGCCATCTCAGCTGACCAATAGTTTCAACCCTCGTAAGATTGTGCTTTCAGAACATACTAACTAGAATATATACGTTTCACCCAGATCACTCAGCCCTACATATCGAACCCTGCATGTGTGCATGGCCCGATCTCTTGATAACAAATTCGTTGTCGCGTGATGGATGTCAAAAAATATTAGTTACCCCTACCTTTGTTCTAGTCTAGGGTAACACATTTCACGGGACACACCTAATAGTAAAACGATGCGGTTGTAGACGCCCAAAGACGGTTTTTTTTTTTTTTTTACATTTACCCAGTCTACTAAAAATGGAGATCACGGAGTTAACAAAAAGAAAATCCTCAAAAGGCTATTTGACATGGGTTTTATTTCAATTTTCGTAACAATAAGAGAACTCCTTTAAACCGATACAAAAGTACTCTTTATTTAACATGGTACATACATACACATGTCATTGCTATTAGGTAGGACTGAAAAATATAGATAACGAGGAGCCAAATTTAGCCATATATCTGACATTTTATATCGACGGAGCATCAAAAGACCTATTAATTACTCCGAATAGTACATAAAATTCAGAAATTCTGGTGAATTTCTGTCTAATGGTAAGGACCTGAGGGACAGGGGATTGAATCCCGCCCGTCTTATAGTCTTTTTCTTGACAAAATAACTCAATACTGTTTCTTTCCTTTCATTAGTCTAATCGTGCCTGATGGAGAAGTAAGGGTTTTTTTGTAAGTAAAAAACACCAAAGGAGTTGACTTGCCTATTAGAGTCTTGGGTATTGAAACCATAGTTTTGAGTATGAAGTAACTACGCATTGTCAATATAAACCAACTCTTGTACTTAAAAATACAAATTAGTAAAATTGAAAAGTTCCTTAGATAAATCCGATAGTAGTCCGGCAGAAAAATGGCATATTTTTCTTGAACCTAGAAGTGTGGTATAAAGTTTTTTTCTTGGCTGATTCTTGTAGCCCAAGTCTTACTTATCAAGAATCTGTGTGATGACACCTTGTCATCATTGAGCATTTTGAGAAAATCGAGATGGCAGCCAGGACCCCTTGAACAAGTACATGCTATCACTTTACTTGTCTTGATGATAGGCTTTTATGCATTTTTTACCTTAGTTTTGTCGTAAAGATCATACTTTTAAGTATAATGAGGAAATTAACCCATAAAACGAAAGAAACAATAACTATTTTAGACAACATGGCAGCCAAACAGTAATATTACACAGCATTTAGAGAAAAATAGACTCTATTTGACAAACCAAACTTTTGAATTGGTTTAATTCCTGTTATGTCTCTTAATGATAGCTGTAATCCCGTCTACTTAAAATCCGATAGATAGCCCCATCACCGCTTGTAAATTGACTTCCTAACTAGATGGCGGCCAGAAATGCATAAATGAGAATGATATCATTTTGATTAACTACAAATGTTAAATGACCTTTATACTTTTATTTAATATTACTTTTAATCAGTTAACTCGCTGTTTTCTGATAAAGCAAATACTAGTATTCAAATTGATAATCAGAATTGTGTTTATAAGTTTAGATGGCTGCCAAACAGAACGGTTGATTGTTGGCAACATTGCTGAATAGGAGTTTACACAGTTTTGCTAAATTCTTTTTCATTTAAATCAATTTTTTTTTCTCTTTCCATCCTCCTTTTATCAAGCGGATTGTATCTCTCACTACAAACGAGTCGTTTTTCTAACTTTGAGATGGCAGCCAGGAATGTGGATGACAGCATCTTTAACCCTATCTTTATGCTGATGGTTCTCTATAGAGTTCCACTTGTTTTGCCCCTAGATCTTGTAATTGGATATCAAGTCATGCCCAAAATTACACATTGTCCTGATTTAGGCCCAGAGAGTTCCAATGAACAAATAAATATCACTCTTTGACATTCATTTGTGATTATAAGGTGACTCTTACTGGTCCACAGACTAAAAGAAAAAAAAAGACAATTTTTAAAACTGGCTGTCATCTCGAAATTAGTACGGAATGATTTTCTAATTGACCATGATTTATAAGGATGGAGTAAAGAACTCATAAAACAGATAATTGAGACATAAAAATATTGATACAAATGTGAAAGGACATCCACAAAAGCGTTTCTTACATATAAGTTATTTTAGCTGCCATCTTGAAATTCACCATAAAATACCAGTCAGACCAGAGATAACGCATATTAACGTCTTGGATCTGCGTCAAATGGATAATTCCATACCATATTTCGCAGTATCGCTTCGAGGAGTGTATGATGCCCCCTCTGGTCTTATTATTTTACATGTATTTGGATACAAGCTAATTCAGTATTTAAAACTGGTTGCCATCTTGCATTGAGAATGTTGTAATCTTGAAATAAGAACTTCATGATTGAAATGAATACTGAAATCCTTAATAAGATACATGGGCCTCTATAATAAGAGAAAAGATAATAAGAAGCGTAGACAGTGTTTTTCAGTCAATTTTTAAATTCTTTGGCGACATCTTTAGACCACGCAGAACGAAAAGTAGAACCCTAAATATCGAATGTTTACTACTTGATTCTAACATAGGAAGGTCAAATGATCATTTCAATCAATTGCCTTTTTGGCTGTCATTCTACGTTTTCAATAATTATTAAAATTTGTTCATTGTGAATTAAAATTTAATGTTTGCCTGAGCTTGGCAGAAAGCTTGATGACCAAAGAAATGTTATGTAAGGCATAGCTACAAAATCAGTTGAGTTTTTTTACTCGGGTTTACATCCACTTTTATAAGTATTTCAGCAACACTGCATTGCTTAGAGCACTGGTGGACACACGTTCATACAATATTTGCCTTGGCCGGAGATCGAACCATGGTGCCTATGGTTGAGAGTCCGACACTGTGCAATGATCTAGGTCATAAGTCAACTGTGATAAACATTAAAATTTTGAAACTTTTCATCAGTTCAGATGTGTCCTTATACTTAAAATAGCTTGCGGTGTAATCAACATGATAACAAGATTCCAATAAAAAGTCTGCATTTTTAAAAGGGAAGTTCTACAGCAAACTCTTGATTATATACAATACAAAAGGCTTGATATAAGCTGATTCAATTTTTTTTAAAACCTTTTATTTCTTTCATTCGTGCTGCTATGTTGAATATTAAAAAGCAAAAGGCATTTAAAAACAAAATGTTTCATTTAGAGCAATACATTTTTGTTTCACTTTTCTGACTTTTATCCTGGGTTTTACAACATATAATAATAATAATAATAATAATGATAATAATGACGACTTAATTTAGAGAGGCTGCATATTTGGTTTCCAAATCTTCCATATGGGCCTCAAAATATCGGATTAACAGAGATAATACAAATATTTACACAATGTTATACACAAATGAAAATATTGTTAACCAATTAAAAACAAGTTATATACACGATAAAGGCTGTCATCCGTCCAAGTTTCAAGTAAGCATGATTTCAGATTTAGATTCAACCAAATACATTTCAATTATTCAATGGCACGTTATATTATTAAAATTCATTTTTTGTTTAAGGCGGTCGTTGTTTCACCTATTTTGGCAGGGCATGTTAATAGCAAAAATGGCGAATGGATGGTTTATTTGTTTTTAGGTGGAAATCCACATTAATGTTTTCCTGACTAACTTCAAATTTCAGAAAGAAATAAGATTAGAGATTGAGCCTATTTTCAAAATTGATCAGATGACTTGCGGACTAAATGTTTAAAGTTATTAAAAGGTTGTTGTTGGTTTCAACATGACTTTCAGATTCCCACTTGGCTACCACTTTGGTTACAATTCTAAATTTAAGCATGTTTTGTTTTTTCTAGTTCTTATAAGCAAAGAAATTACGAAGTGATATGTTAAAGAATATGTAGATAGCATGCTTAATATGCTGGACTTGTATTTTGTATGAAAGTCCTGGCTGCCATCTCCATTTAAAAAAATCAATGATTTAAAGGTGTAATCAGTGTTATTATTTATGAATGCCCTGGCTAGAAGAACCAATCTAGGAATCAGCTTAACAGGACTTAGAAATCTTCCAGATTGACAATTTATGTCTAGCACAAATTTGCATGTATGCATTCCTGGCTGCCAAGTTCAATTTCCGAAAAAAAATCAAATCAGATGACTAGAATTCTTTACCAATTTTCAAAAAGAAAATGGTTTCAGCCTCTGAACAAAATGATGGAAATCATTCAGAGGTTGAAGTCTGTCATAACATGACTCTTTACACTGTTTACTTATACAAAATTCCATTTGGCTGCCATCTTGATTACAAGTCCAAATTCTAATTTCAATTCACACATTAATTTATTTTCTGAGTTCTAATAAGCGTCTTGGTGACCAAAATAAGTAAAAAAGTAGGTTCAGAAAAATATTTTTAGCAAGTTAATGATCAGTTTGAATATTTCACAATAACCCTGGCTGCCATCTCCATTTTCTCAAAATGCTCAATGATGACAAGATGTCATCATTCAGATTCTTGATGTGCAATGTCTTAGCTACCAGAATCAATCAAGAAAAAAACTTTATACCACACTACTAGGTCCAGCTTAATTTCTGCCGGACTATAGGTATTAGTCAAGTGGTCAAAGAATTTCTCGATTTCTTTACATTTGATAAACATAAACTCGTTTACTAAAATCAAAGCACTGAACGTACTGATGGTGGACGTTTCTGTTGGCATACTAGAGTGATTCCTCCATTTGTGGAGAAAAGAGAAATTTTACATGTAAAATTACGATAAAAGGAAAATGACCTGACCGCATCTTGCTTCAGATATACGTTTCTCAACATATATCGTTGATCGTCAACAAAGTCCTGTAATTACAAGATTTCGATAACTTTCGGAATTATTCCCGGTGTAGTTTAAACAGTGATTCTCCGATCCATTTGTTATAAAAGTAAAGAAATGACAATTAGATGATCTAGGTTATTATTCTTATTTTGTAACGCTAATCAGTTCTCCGTAATCTCATTATTAAAAATTATGGTGTTATCTGCTTAAACTAGAAAGCTATGAATGGCTTGGGTCGCTCCACAGGCTTGAAATTCTTGTAAAAGAAAAAGAAAAGTTTTGAATAGATTTTTAGATATTTTGGATTCTTCTGATGTTGAAAATGATTTCAGAGTTTCCACTATATAACAGATAGAGAAAAGACCTCCGCTAATAAAAAAAACACATATATTTCATCCAATGACAATAATTTTGGCTATATGCTAAAGGGGTCGCCAAAGGATCATACCAATGAAGTTTGATTGATATCCACCCATAACATTCTGAGAAAATGATTTTCAAAGATTACACAAAATAACATATTGAGAAATTACCTCTGCCCATAAAATACATATTTTTCATCCGATCACAGTAATTTTTGGTAGACTCATAAAGGGTTACTCAAAAAGATCATTCCGATGAAATTTGGTCGAAAACCATCAGTTACATTCTCAGAAAATGATTTTCAAAGTTTCCACTAAATAACATATACAGAAATGACCTCCGTCCATTAAAATAATTATTTTTCATCCGATCACAATAATTTCTGGTAGCCTGATAAAGGATCACTAAAGTACTATTCGAGTGAAATTTGGTTGAAAACCATCAGTTACATTCTGAGAAAATGATTTTCAAAGATTCGACTAAATAACATATAGAAAAATGACCTCCGCCCATATAATACATATTTTTCAACCGATCACAATATTTTTTATAGACTGATAAAAGGTCACTCAAGGATCATTCATGTAAAATTTAATTGGTACCCATCAATTAGAATCTGAGAAAACCCACTTTTAACCATATTTGGAAATAAGCCACGCTCATTAAATCCATGTTTGTCATTGGATCTAAATTTCTTGAACAACTTTGAAAGAGGATCACCCTAGGATCATTCCTGTGATGTTTGATTGAAATTCATCCAGTAGTTTCTGGGGATTAGATTTTTAAAGAAAAAGTTTACGAACGGACGCACGAACGGACGACGGACACAACGCCATGACAATAGCCCCAGTGGCCTTCGGCCAGTGGAGATAAAAATTCTATAAAAGGATATTAATTGATTGTTCCGCGATTTTCATTCTCAAAGAAAAGAAAGGTTAAGTGTTCATATAAACGCGTAAAAAATTGCAGACACTCGTCTCTAGTTTGGCTTTCGTGTGTTGAAATGTAAAGTAAAACCCCTTTGCATAAACCTTTATCGCATGGCCTGAATGCTTTACTTTATCTGCTCAGACTGTATCCGTATTCATGTGTATAGCGATATTTCCATTAATTTGCCTTTGTTTTAAATACATTAGTAGTGTCAGGGGACGTTTCCATTCCAGTAATTTCATTTCATGAGTGACCTCCCATTGACCATTGGGAAATAAGGGGCAAATTACTCACTCTGTCAGAAAAGTAGTTCTACGCAAGGAAAAAATTCACCCGATCTCAGAATTGAATATGATTTCACACTTAAAAGATGTCTTTGAGTTTGCAACAAGTTACGTAGACTCCTTGTTTCACTCCATTTTTGAAATGCATAGTTGTCAGACGGTTACAATTCTTCAAAAAGAGTAAATTGAATCTTAAAGAGTACTACTGTTTTGAAAACCTATTAACATCTGACAGGATTGTTCAAACGTGGTATTAACACTGGTGAACGTAAACGTCCACCAATGACTGGACACAATGCCTGAACCTCCAAACATGTGATTATCAGATAGACAGAATTTAGAAAGTTGCTCCGTAATAGTTCCGCAACATTTGAATACTCACGAGCTTTCACAATGTTTACCGGGGTTTCCTAATAAAAATCACCTGGAAACCTCGGTTAACACTGTTAAAGTTCAATACTTCCGAAACGTTGCGGAACTATTACGGATCCACTACCTTAATGCATTTCTAGGTACATGTGCTTTATTTAACAAAATCATGTCACAGAAAACGTTGAATAAGCCGATTTATTTAAGTTTAACAGTTATTTTGTTATGTAAGTACGGTGGCAGAAAATGTCACTTCTTATCAGATCTTACAAACAAGAACATGATTCTCCTCAAAACCTTTGTATCTCCACTGTACCAATGAAAAACGGCCTGAAAACTAAAAATATCAATTTCCACAATGTCTTTTCAGAGCCGTCAAAAATCGGGATGGGTTGTGGGGGTCTGGACTTACGATAGCTCGTTGGACAATGGAGATTTTATTTGAAATGAATCCAATATTCTGAAATGAATCTTGCGACCACCGCTTCAACTTCGGTTTGTTAAACACTACCAATGAAATTAACCTGTATTTTTGCGATTGAAAATGTACCTACACTTTATTGTTGTTTCGTCCGCCATATTGCATGCTTTTACACTGGACACTTTTTTACTACACTGTACCAGGTAATCGACTGATAAAAAAAAAAACGAAAAGGGTGTTTATCGCGTTACTTTTCATGATGCCAGTTTGTTGAGTGAATTTGTTCTTGTCAGTACTCCGGGACTTTCGTCATTTACTAGCTAACTGAACAGGAAAAGATTGTGGATATCGCGTGATAGGATATGTTTTCATAAAAATACTACATGAAAATGACAAATTCACGCTAGAATCTGCTGTTATTTTCACGCTAACTGTCTGGTAAATGGTAGGGGGGGGGGGGGGGGGTATATCAACTTAATCCTTTTTAAACCAACCATCTGTTATCGAGACAATCTTTTTATGTAAATTAACATAATATCCGCCATTTTTTTTTTTTTTTTTTTTTTCGTGAAAGTTTTATAGTCACAAGTATAGGTGTGACGTACGCGCTGAGTCCATTGCCATAGGTAAATCTGGTATGATTAAAAAGAAAATGAAAAGAATTTAACCTGATCCCTTGACTGAAATTATTAGCCGCCGTCATAGCGCAGTTGGTAGCGCGTCGGACTGTCAAACTATAGGTCACGGGTTCGATCCGCGACGGCGGCACTCATTCTTTCCGACTATTTGTCTCTCACCAATGGGTCGACAATCGTAGATCTATGTGAGATAGTAGCTGGAGGCTGGGAAAGGATGTAATGGTAGTACTGGCGTGAGAAATACCAGAAATCCATTGTTAGGTGCTCCAGCCGCCGCGATATAGCTGAAATAATGTTGAAAGCGGCGTAAAACCCCATTCAATCAATCAATTGACTGAAATTAGGGCAGTACATGTTTGAGCGAATCTTGCGTTTAAAAACAAGCAAACACATTGGTTTAAAAGGTAAATTTTAAACTTTCTAAATGCGTATTTTTAACCCAATTTATCTATTTCGATCAAATGGCACGAGAATTTTACGGTTGCTTTCACGGTTCACCACGCAAAATCTACCTATAACAGTTCCAAAGCACTAACGGGAATTCTATTTACTTAAAATCAGTAATGAGTCGAGGATGACAAAACAGTGCAAACAGTTTTCCGATTTTACCCCGCTTTGCACGTGCACATAGACGAGAATCTTACGGAAAAAAGTTGATTTAACGGTTCACCGTGCAAAATCTACCTATAACAGTTCTTAAGCACTAAAGGGATAACAAAACAGTGCAAACAGTTTTCCGATTTTACCCCGCTTTGCACGTGTTCATGCACGAGAATCTTACGGTAAAAAGTTGATTTAACGGTTCACCGCGCAAAATCTACCTATAACAGTTCTAAAGCACTAATGGGAACATTCTGTTTTCTTTAAATTAGTCCTTTACAGTGTGAAAAGGTTTTTATACCAGCCCTGCGTTTAGGATCACAAAACAGTGCAAACAGTTTTCCGAATTTATTTTCCGAATTTAACCCGCTTTGCAGGAGAATCTTACGGTAAAAAGTTGATTTAACGGTTCACCGCGCAAAATCTACCTACAACAGTTCTAAAGCACTAACGGGAACATTTCTGTTTGCTTTAACTCGGTACTGCGTCCAGGATCACAAAACAGTGCAAACAGTTTTCCGATTTTACCCCGCTTTGCACGAGAATCTTACGGTAAAAAGTTGATTTCATGGGTCACCGCGCAAAATCTACCTATAACAGTTCTAAAGCACTAACGGGAACTTTAAATCAGTCCTACACAGTGTGAAAAGGTTTTTATACCAGCCCTGCGTTTAGGATCACAAAACAGTGCAACCAGTTTTCCGAATTTAACCCGTTTAGCACGTGCACATGCGTGCAAAGCGGGGAAGAATGGGAAAACTGTTTGCACTGTTCTGTGAGCGCTTTATTGTGTCGAGAGCGCTTGACTGTAAAAGGCAACTCATCAGGATGAACAAAATTAGCGATATTTATTTATGTTTATCGTATTAACCGATTTCTATTTTTTTTTATTATTTTTTATTTATGATTTTGGGGCGTTTTTGATCGATTTGAGTGAATGTTTGGAATGAGTGGAGCACTGAGTGATTGATTAAGAATGGTTTTGATGGAATGGAATGAGTTCCAATTTCACGATGTTTTTAACTGTTTCACGATGTTTTTAACTGTAAAAATAAGTTACTTTTTCAAATAGAACAAAGTCGCATAAACTTTTCGTGTTGATTTTACTTTTGAATTGACGAAAAAATGTTTAAAGGTATAAAATTTCGTGTAATTTTGTAATGACTGTACGGAAGCCTATTACTGCCATTTTAACTTAGAACTTCGCTATTAGGCTTCCTTATGATTGCGAGATATATCTTATAAGGTCAAGAATAAGATCTCCAAGCTTTCAATTGAGAACCCTATCGAGTGTGAGTCCCTGATATAGCCAAACCGGTTTCTATTTATTTTAACCAATTTGATTCTTTTCAATTCAACTTCAGTTTTTACTAATTTAAGTTCGATTGCGACGAAAGCTTAAGCTGAGAGAGTCGCTCTTAAACACTCAATCCTGATGTTTACACGTCCCTGAGAGACAGGTAGTGGTTTAAACCCACTGCTACCCAATTCTACAGCTGGGTGAACTGGGGCTGGCTATTAAGAGTTTCGCTCATAAAGACACCCTGACAACGGTGGAGCTCGAACCACAAATCTCCAGGTCACGTGTCGAGTGTATTTACCACTAGGCCACCGAGGCAGTCAATTCAACTTCGTGTGGCCGCAATGTCGAGATGAATAGTTCATTCAGATGCAGACAAAGTATTATCCATGATTTATGCCCTGGCAGGGCGGAGCCTATGTAACGGGGCGTTGTACTTAAGGTTACGGAAAATCAGCTTTTATCTAAAATAACTCGATACCTTAAACCGTAGATTGGTAACCAAACGATGATATGTATGCATTCTCTCAAAGCACGTGAATCCTTTAGGTTTTAGGATACAGTTATTTGCACGCGTTAAGGATGATTACCGACTAAAATTTGAAAGAACCCGAAGTATTGAAAAGTAAACTCGCCAAATTACGTCACGGTTAAGCTTCACCCTGCCAGTTCATTAATTACGCAGAATACAGACTAATGGTTTTGCAGAATTGGCGGATACTAGCCCCATATACCTAAATTGACTACCGTAATGTTATATTCCGTTAGAATACATTAATCTATATAATTTGCTTTCGTTGTTCGCGACACGAATAAAAAAAAAAAAAAAAAAAAAAAAAAAAAAAACCCAAGCGATTATTCTACTTCATTTGTGCAGAAATAGATTGAAATGTAAAATATGAAATAATATAAAAAGCAAAAGAAACAATAATAATAGGACAATATCTATTAAAGAGCGCTATTTCAAATGCGATTCCTAGGCAACTGAAAATGCACGTAAGGAGAGAATTATCTTTTGATAATTTCACTGGTTCGGTAGTGAAGCTATCAAGTGATAATTTACCAATATTTCCCAATAAATCGCCAAAAAGAATTAAAGAAAGGGAAATAACCACTATCCAATTTGTCAGAGAAATGATAAATTATTCGTTCCAACAATGCGAATAGAATTTGAATTGAAAAGAAAAAAAATGGTTAAAAAATAAATAAAGGCCTGTCCCTTTATTTGTTCTGGCAGGGAAACCCGATCCGGTGTCAACATACTTGTGACAGGCGAGTGCGTTTTCTTAACATAGACCGATACATCCACAGGGACTCTGCACATGATAAATAAGCCTTAAACAATGTTTTGGCTGAAGAAAAAAAATAAAAATGGTCTATATTTATATACCATTTTTATTTTTTTTTTTTTTTTTCAGCCAAATCATTGTAGAAGGCTAAATTTATCGTGTGAAGAGTCCCTGTGGATACATCTTGTAACGACTCACACCCCCGGTAGTTCTTCTTTGTTGCTAATTCAATTTAAGTATACTAGTGGGAAATTATCCAAAGTTTTTATCACAAAATAACACGGTCGTATTCTATAAAGTCGAAATAATTATACATGAATGCATTTATCGGTATAGCTTTTCTCCTTTTGTCTGATTTTTTTGTGAATTTACCAGAAAACAGACGCATTTTTACTCACTTTTAAAGGAATTGACGATTATACAGGTAGATCTGAACAGAATGCTTTCAGCAGATTATTGGTATAATTAATTTCGCCATCGATTGGCATTCTCCGATTAAAAAAGCATTTAAAGCACCCATATTGTAGTCTTTCCACGCTCCCTAAATTGTCCCTTTTCGCCTTACTGACGGATGAAAGGACGATGAAAAAGGGCTACTGGAGAACTTGGTAAAATAAGTATTTGGAGTAGAGATTTGTTCTAAAAGAGATCAACAGACGTTTGCATTTTAAACATACCTCTAACAGGAAGGTATAAAAAATCTTTCTAGATTCAGAATAGGCCAAATATGAAAAGTTTCGACCTAGTCAGCCTGCGAGCATGACCAGGCTCTATGCTTTACACGCCACCCTTTGTTGGCTGAAGTTTCAGACCGCCTTCTTTTTATGCTGCGGCATACGATTTACATACGCTCTGTACGTTTTGTCCGTTCATTGTGATTTCATCCGCGCAGACGATGTATAAGTGAAACAAAACGTGGAACAAACTCTACGTATCCGACGACATCACCAGTCAAACTTCCACTTTATCCTCAATCCAATACGGAACACCACTCGGCCAATCTCACGATCAACCTCGGATGTACATAGACGGACTATTTTTAAAAATTACGGGAAAACCTTGGAAAAACTCATTGACGTCAGTTAAAATGGCGATAGCCCTCGAAACTTTGAGTGAAAACATTCGACGATACTCGTTGACGTTAAACCATCGAATCATTGTATAAATATCTGTAGATTCTAAAATAACGGCTGAAAATTCTTAATTTATGAGAATGGCCAATCATTCTCAAAAATTAAGTTTTTGTCAGCCGTTATTTACTGTAAAAATATCAATCTAAAGAAAGCGCCGGTTTTTTCCGCGCTAGTTTTTCTTACACTGTTTCCGCCTAACAAAACGCACAATTTTGTTACATACCCATCCGCCTTACATACAATGACCGAGTGATGTTCCGAATGTCCCAATCCATCCTTTGGAAATACTCGGAATTCTCGCCCGCTACATGAAAATGAACAGGTGAAGGAAGTAACACGGGTATGTGAGCGTATGCTTCGCTTAACGCTATTCGAATATGCCACAATTATGCTCGGTTACCCTTCTGAGCTGTCATCCGCTCTTATCCGCAAGGCTTCCAATGAATATCCACGGAACTTTCGATCGCTACATACATAACACGTTTGATAATTTCTTTCTGTGATCGTGTAACCCGCAGCTAAATATTCGACTCCGTCGGGATTCGAACCCGGATCTCTACATCCCAAAGCGAGTGCTCTACCACGCTAGCTTTTACGACAAGGCAGTACAAACATCCCTTATACTCAACCCGGCTACATTCACCCCCTCGACAATTAAGATTCTTCCACATATCTTCTCATATCAACATCATCAACTTCCAAATCACATTACCAACACCTCATGTGGGTTAATTACGGTAGGCGTCAAATGTAACCCTCAATCAAATATTCGACTCCGTCGGGATTCGAACCCGGGATCGCTACATCCCAAAGCGAGTGCTCTACCACGTCGCTATTAAAGCTAGCTTTTTTCGACAAGGCAGTACAAACACCCCATATACTTAGCCCGGCTGCAATCGCAAATTATGGCCATCATTATCAGTTTTCCATGGTTTTCATCTTGAGCGTATGAGAACGGATGGAAATTTTACTCTGCCGCCGTGTCCGTTTAAACATACGTTTAGTGTCCGTTTTGCAATTGGGCCGGGCCCTAAAAGAAAATCATTATACATTTCGACACAATCAATATTCAGTCTGCATCTTGAATAATTAAAATTTTATTTTGTTTTCCTTTTCTGTATTTTTGAAGCAGCAATGCTTGAATAACGGCATCAAATACAATTTTCTACCGTGAAAAAAGTGTCCTTTTATAAGTTTTGGTACGTGTTTTTTTTTTTTTTTTTTTTTTTAATAATTGATTTATCAATTGATTCGATGTGGATTTAATAATTGATTTATCAATTGATTCGATGTGGATTTAATGCCAATTTTGAACATTATTGCTATAATGTTGTGGCGGCTGGTCAATCTACCTTTGATTCAAATCGATGGCTAAGCGAAAAAAAAAAAGGGTTGAAACTGCCTATAAACATATAAACAGTTTTACTGTTTTGCGCTTAGCCGTCGAAAAATCGGGTGCGAATTGGCACGGAACTCTCGATGAATTTACCCTACAAGCTTTACCGACTGAGTTTACCGGGTTTGGCATTTTCAAAGTTATAATGGAATAAAATCTGTCCGACTGCGTCTTCACCTCACGATGAGAGATACTCCTCGTAAAACGCCACATTCCCTTCATAATTAGTGTTGTTTCATGTTCAACATAATTTTTTAATGATTTTGTGATTTTAATTATTATTTTTTTTTCATACCATGATTTTGAACTTGAATATGAATTTGTTCATTGTTTATTTTAAGGCTATGAATATGTTGTAAAACATGTTGTAAAACCACTTAATGCCGAATTAAGTATTATGTACTGTTGATGATAAAACAATATCTTCATAAAAAATATAATCATCCATCAAGAAGCGTGATGAAGAAAATAAAAAAAAGTTCCGTTGAACAGAACAAATAATCTTAATGAAATTAAAGAATTACTAACACAGTAAAAGTGAGGTTCAGTGTAAAAAATATTTGAATGTAAATGTCAATACAGAAGAACCTCAGATCGATCAGTTTATTCATTGACAGATCGATTTATTTATTCATCAATCGGTGGATTAATTGGTCGATCTGAGATTCTTCTGCATTTAACTCTGACACTGACTCGATCGATCGACCAATCAAGCAACGCTAGTAATCAAATTTATTGCATAATACGAAACTCAAACTCAAAACTCAAACTCTTTAATATTGGCAAATCGGCACAAAAGTACCCATGGCCATAAACACAAATATTACACAAATGTACACATGCACAATACAAAACAAAAACATATAAACACATCACATGAGTATTTTAAGTATTTTTCTAAATTTATCACATCACATATATTCAGCTCAGCCTTCAGTTTAAAAACACAAATTAAATCAAACGGCAGGGATTGATATCAACTCCTGTCTCAAAACTGAGGCTTCTTTTATGAATTTTGAAAGGTTAATTTGGACTTTAACATTTTTTGATTTCATCAGTCTAAAAAAGGTATCTAGAGTAGGGAACGTGCAGAAATTATTGAGATATTTAAGTCTTATTTCTCTTAACCTTGGACAACAGCAAATAAAATGATATTCAGATTTCAAGGAGTTAGATTGACAGAGTTTAAAACACCTGTCTTGTCTTTCAATATTTGAATATCGACCAGTTTCAATTTCGAGCCTATGATCAGAAATTCGTAATTTAGTTAAACATCTTCGTAGACTGTCATTAGTAACATTTTGTAGATACGGTTCAAAATCGAATGAAAGTTTAAAACGCTTATAATAATCGAGTTTTGGTGAATTAGAAATATCTGCGAACCAATTCTGAATAAATTGATCCCTAAACTGCTTCTGGATTATCGGGAAGTAATTAAAATCTACGTTAAAGTTACGCCAGATAAAATTAAGTCCCAATTTATCTAAAAGTTGATTGATTTTGAATATACTGCTGTGACGAATATTGGCTAAATGGGTAGATGAGTCAGCATATACCTTATAAATAGTATTAAAAGGATTTCTCTTGACTTTTAACCAATATTTTATTGATTTTTCAAGACATACAAGGGACATAGGAAATCTTCTTAGTTCGCCCAAAACACAATACATAGATCGGTACCGTTAACACTTAAAAATTCTGTAATTTTGATTAAAATTAATTCAAGCTGAAATTAATTGCGCTTTTTTGTCGATCATTACAGACAGTAAGTCAACCAAAAAACCAACCAAGCATTGGCTAACCATTCAACCAACCTGTCGACCAACAACAAACCAATCAACCAACCGACTGACCGACCGATCAATCGATCGATCGATCGATCGATCAATCGATCAATCGATCAATCGATCGATCAATCAATCAATCAATCAATCAATCAATCAATCAATCAATCAATCAATCAATCAATCAATCAATCAATCAATCAATCAATCAATCAATCAATCAATCAATCAATCAATCAATCAATCAATCAATCAATCAATCAATCAATCGATCAATCGATCAATCGATCAATCAATCAATCAATCAATCAATCAAATTGATTGTATAATGTGCAAATGTTTAATTCTTTTCAGTTATTTTGATTTTAAATCTAACTTAAGATTTTTTGTGTTTGTGGATCGAGCGATCTATTATGAAAAAATGGGCCAACTTATTTCTCGCCCGAAAGGGTCCCGATTTTGATGTTTCTCAGCTGGGCAACACTTAGAAACAAGCCCCTGTGTTCCGGCTGACAAGATGATACAAACCGTTTTCAAATCATACCCGTTTTTGCAAGCATGTGCACGCGCAAAGCGGGGTATAATTAGAAAACGGTTTGTAGCATCTTGTCAACCGGAACACAGGGGCTGGTTTCTAATTGTGGCCCGGTCGTAAATAGCGATCTATCCACTGTATCGATCTATTAACAGATTTTGGGATATTTTCATCCAAATGCTACCTTTCCAGTGTTTACATAAATTACTAGGCCACCAGAAACTTAAAATGCCTTTAATGTTAATAAATATTAGAATGATGATATGTTTTTGTCTTCATTCACAAACATCATTGTAAAATTGTTCTTGTAGAAATTTCAGAACTAGTGGTAGCAAAAAAGATTTTAAAAGTGATGGAAAATTATTATTTCCTGAAAAAGAACAATCGTTATCCCTAAAAAACATTGCATTCTATTTAAATTCAATCATCTTGGTCTTGGTGGGTCTCTGTATCGTAGGTTTCGACATTACTTCTCATAATACATTGATACAATGGAGTGAATTCACAATTCACTAATTTTGATATGGATGCCTGCTGTTTGCATTCTTGTGCCAAATAATTGTGTTGCGACTACTATTTTGTGCTTTGTGGGAAGACAAAACTTAATACCATGTGGACATATTTTCTAATTTAGGCAAGATCAATTATTATCATTGCATTTATCACTTACTGCTTAGTAGATCGATACAATGAGCCGAAAAATCATTGTTGATTACTGGCGGCTGAACACATCCAGTCTAAATAGATATCGGAACAACAACAACAATGTCGTCGACGGCTTTGAGGACGGTAACTTCAAGGAAAATTTTGGGTAAAGCAAAGGTATCTTTCTAATTTTTTTGTTCTCTTTTAATCAACAATATAGTTCAATCCACTTCTAACATATATGCGAAGTAAATGTCGATGTCAACTACTAGTAAATAGCGAATTACATCACTTTCAAGGACGTCATTAGTTTTCGCGTATACAAAAACGTGAGGAGGCATGGATTATTCAATATGTAAAAGGGCATATCATCCAAATGAAACACCTTTATTGCTACTCTGTGTGCATTATTTCATTGTGTATACAGGGGTCATCACTAATAGCAGGTAAAGGACTAGCAATGGCGGGAACAAGTCAAACCGGCCCCTCGTCAAACCGGCCCCCGGTCAAACCGGCCCCAAAACGGTCAAACCGGTCCCCAAAAATAGTCAAACCGGCCCCTCAACTCAGAAAAACCGTCAAACCGGCCCCAAATCGGTCAAACCGGCCCCAAGAAATAGTCAAAACGACCCCTATTTATTTTCATTTTTTTATTTGATACAATTATTTTACTTTAATATTTTGAACCTACGGACTTTTGATAATCCTGGTCCATGATATTCATATTTTAGAGTCCTTGGGTTCAAACCCGGGCTGGCACACTTACAAACTAATTGTCTCTCGGGTGAGACATTAAACCGAGGCCCCGTGAGTCGGTGCTTTACACCGAGCACGTTAAAGAACTATGGCGGATCTCAGCAGTAGTTTCGTCACTATCCTTGCACTATCCCCCGTAACAACTTACCATCTTCTGGGGGCCTCTCTGATATGGGCATGTGCGTGTGTATTTCCGTTTATTTATCGTCGCTACCGTAGCACATGGGCATGATTGGCCGGCTAAAAATAAATCATACAGAAAATACCTATTCATTCAGTCAAGGGGTATTCGAGAAGATCTTATCGATTCGATACCCCTTGACTCGGGAAGATGTCCTTTTAGATGATTCTTACATTAAAGTTACAATCTTTGAATAAATAATCCGTTGATATTCATGTTTTAACGTCATATGACAGCGTTTTTGTGTAATTTTGCTTTAACGTAATGCCCCAATTTTTTTGGAAAAATAAAAAACGAAACCACGATAATCGAAGCAATATTATACACAAACAGCGCCATATAACATTAAACTATTACCAATAGTGGATCATTTTTTCAAAGCTTGATACTTACACGTTGCAATCGAACTGAAGTCCGCCATGTTTAAAATACCGTTGCAACGTCGCGTACAGAGTTTCCATACAGTGATATTTAATGTACAGACTTAAATAAAGTCACAATTGTTTTGACGGATCAAAATTTGTTTTTATTTAAAGGGGTGCAACAAGACCGCTATTTAAAAATTAAAAGAAGTCTCTCGGTCTTACGTGAAATGCTTGTATACTTGAATAAACATTATGAAAAAAAGGGAACTTTTTGTTTACCTAGTTCTCATTTTCCCATAATATTTTCAAACCATATCGCACCATTTTATCATCCGATATGCAACCCTTTAAATTTGGTACAGTCTATTTTCATCATTTCAATTTCAATTGTTCAGCTGAAGTATCTGTGTATAAAGTCTTCTTTTGTAAGCTTCTTTACCATAATAAATCAGTGTATTGCAAAGTTGAAAAGCTATTAATCAGATCGATAATTTTGGCACCATGTATTCAAAGGTTAATCATTACGCGTGGCGACTGTATGTTACAATCTTCAATTCTATTATTTGACTAATTATACATTAAAACTTCAAAGAAGATTTGTACTCAAAATGGCTTTATAAAAAAATAACTATACAAAGTCAAAGTTTTTAAAAGAATAAAAAAAGTTCGAAAATAGCCTCATAAAAATTATATTACTAGTGGCTGATTTAAAATGGTCTTTTGCTAATCATTTTCTTGATTATTTTGTTGATACTTTATTATAAAGAATTCGAGATAAAGGCATTTTAAATAAATAAATTTTTCGTAGTGTTTCTATTTTTCTTAGACGACACTCAAGACAACTTTCCAAAAAATATTACAGAGCATTGCATTTCTATATAAGTATCACCCTTTATTGTCTTAATTATATTGGGGCCAGTTTTAGGGGCCGGTTTAACCGGTGGAAAATCGATATTGGGGCCGGTTTGACCGATTCGGGGCCGGTTTGACGAGGGGCCGGTTTGACTGTAAAGCGCAATGGCCATGTCGCAATTTTGGGCTGGTTCACTAAATCGTTTTTTGGAAAATACCTATTTTCCTAATGTTAAATATCAAATTGCTTGAAGTCTGGGCCTGTTAGTTAAAATTGTTAGTCTTTTTCCCTGAATAGTGTCCCTGGATCGTGTGGTTTCCACTTTATTGGAGGAGTCAAATATTTTCAAACCAGATTATTTTGTCAGGATTCTCCTACATCAATAACATTAAGGTATTTTCTTGATCACCCTTGAAGCAATTAAAAATTCACATATTTGATTCTATATTGTAAATAAAAATCTTAACATGTTGAGTTTGACTGGAGAGTTCATTTCACTGGAGAGTTCATATGACATGGGTGCACTTGTTTTGTCGTTTTGAGCATAGATTCAGGATTTTACAGGACATATATTTATAGAATTCGGTCTACCTGTGTCCTTTGGCTGCACAAAAATGATTTCAGAAAAAGGTATCTTAATTTTTTGTTAATAGTTTAAAATTCACATTTGAATAGTTATCATAAAAAAAATCTTGACATTAAGAATTCTAATGGAGAGATATTGTTATGTTGCTTTTTAGGACGGAGTGTTGAAATAATGATATCCAGAACTGAATCTAGGGTGTTTGATTGCAGGTTTCACACTTTAAAATTGTTCATGCCGCAAAAACAGAAGGCTGTGCCACACAGGTCATGCTCAATATAAATGGTTGGCTCATTTAAATCAGCTGTGCGTTAATTGTGATTCTATTTTGAGACTGTTGAGAAAAACCCATAACTCTTATTGCATTTTGTAAATCTATTATATTTACCCTAAATCATTTCTATATAGAATCTCCAGACAACGTCCTGCATAAAAGTTACGCTTCAATGAAGATAGCCTACTGTTAGTGTGTAGGATTATTCTAAGACAATAGTGTCGGAAGTGATACCACACCTTATGGATACAGCTTTTTGCAAACAGACTTCGCATTTTTTTCATCACATTACAGGCGATGCAGCTTCCCAAAGTCGTATTTTAAATAAGAATTTTCTATCAGGACATACAACAGATGATTGTCCGATTAATTAATGAATAAGAATCAGGTATGAAAACTAGATTATTCATTTGTCTATGTGTGAATGGATTAGCATCGCAAAATTGGAATGATACACCAAGACTTTGAGAGTTTTTGGAACTTTGATTGTCCTCTTGGGAAAGGAAGTGAAAACTTTGAGTTTCAACAACATCTATCAGGGATAATTATTGTTGATCGATGGTCGAGTCCTTGTGAGTGCAACTTCACTAAAACTACTTACGCTGTTTTGGTTGCTTATATTCAGCGGGGTGAGGCGATGGTGAAAGACGATTGTTCACATTTCCTTATCTTCAGCCAGTGTCTGAATAAACGAGGGCAGGTTTTGGACCGATTGAAAGTCTTTTGTAGATCTACCAATTGACTTAAAGTTACTTACCTCAATAGATCTTAAGATCTATTTTAAGAAAATGAAAGGACATAAAGAAAAAATTGTTACCAATAATTACTTAAAAAAATAACTATTTTTAGAGAATAATAATTATAGTTACCAAAAGTACCTTCACATCTTGCTGTGTTTTGTGTCTTTCTTATTAGGGTACCAAGTCAGTAGTTAAAATTTTGTGATAAAAAGTTAATGTCTGCTTGCAGCTCAATTCTCAAACATTTTGGCCCACATTTGGAAATGTGATGGGGAGTTGTCCCACTTAACTGAAAACCTAGATTCAGCTCTGATGGTCAGCTTGGCACTAAAGCCTAGGGCGTTCTTGTTTGTACTAGGGCAATTTGATACCGCAACCAGTTGTTATAATTATAGCCTTTTAATTCATTGGATTGATTCATTCTACCTTGTAGACAAAATTGAAACATTGTTTACACTTTTCTTTGGTTCGCTGGTTTAAGGGTAAGTAAGAATTGTATATATTATGAACATTTTTTAGCTCAGATTGGGCAAAAAGTTGAAAAAAGTCCTCAATTCTTGTCTGAAGTTGATCACCAGGCAGAAAGTCTAGTCTATGGGATCCACATCAGATAATTTTGAGGGTCTTTGATACTTATTTGTTAATAACAGAATTTGAGAGTATTTGTTCTTTTTTCAAATTTTGTATCATTTTTGCATTGAAAAATTAGAATAATGGTTCATTTTTTGCTCACATGAGCCCAAAGTGCTCAAGGTGAGCTATTGTGATCGTACAATGTCCGTCGTCCGTGGTCAGTCGTCCGTCGTTCTTCGTGCATCGTCCACAATTTCTTTAAACATCTTCTTTTCCTAAACCAGTAGGCCAATCTTGATGAAACATGACAGGGATGTTCCTTTGGTCAAGCTCTACCAAAGTTGTTCAAATAAACCAAAATCCACCCTTAACTTTCCCTTTACACTTAACCAAAAGGGTGAAAATACGAAAATCTTCATAAATCTTCTTCTCTGAAACCAGAAGGCAGACAGCTTTCATATTTGGTTTGTAGCATCATCTAGTGGACCTCTACCAAGTTTGTACATATCAAACCCTGGGGTCATATTTGGGCTTTGCCTGGGCGCATCCCTTTTAGCTCCTCTGAGCATGAAGGGTAAAAGAATGAAAATCTTCAAAAATCTTCTTCTCTGAAACCAGAAGGCAGACAGCTTTTATATTTGGTATGTAGCATCATCTAGTTGACCTCTACTAAGTTTTTATGCCCCCGTATAGAGAGATCGGGGGCATATTGTTTTACTCATGTCCCTCTGTCTGTCTGTCCGTCCATCCGTTTGTCTGTCCATCCGTCTGTCTGTCCGTCTGTCCGAAAACTTAACCCAAAAACTTAACCTTGCCAATATCTTCAAGCCTATTCAAGTTACAAAGCTAATATTTGGCATGATGATAGATCTCAATAATCCGCATCCGCTGGTACCAAAGTCAAGGTCATGTGACAAGGTCATCTGTCAAGGTCAAACTTTAAAAAACTTAACCCGAAAACTTAACCTTGCCAATGTCTTCAAGCCTATTCAAGATACAAAGCTAATATTTGGCATGATGATAGATCTCAATGATCCTCATCTGCTGGTACCAAAGTCAAGGTCATGTGACAAGGTCAAGGTCATCTGTCAAGGTCAAACATTGAAAAAAATTGCTGTTACGGGGGCATTCGTGTTTCACAAACACATCTTGTTTTATATCAAGACCCTAGGATCATATTTGGGCTCCACCTGGGTGCAACCCTTTTTACATAGAATCAAAGAGCGAAAAGGCATATCTGTCTTGCCCTTAGCTGAAAACATTCCATGGTATTATCTACATATATGTAGAAATTATCTCCTTTTTGACATCTACCTATTTAATAAATTTGATGTGCCATGGGTCAAAGAGACGCAGGTGAGTGATCTAGGACCGTCATGGTCCTCTTGTTTATGTAAGATCTATTTATATAAATCTTTCATTTTGTGAACACTATAAGCTTAAAGCTAGGCCACTTGTGGAAGATAAATTGATCTCCAGCCTAAACAAATAATTATCATCTATATTTATAAGTTTTACTGTTTCAGTTATTATCACAACTGACGTGTGTGGAATGCCAAACTAACAGAAATGTGTACAAGAACTTCCAGCATAAATGTATCATACAGGTACAGGGAAAATCTAATTTTGATTTTGTTATCATTTGTTATCAATTGAAAAAGACAGAAACAACAGGCAATTCAAATTTATATATAATATTTTTTGTACTTAGTAACGCAAATTGGTTAACAAAAATTAGCATGAATATCTCTGATAGTATTTCATACGATAAAAAAGGTATGAAAACTAAGAATGCAAAATGGTCTTTTGGGAGAAATAAGAATATACTAGGAAGAGTGGTATACTCTTCCTAGAATATTCTTATTTCTCCCAAAAGACCATTTTGTAATACAAAAGAGATGAATTTCATTAAAAATTTCATAAAATATGTTTAAGCAAAATATTTATTCTGTGACTAGCTGTGCATTCTTAACTAGTCTGTATTTCCCAGGGCTTGTGTTTTACCCTTAACCAAGAGTTTTGAGTCTGACAAATCTAAGGATACCTTATTTTGACCCATAGAATTATTTCCCAAGGGGTCAGGATGCAATTTTTTTGGGTCAAAACTTGGATTTGTCACTCAAAGTTTCAATGATGTGTCTTGTAAACTATCTAAGTTTTACAAATGATTACAAATCTTCATATCTGTACAAGAAAACGTAATATGATTATTAAATCTGCAAAAAAAAGCACAAATGATTCGATCTTTCTGCTGTTTTTAACCCTTTTTAATCAGTTTTGACCCATGGATTTTCCAGGTCTAGTAGTCAATGACTACTTATTTTCAAATGCTAGCATGAGCCCTGGTTTTCTACCCTAACCATTTCTCATTACCATATATATATCTTCAGCAAGTACGGTGTATGTCGGATGGAAGGAAGGGTTTCTTTCAACAAGTGTACGACAACATAAAGGAGGGAATATCCAAAGACAAAGAATTAAATGTAAGGCCTTTATAACAAATCATTTATTCTTCTAACTCAGTATTTTGAGTAATACCTTGTAATGTACATTGAAGGACAATTTGAAAATTTTCAAGATGAATTTAACTTGAAATATTCATCCTTGTTATCTCATTATCATAATCTTTGAAGGGATGCATGTTTTGTGAATCTCTACAATAACATCATTTGTCTGATTACACTCAATTGGACTATAGCTTTGTCTTGTGAAGTTTTTCATAAAGACTTTAAAAATAGAAATCTATTTGCAACCAATTTAACCTTTTTGTCGGTCCCAAAGGAAAATCATTTTGAAGAGTGAAATTAATAGTTACAAGTGATTTGCATTTTCAAAAATGTTCCTCCAAAATACAATAAAACCAATTTATAATCCCTGTCAACAACTTCTGTCATTTTTGTCCAGTCTAAAGGTTTGTCAATTGGTAATTCTTTTAAGTGAAAGGAGAGGCACAATTTCATAAGGATACCACAATATTGTATTTACAACTGAAATTATTACTATTCACTTCTTTGCAGTGAACCAACAATGATTATGATAATCTGCATTCTGTGGTTGGATGTATTAAGCAGGACAATTATAGTTAACTTATAAAATGCATTTCTAGTGAATTATAACTTTTGTTATATATTGTAGGAGAATTTGAGAAAGTTTAGGGAAGAAAAACAGAAGTTGGAAACCTCAGATGCCATTAAAAAAGCCAGACAGAAGTTTGTAAGTATCACTGTAGAAGAAGTACATGTATTATTGTTGTTTATGATAACAGTCTCTTTGTTGCTTAGTAATCACAGAACCATCAGGCTAGAAATTAGTTATTTGGATATTTTCACAAGTGAAAATATAGCTTTTGTTGTTCACATAATGAATATAAATCGATCTTACACACAACAAACAATTATCCTCTATCTATTCACATTAATCATGTTCATAATAATTTAGAATGATAAACACACAAAAAGGATTACACCGGAAGTGTAGCTTGTAAAGTTCTTCTCCTTTTCATAAATGGTTATGGTTTGGTTAACTGTGTCCAGTCTTTTTTGCTACTAAATCTATTGCCATGAAACCATAAAAGCAGCCTATAAACAAAGGTTCATAATTCTGATATTTAATTAAGTGGAATTTCAACCCTTTTAAGACTAAGAAATATTTGCTAAGTTTTTATGTGCAACTGATGTATATCTGATTTATCTTTTTTTCTAAAGCTATTGCTTGGATTTTTTGCAAATGATTCTTTGACCATAATAGCTCCTTCCAGACAAAGATTCATTTCCCTAAATTTCAATGAAATTTCTTCCTTTGCAGCATTGGTTTACCGTTACATGTACAATCCAGCACTCAAAATTGTCAAGCTTAGCTGTCCCCTAACATCTCTTTCTATGGCTCAGTCTGAAACAGTTTTGACTGCCTATAAATATATGGGCAGTAACAACTAATTTTACTGAGCCATTGATTATTTTTAGGAATCTATAGAGGCAGAAACCAATAAAAGTTCAGAAGTATTTAAGAAAGGATTTGAGGATGTGAGAGAAAAAGTTTCTGAGGTATGTATATCACAATAAAGTGTGAATCTTATATTGTATTAATTATCATCCATTTGGGTTCTGTAACCCTTGCTTGATGTTTACAACAATTTTAAATACTAAAAATTTAAGACTGGGTTTAGCCTGTGTGTCTTTTATCATTAATCTGAATCTTCACAGCATTCTCTTAGTTTTCATCATAGCCCAGTTAGAAAAGCATCAGGCTTCCAATCTTCATCAATTGGGTGTCATGGGTTTGATCCATGATGGCAGCATATTTTGCCTCACATCTTTGAGAGGATAATTATGAATACAAGTAGGATAGCAGCTGGTTGCTAGGAAATTATGTAATGGTAGGACTGGTGCAAGAAATATCACCAATTGTTAGGTACTCCTGCTGCTTCAAAGTTATTGATAAATTCTATAACTTTATGATTCTTTTAACCAATCAAAATCTTGTTGATTCCATTTGTTCATAGTTAACCTAGTACAACAAGTGTCAGCATTTTACACATTTCTGTGCACACACTTTGAAAGAATTACCATTCAGACTGCTCTAGGTTATTGCTGGGTAACATGTAAGAGACTTTAGGAAATCATAAGTGTCCAAATTTGTCCCTTATACCAGTGCCTAACAATGATTTACAGGTTGCAGATAGTAGCGCATTTCGTAGGTTCATAATATAGATTCCTACTAAAAAACCTTTGTTACAATTTGACTACCAGTGAGTGGTAAAGGGATTTCCTTGGATATATATGTACAATAATACTTAAACTGTTCTTCCAAAATATCAAAAAAGTTTGTAATGTTTTCAATTTCTTTTCACAGACATTTGAAGAAGTACAAAAGAAAGAATTTATAAAGAAAGGATTGGAGATAACGGAGGACATCACAAAGACTGCAGGGAAAGCTGGAGAAACTATTTACAAACAGGGACAAAGATTGAGTGAAAGCACTCCAATAAAAACTGTGGCTTCTGTAAGTTTGTCTGTCAATGAAGGGTAATACAGTTTTGATCTTTCTTTAAATAGCAGCCACATACTTCAGGACCAAAAATTATAAAAAAAAAAAATCTCATAATCAACTGAGAATTTTCTCAAATGTCAACTTGAGATTAAAGCTTTAATTCTGTTTTTAGTATACTAAATGTGTGAACATAAAAGATAATATTAATAAATTGTTGCAAATAACAAAATTTTGATGACTTTTTATGATCATACATTTTTTTCAAATGTTAAATTTGAAAGAATACCCCTTTTAGCATGAACAATATCTCAGATACATGAACCATTAACGAAATAGAATGAAATACTGAGAACTATGAGTCATTCTGTATTCAATGTATTATGTATATTGATCATTGTAATGAAGCCTACAATCGTTTTTTGGGGTAATATGGGTCCCTTTGTGAGTCGGTCATTTTGTCCTTTTGTCTGTAGCTTTTTTGTGTCCGCTCAATATTTTGGCAACTAATGGGTGGATTTCATTCAAACCTTACAGATGTGAACAGTATCAGCAGAGATGTGCAAGTGATATTTTGGTTATAATCCATTGACTTTTGACAGAATTAAGACCCTTTGATGAAAAAATGGCTTTTCATTATTGACAAACATTTGTTGGGGGGGTATAGATCCGCAATTTAGAGTGAGTGATCAAAGGTCAGTTTTGTCTATACAGGTATAGACAAAATTGACCTTTGATCACTCACTGTAACTTGTGGATCTATATAAGTCAGCTTTGCGACAGTCTAGTTATATTTATTATCAAATGAGCAAAGAAATATACGAGCAAGTGAAAGTACACATGCCAAAGTTCAGTATTCAGTTGACACTCAGATCAGGCTTAGCAAGTTCACACTTATAGTTTAAGTTGTACACAAGTTGTTTGTATTTGTAGGGTGTGAAAGCTGTCACTAAAGATTTAGATGAAATAGCCTTATCTAGGGCACAGCCTTATAGACCGCCAGGTGAGAACTGGTTTAATCTCCATATGTCTATATTGGGTTAAAAGATCACTTCAGTGTCATCTGGAAACTTAGCAATTTAAAGATACAATACAAAATGAATATGAGACCCATCAGGCAAAAATGGACCAACTGGGAACTTAGTAAAATAAATATTCATGACCAGAGGTAGCATTTCAAAAATTCTTTCACAGGCAGGTATATTGATTATTTTAGATTACGAAAATAAGTAAAGTACAAAAAGTTTTGACTCTAGTCAGTCTGCGCAGTCTGACAAGGGTCAACATTTTATGCCCTTCCCAGAATGTCCCTTTTTGTGTGACAGGTCACATATGATGAAATTACCCATTTATTCATAAATAATAACTCTAAATGCTTATTCCTAATATTGGTAACATTATACCATTGATAATATTTAGGGAATATTGATTAATATTGATTTACTGTTGTCTGTCTGTCTGCAAAACTAAGAAAAAAAAATTAACATTGCTAAATACACTGCTAATGTTCAGCATGATGATAGATCTCATCTACAACGATCTGCAGATACCAAGGTCTGGTCATCTACTAAAGTCAAACTTTATTGCTGTTGCAGGGGGCATTTGTGTTTGACTTAAAACAGTGATTAATACTTAATGTTTGTCAAATGAAACCAGTAGGAAACCCTACTCTTTACCATGTTATGGCGTGCCACTGTCATAGCTCAGTTGATAGCGCGTCAGACTTTCATTCAAAATGTCGGGTTCAATTCCCGTCGGCGACAATTATCCTTTCCAACTATTTTTCTTCCACTCATGGGTTGATAATCGTAGACATATGTGGGATAACAGCTGGAGGCTAGGAAAAGTTGTGATGGTAATAGTGGTGTGAAAAACAGGAATTTATTTTTAGGTGCACCAGCTGCTGTGATATAACTGAAGATTGTTAAAAGTGGCATAAAACCCCATTCAATCAATCAACAATGTCATGAAGATTGACCCAGATAATCAGGTTCTCCTCCTTCATTTAAATATTTCCTCCCTTTTTATGCCCCCGATAGGGAGGCATAATAAATTTGACTTGTCCGTCCGTCCGTCCGTCCGTCTGTCCGTCCGTCCGTCCGTCATTCCGTCCAAAAACTTTAACATTGGCCATAACTTCTAAATCAAAGTGGTGTCGGGGGCATTGTTCTGTTAACACTTTCCTGTTTTACAAAATTTTGGACCTGTCTAAATTCAAATGTTTTGCAGACGTAAATTTAAAGTGGCTTTGATTTGAAAAATAACCATCCAGTAGGGTAGAAAATAGTGTGCAAAAAGAAAAAATTGCTTCTCAGAAGCAATTTCTTCTTTTTCACAATGTTTTCTCAATCATAAAATCACAGACACGTAAAAAGCAGGGATTAAACAGGAAAGGGTTAAATTTTAAATATTTAAATGAAGGAGGAGATCCATGATTATCTTTGTCTACGTTACTAAAATAGAATTATTCATAAAATATGCGGGTGGTAAGTTGTAACGTGTAGCATTTGTATGCCTGTATATTTCAAAGGGATCAAACTGTACAAAGTTTCTTTCAACACAAGAAACTGACTTAGAATTATTCTAAAACAATTTTGCAAATGATTTTATTGAGCATAATATGCATAAATCCTGCTAACAGATGGAGGGATATGCTTTTGTATTGTCTGTTCCTTGTCTGTCATAAAAACACGAAAAAGAACTTTCTTTTATGGAATGCGCCGAGTGCAAGTTTCATTGACAATTTAAATGTCCGAAAAATTATCTAGATTTAAAAAAATTGAATTGTTTGCATTTTTTGTGTAATAATTGTGTATTTCTCTGTTTGTTGTAGAAAAATTGCGGATGAGAACAGCCAATCTTGACCCTTCAGACATTAATCAAAAGATCATTGAACCTGACAAGTAAGATTTAAAATGATATTTAAAGATATTTGTTAACCATTGTCATGCTGAATCCGTGGCTTTCCTCTTTTAGCTGGGTGTATAGATACATATAAGCCTTCAAATGTTTGCAAATTGGAATATTTTGAAGCTTATTATGGGCAATCAAAACATCCTAAAAACAGCTTAAATAAGGTACAATTTTGACCTTAAAACTGTTTTTACAGTACTTTTCTACCCTATTTGAATAGCTTCAACATGGTTTAAATACAATGCCTTACACCTGCATTGGGGGAGATTGTCTTTGTCTCAGTGATTTGCATGTTAGTTGTGCAAACCAATAAAATTCAATTTTTCTATCCTGCGTGGGTTCAACCCTTACATTTGTTAACATTTTCTTTTTAGCTTTTGTTAAGTTACAGATTTATTTCTCTTAGTTTGGATCTCAACAGGGATTAGCCATAGAGCCATTTATGTCTGAATCGTAGCCACTTTGATTGTGACATAGCTCAAGGGTTAGAAACAACCCCTGTGTCAGGAAAGATCTTGTTTGGTCAGTGGTTTAGGTGTTAGACTTGTAAACCAATTATTCTTATATTTCTTATATATTCTGCATGGGTGCAAACCTGACATTAGGCTCTTTATGACTTATTGCAATGTGATGTTTGAGATGTATCATAAAAAGGGCTGTGACTTTCACCTTTGATCAGATTGGAATTGTTTCCTACAATCCCCCGAACCAGCCAAACACTGTGCTCTGTTGTTATGAGTGTACAAGTTTATATTATTTTACAGTGAAACTGTGGGAGTTGTTTTACACAAAGATTCCAAATGGTCTCAAAAATGGCAGAATTTTAAAGATAACAACGAATACCTTAATAGTAAGTAGCATTGTATAACCATATCCTTTGGTCAGCATAAAACCAACATTTATTATACTGAGGAGAAAATTCTAGCATTTTCATTGGTTAATACTGACCTGATAAACATTGATATCTTCAGCCTTTCTGATATAGCTTCTAATGTTTCCTAAAGGCGCCTTGCTGTGAACATAGACAAAAAATCAAAACGGTAATGGCAGCCATGATTTTTTCACTTTGCCTATAACTCGACCTGAGTATACACATTAGGCTACAGTTAAAACCTGTCAGTTAAAAACATATAAATAAAAAAAGATATAAATGTCAATAAATACCATAGAATTTTACTAATCTGTTCATTTACAGTGCAAACTCTCTTGCAGGCTAAGAACCGCTTTCATATCACAACTTCGCGGAGTGTAGTAGTGTGATGCCACAACTATATGTGACGTCACTTTGTACATGATTACTTTTCATAGGGGTGCATTAGGGGATATTTGAAACTTTGAAGTATAATAAATTCGTAATACGGTTTCTTGCCTGGGTATATGATGATTTATTCCCGCAGTAAAAATGATGTCAACTTGCCTATGGCTGGGGTGACATCATTTTTCCCAGCCAGGAATAAATCGTCTTATACCCCGGCATAAAAACGTATTACTAATAAATTGCCCATAAATATAGGCACTTATAATGGATTTGTGATGACCATTCAGTGTAAAGTTTCATGCAGTAGAAAATTTTAATGAATTTAGAGATGATGGCATATTTCTTCTCACAAGTGCTCCTAGGAGCAGATCAAAATATAGGTAGGTCTTAGTTTTACAGACAAATTAATAGTATATTACAATCTCTCTTTAATCTGTCGAATTCATCAAGAGAATAATTCTGATTTTTTCCACAGGATTTCAGAAGGTATTTGCATTAGGTTTTTTTATCATGAGTAGACTTGCTGCCTAAATGAATTTTATTGATTGAATTGATGTCTAAAATGCATATCGAGGTCACATTATGAAATGAGCATGTCCAGTGCAAAACGTCTTATTTCAAGGATAAATTTATCAGTTTTTATTCTAATTTTGTATGTCAAGAAAATATAAAGTTGTGTTAACTTTCTTTTCAGAATTTTATGATTTAAAAGTAAAATATGAAGAAAGCGAGAATGTTGTAGCACGAGCAGGACGTGCTGTCACAGACAAGATGTCATATTTGTTTGGTATGTTGTACCCTTCATACCTTGATGTTTTAGACTAGAATGTTCCTGATTGACTGCAATTAATCTAGAATTTCCTCACACCATTTGGTAGATAAAAGAAAAACAAACAAGCAGGAAAAATGATAAATGCTATAAATTCAAATTGTACTAGAAAGGTGACACCTTTTAAGTGTTTTGTGGAAGATGAATTTAATTTTCATGTTAAGGTTGATCTTACTAATCTAAAATATCTTTCATATCTTTCATGATGTGAATAACAAAAACTTTATATTTACAGGAATGGCTGAGCCACTTGTGTAATTATAGCTTTTCTTGTTCACCGAATGCCTTATTAATAAATCTCTCATGAAAAATAAATGATTATTCAGTTCATTTTATTTAGAAAATGAGAACATAATGTGGAAATGTAGGATTTATTAGTCAATGCGCAAGTGATTGCTTGGCAAAGCCATAAATATCATAAACCCAAGCTGGATGAGCAGCTGGAGTCTCTTAGAGGGTGTTGTGGTAGAATTGGTAAAAAAAATACCAGAAATCAATGGTTAGGTGATCTGGCTTCAGCAATATGACTGAAAAACTGTTAGGGACATTAAACCCTACTCAAACAAGACATCAAAGACATCTCACAAAATGATACAAAATTTACATTTAATGAAGTTGGGAAACATAATGAAAGATTTCAACCAAGTTTCCTGTAATCAGATTTCTTCAAATTACTATAATGGAAACTAAGGATGAGGTTCATGAACATTAGAAAGTGGCCCTGTAAAATCAGCATTTCTTAAATTTCTAATGTACTTATTTTCTATTAACCTATACACAATCTCTCAAATAACATAAAGAATATTTTCCAAAACCACTGTTTCTGTAGAATAAGCCAATGAAGTAGCCTATATCTGCAGAATGCCTATTTTTTCCCTAAAATAGTTATTTAAAGTTACAAAAAACTATGAAGCCCCTCTTGCCAAACCTCCATACTTTATCAAATAATAGTTATGACTTCTAGAAGGTTTTAGTGAATAATTGTTATGTCACAATTTGAGTTTCACAATTTTTTAGCAGCATAATTTTGAAAATTCTTATAAAATTGACAATTTTACACTTTGATGGATACTCTAATGACATTTTTTATAAGAATTGGTGCTTTTTATAGAAAATATTCTTTTTATGATTGGAGAGAGGGGGATAAGGGTAACCATGAAAAATTGATATCATTGAGATCATTAGAAATCAGAAACGGTTGATTTTACTGGGCCAAATTCTATTGTTTGTGAACCATATCCTTTCAGGGAAAAAGTGCTAATTTCCACTGATCACATTACCAACATAACCATTTGATAAGCAATTTTATTGTTATAACTACAGCTTGTAACTTTTACTTGTTTAAGCTGTTATTATGTCATTGAAGTTGCCATCATCCAAAATGTCGAAGGTTGACGCTTCACTTTCAATTTAAATAAATGCTTTGATTCAAGCTAATTGTGGGTGGATCTTGGTCTCTACTGACTGCCAAACCTTTCTGCAAAGCAGAAAATGTTTTGAGCAGCAGGATAGGGTTAAAATAGTCTAAATATTAGATATAACTTCATATTCAACATTTCAGGTCCGGAAGGCTATAAAATATGTCTTTGATTACCTCATTGATTATTTGTTTTTGTACAATTTGTAAATGTATTTGGTATATGGGCCAATGGCTTTAATACATTCCAAATAAACTGTGAAACATTCATATTTGATTGACAGTTTTGATGTATCAATTAACCCCTTACAGGTAACATGTTTACAAAAAGTGATATGACAGAGGTGGTTGATGAAATCTGTAAAGTTGATCCAAATTTTGAAACACAAGAATTTGTAGTCTGGTGTCAGCGAAGATTCATTCCAAATTTACTTGAGGTAATTGTATAAAATTATCAACTTGATCTGAACTTTGAAACAGAAGTATTTGTTGTCAGGTTTCAGCAAAAATTCCTTCCAAATTTAATTTAGGTAATTGTAAAAATTTGTATTAAATCACAAGATTTTGTAGCCAGCAGTGGCCAAAGATTCATTTCTAATTTATTTGAGGCAATAATATAAATTTTCAAAGTTTATTCAAACTTTGAAACCCAATGATTTGATGTATGATGTCAACAGAGATTTATTCCAGATCATAATGGGGTACTGGTTTAATTTTATAAAATTGATTTCAACTTTAAAGCACTGCATTGTGGTGTTAGAAAAGATTCATTTATTTAGTAACTTGAGGTAGTTTTCTAACCATAAATTATCTTAACTTTGAAAAATATTGTACAATCCTATTTAGATAGGAGTACATCAGATAGTCAAGGTTGTCTTTTATAACAAACATTCACCTGAGATATCCTTGTCTACTTATGTGTAGGATCACATTCTAAATGACTTCATCTAATGTAAGTTTTTACAGTATTTCTGTCAGAGTGTTTCAATAATTGGTATTTCACATACAAAATGTTGTTAATGTGAGAAGGAAAATCAGTTACTTTATTTTATTTGAGACAAGCTGATCTTATCCCTGTCTGGAAAAGAAAAGTTATTAAGCTTGGCAAGGCTCATGACAGATTCTATATATCTCTAGTAGATCTGTAGTATAAAGTATCAAATGATGGAAGTGGATTATGATGAGAACTGTTGGCACCCACATACAGAATCAGAACTCATCTGGTGGGTCTAACAGAACATACATGCGTGATAAGTGCACCTCAAAATAGTCAATAGATTAATTTGTTAATTAAGATCACTTGTCTAAGGTAGGTACTTTTGAGATTGTAAATGATTCTAGGGCAGTAGAATATCAAAACTGTTGTTGATAATGATAACCAAATGGCACTAAAACAAACAAGCAGTGAATAAATGATTACATCAGATAAACCTGAGTTATATTTTATATTGTAGGCTATGATACAAGGTGAAGAAGAAGTGATCAAAGACTGGTGCTATGAGGCTGTAAGTTATACATCTAAAGGTAGTAGACCTGTAATAGTGCGGCAATCTTTCGGCAATGAACTTAAACAGTGTTTACCAAGGTTTCCTAATGAATTCATTAGGAAACATCTGTCAACATTGTGAAAGATCATTAGTTCTGAAATTTTCCAGTACTATTATAGGTCCACTTCCTTAAATTGTCCGTGGTCTAGGGGTAGAGCGTCGGCCTCTTGACCCAAAGGTTCTGATTTTGATTCCCGGGAGCGGCTATCGATCTTGGTTCTTTCATAGGCCCACATATTCGGCGCGAGTACTGGTGAATTTTCCAGGAAGCAGAATCGAGAGGGATTAATCTAAGTTGTAAGAACTTGTTTCCCAATCGATGTAAAATTAATAGGTTTAAACCAAACTTCCTTAAATTAAATTATACTTAACCAAGTTTCCATTTACCTCAGCTGTTTTAGTCAGATATAAAATAAATAGAGGATATTGAATGAGTGGTCATTGAATACCAAATTTATTAAACAAGTCTTCTTTTAACTGATAAAAATGAGGCTACGCAAAGTTATTACCTGTTTAAGATGACAAGTTTAATAAATTCGGTATTATATGATCACAAATTAAACTATGTTTTTGATAAAGATCTAGGGTCCTTAAAAACCTCCAGCAAATATTCCTGCAAACCCTCAATAGCTTAAAGGACAAGATTCACGAATGGCCAAAAATGGCCCTGTAAAATAATTATTCGAAAGTAGCTGTAATGAGACGTCTCAAGTTTCAAAGTTAAACCTGATATAAAAAACTGTGAAAATTGATTATTGTTGTTGCCATGGCAACTACAAAATGTATCTCCAAAATTGAGATTTTTCCCCATTTAATGCTTTAAAACCTAATTAAAACTATTTAAGTACAAAAATTAAATGTGATTTTAATATCTGTGAGCGAAAACATGTTATCCAAGGAGTTTGGTGTTATCATAGACAGAATACTGTTGCCATGGTTACGGAATTTCACGTTTTAAGGTTGTAAAAGTTGCAAACTGTGGATCATATAAGGATCTCTGCAATGAGATAATTCACAATAAAATTCTTTATTTTTTCTCATTTTGCAGAATAAAATATGCCTTATTTAAAAATAGAGCGAATAAGGGGCCCGTGGATTGGATTTTGACTAAATTGATGCTGATTTTCTTAATGGTCTGGCCCATAAGTAACTTTATGCATAACGACGTCACGTCGTGATGTGCGCTAGTATCGAGCAACTGTTCTTTCTTTATTGCTTTTTAGTGAACAATTGAAAAATACGATAAATCATCATCCGATTAACTCTATGCTTAATCATTGTAATTATCAAATACTTCTACCCCGCTTTCGTTCGTTTTACCCTTTGTGACGTCATCTTAGCAGAGTCAAATAAAAGACGTCACCATGAAACGCTGTATAGCTATCATGTGAAAAATACGCACTTTAAGAAAAAATGCATAAAATTTTCACATTCAATACGCACTTTAAGAAAAAATGCATAAAATTTTCACATTCAGTCTCAATTTGCATTTAAGAATTTTAAAACTAGATCTTTTTAGAGTAAGATTGATTGATATTTCATAGAGTGAACAACAAAAGCTTAATTTTCACTCATGGCTTCTGAATTCTGTGTTTTTAACTCTGCTCTTTAGAGAACACGCGAAAATGCCATTACGTAAGGTATGTGGTTGTAAGGACTAAAATCTTCCATTTATGTGAAATCAAATATTTTAGCCCTGAAAAATTATGCTATCCACAAATATTGAGAAGAAAATCGATATTTTCAAATATCCGAGCTACGGATATAAATACTCAATCGGTCAAACACGGATTTTCCGGGTATTTTGACCATTTCTGATCTCGATATGGTCATGTTGATTACGTAGGTCGTCTATCCCCTCTCCTCTGTTTCAGATTATCGTGGCGCCCATTTTCATGCCGTCGTTGTTCGGAAAAAATGTGACCATGGGGGTGAAACACTCTCGGAAGTGGGTACAAATATAAATAAACGGGAGAATTGACGTTAACCATTCAATCACTCAATCATAGAAGTGAATCTGCAAAAAGCCGCATATTTCATTTTCAAATCAACCCCATTGGCGTAGTAATGAATGCGAGTCTGAAAATTCATAAACATTTTGACTGTTGACAGCGAAATATGGTGCTTCCCGCCAAAAAGCTAACAAAGGAAATATACCGGTTGTACATGTCATGTAATCCAGTTCGCGCGCGAATACCTTGGAAAAGTTGTCTGAAGCTGTTGAAAGGCAGTCCCGCTTCCGAATTTCCATTCATTCATTTTTTTTAGCTCACCTGAGCACGAAGTGCTCAAGGTGAGCTATTGGGATTCTAGAATGTCCGTCGTGCGTCGTCAGTCGTGCGTCGTCCGTCGTGCGTCGTCTGTCGTCCGTCGTGCGTCGTCCACAATTTCTTTAAACATCTTCTCCTCCTAAACCAGTGGGCCAATCTTAATGAAACTTGGCAGGGATGTTCCTTGGGTCAAGTTCTACCAAAGTTGTTCAAATAAATGAAATCCACCCTTAACTTTCCCTTTACCCTTAACAAAAATGGTGAAAATATGAAAATCTTTAAAAATCTTCTTCTCTGAAACCAGAAGGCAGACAGCTTTCATATTTGGTATGTAGCATCATCTAGTGGACCTCTACAAAGTTTGTTCATATCAAGACCCTGGGGTAATATTTAGGCTTTGCCCGGGCCCAACCCTTTTTACATAGAATCAAAGAGCGAAAATCTTTAAAAATCTTCTTCTCTTTAACCAGATGGCAGACAGCTTAAATATTTGGTGTGTAGCATCACCTAGTGGGCCTCTACCAAGTTTGTTCATATCAAGTCCCTTGGGTCATATTTGGGCTTTGCACGGGTGCATCCCTTTATCTCTTATGAGCATGAAGGGTAAACAAATGAAAATCTTCAAAAATCTTCTTCTCTGAAACCAGAAGGCAGACAGCTTTCATATTTGGTATGTAGCATCATCTAGTGGACCTCTACAAAGTTTGTTCATATCAAGACCCTGGGGTCATATTTGGGCTTTGCCCCGGCTTAACTCTTTTAACATGGAATCAAAGAGCGAAAATCTTTAAAAATCTTCTTCTCTGTAACCAGATGGCAGACATTTTCAATATTTGGTATGGAGCATCATCTAGTGGGCCTCTACCAAGTTTGTTCATATCAAGACCCTGGGGTCATATTTGGGCTTTGCACAGGTGCATCCCTTTATCTCTTATGAGCATGAAGGGTAAAAAAAATGAAAATCTTCAAAAATCTTCTTCTATGAAACCAGAAGGCAGACAGCTTTCATATTTGGTATGTAGCATCATCTAGTGGACCTCTACCAAGTTTGTTCATATCAAGACCCTAGGATCATATTTGGGCTCCACCCGGGCGCAACCCTTTTTACATAGAATCAAAGAGCGAAAATCTTTTAAAATCTTCTTTAATTGAAACCAGAGGGCACACTGCTTTCATTTTCGGTATATTGCATCATCTTGTGGGCCCCTACCAAGTTTGTTCATATCAAGACCCTTCGGTCATATTTGGGCTCCACCCGGGCGCATCCCTTTCAGCTCATCTGAGCATGATGGGTGAAAATGGGAAAACCTTCAAAAATCTTCTTCTCTGAAACCAGAAGGCAGACAGCTTTCATATTTAGAATGTAGCATCATCTTATGGACCTCTTCCAAGTTTGTTCATATCAAGACCCTGGGGTCAGTTTTGGGGTCCACCCGGGTGCATCCCTTTTTACTTAGAATAAAAGAGCAAAAAGGCATATCTGTCTTGCTCTTCGCTGAAAGTGTTCCACGGTATTGATCTTAGGCAATTATCTTCTTTTTGACATCTGCCTATCTAATTAATGTGATGTCCCAGGGGTCATAGAGACTCAGGTGAGCGATCTAGGACCATCTTGGTCCTCTTGTTTTACAAATCTTTTCTTTTAAAGTACGCAACCTCATATGTTTGGTTTACAAAGTTGCATGCAATGTCGCACAAAATACCGTATTTATTCTAATAATTGCCCATATTATAATAATCGCCCATCCTCCCAAAAGTTGGTAACTCTTGTAAAAGCCCATCCCCGGATTTTGGATATAATGCTTCATCATCTCTGATGTTGATTCCCATCTTTTTACAAAAAGTATAAAATTCCTGCTACAAATACCGAAATTACGGTGATTGATCAATTTGGATTCATTTACGAGGTTAACTGAAGATCGGAATATGCATTGACTGACTTTCTACTGACGAAAAACGAATAAGAGATTTACGTTAGTCCAAAATGATTATGATATTCTTATCAAATAATACGATTATTTTCAGAAACAATTAAATGAAAGAAACTACAGATAATTCATGACTCTTTGTTTCAATAATCCAAAAATGAATCAAAGTTTCTAGCTGACCAAAAAAGGCAAGCATAAAACAATTAGCATTTTAGTCCCACAATTAGGTAAAGGACGCTTAACAGTTTATTGAACGCGGGGGTTGAACAGGTGATCAAAGACGTCGACGTCTATTTTTGGCAGCGTTTTCGGAGCTTGCACGCGCTACACTTGTCCCAGGAGATGTCAAACCCTTTCAATTATTAGGATAAATTCATACAACAGTCGTCTTTAGTGGCTACACTGTGGATCAAAAAATTGAGGGAAACGGGACTGTTCTTTTTTTATTTTCGTTGAAGGTAGGCAATTACAGTTTCGCATAATTTCTTCTTACGACTTAATTTATCTTTTCAATGTCAGTTCGCAACTGAGATATACCAGTACTCAATCGGTAATAATCAAAAGGCGCGACCGATTGAGTTAGTTGTATTTACGATCATTTTTAAGTCAGAACAGCCATTTGCGGGGTTTTACAAAATGTGAAAATGAAGAAAAGCACAATACTCTGAAACTCGAGAATTGTTTACTAAAGGCTCCTTTATGAATTAAATGATTTCAGTTTTCGTCGCCGAAATCTGTGTAAGGCCGTCTGAAAAAATAGTATTAGTAAAAAATAGGCATTTAAATACGATCCTCTGGCATTGGTTTCTTTCTCTATTTGTAATCGTTCAAACTCAACTAAAAAATGCAAGATTTACTTGCCGAAATCGACAGCTTTTCAGGACATCGTACAAGAAGGGGATTGTTAAAACTTCTTTCTTGAACATGGTAGTAGAATGTACATATCTTTACGGGAAATCCTCTACAGTAATCGCCCACACTCAACTTAGTCATTCATAACTATTTTATTAAACGCCCGGGCAATTATAAGAATAAATACGGTAAGTGTAATATAATTGACATTGTAAATAATTTCCGGGTTCAGATGTTTCCCGGTCAACTTAATTGTGCTTTCTTTCTCATCGTTCATGATACTGAGTCTTTTAAAATTAAAATTACTTATTGTAAATATACATTTTACCTACATTATTTGAAATATATTAGGGCTAAAGTCGCGGAAAAAAACTCCACAGCCATGGTTTCAATACGACGGTCAGTAGGCCTATTGAGATCAAGTTCCCAAAGTGATCAAAAATGTCGACGGATATCTCTGCTCTGCGTCCAATATAATTACGTCCCCGAAATGTTTGACAATTGTTGTCCGAAAGGGATTTATTAATCAGCACAATTCTCATTACCTCTAAAAGTACGCGTAGATTTTCAAAAAAGGGAGAATTGCAAATAAAAATGAAAAATATATTCTATGTTGAGAAATAATAATTATGGTGAGAGTGGGATTCGAACCGCCACTACCTGAGTTCTGAAACTTCGGTGTAACCAACTGCGCTATGCATCCGACTAATTTTTTTTGTGTATAAATGTGTATATAAATAAATAATGATGACTCCTAGAGAAAATGATTGAAAATAAATGGAATTTATTCCTCTATAAATTGTATATTCTTTAATCTGACAATCTGACAATAAAATCTTGTTTCTGATCGACGTAAAATATAAACACAAAACCCTTTGGTTTATTTTCTTTGTTCGGTTCGGATTCTTGGAAAAATCACGAGTGACGTCCCTTCACGAATGTAGAAAAGCGCGTTCGTTCATTATCAACAAAACTCCTGATTATTTTTGTTTAGTTATTTTTTTTTTAGTTCCCATTATATAAGTTTGGTTCTGTGTAATGTAAAAAACAACCTTAACTGGCAGACATCCTTTATTTGTTTCTGATTTATTGAAATACACGAGTGACGTCCCTTTCATGTAGAAAGGCACATTCGATTCTTATTTACAAAACACATAACTATTTTGGAAATGATTCAATAATTGCATTAAAAGATAGAAAATATCTATGAATGCTATATTTCTCAATGTCCCACTGTGTTTAAAATTCTCTCGATAAATCGATAATACTATTCAGTTATAACCAAAACACATTTTCAGGCAAAGGGAGCTACGCATTTGCACGCTAGGATCACTGCGGCTGACATTTAGTTTTATTTCACAATGAAGTCCCATTTTTGACACCTCCATAATAGTCTTTTGAGAAATATAACTTGATTAAAAAGTTGTTTGCAAAATATGATGATGTCGAAAAAAGGGCTTCATATCTTTTGGGCTGCTTTTACAACGAAATTGCCCAGAAAAATGACATTTTCGCTAAAAAAGGGAAACTTGATTGCCGTTTTTTGAGAAATGTGTATATATTTGAATATATTTCTATACGTTATTTCAGAGATGGTCAAATATATAAATCAAAAAAGTGGATTAAAAGCGGGCAAATTGTTAATCAAAAAACATGATTTTACAGGGCCAAAATGTATAGTTCGTGAACCTAGCCCTTTCAATGCTTTGTATGAAACATATAAAATTTGCTGTGCAGCTAATTTTCATCTTTCTCTTTGTCCTTAATAGTTGTTTAACAAAAAATAATGGTAGACTATCATTTGATAATCTCGCTGCCCAACAAGTGAAATTATAAAAAATCCCACTCCACTTCCATTCATCTCACTCTATTTGATATTAAGGTAGTAGAACTGTAATAGTACCGCATCATTTCAGGTCTCATGATCCTTAGCAATGTTGACCGTGGTTTCCTAATAAAGATCATTAGGAAACCTCTGTTAACACTGTTACAGTTCTTTACATCCAAAACATTGTGGATCTATTACGGGTCTACTACCTTAAGATTTCACATTTTGTATCATTTTTAGCTTGGCTGTTTTCGAAGAAAACCCAAGGTATTATGATCACCTTGGCGTTGTTTGCAAAGGCGTTGGCGTTGATGCTGGCGTTGGCGTGACAAACCTTAACCTTGGTCATACAGTATTTATTCTAGACAGGGGGATTGGGGGATTCTCTCATATTTTTCACAGTTCCCCAATATTTTCTGGATCTGTGGGGGATTTTTTACTATAACCAAAGAGCACAAATTACAAAATTTCTCAATTATGTCAATTTTCATGCTGAAATCGCCCAAATTTTTGAAATCCTAGTATAAACACTGGTCATAACTTTTGAATGGTAAGTCATAGAGCCTTTGCTTTGGACAAGACCTTTCTGTAGGTTTTAAGTTCAAGGTCATCAGTCAAGGTCATTTTTCCAGGTCAAATTTCGTTAAAAAATTATCTTGGGCCATAACTTTTGAATGGTAAGTCATAGAGCCTTCATATTTCACATGATCATTGCTTGGGACAAGACCTTTCTGAAGGTACCAAGGTCAAGGTTATCAGTCAAGGTCTTTTTTCAAGGTCAAATTTCGTTAAAAAAATTGACCTTGGTCATAACTTTTGAATGGTAAGTCAAAGAGCCTTCATATTTCACATGATCATTGCTTGGGATAAGATCTTTCTGTAGGTACCAAGTTCATATACACTGCAACTCCATTATAACGAAATCTGTTAGAGCGCTAAATCCAATATAACGCGGGGTCCGCTTGGCTCCCGAAATTTGGGGGGGTCGACCATTTTGGGATGCTGCGGCGATGTTACCCGATTCGCCGTTAACGCTGTTTTCATCGCGATTTTAGATCGAAGGGTGAAAACACTGAGATAAAAATCGATACTGAGCGAAGCCAGGTAAATCAATACAATTGTTTTTCACACCTCCCGCGGGGCAGTGGTGGCGATAAATGCCTCAGGGCAGAGAGAAATGGCTAGTTTGATGGCTTACAGACGTATAGTTATATCACTACCGCTGGAGTACCAAGCTCACGAGTACAACAATCTTTCCTAACTCCAAACTGCTATCTCGCTTAGGTCTACGATTATTAACCCATGGGTGAGTGACTTATAGTCAGAAAGAATGAGCGCCGCTGTCGGAGATACACGGAATCCCAATATTGACAGTCCGGCGCGCTACCAACTGCTCTTTGTCGACGACAGGGACCCAATTGAACACAAAAAAGTCTAGCTCGCATGCGATTAAATCCAAGTTAATAAACTTCAGAAGAAGCCGTGTTTTCGCAAAATGAGCTAATTTCGTTTTATATTCTCAAATCTCGAACATTTACCGCTGTTGACAAGCGATTCAAAAAGCGACTCGCCCCTTACCCAATTTATTGGTTTATTACCTCCCTTTGCCAAACCCGCTGAATTTTCTCATAAATATTACGTTTTTATTAAATATATGATAAAATTTTGTTTCTTTTTCATTAAACTTATTCATATTATAGTCATGTTCAAAGCCCGATTGAATAATTACCGTTGATTCTTATCTCCCACTAAATAGACAACTTCATTGAGTTTAAACAGGAAGCTATATATAAACCTACATTTCCCGCAGCAATGTGTCGAACAAAGAAACTGAAAATGGCGCGAAATTGTTGGTGACCGCGTCGCTTCGCATTTGTCTGGTCATTCTGTCCTGACGATCTACTATCTGATAATCAAAGCCGTGAAATAACTTTTTTTCAAACCCAGGGTTACGAACGTTTTACTTATACGGTTTTCGAGAAGAAGCTTTCGATACCCCTTGACTCGTGAATATGATCTTTGCAAACCGGCGATCCAAATGTCGTAACTACAGATTCATTTAATTGAATATACGGCATTTTTTCTCGCTCTCCGAGAGATTCGATTTCTTTGGTATAGTTTCGATCGGACGTAGGGTATTGTTTATTTTGATTGCGTAGATAATTAAGTTTTCTCCTATTTTCGAGAAGACAACATTTAAAATATGAAATTCGTTGATATTATGAAATTTTATAGATTTTACTTACCCTACCCTTTTGAGAGCGTCGTTATCGGTGTTTCTCAGCTGCCGGACGGGAAGGCCCGAGAAATCGGGATTCATAGAACTTAGAGGAGTCTACGATCGTTTAACCCTACAAACTAGATTACTTTATCAAAGATAGTTTTGTTTAGCTTGGGGACAACCAAACGATCTTAAAATAAAAATATCAAAGTAATACACCGCGTTTGTTCTTCTATTCATTGCCGAGTTTTAAAAATATAAAATGCGATGGCCTAGATATGTACATGTATAGGCCTATTTAGATATCCGATATCGTTATCAATATTGACCCTGCGTATGTTACGTTTCCACGGTACGTTATTGTCGCCGCGAGAGGGGGGGGGGGGAAATCGGCGGCGGCAGGGGGGGTACAGCGTTATAGCAGATACATCCACTTCTTCCGCTGTTTCATTTCTTGGACCCCGACCTCAGCGTTTTAATGGAGTTGCAGTGTATTTGCATTCGCCTAAGAAATAAACAGCAGAGTGTTGGCACCCACTTGAAGTTCTCTTGTTGCATTAAAGTTATTGTGTGTGTTTTTAATAGAATTTTTCTTCATTGGGTGCACAAAAAAAGCTACATTTTCACTGTAAATTAAGCTTTTGTTGTTTACTCAGTGAAAGATTAACTGATCTTACACCGAATCAAATTAACTCATTCTAGCCTCATATTTGTTCACTACATAAAACCAGAAAAATACCAGAGTCATGCATTTGACATAATACAATTAAGGTAGTGGACCCCTAATAGTTCTACAACATTTAGGAAGTAATGAACTTTAACAGTGTTAACCGAGGTTTTCAAATGATTTTCATCAGGAAACCTCAGTCAACATTGTGAAAGTGCATGAGTTCCAAAATGTTGTGGAACTATTACAGGACCACTACCTTAACTTTAAATGAACAGCCTTACACTTATTTTGTACTCTACATAAAGCCATTAAGACTAGTGTTTTAAGTAAGTCAGTATATTTCTATAACTATTTATACTTGTATTTTCAGCCTTATAACTTGTTGGTACATGCAATAAAGCCATTAAAAGACCAAGGTTATAAATTTGACAGTAAAATACTAGATATAAATGATGTAGATGTAAGTACGCTATGGATACTTTAAACTCATTACAACTAAACAAACATAAAGCAAAATAACTACAGAAATTTGGACTGTCTTAATTTCAATTTGCAGGCAACAGTTTAAATTTGATGAAATCTGTTTTTGTGTGTGTGTTTTAGGGTAGAAAGTATTGTAAGAAATTCAGAAAATTCTTGTTTCAAATTGTCACTTTGTGAGGAAATGGTTTTTCAACTGTAAGGTATGTGAATACTGGTCCTGTGTTCAAGATGACGAAATGCTGTGAACTGTTTGAACTGTTTGAAAATTAAACCTTGCTTTATATGTGCACTTGTGAACAAAGTATAATTTGCAAAAAGATTTCACAGTTTTGTCATCTTTAAAGCAGGGCTTTACAAGAAAAGAAAGAAAATAGAATAGAGAAATGAGAAATTACTTGATAAATAGGCAATTTTTTATCTCCAAAAATACTTTCAACAAGAGAAAAGGGTAAAATTGAAATATCACTGATTTGTAAATGTTGTCTTCAATTTTGACCAATCTCTTTAAGTTTAAAATCATGTTGTATTGAGTGATTTCAATTAATCCATGTTTACATTAGACTCTGATTTCAAATAATTGTATGCTGATGCTTTTTTATTAGAAGTACATTTATATTGATTTACTGGTCTATCTGTCCATCCTTTTGTCTGTCTGTTTGTCAAAACTGAATCTGTTAACTTACCATTTTACCATTACCTCAAAATCTTATATACCTTGCTCATATTTGGCATGAAGATAACATCTTCTTGATACCCATCATTTATTGTTAACCCTTATCATACTGAATAAACTGTTTGATAAGCTTTCACTTTAATCAAAGTACTGGAAGCACTGATATTGAGTGGATATTTATTTTGAAAATACAATTTTAAACTCTTCTTGTTTGAAATGTAAGACTTATGGTAATGAATGGGTCCAAACACCATAAGATTAAAAATCAATAGTTTTTCAATTAAAAATGTCCACCTATTCAGATTTTGTGAAGTAAAGTGACTTTTATGGTTGTTTCTTAACCCTTGTCATGCTGAACCCGGAATATTCTTCCTTTGGTAGGAGCTATTGACAAACATCAGCCTGTACATATGTGCAGTCTGATGTTAGTCTACACCACCTGTTTCACACTTTCAAACCAGAATTGTCAATAGATTTAGTTTTTCAAATCAAAATTGACCTACAGTTGGAACTTTCAGTGCTTTTTGCCCTTTGATTTTGATGAAAATTTTTAGCCAAAATTTATTCAGCATGATAAGGGTTAATAAAAGTGGTTGCTAACTAGATGTGGAAGCTCAAGCAATTTCCACTGTACTTCTGTTCTTCTTTTATCATAACACTGATAATTGTTTGGGCTGTAGAAATTAGATTTCATATTCAAAAGGTATGAAAATATCTTAGAGTGTGTTTTCTGTTTACAGGTGATCATGGGTAAATTGATGGAACAGAGACCTATGTTGTGGGTACGGTTTAATGCACAAGTTATAGAAGTCTATAGAAACGCCAAAGGAGAAGTGGTGGAAGGAGACCCTGTAGGTTTATCATAATTCCAGGGTTCAGTGCAAGACTGTTATTTTAGTGTATATACAATGTATATTCACTTAGTACACTCTTGCACTAAACCCTTGATTATTATTTAAATATAATACGTACTTAGTGCTTTGTATGAAAAAAAATCTAACGAGGTTGGGGGAATTGATAGTTGTCTCAGCAGACAATTATCAATTTCCACGACTAAGATAGATATTTTTTCATTCAATACACTAAGTATGAATTGTATTTATCTTATAATCTCCATTTTTCTTGTTTTCATTGATGTTCCTTACAGAAATGCATGTTTCTAAAAATAACCCCATTATGTCAATATACTAAAAAAAAATCCATGTAATAGAAAAATATCATATGGGATGTTATCACACAGATATTTGTATAGTTATAAGATAAATAACAAAACTACACATTAACCTTTATCCTTCTTATTTTCTAAATTAGTACAGTGAATCTTGCTTGAGCAAACATGTCTGTTAAGCGACCGTTTTCAAAATCCAAGGCTTCTTTAAATCAAAATATCTAAGAAAGTAGGTATTTTTAGTAAAAGGATGATGGAAATTAATCCTTTGTTGTTAAAACTTGAGAATTTCTTAATAATATATATACATATTCAGTCAAGAGCTGTTGCTTTAGTGCAGTTGGTAGTATGTAGGACTATTATTCTAGAGTTCCTGGGTTAGATCCCGAATGGTGGCACTCATTCTTTCTGACCAATGGGTCGATAAATTGTAGACCTATGTGGGATAGCAGCTGGAGGCTAGGAAAGGATGTAATGGTAGCACACGAGAAATACCATGAATCCATTGTTAGGTGCTCCAGCCACTGCAATATAACTGAAAGATTGTTGAAAGCAATGTAAAACCCCATACAAAAAAACAAACAAACATATTCAATCAAAGGCATGTTCCTTATTTGTAAAGAAAACATGTATTAAGCTACCATTTTCTTTTACAACCACCTTTTGGTGGTCCCCTAATCGATCGCTAAAATCATGTTTTACTGTATTTAATTTTCCTGGCATTTTAACCCGTATGGCTCAAGTTTTTCCCATAATTATTAAGTGTAAAGCAGGAGTGTAGACTAAGATCAGATTGCACAACTGTACATGCTGATTTTATTCTTTACAGTCTGCCTATTTCTTGTATTTGTTGTGAACAGCACAAGAATGGTTAAATTACCTTAAGCTATGATGCTTTGTTTACCCTCTTACAATATTTTATAAACATTTCTTGTTCAATTGAAATGACAAAGAAAACAGTTTTAATTTGATTTCAATTTGATAAAAAATTTTCTAGGTTAAACTAAATCTTTGAAAAGAAATAAGGGTTTAGTGTTTCCAATTAATATTCCAATTTCCTATAATGTCTCCATTTAGCTATTTAAGTCTTTAAGTAAAGGAGTGTGTAATTTGAAGTTCTGGGTACACAACCATATTTCTTAATGTTTTTATTAGTCCCCCACCGGTTACCGGTTGGGGGACTATAGGTTTGCTCGATTCCGTCTGTCCGTCCGTCTGTCCGTCACGTTTTTGTCCGGGCTATATCTTCTAAACGATATGTGCTAGCAACTTCAAACTTGGTACACTTATAGATCTCATTGAGGAGAAGTGTCATGTTCAAGAACCGTTACTCTGCCACGCCCACTTTTTGAGTTATTGCCCTTTGTTGTTTTTACCCTTACATTCTTGTCCGGAACATATCTCCTAAACTATGTGTGCTAGCAACTTCAAACTTTGTACACTTATAAATCTCATTGTGGAGAAGTGTCATGTTCAAGAACCGTTACTCTACCACGCCCATTTTTTGAGTTATTGCCCTTTGTTGTCTTTACCCTTACATTCTTCTCCGGAACATATCTCCTAAACTATGTGTGCTAGCAACATCAAACTTTGTACACTTATAGATCTCATTGAGGAGAAGTGTCATGTTCAAGAACTGTTACTCTGCCACGCCCACTTTTTTAGTTTTTGCCCTTTGTTGTTTTAACCATTACATTCTTGTCCGGAACATATCTCCTAAAGTATAAGTACTACCAACTTCAAACTTTGTACACTTACAGATCTCATTGAGGAGAAGTGTCATGTTCAAGATCCGTAACTCAGCCACACCCACTTTTTGAGTTATTGCCCTTTGTTGTTTTTACCCTTACATTCTTGTCCGGAACATATCTCCTAAACTATGTGTGCTAGCAACTTCAAACTTTGTACACTTATAGATCTCATTGAGGAGAAGTGTCATGTTCAAGAACTAATACTCTGCCACGCCCACTTTTTGAGTTTTTGCCCTTTGTTGTTTTAACCATTACATTCTTGTCCGGAACATATCTCCTAAAGTATAAGTACTACCAACTTCAAACTTTGTACACTTATAGATCTCATTGAGGAGAAGTGTCATGTTCAAGATCCGTAACTCAGCCACACCCACTTTTTGAGTTATTGCCCTTTGTTGTCTTTACCTTTACATTCTTGTCCGGTTCATATCTCCTAAACTATAAGTGCTTGCAACTTCAAACTTTGTACACTTATAGATCTCATTGAGGAGAAGTGTCATGTTCAAGAACTGTTACTCTGCCACGCCCACTTTTTGAGTTTTTGCCCTTTGTTGTTTTAACCATTACATTCTTGTCCGGAACATATCTCCTAAAGTATAAGTACTACCAACTTCAAACTTTGTACACTTATAGATCTCATTGAGGAGAAGTGTCATGTTCAAGATCCGTAACTCAGCCACACCCACTTTTTGAGTTATTGCCCTTTGTTGTTTTTACCCTTACATTCTTGTCCGGAACATATCTCCTAAACTATGTGTGCTAGCAACTTCAAACTTTGTACACTTATAGATCTCATTGAGGAGAAGTGTCATGTTCAAGAACTAATACTCTGCCACGCCCACTTTTTGAGTTTTTGCCATTTGTTGTTTTAACCATTACATTCTTGTCCGGAACATATCTCCTAAAGTATAAGTACTACCAACTTCAAACTTTGTACACTTATAGATCTCATTGAGGAGAAGTGTCATGTTCAAGATCCGTAACTCAGCCACACCCACTTTTTGAGTTATTGCCCTTTGTTGTCTTTACCTTTACATTCTTGTCCGGTTCATATCTCCTAAACTATAAGTGCTTGCAACTTCAAACTTTGTACACTTATAGATCTCATTGAGGAGAAGTGTCATGTTCAAGATCCATTACTCTGCCTTGCCCACTTTTTATACACCGCCGGAGGCAGACATATATTGGCGTCATCTTCTCCGTCTGTCCATCCGTCCGTCCGTCCATCCGTCCACTTTTCTTGTCAACGCAACTCCTCCTAAACTTCTGGCTGGATCTTCTTGAAACTTGGTCAATGTTATCACCTCAATTGGTAGATGTGCATGAAGGAAGGATTTTACGGTTAGTTGATTTTTGCCTGAGTTATGCCCCTTGATAACTTAGTTTCTGGGTCCACTTTTCTTGTCAACGCAACTCCTCCTAAGTTTCTGGCTGGATCTTCTTGAAACTTGTTCAATGTAATCACCTCAATTGGTAGATGTGCATGAAGGAAGGATTTTACGGTTCGTTGATTTTTGCCTGAGTTATGCCCCTTAAAAACTTAGTCTCTGGGTCCATTTTTTTTGTCAACGCAACTCCTCCTAAGTTTCTGGCTGGATCTTCTTGAAAATTGGTCAATGTTATCACCTCAATTGGTAGATGTGCATGAAGGAAGGATTTTATGGTTCATTGATTTTTGCCTGAGTTCTGCCCCTTAAAGACTTAGTCTCTGGGGCTTATTTCCTCAGTTATGCCCCCTTAAAATTTAGTCTCTGGGGCTTATTGAAATTGCAGCCTTGTGAATGCAACTCTTCCTAAGTTTCTGGCTGGATCTAAATGAAACTTGGTGGATGTTATAACTGAAATTGGTAGATGAGCATGAAGTAAGGCTTTTATGGTTCATTAATTTTACCCTAAATTATGCTCCCTTAAAACTTAGTAGCTATGGCTTATTGAAATTGCAGCCTTTTGAACACAACTCCTCCTTACTTTTTTGCCATTATTTAAATGAAACTTGCTCAATGTCATCACCATAATTTGTAGATGTACATTGATCAAGGATTTTATGGCTCATTTATTTCCCTGAATTATGCCCCCTTAAAACTTAGTGCCTGGGGCTTATTGAAATTGCAGCCTTGTGAAGGCACCTCCTCCAAACTTTTTGTCTTGATTTAAATGAAACTTGGTCATTTTCAATTTGGTTCTGTCAAAATAAGTAGTTTCTACAATTATTTTCGTGAAACAGCAGCAAAGTGGCGGCGTATTTTGTGACGATGGCACTCTTGTTGAGTTATTGCCCTTTGTTGTTTTAAACCCTTACATTCTTGTCTGGAACAATCTCCTAAACTATGTGTGCTAGCAACTTCAAACTTTGTACACTTATAGATCTCATTGAGGAGAAGTGTCATGTTCAAGAACCGTTTCTCTGCCAAGCCCACTTTTTGAGTAATTGCCCTTTGTTGTTTTTACCCTTACATTCTTGTCCGGAACATATCTCCTAAACTATGTGTGCTAGCAGCTTCAAACTTTCTACACTTATAGATCTCATTGAGGAGAAGTATCATGTTCAAGATCCGTAACTCAGCCACACCCACTTTTTTAGTTATTGCCCTTTGTTGTCTTTACCCTTACATTCTTGTCTGGATCATATCTCCTAAACTATAAGTGCTTGCAACTTCAAACTTTGTACACTTATAGATCTTATTGATGAGAAGTGTCATGTTCAAGAACTGTTATTCTGCCATGCCCACTTTTGAGTTATTGCCCTTTGTTGTTTTTACCCTTACATTTTTGTCCGGATCATATCTCCTAAATCATAAGTGCTAGCAACTTCAAACTTTGTACACTGATAGATCTTATTGAGGACAAGTATCATGTACAAGAACTGTTACTCTTCCATGTCCACTTTTTGAGTTATTGCCCTTTGTTCTTTTTAGTCTTACATTCCGGATCATATCTCCTAAACTATACGTGCTAGCAACTTTAAACTTTTACAGTTATAGATCTAGTAAGTAGGAGATATATTATAAGAGAGGATTTTTTGTTATCCGGTGGGGGACTCCTGTATTGCATCGCAATACGACATGCACTTGTTAATCCATACATTATTTAATTTATAGTTGATTGCATCAGATACTGCACATTCTGATGGGTTGTAATTGCTGTTATTTGGCAACAAAATTAATTTTGATTATGCAGCTATTTTGTATGCTTCGGCAAAAAGTAGTCCTATTAAGAAAACTCCTTTAATGTTGACAAATCTAAACATTTTTGCTTCATTATATATTAAATTATAAGATAATATCCATTGATTTCATCGAGTTATGAAACTAAAAACAATCACACTCATGTATGAATTGACTTTTCGTATTCATACAGTGTGATTAGGTTTTAAGTTTCATTCCACAATAAAATTAATAAATACTATCTTCATCTCTTTAATTTTTTCTTTTCCCCAGAACAAAGTACAGCGTGTGACTCATCTATGGGTATTATGTAGAGATCAGGAAGAGTTTAACCCGGAGATAGCGTGGAGAGTTATCGAATTACAGATGGAGAAGACAGAACAGTTCCTGTGATATTTGTTGTTTATTATACAAACGTTGGTTTTAAAATTGTAGATCATGCTATTACGAAGGGTCTTCCAGAAATCTTTGGACTCTCTGTAGTACTTATAAATTGCTGACAGAAATTATTGAATTTAGCAATGTCTTAATGCTAAACATTACAGAGTTAATATATAAAAAAGTATCCTTTCAATTTGCATGACACATTCACCAGGGATTGCCAAAGAGATGTATATAACATCAAGCAGAGTAGAGACCAATTTTCATTTTAAATGCCTATACATTCTGAGACTTTAGCACCAATTGAAACTCTTAAATATCAAGTAAAGTATTTCAGAATAGTGCATGCTAATTACACAGGGTTTTAGTGTCACATCAACAATATGGGGTCCCAAGAACCCAATAGTTAGGCTCATAAGGGTCCTTGCTTAAGTTTTGGGAGTCCCTGCTTTAAATGTGGATTATTTTCTTTTTAGATATCCTTATGTTTTTGTGAAGATGTTAGAATTTCTCTGGATTAAGCTACACAAAGTATTCTATAGATATGTACTTTTTGGTATCAACTTTAGAGAAGAATCGAAGACTGTTTTGAAACAGTCTTCGATTCACCTTAAAAGTTGATCCCAAGAGGGTCCTTCACCAGAAATTTTTGAGAGTCCTGGCCACTTTTTTTAAGAGTCTCAGACTCACAAATCTGCATCCCTTAAAACCCTGCTCAAACAATAGTATTTCTGAATAACATTAATGTTTGAAATATATTGTATGTTTCATTGCTTGAGTAATGTGCCTTGATGTTGGTGGTAGATAATAAAGCCATAACACTGAAAAACAATGTCGTTTGCAGTCTGCAATCCAAATTGATACAAAGATGTATTCACTAAATATATTTGTTAAATTTAAATAATTTACAAGACAGAATGTGAGGACATTTCGATTGCTCAGCATGAAACAGTTGTAACTGCCTATAAACATATAGGCAGTTACAAATGTTTCCCGCTAAGCCATTCAATTAGGAGGTCTGATAATATCTAGTTATAGAACTATAAGTGAATATTGTGGATGTAATGGCACGGCTAGCAAAGTGAATCAAAGTTGACAGTGGATTTATTCAATATGTGTGAATTACAGCCTGTGTTTGGAATATCCCAGCATCAACAAAGTATGTTAGAAACTGGTGGTGTGTGCTGCTGAGTGCATAGTTCATATCTCTGGTGGCTAATTAAATGATTGCTGTACAGTGTACTATCTTTGAGATCTGGTGAACTTCTGGAACGGCCCTCGTATTGAGATTGTGTTTTAAACAGGTTATAGAAATATGAGGTGGATATAGAAATTGCTTGTTACTTGAAATTCTTTCTTGCACAGAATAAAATGTAAATCAATAAAATTGTTATTGAATACACACCTGTAACTGACCAATATTGATGTAAAATATCAAAATTTTGCCTTCTGGTATTGCATAGACAGGGATCAACATTTACATCTTTAAATAAGGAGTCCCATGGATTCCCAACTTATGAAATGAAGGAGTCCAATCTCGAAGTATGGAGTCTAGATTTTCATAATTGGGAGAACATTGTGAAAAAGAAGAAATTACTTGTTTTAAGTAACTTCTTCTTTTCCACAAGTTATCTTCCAAAGAAGATAGTTTTCTTGCTAATACTACTAGATGAAAACAAGTGTGATGTTCAAAAACTTTTGTAAGTGAAAATATCTAGTTTTGAAAAGGGTTGAAAAGAAAACTGCCCTGTGTATGTGTTTGTTGAAATATTGATATATGGTTGAGGGTGTCCATTGGACTCCTTGCTTGCTAAATGAAGGAATCCCAACTGGTAAACAAGGAGTCTTGAACTCACAGACTCCCCTTAGTGTTGAGCCCTGCATAGATATACATCTGTGATAAGTTCAAGGTCATTTGTCAAGGTTTCATTTCCAAGAGTTGTATGTTAAGGAGGTGTTATTGTATTATTGTTACATGTTTAGCATTCGAAATAAGATTAATGGATTATTTGTTTTGCTATCAGATGTGTATGTACATTATTATGAATAAAATATCAGACATAATGAAATTTGTTGTTGCTATCTACCTGTAGATCACAAGATCAAAAAGATTCCATCAATTCTTTGGATGTTAGGGATAACATATAAAATATCTTGGGCCAAGCTGAAACTTGACAAGGATGTTTCTTGGGTGAAGCTCTTCAAAAGTTGTTAATAGTATTTAATTTCATAAAAAACTCTGGTTTCCATGGTAACAGAAAGGCTGTAAAACGGCCAAAAATTAATGAAAATCTTAGAAAAAATTCTTCTCCTCCTAAACCACTGGGTCAATCAAGCTGAAAATTGGCAGGGATGTCCCTTGGGTGAAGTTCTTAAAAAGATGTTTAAAGAATATAAATTCATCAAAAACTCTGGTTTGCATGGTAAAAAATGGCAGAAAATTTCTGAAATCTTAGAAAAAATTCTTCTACTCCTAAACCACTGGGCTAATTAGGCTGAAACTTGGTAGGGATGTTCTTTGGGTTAAGCTCTGACAAAATTGTAAAAATAATTTTATTCAATCAAAATCTCTGGTTTCCAAGGTATTTGAAATGTCAAAATATTGTCAAAAATCTCAGAGAAGGTTAATTTTCCCCTAAACTATTGGGCATATTCAAAACTTGGCAGGGATATTCTTAAGGTGTAGGTCTACTTAAGTTGTAATAAGAATTCAATTCTGGCAAAAACTTTGTTTGCAATTATAAAGAAAATCAAATTGCAATTAAAAAGAAAATCAAATTGCAGTTGGATGAAATTTAAGTCTGTTTCTTTTAAATCCACCCTAAATGTACATCAAACAATCTCTGGTATTTATAACATGGTTGACAATTTATGAGTTGACTTACTCAGGTGAGTGATATAGGACCATCATGTCCTCTTGTTTCGGAATTGTTTTTGGTTTGATACATAAATATGTAGTTTCTCAGTTGTTTGAATATCTAAACAAGAGGACCATGATGGTCCTAGCCCCCAGGACATCACATCATTTAGATAGGTAGATGTCAACAAGGAGATAATTTTACCGCACGATGGACATTCAATGATCACAATAGCTCACCTTGAGCACGGTTTGCTCAGGTGAGCTAAAAAGCTGCTTTATACCACTTTTCATTAATGTCTTTATAAAGCCAATTGTGAAGTTTTCATGTCATAAATGACTGACTTTCACCAAATGATCTTGGTCAACTTTTCACAAGCAATGCACATTTGAAATATGAAGGCTCTATGACACCATTTCAGAGTTATACCTATTAGTTTTAATTTTCACAAAGTTTACCTTCAATATAACCTTGACCTTGAATGAGGTCTTGTCCCAAGCAATCAACATGTGAGATATGAAGGCTCTTTCACTTACCAATAAAACATAATGGCCACTATTAAAGTTTTTATGCTGAAAATCAGTGCCATTCAAAAAATTACCTTGACAAATAATCTTGACATTAGTATTCACCGTAATGTCTTGTCACAAGTAATGCACATGTGAAATATCAAGGCTATATCACTTACCATTTCAAAGTTATGGCCAATGTTAAAATTGACCTTGAAAAATTACCTTGAGTGATAACCTTGAATTTGTTACCAACAAAAAGGTCTAGTCCGAAGCAATCATAAAGTGAAATCTGAAGGCTCTTATCACTTTTAAGTTTTCAGCTAAAAATCAGTGACCTTTTGTGATGACCTTGAACTTGGTACCAACAGAAATGTCTTGTCCCATGCAGTCAACATGCAACATATGAAGGCCCTATCACTTACCATTCAAAAGGTATAGCCAATATTAAAGCTTTAAAGTCTTGTGCTAAAATTACTTTTCTTGGTATGAAATGGGGAAAAGGCTTGGAAAGGTAATGCCAAGCTCAGCTGAATATGCTTGAAAGTAAAAAGGTCCTGGTATAAAAAGGTGCATACTTCTTACAAAAGAGGCCAACAAGAGCCTGAGACTCTCTACTGACTCCTTTGAATAGCCTTTGGCATATACAAGATATAATAAAATGTTATTTTAAAGTATTCTAAAACAAGAGGGCCAGTATGGCCCTAAATTGCACACCTGAAATTTATTGGTCCAGTGGAACTCATCCAAGAAACTTTCTAGCAAAGTTTCATTCACATTTGCCTAATTGTTGAAGAGGAGATTAAGTTCAAAGATTTTAAAGTGAGAATAGACACTGCCCACCCATTCATTACTGAGAAGATTCAAATAAAGCCCCTCCCTGCAATGCCTATAAATCGTCCCAGTGGTTCAGGAAGAGATGCCTCTCAAAATAAGCCCAGCCCTGCCACGCCCATATTTATGGGCCAATCAAAATTTCATGAACAATTTTTGATAAGGGTCATCCAAAGAACATTCTGGTAAAGATTCATTGAAATCAGACCAGTGGTTCAGGAGGAGATGTCATTCAAAGATTTCGGGCTCAAAATAAGCCCCGCCCTGCCATTCACATATTTACTGGCCATTTCATGTTTGTAGCTCCTATACTTTAAGAGATATGCTCTGGGTAAGATCCAAGTATGAAAATCAACAAAGGGCAATAACTCAAACAAGAGGACCAAGATGGTCCTAGATTGCTCACCTAAGTCTCTATGACCCCTGGGACATCACATAAATTAGATAGGCAGATGTCAAAAAGAAGATAATTGCCTAAGACCAATACCATGGAACGTTTTCAGCGAAGAGCAAGACAGATATGCCTTTTTGCTCTTTGATTCTTTGTAAAAAGGGATGCACCTGGGTGGACCCTAAATGTGACCCCAGGGTCTTAATATGAACAAACTTGGTAGGGGCCCACAAGATGATACTACATACCAACTAGAAAGCCATGAATGGCTCGAGTCGCTCCACAGGCTTGAAATTCTTGTGAAAGAAAATAAATGTTTTGACTAGATTTTAGATATTTGGGGTTCTACTGATGTTGAAAATGATTTTCAAAGTTCGACTATAAAACAAAAAGAGAAATGACCTCCACTCTTAGAAGACATATTTTTCATCAAATCAAAATAATTTTTGGCTGCATGATAATGGGTCAACCAAAGATCATACCAAAAATGTTTGATAGATATCCATCAATTACATTCAGAGAAAATGATTTTCATAGTTTCCGCTATTTAACATATTGAGAAATGACCTCCGCCCATAAAATACTTATTTTTCATCCAATCAAAATTTTTTTGGTACACTCTATTTCTATGATCGCTGCATAAATTTCTATCCTTTTCTAAACAAGTTTCATGTGACCTGGCTAACATTCTGACCAAGTTTCATAAAGATTGGGCAATATTTGTGGCCTCTAAAAAGAAAATTGTCATTTAGGCCTCTTTTCCAATTTTAAATAGGGTTCATCCTTGTGACCTAGCCATTATTCTGATCATGTTTCATGAAAATTGAATTGAATTTGTGGCTTCTAGAGCGTAAACAAGAAAATTGTCATTAAGGCCCCTTTTCCTGTGATATGGCACGGATCCTTCCCATTTTCAAAAGGTTTCATCCTTGTGACCTGCCCAACATTCTGACAAAATTTCATAAAGATTGGGCCATATTCGTGGTCTCTAGAGAGTAAACAAAAAATTGTCATTAAGGCCCCTTTTCCCATGATATTGCACAGATCCTTCCCATTTTCATTAGGGATCATCCTTGTGGCTTGGCCAACATTCTGACCGAGTTTCATGAAGATTTGGCCATATTTGTGGCCTCTAGAGTGTAAACAAGAATATTGTCATTAAGGCACCTTTTCCCGTGATATGGCACAGATCCTTCCCATTTTCAAAAGGTTTCATCCTTGTGTGACCTGCCCAACATTCTGACTAAGTTTCATGAAGATTGGGCCATATTTGTGGTCTCTAGAGTGAAATCAAAAAAAATGTCATTAAGGCCCCTTTTCCCGTAATATGGCACATTTTCGATAGGGATCATCCTTGTGGCTTGTGGCTTGGCCAACCATGATATGACCAAATTTCAAAAAGATTGGGCCATATTTGTGGCCTATAGAGTGTTAACAAGAAAATTGTCATTAAGGCCCCTTTTCCCATGATATGGCACGGATCCTTCCCATTTTCAAAAGGGTTCATCCTTGTGACCTGGCCATTATTCTGATCATGTTTCATGAAAATTGAATTGAATTTGTGGCTTCTACAGCGTAAACAAGAAAATTGTCATTAAGGCCCCTTTTCCTGTGATATGGCACGGATCCTTCCCATTTTCAAAAGGTTTCATCCTTGTGACCTGCCCAACATTCTGACAAAATTTCATAAAGATTGGGCCATATTTGTGGTCTCTAGAGTGTAAACAAGAATATTGTCATTAAGGCCCCTTTTCCCGTGATATGGCACAGACCCTTCCCATTTTCAATAGGGTTAATCCTTGTGACCTGGCCAACATTCTGACCAAGTTTCATGAAGATTGGGCCATTTTTGTGGTCCTAGTGTAAACAAGAATATTGTCATTAAGGCCCCTTTTCCCGTGATATGGCACGGATCCTTCCCATTTTCAATAGAATTAATCCTTGTGACCTGGCCAACATTCTGACCAAGTTTCATGAAGATTGGGCCATATTTGAGGCCTCTAGAGTGTAAACAAGAAAATTGTCATTATGGCCCCTTTTCCCGTGATATAGCACGAATCCTTCCCATTTTCAAAAGGGTTCATCCTTGTGACCTGGCCAACATTCTGACCAAGTTTCATGAAGATTGAGCCATATTTGTGGCCTCTAGAGTGTAAACACTAAGAATGTTGACGCCGGACGACAGACGACGGAAGACGGACAACGGACATTCAATGATCACAAAAGCTCACCTTGAGCACGATGTGCTCAGGTGAGCTAAAAAGGTCACCCAAGGAACATTCTGGCAGTGTTTCATTGAAATCAGCCCAGTGGTTCAGGAGAAGAAGAGGTTTTTTAAGATTGTTGACGACGGACAACGGACGATGCACCACAGACTCAGGGTGATCCTAATAGCTCACCTGAGCACAACATGCTCAGGTGAGCCAAAAAGCTGTCACATCTAAAGGCAGTCAAAGGCAGTGATAATCATATTTCCATTAGACTTTTTTTACATTAATACTTGACAGTCCTCACTAATTTTTAGTTCCTAAGACAGCTTTTGTCATGGCGACGGCCCATAGTGCGTCCATAAACTTTTCTTTAAACATCTCATCCGAAACTAATTGGCCAACTTTGACCAAACTTGGCAGAAATATTTCTTGTGTGACTCTATTCAGAAGTTGTTTAAGAAGTTTTGATTTACCCAAAAGCATGGGTGTGGCTTATTATGACTTCAAAATCTTATTAACTCTTCTCCTCCCAAACCATAGGGCTATTTGTGAATGTTCCTTAGGTGACTTTTTACTAAATTTGTTCAAGAAATTTAGATTGACCCCTTAATATGGGCGTGGCTTAAATTCACACTTTAAATTAGATTTTGAGAAAATTGATGCCAAAAAGCTGTCACATCTAAAGGCAGTCAAAGGCAGTGATAATCATATTTCCATTAGACTTTTTTTACATTAATACTTGACAGTCCTCACTAATTTTTAGTTCCTAAGACAGCTTTTGTCATGGCGACGGCCCATAGTGCGTCCATAAACTTTTCTTTAAACATCTCATCCGAAACTAATTGGCCAACTTTGACCAAACTTGGCAGAAATATTTCTTGTGTGACTCTATTCAGAAGTTGTTTAAGAAGTTTTGATTTACCCAAAAGCATGGGTGTGGCTTATTATGACTTCAAAATCTTATTAACTCTTCTCCTCCCAAACCATAGGGCTATTTGTGAATGTTCCTTAGGTGACTTTTTACTAAATTTGTTCAAGAAATTTAGATTGACCCCTTAATATGGGCGTGGCTTAAATTCACACTTTAAATTAGATTTTGAGAAAATTGATGCCTAAAAGCTGTCACATCTAAACCAGTCAAAGGCAGTGATAATCATATTTCCATTAGACTTTTTTTACATTAATACTTGACAGTCCTCACTAATTCCAAAGACAGCTTTTGTCATGGCGACGGCCCATAGTGCGTCCATAAACTTTTCTTTAAACATCTCATCCGAAACTAATTGGCCAACTTTGACCAAACTTGGCAGAAATATTTCTTGTGTGACTCTATTCAGAAGTTGTTTAAGAAGTTTTGATTTACCCAAAAGCATGGGTGTGGCTTATTATGACTTCAAAATCTTATTAACTCTTCTCCTCCCAAACCATAGGGCTATTTGTGAATGTTCCTTAGGTGACTTTTTACTAAATTTGTTCAAGAAATTTAGATTGACCCCTTAATATGGGCATGGCTTAAATTCACACTTTAAATTAGATTTTGAGAAAATGATGTTCAAAGTTTCCACATAAAGAGAAATGACCTCTGCCCATGAAAGACATAGTTTTCATCTGATCATAATAATTTTTGAAGTCTGATAAAAGGTTTACTAAAGGATCACTTAATTTAAATTTGGTTGATATCCATCACTTAAATTTGGAGAAAATGATTTCAAAGTTTTCACTTATAAACTTAAAGAGAAATGACCACCATTCATGATAGACATATTTTTCATTTGATCATGATATTTTTTGTAGACTGATAAAGGGTCACCAAAGGATCATTCCAGTGAAATTTGGTCGAGATCCATCTGCAAGATTTTAAGAAAATGATTTTCAAAGTTTCCTCTATATAACATAGAGAGAAATGACCTCTGTCCATAAAAGACATATTTTTCATCTGATCACAATAGTTTTCGTAGTCTGATAAAAGGTTTACTCAAGGATTGCTTAAGAGAAATTTGGTTGATATCTATCACTTAGATTCTGAGAAAATGATTTTCAACGTTTCCACTGTATAACATATACAGAAATGACCTCTGCCCATAAAAGACATATTTTCTATCTGACCACAATAATTTTTTTCCAGACTGATAAAGGGTCTCTCAAGGACCATTCCATTGGAATTTAGCTGAGATCCATTTTGAGAAAAAAATGCATATTACCAAACATGGAAATCAGCCACGTCAATTTAAGTCTTGGTGGTCATTCAATCAAAAATATTTGAATAACTTTGAAAGAGGGTCACCCAATGATCATTCCTCTGAAGTTTAGTTGAAATTCATCCAGCAGTTTCTAGGGAGAAGATTTTTTAAAAAGTAATGACCAGACAGGTAGACACACAACAGACACAGTGCAATGACTTGGCATGAAAATTCATTTTGTGACCACATACTTAAGTTGTTCAACAAATTTTGATTGACCCTTAATATGGGTATTGAAGGGCCAGGCTAATTTTCACTCTAAAATCTGAAAACATCTTTTTCTAAATTGTGCCAATTACAACAAGAGCACCACCTATGGATGCATCGCTCGGCTACAGGAGCTGGATAAAGCAAAAATTTTAAGTTGAAAAAGGGGCATAACTCTTACAAAAATACTTCTGAGTAGCTCTGGTGATGGTGAACACACATGTTGTTACATACGAACTGTCCTCAACCAAAGCATAGCCGAAAATATCTGACGTGAGCCGGCGTCGAACCCATGCGCACAACAATATTCAAATAATTGGTTTACAAGTCCAATGCGCTAACCACTGAGCCAAAGAAGATCTTCCCTGACGCAGGTGTCAGACATTGTATTTAGACCAACAAAGCTATCCAGGACAGTGGCGAGAGTGGTCTCCCATAATGATGTCAAGTTTCATAAAGATATATTCAATAACAACAGATATGACCAAGGTTAAAGTTTGTCTTGCGAATGCCGACGTCAAGGTGATCATAATACCTCGGATTTTCTCCAAAAACAGCTGAGGTAATAAAACCTTGCATGAATGTTCTTTATGTGACCATGTACCAAAGTTGTTCAAGAAATTTGGATTCACAGGGTGGGGCTTATTTTCATTCTTAAATCTATAAAAATATTCTCCCAAACCATTGTACCAATTTCAAAGAAACTTGGCATGAATTTTCCTTTGGCAAACATGTAGCAGAGTTGTCCAAGAAATTATGATTTACCCCAAAAATAAGGGTGGGGCTTTTTTTCTCTTTAAAATCTCCTCCCAAAATATTGGACTATTTTCAAAAAAACTTGGCATGAATGTTCTTAGTTGACCATTTTTAGAAATTATTTCTATTTCAAATATTTTTTTTTCAAATCTTGAGATGTTAAAGCCAGTGGAGCAATACAGGCCCTCTTAGGCCTCTTTGTTAAATTGATTGATTAGTGCAATCTTTCTGTGAAAGTTTGAGGAAAATCAGTTTTATACTGTGGACTCAAGATGTTCTAGTTTTCACAAAACCACTTTCCTTAGATACTTGCCAGATGAGCCTGGGGCCCATTTTACTAAACTTCTCACGAAAAAATTATTCGTAAGTCAAAATCACTAACCATACCTTGTGTTTTCATTCATTGTTAGATTCTGCTTTGCAATATCTCTTTGGAAATCTCTTCAGAAAACGATTCCAAAGAGATGATGCATGGCAGAATTTCATGTTTAGTTACCACTGTAGATGCAACTTGAATTTTTGACTTGCGCAAAATAAAATGATCGTAAGATGTTTAGTAAAAAAGGCCCCTGTCCCTGTCGGGGATTGAACCCAGGACCTCTAGATTGACAGTCCGACGCGCTACCAACTGCGCTATGACAGCGGCATGTAACAGATTGAAGCAATAGGGATGAAAACAGTGGTATCTATCTCTGTAATGAGAATGTTTAAAACCATAAGGCCTTGTGTAGATAATACAGACTGCTTGAGTATGCTTCTAATCTTTATTCATATCAAGTTGTTGTAGATCTTTCTCACATGATTCTCTAACAATAGCCACAGTAGGTTCATGATTTACTTCATCATTAAGTCTATTGTCTGAGTCACTGTTATCAACATCATTAACATCACTATTATCAAAATCATTATCAGAATCATTGCTGTCACTATCTCCATCACACTCCTCCTCCAGTCCGTATCTCACCAGAACTTCAGCATCTATCATACCCTTCTCTTGTAAACGTCGAAATGTTCCTAACGAAAATTAAATACATGAGTTAATAGATCTGTTACAGTGAAAGATCAATATATTTTTCATCTTTTGTAGACAAAGATACAAGTGAAAAGAAAGCTTTTCTCTAATGCTTTTCGGTGGTTTATCACCTGATAATCTCATGGCAAAAGCAGTGAAATTATCAAAAACTTAACCCTGCTTTTGTGCTTTTCATCCTTTCCGACGTCATCTATGCGGGGCAAAATAAGTGACGTCACAATGAACGCTGCAAAGCAGTCACCCGCAAAATGACACGCTTTACGAAAATATGTCCTAGAAATGTTACATTGTCTCATTTTTGCAATAAAGAAATAGAATAATCGTTTGTTTTTCGAGTAATATTACACAAATTTATTAGCAAGACATTTTTGTAAAATTGGGTAGATTTGAAGTAATAAGGTTACTTTTGAGGCCTGAAGGACCTGTAGAATGGTAACTCCTACCAGTTCTCCTAAAAATTTACAGGTGTCAGACCTGAGGACTGGTGTAAGTATTCATCTATGTTTGGGACCAGTCACCCAAAAAAGGACCATCTGGGAGCTTCATGAAATGGATATTTGAAAAGGAAATGTATTCCAGCAAAGGTCAAATGGAGGTGGAATGTCAAACATTCTTATAAAGAAAAGTAAAATACTGATATCATTCTAGATTCAGTAAATCAACTAATTGTGAAAAGTTTTGATCCTAGTCAGTCTGCACTGTCTGATAATGGAGGATACTTTAAGCACTACCCAGATGTCCCCTTTTTGCGCAGTGAGTCATATTTTATATGAGATTGTTTCTTACTTCTTTTTCTCTCTGGTAACATGTCTAACCCCAACTGTAGCTGGCTGTTATCTGAAGCTTGTTTAGATGCAGGATCACTGGGTCTGTAACAAACAGAAAACAGTTATAACAGAGAAAAAAGACTAGCAGGGGCCCAGTTGCCCATGGCCTCTAGATTTTTGGCTGTGCCCCTAAATTGTTGGAGAAAATGCGGAAAAACGTCACCTGTCATGCAAGAGGGACCATCTGAGAACTCTGTAAAATGAATGTTTGAAAAAAAGATTGGGTCCAGTATTCGTCAACCAGAGGTTGCATTTTAAAAATTCTTTCACTAGATAAAAAAATAAGCACATTGCGAAAAGTTTTGACCTTAGTCAGTCTGCACAAACCATGCAGTCTGACTAGCGTCCACACTTTAACCACTACCCAGATGGTCCCTTTTTGCGTGATGGGTCTCATATGTTAGATATTTATTTTGGCAGCTCTGGCCCCTAAATTGATATAGTTAAGTCTTTTACCTTGTATAACATATTGTACAGACTTGTTTAAATTCAAATAGTTAACAGGGAAGCCTTAAAAATATTTGCATGATTTACATGAATTTTAATAGTGGTCAGAGAACAAAGCTTGAAAATCTAAACAAACCCCAAAACATACCAGTAAACTTTTATTGTATTTTTGCATTTCTTTTTATCTAATTTCCAAAAATCAAAGTCTTATTATAATGCTTGGATTATTTTTACATTAATGAATGTCAATGAGTTAATGCTAAACTCTCTTTCTTAGGCCATCTAAATTGGTGACAAATTGACTTGAGCTGCATGCCTAGACTTGAAATAGGCAATCAATGCAACTTACACAGTAAGGACACATTCCCATAGAAATTTAACCCTTGTCATGCTGAAGCTTAAATATTCCTGCTTTGGCATATGTGCAGTCTGATGTTAGTCTACAGCACCTGTTTCTCGCTTTCAAACCAGAATTGTCGATAGATTTAGTTTTTCAAATACAATTGGACCTACTGTTTGTGCTTTCAATGCTTTTTGCCCTTTGTCTTTGATGAAAGCCCCTTTTTCCATGATGTGGCTGAATTTCAACAAAGCACAACAATATGTGCAAGGTCAGTAACTAGGAGTAGGATAATTCTGTGAAAGTCTTGTCAAATTCGGTCAATTATTGAAGGAGGAGTAGTGTTCACTATAAAGAGTCAAGAAGGCACCTTTTTGCATGACACAGCTGAAATTCACCAAACCAGGAAAATATGTGCAAGGTAAGACGACTATGAACATTTTGTGAAAGCTTCGCCTAAATCGGTCCATAAGTGAGGGAGGAATTGTTTTCACAAGTTTTTTTACATGAAGGCCCCCACATCCATGACACAGCTGAAATTCAACAAACCCAGGCAATATGCGCAAGGTAAGTTTACTAGGAGCATATTGCGAAAGTTTCATCCAAATCAGTCCATAAATGAGGAAGGAATTGCATTCAGAAGATCTTTTTTCATGAAGGCCCCTTTTTCCATGAGACTGACACAGCTGAAATTCACAAAACCACGACAATTTGCCATTTGAAGGTCAGGTGACTAGAAACATTTTGTGAAAGTATCAACTAAATCAGTTGATAAATGAGGGAGTTGCATGTTCAAAGTTACTGTAAAATGATTTCATTTTTTTCTCCATATTTAGCACTCATAGTTAGAAATGTTCCAACTTACTTTAAAATGATTTCATTTTTTTCTCCAAACTGAGCACTCATAGTTAGAAATGTTCCAACTTACTGTAAAATGATTTCATTTTTATCTCTACACTTAGCATTCAGTCAGAAATGTTCCAACTTACTTTAAAATGATTTCATTTTTTTCTCCACACTGAGCACTCATAGTTAGAAATGTTCCAACTTACTGTAAAATGATTTCATTCTTCTCTCCACATTTAGCACATTTTCCACTGTCTGCAGCACAGGTTTGGCAATATGTGTTATATGCTTTCTTAACTGTCTTTTGTTTACACATAGCACTGAAAAAGGGAATATGAATTTATCATATCATATAGGCCAGTCAGAGGAATATAAGCTGATAAGAAATTATATTCTCAAGTTGATTTTTGCTCTTTTCACAATACAGTGTACTTCAGATCACTGGGACGGGAGCCAGTCTAGCCCCAAATCCTATTTGCCCTTATTCCTGTTTGTCCCAGGTCCATTGCCCTGGGTGTGATGGTCCCACTTTCGTAATAGAGAATATAGTTTATATTTTTAACCCTTGACATGCTGAATAAATTTTGGCTAAAAATTTCCACCAAAATCAAAGGGCAAAAAGTACTGAAAGTCCCATCTGTAGGTCAATTTTTATTTGAAAAAGTAAATCTATTGACAATTCTGGTTTGAAAGTGAGAAACAGGTGTTGTAGACTTACATCAGACTGCACATAATGTGCAGGCTGATGTTTGTCTATAGCTCCTGCCAAAGCAGGAATATTCCGGGATCAGCATGACAAGGGTTACAACTAGATCTATAGGGATCAAGAATGCAGTTCATGGTTTCTCATAATGGATATAATCCAGTAGAATTATTGAGAAATCTTCAAATGTGTTGATTTTCACAATCATGGTTCCTTATAATGGATATAATCCGGTATAACAAATTATTGAGAAATCTTCTAAAATGTTGATTTTCACAATAATTTGGTAATTGCCTCACTAAGGTTATGCTTTTCATGGTTTCTCATAATGGATATAATCCGGTATACCAAATTTTTGGGGGGTCAATCCAAATTTCTTGAACAACTTTAGAAGAGGGTCACCCAAGAAACATTCTGGCCAAGTTTCGTTAAAACCCAGCCTTTGATGCACAAACAGATGCACAACAGACACAATGGCAAGTTTTTGCTTGCTTACCATCATTATATTAGGAAAACTTATATAACCTTTCAAAACCAAAAAATCATTTTACTGTTAATTTAAATAAAATCCAACCATGTGTATTGCTCATGAGGCTAAATTCAGAAAAGAAAAAAAAACTTAAAATGGGAACAATAACTGGAATTAAATGATTAAAAATAAAAAATCAATTTACTAAAAATTCCGGAATATAAATTGAAAATATTTGACATTTAACGAAACCCTGTTTAAGAAGTCAGCAGGTTAGAATATTTATCATATTATCATCATTTTCACAAAATGAAGTGCCTGTTTTAATCTGTACCCAGGAATACCCATGATAGAGCACACTAGGGAAATAAGTTGACTTCTTATTTTTACTTTGACATCATTTCACAAATAAATGCAACAGGTTTTTGATCTCAGCAAGACTTGAGTTGAAGTTAAATATTCTAAACTAAATATTCCATCACCGGGATGTGTGAATTGCCAATCAAACAGTGTTTCATCAATGATTTCGATGCATATTATTTAAATCAATTAACTCAATCAGATATTCATTCACACGCAAATGACAATCAATCAATTACTGACAAATCTTGAGTTGACTGTCAATTTATACTTGACGCAAAAAGAATACTTGAGGTCAAAAGGACGCAAGGGACAAGCTTGCCTGGGTTTTAAGGGGACTTTCACAAAAAAATTGGTGCCTCTAGACTCAAATTTACTGGTCAAAAAACGAGCCCAGAGACTGTCAAGATTTTGTTTACATAGAGGGAACCAACTGAGCTGACATAATCAATGTAACGGCAATCAATGTAACGGCAATTGTGATTTGCTAAAGCTGATCATATAGTCAGGCGGCCATATGGGATAAGTGAGCTAGAAATCGAGTTTGTGGGCACTTTCGCGGCATGAAGGACAACAGGGCTTAAATTGAAGAGTAACATCTGCTCTTTCAGAATCTGCCTGTTGCCCAACCGAAATATCATTATTAAGGTCAATAAATGAGGTCAAAGGTCATTAGGAGCAAAGAGGAGTAAATTTCAATAATTATGGAATATAGGCTATGAATGACGGGCATTTGTAAGCTGTTAGTATCAGAATCACATTCTATTGCCTTCAATCTATAGACTAATTGTTTTCTTAACATCATACACAATTATTTTGTTATATTCGTCCACCTGTCTGTCATTATTATCAGTTTTTAAAGGAGGCAAATGAAAGGCTGTGCTCCTTTTTTCAGTTAGACATATAAAAAAACTAATTTGTCGTTAGCTTTTCTTGTGCGATTTTGTTGTGATCTTGATCTGTTTTTGGTGAAAATAACTTTTTCTCAATCGAAAATTATATCTATAATTGCAAGCACTTATCATCTGACTATCCGTATAATGGTAAAATACGTTACTTTTAAATACTCCATATAGAAAACTTTATTTTGGCTTATAATTTGTATTTTTTAACAACGTATTTGTGTTCTTTTTATTTTTGGGCAATTATAACTTTTTCGCAATTTTATATCATTTTTGTAATTGTAACCAGGTATACCATTACTACCAGGGTAATTGTAAAATATGTTACTTTGAAATACTCAACATAGGAAATATTATTGGGCCTTTCACCGGACAACTTTAGCAATACACTTGATAATATTAATACTGTGATCAATTAAGCTGTAGCTAAGAAAGTTTTAGTAAATTTCGAAGTGATTGAATGCAAATAATAGATGTAACGAAAATACGTTATATCCCAGAATTTTGGTTTTAAAATTCGCCTGTATTTCAGTTTTGCCTTTCATTTGATTTTTTTAAATGTTTAATTTCTCATAGGACCGTTGTTGCTTAACACGACAAATCATGAAAGAATTTTTAATGCATTTTAAATCGACAGATCTACGTTACAGCGGAAGAAAAACGTAACGAATACAATTGTATTTGTTTCGAAATGTGATCCTACTATTCTATAAAACGGTTTAAATCTTTCTTCTATATTCACATTATCTTGTTCTATTGCTAATTGAGTATGGACCAATTTCTAGAAGGATAGAAGCGTAAAAATACATGTTATGTTACATCATTTTATAAATCCATAATATTAAATTTTGTATATGAGTGCAACCTACCCGTATTGCTTATTTTATGTACATGATATCGATAAATGTAGACGAGACCAATTAAAAGTTGGGTCAATGCGCATCATTGAAAACTGCAAAAATTGTATTTAGAAAATCATCATGGATGATAAATCGGTCACTTTCAGCCAAAAGAACATATCTTACGGTGAAACCTTATTAGCGAGATTCGTTGATCCTTTAAAGAAAAACGTTATTTGAATTTCGGCTTAAACAAAAGGCATGGTCTTTATGATCAAACTTTCGGACAAAAAAGAACTTTAGAGCAATATTTATTTATCGATACAAATTAAAAACGCGTTTTGAAAAAAACAAATTAAAGTGCTACATCCTTGGTTTTATACACGAAAAAGAGTCATTGAATATGCGCCACAATATTACCGGTTGTTTTTAACATAAAGTTGCCTCGGCTTACCACGTAGAACAACAGTCGATCAATGATTAAGAAAAACGTATGTTAATTAACGGTTCAACCAACAGCCGGTGTGGAAAGACAATATCTCAAATTCGGTTTCATTCAACGAATTGAGCAGCGAAATATACACATGTGTGTATATATATATTAGACCCTGATAAAAAAGCTAATTATCAAATTAAGATTTAATGGGTAACGTATATAACACATATTTTACCGCACTAAGAAAGAATCTTACGTTGTTGTTCAATCCAATGCAATACATATACTTGAAGACATATATCATTTTCATTTATATATTTCGCTTAAATGTAATATTTAATGAGCTACGAGTAATTGAGATGCCAATGTTAAAAACTAGGGTTTCAACAGCGTAAAATATAGTTACCTACACTTATCTTTTAATGATATTAGAATGTCAAACAATTTTCTTGTGTTTAGGACATTTTGAAAATGAAACTAAAATTAAAATAAGAAGATGAAAGAAGTTCTAAACTTTGATAACTTCATGTATTGTATGTTCTTTTAAATCTAATCTGAATGGGTAACGTATTTTAAATATAATATAAAAAATAGAAATATTAAAGAATTATTATATTATTCTACCAGAGTCTTCAAATCACAACTTGTCATACTTTTTTTACTAATTTACTTTGTTTATTACACAATCTCATGTTGTTTATCCAAACATATACAAATGTATGTACTTATACTTAAGGCGGATTTATCCCTTTCATAGGCTGAAAAGTATAACGTCATTAACAAGCAAACGTTTTGTGAGACAACATTGTTAATATGTTAATGAATCAAAGACAACCTCAAATACGGCATAAATCTTAACATAGATCTATATAAGGTTAAACAACGCTTTCTGTCTACAATAATAAAGCAGTAGTCTGTTAGGCAAGGTAAGTCAGCATTTTAGTCGGGTTAAGGGTAAAAATATGACCTTAAATAAAATAACCCAACACCAAATGTTTTTTTAAATAAGGAACAAATGGCCCTATAATATTAACTGATGTTGATAAAGATTTTGTTTCTTTCAAAGACGAATCTTATGTAAAAAACAATTATACCCATAAAATTCGCTTACGTGAAATGTACTTGGTGACCTTTGACCCCGATTGTGACCTCATTTATGATTTTATTTTTGGGCAACAGGGCAAAATCTGTTCAGAGATGGTTGCCGAAGCTATTAAGCCTAGTGAGACCTTATGCTGTAAAAGTGCCCACACTTCGAAAATTTTTGGTCTAAACAACCAGTCTAATATGACTTGTTACATTTTGCAGGAAACAGTGCTGTTAAAACATATACCGTAAAAAAGTGCATTCCTGATGTTAACCGGTGTGATTTTTATGACCTCTATCTCTGCCCAGACAACCAAGTTGCGTCCTATCAAACTAGAAAGCCATGAATGGCTTGAGTTGCTCCACAGGCTTGAAATTCTTGAAATAGCAAATCTAAGGTTTGACTAGATTTTAAGATATTTTGGGTTCTACTGATGTTGAAATGATTTTCAAAGTTTCCACTATATATAATACAGAGTAGAGGTGACTATTGAGTTCAAAATTAGTATCACGATAGTAATGTGATAGTAAAGTTGCTATTGGAATAGTATTGCAATAGTCAGAAAACTATTGCAATACTATCACAATAGATGTTTTTACGGAAAAATACGGATAATAATCAATGGTAAAGCGTCCACCTTTTGTTAGACAGTAGCTTTATATTGGGCTTGTAAGATCCTGTTTACCTTGTTAATGATGAGTAAATGATCAAATAAGTTAATTACATTATATTCCCTTAGAAAGAATTGGATTTGACCTCATTCTCTGATAAAAAATATGCAGAAAGGCGGCATTGCTACTACATTTAGTTCTACTTTCATTTTAAAAAAAAAACTATTGTAAACTATTGATAGTCAGAAAAACTATTACAATATCTATTGACTTTAAAAAAATGCTATCGACCTATTGCTATTGCACGGTAAACTATCACGAAACAGCGATAGTTTAACCTATTGTTACACCCCTAATACAGAGAAATGACCTCTGCCTTTAAACACATTTTCATCCAATGACATTAATTTTCCGCTGTATGATAAAGGTTCACTAAAGGATCATTCCACTGAAATTTGGTTGATATTTATCAATTACATTCTGAGAAAATGATTTGCAAAGTTTCCACTATATATCATACAGAGAAATGACCTCTGCCCATAAAATGAATATTTTTCATCCAACCACAGTACTTTTTAGTAGACTGATAAAAGGTCACTCAAGGATCATTCCAGTGAAATTTGGTTGATATCCATCAATTACATTCTGAGAAGATGATTTACAAAGTTTCCACTATGTAACATAAAGAGAAATGACCTCCGCCCATAAAATACATTTTTTTCATCTGATCACAATAATTTTGGGTAGACTGATAAAATGTCACTCAAGGATCATTCCAGTGAAATTTGGTTGATATAAATCAATTACATTCTGAGAAAATGATTTACAAAGTTTCCACTATGTAACATATAGAGAAATGACCTCTGCCCATAAAATACATTTTTTTCATCTGATCACAATAATTTTGGGTAGACTGATAAAGGGTCACTCAAGGATAATTCCAGTGAAATTTGGTTGATATCCATTGATTAAAATCTGAGAAAATGATTTGCAAAGTTTCCACTATATAACATATAGAGAAATGACCTCCGCCAATAAAATGCATATTTTCATCCGATCACAATAATTTTTGGTAGTCTGATAAAGGGTCACCAAAGGATCATTCATGTAAAATTTAATTGGTATCCATCAATTAGAATCTGAGAAAACTCACTTTTTACCATATTTGGAAATTAGCCACGCCCATTAAATCCATGTTTTTCATTGGATCAAAATTTCTTGAACAACTTTGAAAGAGGGTCAACCAAGGATCATTCCTATGAAGTTTGGTTGAATTTCATCCAGTACTTTCTGAGGAGAAGATTTTTAAAGAAAAAGTTTACCGGATGGGTGGAGGGACGGACGCACGACAGACACAACGCCATGACAATAGCCCCAGTGGCTTTCAGCCAGTGGAGCTAAAAACAGTGCGACTAAGATGCATGACGCAGAGCTAGATAATCCCTGTTTGACCTTACAATTTGACGCTGTTGGATGCAATTTTTTTCTATGTAGGCCCTATTCTTGCCAAAAATTATCAATTCTAAAAGTCAAACTTCTATAGGTTTTCAACAGTCAGCGCTGTTTAGTAATCTTGTTGTGTCCACGTAAATTTAATGCAAGTGACTGCTGATTTTAAGACACTTACAAAAGTTTTGCGTAATTCCTTCGATTAGCAGATTATCAAGAAACTGCTTGATCCCTAACAAAAAGGGCTTTCTGATTTCCGAGGTCACGCCTTGAGCTAATTGTTAGAGGTTGTGTCTTCAAGGGTGACTCTTCGAAGTTTATGCATGGATTATCTTGTCAATCTTGATCTATTTTTTTTGTAATGTATACAGGTGACAATATAAATGGCACAAGTTGTTTTCTAAACCCTTTTTTGAAAGGGCATTCTAAGAAAAGGCAGATCGCCGGAGTTCCTGGGCAGGGTGGGGTGCCCTCTTTAAGGGCCTAGCTGGAGCACTGGGGTAGTGAAACATCTATACTAATACAAAAAGTTACTTTAAGGTAGTGAAACGTCTGAATAGTGAAATGTCTAAGGTGTGAACAGTCTCAATAGTGAAACGTCTGACACCCAGTCTACCCACTGTTGGTCACTACACTAATGCCATGCACCCCCAATGGCAAAAGACAATATTTCTAGCAAATTCTGATGACCTTTTAACAATTTAGACTTGTCAGTGTAATGCTTGTCTTTTGATCAACTGATTCAAATAATCAAAGTATCATCTACCAAGTTTTTGGCTGAGTCAATGGTTTGTATTTTTTGTATTTTATCCTCCAATCTATGATGTCTTTACAACGACGGCAAACGCCGGACACTTCGGTATTAACGATTCTCTGTGTTCGCTTGCTAGTGTCATGGTAAACATTTTTCCATGCCGTTTTGTTTTGGTGTTTTGGTGGTCCCGATTTCTTTACATTTCCCCTTTGGGAACTCATTTTTCCGCAACGTGATTTGACAACCGGAAGTATGAAATTCTGGACGAGTTTGATTACGTGTTTTTTTATTATTCTTTTAATCGAACAAATGCAATTTAATTCAGAATCTCTTTGTCATGTGCATACGCAATTTAATCAAAAACGATTATTTACATTTTAAAGGGGAACTTTAAAATGTATTATTCCCAAAATGATATCATGGAGCAGAATTCAAATTCTTGCCAAAAGATAAATTCTGTTTGATCGTACCGTCCTGCATCCTTTTCCGGTTTTGCAGTCGAACCAAGATGGTATGACCAAATTGTCTAATCTTTATCTGTGAACATCTACCTGTTCCTGCGCCAATAATTAAACTCTTTCCTTAAAATGATATCTTGAGTGTTTTTTCTGTGAAATGCTTTTGCTTCTTATGACATTTAAATCAAAGTAAATGCCGCTCAACTCTGAAAATTGCACATAACCTGGAATTTGTCAGAAACCATGCAAAATACATATATAGGATAATTCCACCTTACACCCTAAATTGCAGTGATGGATTTTACAATTATTGAAAGAATATATACTTTAGAAACAATACCAGCTGCCCAGCTTGCTCAGTAGAGCACTGTGCTATGGTCGGGGTTGGGGGGTAGAACTTTCTGAGTCCCATGTCGGGCACAACTTTTCGCCCTTATTTACCTCAGTTGTGCATGACATGAACACTAGCACGGAGCTGTACTACCGTATCTATACCTGAGCTAGAAGGCACCAGGTCATTAGTCTACTCAACTGTTGATCGCTACACTCACTCCCCTTTTAAACAAATTAAAACCTGTCCCATACCCGTATTACTGCTCCAAAATCTGTATTTATACGTTGTAGAATATTTAAAAGGCTTCAATACATCAGTACTATGTGTTGCTGTTTCAATGGCTCTCATTTTTGAGGGCCGTCTTGAAGGCTGCTAGCTAGCCTGCATGCACTGTTGCATTTGGCAGGGGATTCCACTGGATAGTGAGTGCTTGTATTGCTGTGTTTTGCTGCGGGTATGACTAGACTTTAGTGTTGTAACGATTATCGGAAATAATCGATTAATCGTCGCTGAAGTCCGAGATCGGCGACAATCGATTCTTGCTTCGAAAAATCGATGTCGTTACTTGTTTTCCTTTCCGGTAGTTTTTATCTGTTGTGTTTATTGAAAATAAAGGGACATCACTCTTAAACTCAAATAGAAAATGGCAGACGATGGAAATAGTGCTTCTTTGTCGGAAACTTTCTATATCCAGTCATGGCGAGTGACCTTCAGACATGGCCGAAACGAAAACCCTGGGTCGGGTAATTTTACCAGATTGTCAGTCCGAATGTCCGTCACTATTTTCTGGGCAAAATGCTCTTAAAACTGAAAATCCATTCTGATGTTTATGAAAACGCTAAAAAGGTCAACGAAAACCAAACATCAATCTTAAGCTTGACTATCGGTTAACAGATTTTCTACGACTTTCGGCACCGCTAGAAAAAGCAAATTCAATTTTACAAATCACATCAATTAGGAGGCCTTTGAACTGATTTCAGAATCCAATTTCTAAAGAATTAATGGTAGCTAGTCTTTTAACCTGATTTTTTTTGTATTTTTCCAGTTTCAAAAGCACAAACACAATGATAATTTTCTGCTTATTCGTACCCAAGAATGTTCAACCCATCAAATTATTTCTATTATTTTTATGAAAATCTCAAGTGCCTTTATTCTTCTGAAAAGACATTTCTTTTTTTCAACCCTTGTAGATGTAATTTCGGCTTTTAAATCAAAGCACTAAAAGCACTGACGGATTAAGAGAAATTTTACCACCTACCTAGGCCTGAAATGTTATTGCTACAAAGTTAAAAGTTTTCTCAAGTTATATGCAAAAAGGCATACACAAACAAAGATAAGTCAACATCTGATTGTCTAACAACTTGCTAGTCGCAACCGTAGATTGTTTAGTACCAATTAGGTTCCAAATTTTTTAACATAATGGTGTGTCAATTACAAATATATATAAATGATGCATGTAATTTTGGAATAATTATTGATGTCAGCAATTATATTTTTTGTTGTTGTTCTTATTTTAGACTAACAAGAAGTTAAAAAAAATAGTAATTATCCTTTGTTTATTTAACTATCAAAGTGCATTAATCATCATTTTCTGAAACAAGAAAACAATCAACTTGGAAGTAACTTGATACTTTGTTATCCCATCTTAGTATGATTGCTAAATGAGATTACATTATAGAACTTAAACTTGAAGGCTCTATTGATTTTCTGGCTCATATATATTTCTCCCCAATATTTTTGATCTTTATTATTTACTTGTACAGTTGATTTGAAATCCATTTTTAGCTTGAATAACACTAACTGTTGATACTATACAACAGATGACAAACTTAAGCCTTTGGAGGTACTAAACAACTGCATCAGTCAACAAAGAAGTACTTCTCTAACAAAAATGAAGTTTCGATTCTAAAATCGATAATTGAATCGAAAACAGTTTCCGATTCAATTCGATTATCGATTCTGATCTGAGTCCGATTTTACAACACTACTAGACTTTTTGTGTCATTGCAAACATGTTTTTTGACTATGTTTGTGCTGATGTGATCAGTGTATTTCTTGTTCTAATTGACCTTTTTGGCTTTTGGAATGTGAGGAATTTTGATGCAGGCGGGGATGGTACAAACCCCTCAACCACCATGTACATTAGAACAAGTTGTAGATTTTTTATTTTTTCTTCTAGTAAGTTCCAGTTCTCTTTTGAAGCGATGAATAGTTCCTGGCTCTAGTTCAATAGTCATTTCATCCCCCCCTGAACCATTTGGCCGATTTCAATAAAACTTTACCAGAATTTTCCTTGGGTGACACTTTTCATAAATTGTTCATGAAATTTTGATTGGCCCATAAATAAGGGTGTGCCAGGGCTGGGCTTATTTTGAGCCTGAAATCTTTGAAAGTTATCTCCTCCTGAACCACTGGGCCAATTTCAATAAAACTTTACCAGAATGTTCCCCTGATGAATGTTTTCAAAAATTGTTCTCGAAATTTAGTTCCTTAAATATGGGTGTGGCAGGGTGAGGCTTGAGTTCCTTCTGAATGATGGTGCAGTGTTCCCACTCCTGCGATCTGGGGGGTGAAAATGGGTATTTTAAAGCATGCATGTACCCCCTCTATATGAGACAAAGGAGGCTGCTTGCAAAAAAGGGGGTACAAGCTTCGATTTGGGGGTAAATCACCCCTATTTGAGGGTTTTTAGGAACACTGATGGTCAGGTGTCTTTCATTACCTTCTATTTTAAATATCTCTCTTTCAAATCTTGAGGCGTTGAAGCCAATGGAGCCATACCGGCCCTTTTTGGCCTCTAGTTAATTTTTAGATCAGCTACATCCAGCATTCTCCATCCCACCATTAGAGTGAAAAAGGGCGGAAAAGATGTAGAAAAGATCTCTGATATGCTGACGGTAGAGGGCTACAGTTTCCATCCTGTTTGTATTTTGTTGCTCTTATCATTTTTTCTGTATTTCGAACTGAGAGGTTGTCTAAGAACTAATTTCATACAAACTTAAGTTTTGATGGCTGCCAGGCATATAATGTTAACAGGGTTCAACACTAACTTCAGGAAAAAAGGAGTCAACGGGACTCCAAACTTATCAAATGAAATAGTCCAACTCAAATAAGGGAGTCCAGATTTTCATATTTTTGGAAGAAAAATGTGAAAAAGAAGAAATTGCTTGTAACGAGCAATTTCATCTTTTAGCATGAGAATTCAACCAGAATTATAGGATGATTTTCTTTCAAAATAAAGTCGCTCTCATCCTTTCGGACTATTTGTCTACCACCAATTGGTTGATAATCGTAGACCTATGTGGAATAGGAGCTGGAGGCAAGGAAAGAATGTGATGGTAGTACTGGTGTCAGAAATACCAGTAGTTCATTGTTAGGTGCTCCTATCTCGGATAATTAGTGTTAGGAAATATTCTATGACCAAGGAGTCAATTGGACACCACGGAGTCAAATGGACTCCTAACTTGCAAAGTAAAGGAGTCCATTCCATGAAATTAGGAGTCTCTGACTCCCGACTCCCCTTAGTGGTGAACCCTGTGTTAAACCAATACATCACTCCTATTGTTCTGTTAAAAGTGTTTTCTTTTCCAATTAGTCTAATTTTTGAAGTTTGGAGGTCATGACAGTAATGTTGATCATGTGATATATTGTGACGTCACTTTGTTTACTATTTCCATGTCAAAACAGGTGCTGGGTAAAAAGCATAGTAGCTATTTCTACCTACCTTGCAAAACCTTTGTGAATTTGAAGTATCTTGTAGCCTGTAACTATTCACTACCTTACCAATTTTAGTGACTTTTCATTCAATTTTCATCTTATATTATGATCAAAGCAAGTTTGTCTACAAAAGATACTATGGCCACCTGTTCTTTCATTGGCAGAATTTTGGCATGAATCTCAAGAATTCAAATGATTTTCAACAACAACAAAGCAAAATGGCTGTCTGAAGGAAAAAGTATGATTTTCAGACAGTGATACTCATTAAAAGTGAATTTCTTAGGAATTTCAAATTTGCGCCATTAAATTTTTATTAGGACTTTTAAATAAATAAACAAGGTAGGTTAATATGGTTAAATGGTGTTTGTAGCATTTACACGTGTTTCAAAAATTTACCTTAAAGTGTCAGGAGTGAATCACTCTGGGTGCTAAAATATAGAATAAAGAGCAATTTTTCGAAACCCCCTCAACCCTGTTTCCCGCCGCCACCATAGCGCAGTTGGTTAGGCATAAGACTTCCAATCTGGAAGTCGTGGGTTCGATCCCCGGTGGCGGCAAATATCCTTTCCGACGTTTGTCTTTCACCAATGGGTAGATAATCGTAATCCTATGTGAAATAGCAGTCGGAGGCTAGGAAAGGGTGTAATGGTAGTACAGGTGAAAGATATACCAGGAATCCATTGTTAGGTGCTCCGGCCGCCGCGATATAACTGCAAGATTGTTGAAAGCGGCGTTAAACCCATTCAAACAAACAAATCAACCCTGTTTCCCACTGGTGATAACTACAATGTTGTCTGTTTGGGAGTAAGCTTTCAATTGTACTGGATCTCAGTTGTTTGTTCACCAGGGAAATTACTGTATGTGCTAGTCTCCTGTGATTGGCTGTGATCCAAGTTGTTTACAGGTGGATTCTGTCACTGGTCAGCTGTTTCCAGTAGCTCAAGTTATTCTTACAAAATCCACCAATACTACAATGCTGTTTTTCACCTTATAAATGTGTCCTCCTTAATAAACACTTCCCTTGAAATGGGATTCCCCGAGGCCCTAGTCTATCAGATACTCTCTCATGTCAAGTTAAAAAAACAAAAACAGTCTCAAAAGTTTATTAGAACTACTCCACAATTATGTGATGTTCAAAAGATATGGTTCCACTTTCTTCCATCCCCATCAGCATTCATCAATCTTCAAAAGATAGAAAAACTCGTGCATAAATGGTAAAAAAGTAACACATAAGTTACAATGATTCTTGTTATACATGCAGTGACATATAACATCAAACATTACTTTCCAAATCTTTTTTGAAATTACTCAAACAATGTATATGAAATGGAATTTCTTCATAACATGCATGGAAAGTTTTGGCTATTTTCTGAAATCATTTTACCTTCTTCAAATATTGAGTTTAAATCCCAATCAAATTATATAATCTGAGTAAAAAATATTCCTGATTAAACAAGAGAAAACTAATAACAAAAGGCCACCGTCATAGCGCAGTTGGTCTAGAGATCCCCAACAGCGGCACTCATTCTTTCCAACTATTTGTCTCTCACCAATGGGTTGATAATTGTAGACCTATGTGAGAAAGCAGCTGGAGGCTAGAAAAGGATGTGGTGGTATTATTTGTGAGAGAAATACCAGGAAACTATTTATGGGTGCTCCATCCTCCGAGATGTAATTGAAAAATTGTTGAAAGCAGCGTTTAACTCCATTCAATCAATCAACCATTAACAAATCTTGTGTGTAAACTATTTTATAAATTACAGGTGTGTCACTGTGGTGCAAGAATTCAAGACATCTTGATCTTGCTGGCTGCAGATGTGTTTTTTAACCTCCACTGGCTTAAAGCCACTGGGGCTATTGTCATGGCATTGTGTCCGGCACGAAGCGAGAGTCGATTTCTAAGTCAGTTTTTACCCAATCTGAATGCCCAATACATCATTTCATAGCTAAATGGATAAACTACCAATGAGTACTTGATTTAATGACCAAACAAACTTCATTTACGAAAGCCAAACTAAAATGTCATGCGATTTGACGTCAATTTCGCATCTAAGACAAATACCTGCACAAAATGTTACAGGGATAAGCGTTTGGTGTCAGAAATTTTCAGGTTTATGAGTGGGAAGAGTAGCTTTATTTTGTTGAGGGGGGGGGGGGGGAGTGTAGTAATCATAAGTGGCTAGTATCACGACCACAGACCTTGTTAGCTCAGTTGGTAGAGCAATGGTACTGTACTAGTGTTCCAGTGGTCATGGGTTTGAGTCCCATGGTGCCCCGGGCACACTTTTCCACCCTGTTTTATTTTTTATAAACTATTTTTCTATTCAGGCTGATGCAGCAGAGCAGCTGAAGAAGAAGCGAACTTTCAGGAAGTACACCTACAGAGGTGTGGATCTGGATCAGCTCCTGGATATGTCAAGGTATACAACATTTATTGAGTCAAGACCACTAAATGCTCATGGATATCGTATCTCATTGATATGTCAAGGTATACGACCTTAAAAGGGATTTAAGGGACTCTGTTTTTGCGAGTTAAAGACTCAAATAAGTAGCCAGGACCTTCAAAACTAATTGATGCTAGTCCCAATGACCCTCTGGGGATCAGCATCAGAAAAGGATTGAAGACTGTTTAATAAAGTCTTCAATCCTTGTCTGAAGTTGAGCCAAAAATAGTCAATATACATCCAGTACTTTATCTACCTTTAGCCAGGGAAAAGCGGTAATTTCATAAAAAATACAAGCATAGTGTTCAAAAGAATCCATTGATTGAATGGAGTTTGTGCCGCTTTCAACATTTTTTAGCTCGGCTGTTTTTGGAGAAAACCCAAGGTATTGCTATAGCCTCTGTGTCATTGTCATCGTTGCTGTCGTCGTCGTGCAAAAACTTTGACATTTTGTTATATCTCTGGTTCTACTGAAGGCATTCACTTGAAACTTGGCACACCTGTTCACCATCAAACGAGCAACCTAAACTATCAAGGGGGATAACTCTAGATGCATTTTGTGCAAATTATGCCCCTTTTTCGACTTAGATTTTTTCCCACCATCCAGCACTCGACAGCCAAGCGTAGGCACCCGTAGGCGATGCTCTTGTTCAGTTATATTACAGCGGCTGAAACACCTAACAATGGTTTCCTGGTATTTCACCAGTACAACCACCTCATCCTTTCCTAGCCTCCAGCTGCTATCTTGCATAGGTCTATGATTATAAACCCATTGGTGAAAGACAAATAGTCAGAAAGAATGAGTGCCGCCGTCGGGGATTGAACCCGGGACCTCTAGTTTGACAGTCTGAGGTGCTACCAATTGAGCTATGAAATGGTAAAAGAAATAGACTTTATCTTAAATAGGGACTCTCAAACTTCACTAAAGGATCCCTTAGATCCCAATTATCAAGTCCTGTTTTGTTGCAGTGAAACTTGCTTTAATTTAGTCGAGACCAATCAAAGCTTTTGGCTATCCAAGCTCGTGTATACACACAGTTAATTGTTGAGATCTGAATAATTATACACTCATAAGTCAAATTGTGTGTTTTAGTCTTCGGATTAGTTGTTTGGTGTATGAAAATAATTTCAAATGGTGTATAGCAGTGCAGGGGCAATTTAAAATTACTTGTTGTGTGGAACATCTGTATTTTTAGCTCACCTGAGCACAACGTGCTCAAGTGAGCTATTGTGATCACCTTTTGTCCGGCGTCCGTCCGTCGTCAGTCGTCCGTCGTCAGTCGTCCTTGTCCGTCAACAATTTCTTTAAATGACATCTCCTCCTAAACTACTAGGCCAATTTTAACCAAACTTGGCAGAAATGTTCCTTAGGTGATCCCCTTTAAGAATTGCTAAAAGAATTGAAATCGGTGAAAAACTCTGGTTGCTATGGCAACAAAAGTTAAAAATTTAAGAAAATCTTTAAAATTCTTCTTCTTCTGAACAAGCAGCCCTACAGCCTTGAAATTTGGCATGGATGATCAGCTCATAGACCTTAATAAAAATGGCTAAATCATATCTGTTGGGCCACCAGGTGCGGAGCACCAGGGGGGAGGGGGTAGTACTTTGGGTAAATTTTGTAATCTTTAACCTTCTTCTTCTTCTGAATAAGAAGCCCTACAGCCTTCAAATTTGGCATGGATGATCAGCTCATAGACCTTAATATGAATAGCTAAAATCATATCTGTTGGGCCACCAGGTGCGGAGCACCAGGGGGGAGGGGGTAGTACTTTGGGTAAATTATATAATCTTTAACCTTCTTCTTCCTCTAAATAAGAAGTCCAACAGATTTGAATATTGGCATGGATGATCAGAATATTGACATTTATTGAATTAGCTAAAATCATGACTGTAGATTCACCAGGTGCGGAGCACCAGGGGGGAGAGGGTAGTACTTTTGTGAAAATTTTGTAATCTTTAACCTTCTTCTTCTGATGAACCACAAGCCCTACAGACTTGAAAATTGGCATAGAGGATCAGCTCATAGACCTTAATTAAAAAAGCTAAAATCATGACTGTAATGCCACCAGGTGCAGAGCACCAGGGGGGAGGGGGGAGTACTTTTGTGAAAATTTTGTAACTTTAACCTTCATCTTCTAATGAACCAGGAGCCCTATAGACTTCAATATTGGCATGGATGATACGCATATTGATCTTAAATTAAATAGCTAAAATCATGAATGTAGGGTCACCAGATGCGGAGCATTAGGGGGGAGGGGGGAGTACTTTTGATCAATTTTGAAATCTTTAACCTTATTCTTCTCCTGGATCAGGAACCCTACAGACTTGAAAATTGTCATGGGTGATCAATATATTGACCTTTATAAAAAACACATGTAGCTTAAATGATGACTGTAGGGTCACCAGGTGCTGAGTGTCTTGGGGAGGAGGTAGTACTTTGGATCATTTTTGAAATCTTTAAACTTCTTCTAATGAACCAGGAGTCCTACAGACTTGAAAATTGGTATGGATGATCAGCATATGGACATTAATTGAATTAGCTAAAATTATGACTGTAGATTAACCAGGTGCAGAGCATCTTGGGGGAGGGGGCGATGCTTGGTTGAGAATTTTGAATCCCTACAGCCTTTATATTTGACATGGATTGATCAACTCATTAAAGAAAACTTTAAAAGTCTCAGACTCAGCCTGTATATCTGGCATAGATTAGCTGATCACAGACCTTTTATGAAAAAGCTTAGATAAATAATGACCAGGGGAGGAGCTGAGGGGGGGGGGGGGGGAAGGATTATTTCAAATGTTATCTGATTGAATAAGTGAAAATCTCTTTTCTGTGGTTGCATGGACATACCTAGGTAATGAAGCTTTTTTCTCAGGTGAGCGCACCCAGTGCCAACGGCCCTCTTGTTTACTGAAACTATATAACTACAGGTTGTACAAAGTTAATAAAATGGAGCCACAGCATGGAAACCTTTCTGTTTCACCTATGTGGAAAAAGCATGTTCAATGATAATGCCTGAATTCTTCAATAAAAGTTTGTTTTTGCAGTGAACAACTAACAGAACTCTTCCGAGCTCGTATTCGCCGCAAGTTTCAGAGAGGATTGAAGAGACAACCTCTAACACTGATCAAGAAGTTGAGGAAAGCCAAGAAAGAGGCTCCACCTCTGGAAAAACCTGAGGTACATTTAGATATACTCAACACAAATAGAAAAATTGAGTAAATAAATCAAAACACATTTTCTCCCTTTCCCACACTAATGGGCTTTCGTCATTAAAAAGGGATTTAATTAACAACCAAATAAACTGTCATGCTGACACTTTTAATTCCCACTAGTCTTAAACTTTAACTTTTGTAATCTGGTAAAAGACTTAATCTAGTTTATATCAGTTGAGATTTTGTTAAGATTGCTGGATGCTCATTAGGACCCCTCTTGATGTCATAATAAAGAATGTAAATGAAAGACTGAGAGATAAAAAAAAAAGCAAATGGTCCAAATCCTGCGAAAGGCTGTAATCTCTACAAGGTCTAGTAAAGGTTAGAGCTTGAAATATTTGAATTCTGATTTAAAGTATTTTTAGAATTAATGCAATACTTTTGTAAGCGCCTTTAAAAATTTAAGCACTTACAATTGAATAGTTTTCAATTGGTTGACCCCATGATATTGCATAGTTAAATTATAGAAGAGTAAGATATTATCACTTTCTTCAAACTAATGAGATCACTCCTAATGTTTTTGAATCCTTTTAGGCCTTGAGATATTATTGATGGTAAACTGTAGGTCAACATAATGTCCATTACGTTATACAGGTAGTGAAAACCCATTTGAGAGACATGATTGTTGTACCTGAGATGATCGGTAGTATCGTGGGCGTGTATAACGGTAAAACTTATAACCAGGTGGAGATTAAGGTATGATTTATAAATGGTTACAATGCATTGTACTCTAGATCATTGAATTTAACCTGAGACTTAGTTGTTAGGTCTGAGATGATAGATAACAGTAAATCCACTTTAAATTTTTGTCTGCAAAACCTTTGAATTTAGACTGGTCCAAAATTTTGTAAAACAGGAAAGTGTTAAGGTCCTATAAGTTTGACCATTAAATTATCAGTTAATCTTGTGTGCAAGTTTTCAATTTTGACCAGTTTTATACATGTATCTGATAATGGCTAGTATAACCCATATAAATTTCTTCAAAGCAGATTTTTTTTTAGCTCACCTGAGCACGAAGTGCTCAAGGTGAGCTATTGGGATCATAGAATGTCCGTCGTCAGTCGTGCGTCGTCCGTCGTCCGTCGTCCACAATTTCTTTAAACATCTTCTCCTCCTAAACCAGTGGGCCAATCTTGATGAAACTTGGCAGGGATGTTCCTTGGGTCAAGCTCTACCAAAGTTGTTCAAATAAACGAAATCCACCCTTAACTTTCCCTTTACCCTTAACAAAAAGGGTGAAAATATGAAAATCTTTAAAAATCTTCTTCTCTGAAACCAGAAGGCAGACAGCTTTCATATTTGGTATGTAGCATCATCTAGTGGACCTCTACCAAGTTTGTTCATATCAAGACCCTGGGGTCATATTTGGGCTTAGCCCGGGCCCAACCCTTTTTACATAGAATCAGAGAGCAAAAATCTTTAAAAATCTTCTTCTCTGTAACCAGATGCAGACAGCTTAAATATTTGGTGTGTAGCATCACCTAGTGGGCCTCTACCAAGTTTGTTCATATCAAGACCCTTGGGTCATATTTGTGCTTTGCATGGGTGCATCCCTTTATCTCTTATGAGCACGAAGGGTAAAAAATTGAAAATCTTCAAAAATCTTCTTCTCTGAAACCAGAAGGCAGACAGCTTTCATATTTGGTATGTAGCATCATCTAGTGGACCTCTACCAAGTTTGTTCATATCAGGACCGTAGGATCATGTTTGGGCTTTGCCCGGGCCCAACCCTTTTTACATAGAATCAAAGAGCGAAAATCTTTAAAAATCTTCTTCTCTGTAACCATATGGAAGACAGCTTTAATATTTGGTGTGTAGCATCACCTAGTGGGCCTCTACCAAGTTTGTTCATATCAAGACCCTTGGGTCATATTTGGGCTTTGCATGGGTGCATCCCTTTATCTCTTATGAGCACGAAGGGTAAAAAAATGAAAATCTTCAAAAATCTTCTTCTCTGAAACCAGAAGGCAGACAGCTTTCATATTTGGTATGTAGCATCATCTAGTTGACCTCTACCAAGTTTGTTCATATCAAGACCCTAGGATCATATTTGGGCTTCACCCGGGCACAACCCTTTTTACATAATATCAAAGAGCAAAAAGGCATATCTGTCTTGCTCTTCGCTGAAAATGTTCCATAGTATTGATCTTAGGCAATTATCTTCTTTTTGACATCTGCCTATCTAATTAATGTGATGTCCCAGGGGTCATAGAGACTCAGGTGAGCGATCTAGGACCATCTTGGTCCTCTTGTTAAATCAAATTATGTAGTACTTCAATCTTCGTTTATATATCGTTTACATGGACATTGTACTATTTTGATGAAACTGTATAAACCCAGCTCGCTTTGAGTTTTGACAATGAAGAGTAATCAGTTCTGAATGGTTTCATAGCTAATGCATAAAGCCTGTTATCAGAAGAAGTACTTTTTATTGTAGTCGGCAGATTTCATTTAGAATTTACAGATGTGATCAGTATCAAGCACAGATGTTCAATTGAAATTTTGGTTGCGCTCCATTGTCTTGACAGAGTAATGGCCCTTTGATAGAAAATGGCTTTTCATTATTGACAAGCCTTTGTTTAGGGGTATTAGCCCCCTTTGCGACAGTCAAATTTGCCCTAAAAGTAGCACTGAGATTGTCATTTAGATGACTAATTTATTAGTATGTTGTTTTGAAACAAAAACCCAGTTTTTGCACCCACATACAGTATTCTAGTCTGAGCCATGTGATAAACACTATGTAAACAAACAAAAGAGCTATTCATGCCTTTTCAGGTCATTTCTCTAATTTCTTTAAATATTTTTTACCCAAAGGATGAAAAGCCAGCTTGCTTTGAATTTTTGACAATGAAGAAGTAATATTTCTGAAAGACTTAAGCCCTTGAAATTCACAGTTAAAATCAACAAAGCCTAATTTTGAGAAGCACATGCCCTTCATGATTATGAAACTCTACAAACCCAGCTCAGTGAGTTCTAACAATGGAGAGTTTAAGCTTCTCAACATTAAAAGTTGTACTTCATGAAGTGTCCATGAATGCTGTTTGAAAATATGATAGAACAGCTTTGAATATCATCAATACTTTATGGACAGTATGAACTTTAAAGTATGTGAATATTTACTTTATAATTATTTTTAGCTCACCTGAGCACAAAGTGCTCAAGGTGAGCTTTTGTGGTTGGGTGGATGTCCGTCGTTCGCGTCCGTCGTGTGTCGTCAACATTTACCTTGTATGCACTCTAGAGGCCACATTTTTTGCCCAATCAACCAGAAATTTGGTCAGAATGATTGTCTTGATAAAATCTCTGATGAGTTCGAAATTGGGTCAACTGGAGTCAAAAACTAGGTCATGGGGTCAAATCTTAGAAAAAACTTGTATGCACTCTAGAGGTCACATTTTTGGTCTGATCAACTTGAAATTTGGTCAGACTGATTGTCTTGATAAATTCTCGGACAAGTTTGTAATTGGGTCAACTGGGGTCAAAAACTAGGTCACGGGGTCATATCTTAGAAAAACCTTGTATGCACTCTAGAGGTCACATTTTTGGTCTGACCAACTTGAAATTTGGTCAGAATGATTGTCTTGATAAATTCTCGGCCAAGTTTGAAATTGGGTCAACTGGGGTCAAAAACTAGGTCACAGGGTCAAATCTTAGAAAAACCTTGTATGCACTCTAGAGGTCACATTTTTTGTCTGATCAACTTGAAATTTGGTCAGAATGATTGTCTTGATAAAATCTCGGACAAGTTTGAAATTGGGTCAACTTGGGTCAAAAACTAGGTCACAGGGTCAAATCTCTGAAAAACCTTGTGAACACTCTAGAGGCCATATTTTTTGCCCAATCAACCTGAAAATTGGTCAGTATAATTATCTCGATGAAATCTCAGACAAGTTCAAAATTTGGTCAAGTGGGGTCAAAAACTAGGTCAAAGGGTCAAATCTTAGAAAAACCTTGTGGACACTCTAAAGGCCATATTTTTTTTAGCCCAATAGAACTAAAAATTGGTCAGAATGATTATCTTGATGAAATCTGGGACAAGTTCAAAATTGGGTCAAGTGGGGTCAAAAACTTGGTCACATGGTCAAATCTTAGAAAAACCTTGTGGACACTTTAGAGGCCAAATTTTTAGCCCAAACAACCTGAAAATTGGTCAGATTTATTATCCGGATAAAATCTTTGACAAGTTCAAAATTGGGTCAAGTGGGGTAAAAAACCAGGTCACGGGGTCAAATCTCTGAAAAATCTTGTGAACACTCTAGAGGCCATATTTTTAGCCGAATCAACCTGAAAATTGGTCAGTATAATTATCTCGATGAAATCTGGGACAAGTTCGAAATACGGTCAAAGGGAGTCAAAAAACTAGGTCACAGGGTCAAATCTTAGAAAAACCTTGTGGACACTCTAGAGGCCATAATTTTAGCCCAATAGACCTGAAAATTGGTCAGAATGATTATCTTGATGAAATATCGGACAAGTTCAAAATTGGGCCAAGTGGGGTCAAAAACTAGGTCACAGGGTCAAATCATAGAAAAACGTTTTTAGATTGTTTTTTCAGGTGAGCGATTAAGGGCCAATATGGCCCTCTTGTTTTATTTTATTTTTTTTTATCTTATCATATAACATTCAGGTTAATAATTTCTTTCCAAAACTGAAAAACCATGATGATGAAACATTTAACCCAGCTCGCTTTGAGTTTATACAATGAAGAGCTTTAACTTCTGAGTGGTTAAAATTTTCTGTAACAATTCTTAATGTACTCCTTAGTCTTTTTTCTGTGAATATAGCTGTACAAATCAGCAATCAGGATTGGACACATACTTATTGCTTTTTGCCACCAGCCTGAAGGACAATTTGATCATACGTCAATTTGACACAAGTCATTGATCTCCCACCAATTTAAACCATTTATAGGTATATATATATATATATATATATATTGCACTGGGTGCCATATTTGCAATAATTATACCCCCAGCTACATTGTAGAGGAGGTATATTGGTTTCACCGTGTCTATCTGTCCGTCTGTAGACCATTTCAATTCTGGACTCTATCTCAAGAACCAAGTGTTAAAGAATTATGAAACCATACAAATGCTGCTTATGACCTAAAGAAGCTCCCTATTGATTTTTTGTCTCATTGGTGAAAGGTCAATTTTTGTTCAATTTTTGTTTCCGGACTCTTACTGGAGAACCAAGCAATCTAGAGTCATGAAACTTTATGCAAATGTTGCTTATGAATCAAGGAAGTGCCCTATTGTTTTTGGTTCACATTGGTCAAAGGTCAAGGTCATAGTCAAATTTGTTCAATATTAGTTTTTCGGACCCTTATTCAAGAACCAATTGACCTTGAAGCCTGAAACTTCATACAAATGCTGCATATGACCTCAATATTTGTTACAAGCACATCCTGCTTTAATAGCACTTACATTGTGACAAAGTGCTGTTGGGGTTGTAAGTCCACATTGTGACAGTTATAGTTTAAAACTCAATGTTAACAAACAAAAAAGCCATTTTCAGGTCCTTTTTATAATTTCTTTGAACATTTTTAACCAAAATGATGAAACTACAAACCCAGCTTGCTTTGAATTTTTGACAATGAAGAGTTAATATTTTTGAAAGACTGAAGCCCTTGAAATTCACAGTTAAAGAATCAACAATGCCTAAGTTTGAAAAAGCAGCACATGCCCTTCATGATGATGAAACTCTTTAAACCAAGCTCAGTGAGTTCTAACAATTGAGAGTTTTAGCTTCTCAACATTAAAAGTTTTACTTCATGTAGTGTCCATAATTGCTGTTTGAAAATATGATAGAACAGCTTTGAACTCATCAATACTTTATGGACAGTATGAACTTTAAAATATGTGAACATTTACTTTATAATTATTTATTTATTTTAATTTTTTTTATCTGAACATAAAACATTCAGGTTAATAATTTCTTTCCAAAACTGAAAAACCATGATGATGAAACATTTAACCCAGCTCGCTTTGAGTTTATACAATGAAGAGCTTTACCTTCTGAATGGTTAACATTTTCTGTAACAATTCTTAATGTACTCCTTAGTATTTTTTCTGTGAATCTAGCTGTACAAATCAGCAATCAGGATTTGACACATACTTATTGCTTTTTGCCACCAGCCTGAAGGACAATTTGATCATACATTGATCTCCCACCAATTTAAACCATTTATAGGTGCACTGGGTGCCATATTTGCAATAATTATACCCGCCAGCTACGATGTAGAATGGGGTATATTGGTTTCACCGTGTCTATCTGTCCATCTGTAGACCATTTCAATCTTGGACTCTATTTCAAGAACCAAGTGACCAAGAATAATGAAACTATACAAATGCTGCTTGTGACCTAAGGAAGCTCCCTATTGGGTTTTTGGTCACATTGGTGAAAGGTCAATGTCACAGTCAATTTTTGATCAATTTTTGTTTCCGGACTCTTAACTAAAAAACTGAGCAACCTAGAATCATGAAACGTTATGCAAATGTTGCTTATGAATCAAGGAAAGGCCCTTTTGTTTTTTGGTTCACATTGGTCAAAGGTCAAGGTCATAGTCAAATTTGTTCAATATTACTTTCTGGACTCTTATTCAAGAACCAATCGAGCTTGAATCATGAAACTTCATGCAAATGCTGCATATGACCTCAATATTTGTTACAAGCACATCCTGCTTTAATAGCACTTACATTGTGACAAAGTGCTGTTGGGGTTGTAAGTCCACATTGTGACAGTTATAGTTTTAAACACAATGTAAACAAACAAAAAAGCCATTTATGCCTTTTCAGGTCGTTTTTATGATTTTGTTGAATATTTTTTACCAAAATGATGAAACTACAAACCCAGCTTGCTTTGAATTTTTGACAATGAAGAGTTAATATTTCTGAAAGACTTATGCCCTTGAAAATCACAGTTAAAAAACAACTCCTAATTTTGAGAAGCACATGCCCTTCATGATGATGAAACTCTATAAACCAAGCTCAGTGAGTTCTAACAATTGAGAGTTTTAGCTTCTCAACATTAAAAGTTTTACTTCATGTAGTGTCCATAATTGCTGTTTGAAAATATAATAGAACAGCTTTGAACTCATCAATACTTTCTGGACAGTATGAACTTTAAAACATGTGAACATTTACTTTATAATTATTTATTTATTTTATTTTTTTTATCTGAACATAAAACATTCAGGTTAATAATTTCTTTCCAAAACTTAGAAACCATGATGATGAAACATTTAACCCAGCTCGCTTTGAGTTTATACAATGAAGAGCTTTACCTTCTGAATGGTTAAAATTTTCTGTAACAATTCTTAATGTACTCCTTGGTCTTTTTTCTGTGAATCTAGCTTTACAAATCAGCAATCAGGATTTGACACATACTTATTGCATTTTGCCACCAGCCTGAAGGACATTTTGATCATACGTCGATTTGACACAAGTCATTGATTTCCCACCAATTTAAACCATTTATAGGTGCACTTGGTGCCATATTTGCAATAATTATGCCCCCAGCTACGATGTAGAGGGGGTATATTGGTTTCAACGTGTTTGTCTGTCTGTAGACCATTTCAATTCTGGACTCTATCTCAAGAACCAAGTGACCAAGAATTATGAAACTTCATACAAATGCTGCTTATGACCTAAGGAAGCTCCGTATTGTTATTTGGTCACATTGGTGAAAAGTCAATTTCACAGTCTGAGTCAATTTTTGTTCAAGTTTTGTTTCCGGACTCTAACTGGAGAACCAAGAAACTCTAACCAACCTAAGTGAGTTCTAACAATTTGGAGTTTTAGCTTCTCAACATTTAAAGATTTTTTTATTTCATAAAGTGTCCATGAATGCTTTTTGAAAATATGATAGAACAGCTTTGAACATCATGAATACGTTCTGCAGGGATTAATCTAGCTCTGCGTCCCGCGTCCTATACGCATTGTTTTTTGATAGGACGCAATCATTTTAGAAATGTGCGTCCCTCGGGACTCATGAAAATTCACTTGGTTGTCGGGGCAGAGATAGTCCGGTCGTAAAGAGTCACATCGGTAAACATCGGGAATATACTCTTTTTACGATAAATGCTTTACATGGACACCGTTTCCTTCAAAATGTAACAAGTCATGTGATTGGCTTATACATTAAATGCATTCACCTTTATCGAATAACAATCGCCATTATATTGATTACGTCGGCTTGGTTGTTTATCGGTTCCCCGTATGTAAACAAACTCTCGACAGTCTCTGGGCTCGCTTTTGACCAGTAAATTTTAGTCTTGAGGCACAAATTTTGAGAAATTGTCCTTAAAACATATTGGATAGCTTGTCTCTTGCGTCCTTTTGACTTCCAATTTTTTTTTTCGTCGAGTGCAAATAAACTGTCAACTCGACACCGGTCTCGAAATTTGTCAGTCAGTGTTTGAATGTCATTTACTTGTGAAAGACCTGAATAAGTTATGATCTAAATAATATGCATCCAAATCATTGATGAAACATATTGTCAGATATAATCTGAAACCTGAACACCTAGTTATAAATTAATTATGATGTTTAATTCACAGATAACAATACTGCCTATTTCAACATATTGGGTAAAACTGCCAGGCTCTATTCAATTGTTAACACTGTGTACAAACAATCTAGTCTTTCCCCTGTTTCAGTTGCTGGAACTTGTTTTGAAAAGTTGAGAAAAAACCAACTCCAAGGGTCTAAAATCATTAACTAATAAAAACTTGACTCTTGTGCAAGGCAACTAAAGACCTACTTGCATATATTAGTTTTAGTTAGAAATTAATTTTAAGGGTGTTTTTTATTTTCTATTTAGGAATAAACTTAGGTCCCATTAGTTTGTTCTGGGACCCATTGATTTCGCCCTGGGACTCATAGTTTTTGCCCTGGGACTCATTATTTTAGAATCGAGGGGTCCCAGGACTCATAGGGTGAAATTTCTAGATTAATCACTGTTCTGGATAGTATGAACTTTAAAATATGTGAACATTTACTTTATAATTATTTATTTATTTTATTTTTTTTATCTGAACATAAAACATTCAGGTTAATAATTTCTTTCCAAAACTTAGAAACCATGGTGATGAAACATTTAACCCAGCTCGCTTTGAGTTTATACAATGAAGAGCTTTACCTTCTGAATGGTTAAAATTTTCTGTAACAATTCTTAATGTACTCCTTAGACTTTTTTCTATGAATATAGCTTTTAAATCAGGATTTGGCACATATTTATTGCTTTTTGCCACCAGCCTGAAGGACATGTTTTTTTCTAAATCCTACAGGACAGGTCCTTCATGGTAGCATTGTCTGCCTGAGCAATTTTAACTACAGTCAAACCTGTGTTAGCGGCCATCTGTATTCAGCATGCAACCTGTCTTAAGCAAGCGGCCACCGAGTTCCCAAATGAACCAACTGCACTTAAATTGACCTGTATTAAGCAAGCACCTGTCTTAAGCAAGCACTTTTTGAATGTCCCTTGGGTGCTTGCTTAAGACAGGTTTGACTGTAGTTAATTTAGAGAAATCTATGGTAAAAGAAGAAATTGCTTTGAAGAAGCAACTTTTTCTTTTTCTCACATTGTATTTCCTAAAGTATTGAAAAATTCTGAGTATTATAGAGGCCTATTATCTTACAACTTTGGACTGGATAATTTGGCCATTGACAACAGGCCTGAAGAACCTTCAATATGGCAGCTACAACCAGTCCCCTCCCTGATATTACAATGTTTTGGGCCCTAGTGCTGGTGTTAGTGTCAATTATTTGTATTACATGTACCTTAATCATTCCATGGCATTAGTATTATTGACTGCAGAAACCTATAAATATATAATACATACTTTTGTATGAGAAAAAATATCTAACGAGGTTGGGAGAATTGATCATTGTCGAGGCTCTGCCGAGACAATTATCAATTATCTCAACCGAGTTAGATATTTTTTCATACAATACACTTAGTATACATGTATTATATTTATCTTATAACCTCTATTTGTCTTGTTTTCGTCGATGTTTCTAACTGAAATGCAAGTTTCTAAAAATAACCACATTATATCATTGTTATCCCCCGCTGTTTTCGGCGAAGGGGATATAGTAATGCTCTACGTCCGTCATTCCGGTTCCGTCGTTCCGTCATTCCGTCCTTCCGTCACTGAACTTGTCCGGAGCATATCTCCTAAAGTATAATAGCTATCAACTTGAAACTTTATGGGTGGATAGATCTCATGGAGGAGAAGTGCAGTGCATAAGAACTACAACTCTTGCTTGCATAATTTTGGAGTTATTGCCCTTTGTTATTTTTAAGACTTCGATTTTGTCCGGAGCATATCTCCTAAAGTATAATAGCTATCAAATTGAAACTTTATGGGTGGATAGATGTAATGGAGGAGAAGTGCAGTGCAGAAGAACTACAACTCTTGCTTGCATAATTTTGGAGTTATTGCCCTTTGTTATTTTTAAGACTTAGATTTTGTCCGGAGCATATCTCCTAAAGTATAATAGCTATCAACTTGAAACTTAATGGGTGGATAGATCTCATGAAGGAGAGGTGCAGTGCACAAGAACTATAACTCTTGCTTGCATTATTTTGGAGTTATTGCCCTTTGTTATTTTAAAGACTTGGATTTTGTCCAGAGCATATCTCCTAAAGTATTAAAGCTATCAACTTGAAACTTTATGGGTGGATAGATCTCATGGAAGAGGAGTGCAGTGCACAAGAACTATAACTCTGGCTTGCATAATTTTGGAGTTATTGCCCTTTGTTATTTTAAAGACTTAGATTTTGTAAGGGCTTAATTTCTTAAAGTAGAACCCTTAATCTATTAGGCTTCAGTTTACTGTCAAGCTTTCTCGACGGGGGATGGCCATGTCCGACATGGCTCTTGTTCTAAAAATAACTATGTGATATCATAAAAAATATCATACAGGATGTAATCACACAGATATTTGTATAGTTATAAGATAAAATCAATTACCTCTTAGTTGAAGAGCAAAAATATATATTCAAAGTTGGTGAGTAGCTATCAGATGTCAGATGATATATATATGAAATTGAATGTATAATTAAGAAACCATGATGATGAAACGCTATAAACCCAGCTCGCTTTGAGTATTTACACTGAAGAGCTTTAATTTCTGAATGGTATAGAGGTTTCAACTTCTCTGTTGTAACAGATTTTAGTATTCTTCATGATATTATGAAGATATTATATCATCACATGGTCATTTTAATTTTTCATATTTACTTATAACTGTATATGAATTATATAAAATTCAAGAATTTTTAATTGGATTGTTTGAATGAAAAATTAAATATAGAGTAGTGTTCCCAAAAAACTCCAAATGGGGGTGATTTACCCCGAAATTGAAGCTTGTAATATAGGAAATAGAATATTGTGGAGTGGCAATATCATTTTAAGTTTCTCTTCATATGAAATTTTTGAAAACTTTGGATCAGTCTTTGATTTGGATCAGTCTTTAATTTGTGATTATGGTATCTAGATAATTGTGATCATGTTTATAAATGTGACCCACGACTTAAAACTATTTGATTTTTATATTTCAGCCTGAGATGATTGGCCACTACCTTGCTGAGTTCAGTATCACATACAAGCCAGTTAAACACGGAAGACCCGGTATTGGGGCCACACATTCATCCAGATTTATCCCATTGAAGTAGATCTAATGATTCTGTATGTGTAAATAAAGAGAAAAAATACTGTTGTTGTTATGATACTCTTTATAGGTCTAAGAAATCCCAATATTACTCCCATGATTGGTCATTGCAACACTATTGTAAGTGCCTTATAATTTTAGGCACTTACAATAGTATTGCAATGGCCAGTCTTCAAGTCAGAGGGTTATGATTTTCATATGCCGCCAAAGATGGGCTTCTATTGGTATCATCTTCTCCATCAGTCCATCAGTATGTATGTATGTCGTATCTTACAAATGCAACTCCCAACATTTATTAGCTCGGCTGTTTTCGGAGAAAACCCGAGGTATTGCTTTAGCCTCTGTGTCGTCGTCGTTGTCGTTTGTGCGAAAACTTTGACATTTTGTTATATCTCTGGTTCTACTGAAGGCATTCACTTGAAACTTTGCACACATGTTCACCATCAAAAGAGCAACATATACTATCAAGGGGATAACTCTAGATGCATTTTGTGCAAATTATGCCCCTTTTTCAACTTAGATTTATTCCCAAAATCCAGCACTCAACAGCCGAGTGTAGGCACCCGTAGGCGGTGCTCTTGTTAATGATTTGGATGTCATTGTAACAGAAAGTCCCTAGTCACCTGACCTTGCCCATATTGCCATATTGTTTTGTGATATTCCAGGGTTTTAGTGTCACATCAACAAAATGGGGTCGCAAGGACTCGATAATAAGGCTCATAGGGGTCCTTTCTTTAGTTTTGAGAGTCCATGTTTAAAAATATGGACTATTTTCTTTTGGGCTATCATCAAATATTTGGGTAAATGTAAATTTCCTCTGGATTAAGCTACTAAAGGTATTGTGTGTATACATATATATTTATCTTTATAAATGAACTTTTAAATATCAAATTCAGAGAAGAATTGAAGACTGTTTTAAAACAGTACTCATCTCTGAAGTTGGTCCCACAAGGGTCCTTAGGACTTGCATCAGGAAGTTTTGAGAGTCCTTGTCACTTATTTAAGAGTCTCAGACTCGCAAAACCTGCGTCCCTTAAAACCCTGTATTCTGACCCATACTAATGTTGTGGTGTACATCATGACAGGCACTTTAGGTTATTATTGAGGAAGATTGAGGATGGATTATCATCTCCATATTCATGCATTGATTTGGATGAATCTCTTATTATATCATGTGATCTTTGTTATAGGAAATGGAACTTTCATATAGATATTGTGAAACACCTCATGGATCTTCACACAACCTTTATTTGTGTTCGAAGTTTCAAAGAATTCACATTTTTATGCTCCCCGAAGGGAGAGCATATAGCCGCCGCTTTGTCTGTCCGTCCGTCCGTCCCCACCTTTTTCTCTATAACCCTTGGGCCAAATCAAATGAAACTTACCATGTGAACTTCCTATGATATAGTGATGATGCATCTGTGACGGTTTTTTGATTTGAGGCCTCGTCACGGGAAAAGGGGACTTAGGGTAAAAAACAGTTTTTCCCAAATTTCTCCTAGTCTAACAGTCAGAATTTAGTGAAATTTCATATATGAGTAGCAAATCGGATGCCCTTTACTATAAACAATTTGAAATTTAACGTAAAAAAAAATATATCATGGAAAAAGGGGGCTAAATGTTTTTTACCTTTACGTTTGCATGTAAAATAGTTATTCTGTCCGTCCCCACCTATTTCTCCATAACCCTTGGGCCAAATCAAATGAAACTTTCCATGTGAACTTCCTATGATATAGTGTTGATGCATTTGTGACAGTTTTTGGATTTGAGGCCTCGTCACGGGAAAAGGGGACTTAGGGTAAAAAACAGTTTTTCCCAAATTTCTCCTAGTCTCACTGTCAGAATTTAGTGAAATTTCATATTTGAGTAGCAAATCAGATGCCCTTTACTGTAAACAATTTGAAATTAACGTAAAAAAAATATATAATGGAAAAGGGGGCTAAATGTCTGTTACCTTTATGCTAGCGCGCAAAATACAGTTATTCTTTTATTTCTCCTAGTCTTATGCTCAGAATTTGATGAAATTTCATATTTCAGTAGCAAATCAGATGCCCTTTACCATAAACTATTTGAAATTTGTGTCTAAAAATATGTCATGCAAAAAGGGGGTTTTATGTTTGCTGTATAAGATAACACCTTATTTGAGTCCTTGCAATCTGACCACAGAGCATATCTCCTAAAGTATAATAGCTATCAACTTGAAACTTCATGGGTGGAAAGATCTCATTGAGGAGAAGTGCTATGGAGTAATTGCCCTTTGTTATTTTTATTACTTAGATTTTATAGGAGGCAAATCTTTGACAGTACAAAAGAATCTTTTAACTATTAGGCTTCAGTTTACTATCAAGCTTTCTTGGCGGGGGATGTCCATGTCCAACATGGCTCTTGTTTTTGTGACAATGCCTTATTCGGGGAGCATAATCCGTCTCTGACGGCTCTTGTCTTAGTGATATTTTGAAATGGTACAAACCTTACACTAGTTATTTAAACAAGACAAAAATTTGAAAATAATTGTTGAAAGTGTCACTTTCAACAATTATTTTCAAGTTTTTGTCTTGTTTACGATGAGTAGTGTAAATTTTGTTCAAAGCAAGCCTTTAATTCCCTACATTGAGGGATAGAGATCATTGTTTTGCTAATGTTAGTCTGTATGTCTGCAAAAATTTAACCAGCAAATTTGAAACTTTTAAGGGCATTTTAAATGCTAAAAAGGCAATAGATCCAGCTTGATAAGTACATAAAGTAAGGCAACATAAGACAGCCGAGCTATACCAGTAATGCATCAAGGACATGGGAAATTGTTCAAATAAAGCATGAAGAACTAACAACGTATTGCCACGGGTGGAAAATTCCAATCCAAAATGCAGTTTTGCAAACCACCAACTTTCACCCTTTTTAGCTCACCTGAGCACAAAGTCCTCAAGGTGAGCTATTGTGATAGTATAATGTCTGTCATCAGTCGTGTGACATGCATCGTCCACAGTTTCTTTAAACATCTCCTAAACCAATGGCCAATCTTGATGAAACTTGGCAGAGATGTTCCTTGGGTCAAGCTCTTCCAAAGTTGTTCAAATAAATGTAATTTACCCTTACCAAAAAGGGTGAAAATAGGAAAATCTTCAAAAAACTTCTTCTCTGAAACCAGATGGCAGACAGCTTTCATGTTTGGTACGTAGCATCATCTAGTGGACAATTACCAAGTTTGTTCATATCAAGACCCTAGGGACATATTTGGGCTGCAACAGGGCACATCCTGTTTAGCTCATCTGAGCATGATGGGTGAAAATAGGAAAATCTTCAAAAATAGTCTTCTGAAACCAGAAGGCAGACAGCTTTCATATTTGGTATGTAGCATCATCTAGTGGACCTCTACCAAGTTTTTTTCATATTAAGACCCTGGGGTCACATTTGGGCTGCAACAGGACATATCCTGTTTAGCTCATCTGAGCACGATGGGTGAAAATAGGAAAATCTTCAAAAATAGTCTTCTGAAACCAGAAGGCAGACAGCTTTCATATTTAGTATGTAGCATCATCTAGTGGACCTCTGCCAAGTTTTTTCATATTAAGACCCTGGGGTCACATTTGGGCTCCTCCCAGGTACAACCCTTTTGAAATAGAATCAAAGAGCAAGAAGGCATATTTTTCTTGCTTTTGGCTGAAAACATTCCATAGTATTTATTATGCCTCGAAGGGAGAGCATATAGCGCCGCTTTGTCTGTCTGTTCGTCCGTAATTCCGTCCGTCCGTCCCCACCTATTTCTCCATAACCCCTGGGCCAAATTGAATGAAACTTACCATGTGAACTCCCTATGATTATAGTGATGATGCATCTGTGACGGTTTTTGGATTTGAGGCCTCGTCACGGGAAAAGGGGACTTAGGGTAAAAAACAGTTTTTCCCAAATTTCTCCTAGTCTAACTGTCAGAATTAAGTGAAATTTCATATTTGTGTAGCAAATCAGATGCCCTTTACTATAAACAATTTGAAATTAACGTAAAAAAAATATATCATGGAAAAAGGGGGCTTAATGTTTGTTACCTTTACGTAAGCGCGTAAATTACAGTTATTCTTTCATTTCTCCTAGTCTTATGCTCAGAATTTGATGAAATTTCACATTTGAGTAGCAAATCAAATGCTCTTTACCCTAAACTATTTGAAATTTGTGTCTTAATATATGTCATGCAAAAAGGGGGTTTAATGTTTGTTACCTTTATGTTATCTGTATAAGATAACAGCTTATTTGAGTCTTTGAAATCTGACCACAGAGCATATCTCCTAAAGTATAATAGCTATCAACTTGAAACTTTATGGGTGGATAGACGTTATGGAGGAGAAGTGCAGTGCACAAGAACTACAACTCTTGCTTTCATAATTTTGGAGTTACTGCCATTTGTTATTTTTGATACTTAGATTATGTCTGGAGCATATCTCCTAAAGTAAAATAGCTATCAACTTGAAACTTTATGGGTGGATTGATCTCATGGAGGAGAAGTGCTATGCACAAGGACTACAACTCTTGCTTGCATAATTTTGGAGTTACTGCCCTTTGTTATTTTTGATACTTAGATTATATCTGGAGCATATCTCCTAAAGTATAATAGCTATCAACTTGAAACTTTATGGGTGGATAGATCTCATGGAGGAGAAGTGCAATACATCAGAACTTTAACTCTTGCTTGCATAATTTTGGAGTTATTGCCCTTCGTTATTTTTAATACATTTAATAGGAGGTTAACCTCTGAATCTTTAATTTATTAGGCTTCAGTTTACTATCAAGCTTTTGTGGCGGGAGATGTCCATGTCCAACAGGGCTCTTGTTTTTGTGACAATGCCTTATTCGGGGAGCATAATACGTCTCTGACGGCTCTTGTCTTATGTAGAAATTATCTCCTTGTTGACATCTGCCTATTTAATCGATCAAAACAAAATAACAATAAAGTTAAAATATCAAAAGGCATAAACCACTAGTGTAAAAAATACCAAAGGGATAAACTTTTATTAAAGGGATTGAATATGTTTTTAGCTCACCTGAGCAGGAAGTGCTCAAGGTGAGCTATTGTGATCGTAGAATGTCCGTCGTCAGTCGTCCACAATTTCTTTAAACATCTTCTCCTCCTAAACCAGTGGGCCAATCTTGATGAAACTTGGCAGGGATGTTCCTTGGGTCAAGTTCTACCAAAGTTGTTCAAATAAATGAAATCCACCCTTAACTTTCCCTTAACCCATAACAAAAAGGGTGAAAATAGGAAAATCTTTAAAAATCTTCTTCTCTGAAACCAGATGGCAGGCAGCTTTCATATTTGGTATGTAGCATCATCTAGTAGACCTCTACCAAGTTTGTTCATATCAAGACCCTGGGGTCATATTTTGGCTTTGCCCGGGCCAAACCCTTTTTACATAGAATCAAAGAGCGAAATCTTTAAAAATTCTTCTTCTCTGAAACCAGATGGCAGACAGCTTTCATATTTGGTATGTAGCATCATCTAGTGGACCTCTACCAAGTTTGTTCATATCAAGACCCTGGGGTCATATTTGGGCTTTGCCCGGGCCAAACCCTTTTAACATAGAATCAAAGAGCGAAATCTTTAAAAATCTTCTTCTCTGAAACCACATGGCAGACAGCTTTCATATTTGGTATGTAGCATCACCTAGTGGGCCTCTACCAAGTTTGTTCATATCAAGACCTTTGGGTCATATTTGGGCTTTGCACTGGTGCATCCCTTTATCTCTTATGAGCACTAAGGGTAAAAAAATGAAAATTTTCAAAAATCTTCATCTATGAAGCCAGAAGGCAGACAGCTTCCATATTTGGTATGTAGCATCATCATCTAGTGGACCTCTTCCAAGTTTGTTCATATCAAGACCCTGGGGTCATACATGTATTTAGGGTCCACCTGGGTGCATCCCTTTATTACATAGAATCAAAGAGCAAAAAGGCATATCTGTCTTGCTCTTCGCTGGAAATGTTCCATGGTATTGATCTTAGGCAAATATCTTCCTTTTGACATCTGCCTATCTAATATGATGTCCCAGGGGTCAAAGAGACTCAGGTGAGCGATCTAGGACCATCTTGGTCCTCTTGTTTGTTATTCGAGTTAAGGTTTCCAATTGTGTCCGATAGCCTTAATAGATGACCGTGTCCATTATGACGAGACAACTGCCTCCAACGTGTCATTTTTTTTTCTCCCCCCCCCCCTGTTCTGTTCAATTACTGCCCTACGTTCAGGGTGACAAACCGTAGCTAACTGTTAATTATGCCCTGCATTATGCATGTAGAGGCTACAATTTGCTAACAGTTCGCGCCGTTTTGTGCCATCCTAAACGCAAGACAGGTCTGGCAACATCAATTTCTTTCCGTTCCCGCTGCAACAGACCGACCATGGTCCCCGAGCTACAGTATGCATCAAGAGAGCAAGCCATAAAAATCGTAAAAATGAAAACTTTTGTTGGCTTATCAATCGATAAGCAAGAAGAAAATCACTAAAATAGCAACTATAAACAAAACAACGGGGAAATATAGGCACCCGTCCGAGTTTTAGGGAGAAAAAAATGTTCCCTGTGTATCATTCCTTGTTACGTCGTATTGACCCTTCAAAGATCCCCCACGGCATCACGCTTTGAACAACGTTTTGATACCTTATTCGATTACCGTATTAAAATTGTGCCCAACAGATACATGTCCTATTTCATACTCACATTAAATATTTTCGCGTCAATCTTTATTTAGGCTGAAAAAAAACAGAGATAGGCCTTTTATCTATTCAGCAGTAAAAGAAAATCAATGCGCTCGTTTTCAAAATATTTCAGAAAAAGGCTGCTGGATTTTTTAATATTTTTTATAAAAAAAAAATAAATGCGAAACAAATAGCCTACGAGAAAAACAAATGTCAATACCTTAACGTTAGTATGCAGTACTTACCCCTTTATTTCAGCAGAAGGCCAATTAAACCATTAAGTACATATAGACCATGCATTCCGTTCACAATATTGAATGGCCCCTCATTTTTTACGTATTTTAAAGGCTAGACATGCCAACGCAAGAGGTTCGAGAGGGCCTGTTTCGCCCCACTGTCCTTCAAATATCTGAAAACTGAAAGACTCAGTCGCTTGCATGTATGTACGTGAAGAGGAAGAAAAAGGTGGATAGAAACGTTGATTCTAGTGTAGGCTTTTTAAACCTTAATTTGAAAACCGTATTGTGATGTATATTCAAAATAGTATTGAAATTTGATAGGGAGAAATTGAAATTTGATAGGGAGATTTTCTTTATTTATCATATAGAAAGGCCCAAGTCTTGTTGGATCTTTAAAAATGAATCGATAAGTCTTATTTGGCATGGGAAAATGGCAACAAGTTTTTGGATATATGCCTTGCCCTGCCAAGCCTGTATTAAAAGACCAATAAAAATTATATAGACAACTTAGAAGGAGATTTACCCGAGGAACAATGCATGCAAGTTTGATTTAAATGTGTCTCGTGATTTGGGAGAGGGTGATTTTAAAAGTGAAAGCAAGCCCCTACTTGCCATGCCTGTATTAAGGGGACAATCAACACTTCAGAAAAAATCAGAAGAGGGTCACACAAGGAACATTCATGCCTAGTTTCACTGAAATCTAACCAACAGTTTTAGAAGGACATTTCATCAAAGATTTTATATAGTGTAAATAAGCCCTACCCTGCCCCCGTGCAGATTGCGGGAGGATTAATTAATTTTTTGAACAACTGAAGAAGACGCTAAGGAACTTTCATTCAAATTTTTGTCAAGATCCGCTAGTGGTTTACAGTTAACTTAACATAGTTAAATTGCCATTTATCTCAATCAAAACCATTTTAGTCGCTCACTCAGCACTTCATTCCTTCATTCCAAACACTCACTTAATCCGTTCAAAAACTCAGTTAAAAAACCCCAAGTACTACACTCAAAAAAATATATATACAGAAATAAAATCGCGATTTCACAGACATAATTTATTCTGCGAGCGTCTGATATGTTCTTGGTGAAACAGGAAGCTATTTATAGAACTTGAATGTTTGTTTATTGAGGGGGGTAATAAAATCGCTAATTCTGTTCATCATGAACGGAATTTGCGATATCATTGGGTTACATCCCTTTGATTCCACTTAAAACTCACTCCACACTCACACATGTGCACTCAATTTCGTACGAAAATCGTTCATACTGTCAATTTTACGATATTGTTAACTGTAGGAGGAGAAGCTGTTTTTTTAAAAAAAAGAAAAAAAAAAAAAAAAAAAAAAAACAGTTCACACAAGGACGAACGCTCGACAACCATGATAATAGGTCGCTTCAAACATTTTCGACAAGTGGAGCTTAAAATCAGATAAAACACGAGAGCTAGATGAGAAGAACATAATTCGAAAGTTTGAACCACTTTCTCTACATTGTCAATATAAGAAAGATATTGAGTAAAGGTTATATCACGGACATTAATTTAGAGGCCCTGGTTATATGCATAATTACCAGATTTATCAGTAAAACAATGATAGATACAAATTATTAGGTCAACTTTATTTTGGGTATTTAAAGTGATAACAAAACAACGGTTTTCTATCGATACACGTGTGTTATCATAAGTTTAATTTCGTCAAACTATGCCTGAATATGGGAAATAAAGTGACAACATTCACCGAGGAACAACTGGAAGCCTATCAGGTCAGCTATATGTTATAATTTAGATCGTAAGTTTGTTTGATTTTAAAAAGATGGCGTACTTTGAACTTTCTGGATAGTAGTAATGGTTAGTTTCTATCAATTGATCTGTTTAATTAGGTTTCACAAACAAGAAACTTAACTTAATATAATAGCATAATATTGTCAAATCTCAATTATCGTGCATACCTTTATTATCGATCATGACCCCAAACGAGCCTCACAGAGCTTGATTGACCTAAGTTTTTTTCATAGGATTATTTGCTATGGTACCATGAATATGTTGAAGTGAGAAAAACTGAAACCATATAGCACACAATATCTAAAATCGAACAAAATGCAACATTTTGGATATGAAACTTTTTTTTTCAAAGTTTCTATGCATAGGCTAGTTTAAGCCTTGTATAAGAAAATTCAGAATTAGATTTTATTCAAATAAATATTTGGAATAATCAGATTTAAGCAGAGGTTGGTGACCCCAAAAGATGAAGTTGTAATTTTGCTTCTTTTTTGTTGCCAAAGAGTTTCCTTTCAGATGCATGATAACTGAGGAGGCGATCCAAATTTTTCAAAAGGTCAACTAGCAGTTATTTTACTTGATTTTCATGATGATATTATCAACAGAATTTAACCAATTTTTTTGAGATAGGTTAATGAAATATCAATTGATAGAAAATCAATATTAAATGGGATGAAACCCTAACTTTCTGAGTACAGGGAGGGTTTAAAGGCTTACATGCACGATAATTGAGGTGAAGAGGATAAGGGAACACTTTTGAAAACCTTTAGGACTCATGCACAATTTTGATGACACAATCGAAAAAAAGAGATTGGAAAATTTAAGAAAGACATATATTACAAAATATTTCACAAATAGGGTGGTTGATACATGGAACTCATTACCAAATGAAATAGTTTACTCTTTAAGTATAAATGCCTTTAAGAGTAATATTAATAAATACTGGCGCAATCACCCCCATTAGTTCAACGCAAACTGTTACAAAAATGAAGCCGAGATGAACACAAACAGATGGACCCATACAAACCGAAGGCTTCCTTAAGGCCTAAAAACAGTTAAACAGTAAGAATATGACTGCTTCAGTTTCTATGATGGCATAGATCTGCCACAACTCAGTTATACGGTGTTATACCAGATAAATTAGCCTAATAAAACTTCGTGAAAACTTAAGAGTTTGTCAAGATTTTATATAGTTAAGTTAACACGAATTTGGTTAAAAAAAAAGGGGGGGGGGTACTCTGAAGCTTTAACTATTTACTAGATAACTTAATGGGCAAATCGAAGAATGTTGCGTTTCGGATAAGTTAACGTGTCAGCTTTTATAAAAATAAGTTTAAAATCTGCGAATATCTGGTTACTTATTTAAATTATACTAACGCAACAAAATTGATGCATTATTAGATTATAGGCACTTGATTTCCACCTTTTAAAGATAAGATATTATCTGTATATGAGAGTTTAGAAATAAGAAGCGTCATCTTGAGAGCTGAGAACTTCATCCTGACGATAAAAATGGCAATGACGTTAATGGAAAATTTTGACAAACTTGTGACAAATATCTATCTTTAGGCAACTAGGTTTAAAGGCTACTCTGGAGACCCCGAAATCTTTAGGATGACTCCTTACATCATTTCAACTTGACAACACCCAATTTTAAATACATGTACTGTCCTGTTTAAAAAAAAATGCTGACAAGACGATGGTTTCTTTCGTTTCAGGACTGTACTTTTTTCACGAGAAAGGATATTCTCAGGTGAGGTTACCATATAATGTTATGTTATGATATCTAGCTCATCCTGGAGAAAAGCATCCTGATTCTGTAATCTATCAAGTTGTTTCCCCTTCTTTTGATGAATATCTTTGTATACTTTGTAAGAGGCCATTTGGTCTCAAAAATCTCAGATCTTTATAGAAAAGTTAATGTCTTAAGTATCGTAGACAAGTTTTGATCAAATGCAATCTTGGTAAAAAAATGGGTTAATAATGAAGTTTCAGGATATCTGGGAAGAATTTCGTATGCAAACATTTTTTTGCTCAAATTCTTTAGAAATCGTTTGCTTTGGGTAGTCGACCCTAAGGTTACATGATTTCATTAGGGAATCTCGGTTAACATTGTGAAAGATCATGTGTTCCGAAATGTTTCGGAACCATTTCAGGTAATGCCTTAATTGATTTTTTTTTTTTTGGGGGGGGGGGGCAATTATGTGACCCGTCAATCAAAATAGGACCATCTTGGAAGCGCGTAAAGTGTCAGTTCTATTCAGACAGCGCAGGCTGACTGCGGTCGATACTTTTCTCGCTTGGCTATTTTTTTTAATCTGGAATTTTCAATCTACCGTACAGTCGAAGAAGTTTTGAAATGCGGCCTCCAGTCGATCTCAAATGTAGACTGGTGCTACTGTCGACTCATATATGAAGTATTTTATGGTAGTCGACAGTGGGACCAGTCTATCTTTACTGGAACCAAGTCAATTTTACGGAGTAACCAGATGGTTTCTTCTCGCTTACGGGTTAGTTTCTAACGTAATGCTTGACAAGGAAGGTGCCATCAACCAAGATAGTGGTTTCTCCATAATTTTATGTCAAAGATAGAATAATTTAAAAAAAAATATGAAATAGAGCGTTTCCAAGTAAAAAGTGTATTGGGCGGGGTACTTTTAGGGAGGGCAGTGTCATTGTTGGAAATACGGTATGTTGTAGGATTTTCAAGATCTATAGACAATTAGCACCAGATATAGTACCGAGAGAGATGAAAGATGGAAAAGCCAAAAATATCAGAATCCCTTATACTTTATTGGAAGACATGAACGAACTAAAGGTACAGAAACTTAAGTTAGATTTGATTTGAGACACAATAAACAGTACCATCAACAACAAATAATACAATTTTATCAGGTTTGTTTCAATTTTTCTTATCTTTGCAGGAAACGCTATAATTAATCAAGTATTACATATTTACTTGAGCAAAATTCATTTATGATACATGTAAAGAATTAGGTAAAAAATGTAAGAACGAAAATGTTTAAATTATGGAAATGAGTAGCAGTGAGTTTTAGACACCACCCTCTCTCTCCGAGGGACGTGAAAACTTCAGGACTGAATGTTCGAGAGCGAACTATTAGCTAAAGCAATCGAACTAAAACAAATTGGTAAACTAAACTACATGTATATATGGTGCACCCACAGTAACATCCATCGTTTGATACATGCTTCTTATTTAGAAGCCCATTTTGGTCTTTCTTATTCACTCTCTCTCTCTATATATATACATGTTTTAAGGAGAATCCATTTTGTGAGAGGTTATGTCAGGTGTTTTCCGAGGACGGATCAGGTGACCTCAGTTTTGACGACTTTCTAGACATGTTTTCAGTGTTTTCCGAGGCTGCTCCACGTGATATCAAATGTTTATACGCCTTCAAAATATATGGTAGGAGCTTTTGTTATTTTTGTTGTTATTAAATTTCCTCTATCTCAAAAATAGATACTAACCACTTGGCTTCTTAATTATTCTGATTTCTTTGTATACGTTAAAATATTTCGTTCATTTTTGAATTCAAAGTTCATAGGCATAAATGTGCTTCACTCTACACCCAAGAATACATATTTTAAACTTAACAAGTACTAAAAAAAAGAAAAGAAAAAGGAGGCAGTGTTCGTTAATTGCCTGCAAGTAAAGAATACAAATGTCACTATTGCTTGATTTCAAACGGGTAAAAGCCATTTCGATAATCAATTTTGGTGAAAGTGGGAATGGCCGAACCTAAGTTAATAGAATTTGCAGCCAGGCCCCTTAGCCGCTATTGTATTGTTTTGAATTCAAAATATTGATAGAAATGTAAATGATTGACATTGAAATATGTTTAAACTAAAGTACGCTCTTGCATAACATCATCAGGAAATATTCAAAAAATGCACTTATTCAACGTTTTCTCAAAACTTAACATGTCTCTACTTTGTGTAGATTTTGACGGCGATAATTTCATCAATAAAACAGACTTAGAGAGGACGATACGATGTCTTACTAAGAATGAGCTGACACACGAAGAGATTTCATTTGTTGTACATAAAGTAAGTAAAATTGAGGCTTTGGTTAATTTTATGTTTTCTTGTTCGTCTTCAAATGTCAATCAATAGTGTGAAAGGCATAGAATAAAACGATTTAAAACAATAGACGTGTATGATATGAAATTTAATCAGGAACTGGATGATGGGTTTTAGAGTATTTACATTTTATACATGTGACGCATGCAACATACATATCAAATTACAATAGCTAGACCAGTCCATTACAGTTAACACCGTCCATATAAAGTTACCAAGCCAATATCCCTAGCTCCTTAATGTATAAAATTGTTATGACCCGTCACGGGAAAGGCGACCATCTGAAAACACAGTAATATAAAGAACAGAGATTTTATGTAGCAGATATCAACAAGAGCTGTTCGTGTGCTAAGTGGGGTATAATTTGCAAACAGTTAGTACGTTTTGTCATCCTGAACGCAGAACAGAGATATTATTTTAACTTTGCGAAGGTGGGTTGATAGTCCCTTTTTGCATTACATATGTCAAAGCTCTGCAGCAATCACTTTTAATCAAGATCTATACAAAGTACGATAGTTTGGGTAGTTCACTTGGATACACAAGTTATTGAAAGAAAACTGCAGCAACGATGTATTTAACCACCTCTCTTAAAATCAGCACAAACAACTTGTCAAAGATAGATATTGCAGCCTCTGAATTAAATGTTCGATTTGTCCCTTGAATTTCATTGACTTTAACGCATGTTTCGTTTTCAAATAACGTTACTTGTGGCAAAGCTGCGATGCGACTGATCGGCAGTAGATTATTCGGTCTGTGAGATATCTTGAGGGTCCTCGGATATAAAAGCCGAAAATAAATTTCGGTAATCGATTTGCAACAAGTAGTCGGTGCATCTACGAGTAGTACGAGATTTGTTGAAACTGCCCTGTCATTTTCCATTTTTTAACGTCGATCGGTCTCATAGTAATTGCACGTGATATGCAGGCAGGATTTAAAGAGATTCAATTATGTTATGTTATGTTATGTTATGTGTTCTCTGCAGGTTTTAGAGGAATCCGATCTGGATGATGACAGTATGCTGTCCTTCATAGAATTTGATCACGTGGTGTCAAGGTCGCCAGACTTTCTCAAGTATGTATATTGGATGTTTCTGTCTGGCATAATGGTATAGGGTTAACGGAAAAAATTTTTTTTGTTGTTTTCCTGACAGTTTGATAAAAAGGAAAATAAGAAACAAAGCTTACAGAATAGATCGCATACTATTAAGATAGAATTCGATATAAAGGACCTATCGTGTAAAAGGGGTCCATCAAATTATAGTCTTGTGGGATTCGATTACGTTCTGTGCGGTTTTCGCAGGCTCACCAAACTCGATTTTTTCTCTTAAAGCAGCTTTTCTGGATCTAGATTTATCAATCTATGCTGCAATACATTATATTCGATCTGTAATAAAGAGGACAATCGTTTCTATAAATGTAAGATCGATATATTTGATAGATAGAACAACAATATCTATATTTTAGCCCATATAGTTTTATAGTTATAGAAATGAAAGATTCTTCGATCATACAAGAAAAACAAATAATTATTCTATTTCCTTAACGCTCAAATGAGATGGAATTTGAAAATTTGGGACAAATTTTATTGAAGCCCGCCATGGCGCTATTTGTTTAGTTATGGTATTTTTTTTTAGTTATAGTATCAATTATTTTGTTATGATGACATTGGTTTGCTTGACTACGCTTAGATAAAGTCAGATGAAGAATTGAAGGTAGGCAGGGTATATATTTTTGAAAATTTCACTGGTTTGGCGGTGAGATGATCATATGATATTGTACCATTGTTTTCCTAGAAAATCACCTTAAAGTGATTAAAGAATGTTAAGCAATTAATCTAATTTCTGTTTAAATACATGACTTTATTTTGTTGGGTTTCCATTTATCCATTTCGCTTATAATTTTCAGCTATGAGCTACTGAATTTTAGAGACATTGTACAATGATGTAGGGATAGTTTGCTTGTTTGCTCCATTGCCTTCATCGAGATTAAAATTTTGTGAATGATAATTCAGAGCTGTAACTTCAGCTGATACTTTTACTTTTTATGTATTTATTCATATTATCATTATTATAGTTATTCATTCATTTATTTTAGGCTTTGCTTTATATGGGACATTTACCCCTTCTATTGTGACGTTTATAAAAGTAATGTTTAAATATCTTTTTACATTTTTGTTATTTTGCAGTACATTCCACATTAGAATTTAACTCTTGATTGAACAGAACATCATTCCCGTGTAACGTTGGAAGTATCGCTGACAGTGTTTAGAGAAGCCACTTGTTGCGAAACAATGTTTGTAAAAGAAAAAAATAGTGATTTTTTTTGTTGTTGTTGTGACCTTGATTATTCAAAACGCATAAATCATAAAAGGGAAGCGGGTGGTAGGCATATATAATGTTTGTTTTCACAATCGCCTTTATCCTACATATTCTTTGATGGTCGCCTTCTGAGTGCGTATAAATTTCAAAATACTAGTTACGCCTATTAAACTCATCATGAAATTTACATTTTTGAGACCAATCCTATTACATAAATAATTACGAACTATTTTATGTGTACGATGACCGTCAATATCTATCGTTACAAGGCTACTTATTTTTTTTTAAAGTCTTTCAATTCATTAAACGTGTATTTTAAACTCCTTTTAAGCAACTATTATGATTACTTTGCGTCATTCATGTTGGCGTTGGCGTGCAAACTTTAACCTTGTTCATGTCTCAGTTATGATATTAAGATATCTCTATGAAACTTGGCATGTGTGTTCACCATCACAAGTGATATCAAGACTATCAAGGAGAAGGGGGGTAATACTGTATGCTTTTTGTAAGAGTTATGGCCCTTTTTTGAATAAGCCTTTTCTCATTATCCAGCCCCTGTAGTCGACCCTTGGCATCCATATGCGTTGCTCTTATTTGATCGACAGCAGATATTTGTTTATTCATATTTGTTTCCGAATTACAGTGTATACATATCTTTTGTAAAACGGCTTTGAACAAAATGGAAAGGTAACTATTTTGTAGAAACAAATTTAAAAAGTTACAGGCCATAGACTTATTATTTTATGTGTGGAAGCAAACTGGTTTCCTGAGATGTAGTAAAAATGACCAGATAGCAAAGATCTCCGGGTACGATGTAACTCAGAAAGACACATTAGATGCAGGCAACCAACATTTCCTAGAAGCACGTTGAATTGCCCGTGATCTTTTGTGAAAGTAATTTATAGGGTCTATTTTGATGTTAATTCGGAAAATTACTTTTCTCAGTTCAAACAAAAAATTGTCATCTACCAATCAACTGTTTAACAATGAAATCTCGAAATTGTATTGGTGATTGCATCAGTTTGTATATTCATAGCGCGAAATATGATGATATGCAAAATTTTGCCATTTGAACATACCATTGACAATTATTTTTATACTTCGTTTATCGTTCAATGGCTTATGCCAACACTTATTAGCACAATCGAGGTAAATTCTAAAACGGTATCACTTTTAGATATACAATTTATTTTTTAAAAAAGGTCTGAGCCTTTTCGAAAAGGAAGAGTGTATAAAAAAGAGGTTTTTCATGCAAGCTTACAATCTACCTTGTCGGGATATTTCTTTTCTTCTATATCAAGGGGTCGGCGCAACACTATTGTTAGTGACTATAAATATATAGGCACATGCAAACAGTGTTGCACTCACCCCTCGATATACGTCAATATCATAATAATCAAAAAGCAATTTTCATATTTTGATAATTATACAATAGATACATTAACAATAATCCGTTTGTGCAAATTATTTCAATATGTTTGTCAAAGCTCATCTTCATGACATTATGAATGTTTAACTGTTCATTTTTTATTCTTTATGAATCCCTTGTATTATTTACTAATGTGGGCGAAAACCTCGGATAATTATTGTAAGTAGACGATTTCCCTACTCGTACATTATGTAAAGTAACTTCATTTGGGAACCAAGATGAAAATGTTTGTTTGTAAATGAAGAAATCCCTTGATTGCGTATATGCAGCCCTGTATTCAAGACGAGACGTTCAACGGTCAAAGCACGGACCATTTTAAACGTTCGTGATCGTTTTGTTACCTTAAACACATGACATGTTTCTGATCCGCCATTCACAAAAAAATTGTCGCTGATGACAGACTTTAGATCTTGACACTCAGAGTTCTGCCCTGCGTTCAGGATGACAAAACAGTGCAAACAGTTTTCTAATTATTCCCCGCTTTTCACGTAGTTGCACGTGCAAAGCGGGATATAATTGGAAAACTGTTTGCACCGTTTTGTCTCCCTTAACGCAGGACTGATGTCTTATCACCATACTTTTGAGTATTTTTCCGTCTAAGGGTGCTTTATTACCATCTCCTATTGAAACGAAATCATCGAGTTATTTAATTACTAGAACTGTTAAAATGATGTAAAAATGAATTAAAAAATGGCCCAAACACGTTTCGAAGACGGTTAAAAAACGCTTAATTTTTTTTCAAAAAAAAATCCTTACCTATAAAGGTTCTAAATTTCCTTCCTTGATACAGTGCCCAAAAATGTATCTAAGGTCGCATCAATTGAACTTGGTAAAAAGCGACACTTACATATAATCTAATCTTGACTAGGTGCAGTTTAGGGGAAAGTATTTTGGTTTCGTTTCAAAACCTATTGATTCAAGCTCGGATATATTTTGGTCCATTTTCGTCCCATTTATTTATAAAAAGAAGTCAAAATTGCATCTAATGTTCGTCTGCTTTACGAAACGTTGAAAAGTTGAATAACAGGTTGAATAATGGGCCACCAAGTTTTGGTCAACGTTAAAAGGCATCACCGCAACTTCAGATAACTTGTCTATTATTATATGAGCCTTAGCGTGACATTTCCAACATATTATGTATGTGCCATGGGCATTCGCACATTCTGATCAGAGTTTTCAATGCGCCCTTAACAGATAGCTTTGTCTTTTGCTCACTATCTCAGAATATTTCTCTGCACTGTTTGGTTGTCGAGAAATCCTGATTTCTATCAATCACGCACAAATTGAATTGTTGAAAATGTCCCGCACATGCTTATACAGTGGCTTTCTGGATAATATTGGAATAATTAAGGGATGGAATTGAAGGTGCGTGAAGAGTGAGTTTTGAAAGAAATAAAAGGGAGGTAATTCATTATCGCTCAAAATGAACAAAATAAGCAATATTTATTGTCTCCCTTAAATAAGATATGCATACAGGTTTTTTTTTTAAATTTTGACTGCAGTTGTTGATCTGATCATTTTTAGTATTTTTGGAGTGTTTTTGAATAGTTTGAGTGAGTGTTTGGAATCAATACATGGAGCACTGAGTGAGTGACCTAGAAAGGTTTTGATCGGAATGTGATTCAATTTCACGATGTTCCTAACTGTAATATTTATGTGCTTCCTATTTTATTGCATCCACTAGACATGTAAATCCACTGTAAGCAGCAAAGTCGAACAAATATAAACCTGTTAAGTCATGGTGATCTAGAATCATATTCTAAAGTGCTAGCGATAATTATTTTTTGGTCAATTTTGAGTTGGTTTAACAATAGAACATTACCAGTAAACAGTCCATGGATGATATTAGAGGCCCTGGACGTGTTCTTGACATTTTCATCCAAAATAAGGTATCTCTCATTTCTAATTATAGGAAAGTGAAAGTTAAAAGTTAGGTTTATAGTCTGTTTCTATGCAAGGCATATCCAACCGACTTCACACTTTAACCCCCGATCATCGGCTTTTAACAAACGGCGCTCATCGGCAGCCACAGCACTTAGACTTACATTATCACAGGTACCCATTTATACACCTGGGTGGAGAGGAGCAACGTGGAGTTAATTTTTTGCTCAGAAAAATTCCCGTGATCTGGGCGGGGTTCGATCCCTGGACCTTGCGATCCAAAAGCCACCGTCCTAACCACTAGACCACGGACTTGCATAGGGTATAATTGTTTCAGTGTCAGATCAATTTATCTTTTAATTCTTGAACAACAAAAGGTATATTTAAACGAGTAGCGAAACCACGAATGAAAATATATCTTTTGTTGTTCACGAAATTAAAGGTTTATCAATCTTACACGAAAAACAAACGATCATTATATTTTTTTGATGCAAAAACATCGGCCGAAAAGATTGGGACAAAGTTAACTTGAGGTAGTGGAACCGTAATAGTTCCGCAACATTTTGGAACTTATGATCTTTCACAATGTTGACCGAGGTTTCAGGAAACCTCGGTTAACACTGTTAAAGCTCATTACTTTCGAAACGTTGCCTAACTTTTACGGGTCCACTACCTGAAAGTCTTTAATTTTGCACGTGATTACTGCGTAACGTCATGACGTCATTTGTATTTTTGGCCCCGCTTAGATAATGCCAAAGAGTGTGAAATGAACAAAAGCAGGGTATAGTTCTGTGATAATATCGCTTGATTAGGAGTGAGATTATCAAATGATAATCTAAAGCTTTTTCCAAATAATTAACAGAAATTCATTAAAGAAATTCATATTGGCCTACAATTTCAAATGTGTTACTGAAGAATTATCCACCAGCAGAAAATAGGTTGTTTTCATCCACCAACAGAGCGCATATGAGAGTGCGTTAAGAAAATGATTCCAAGTTTAAGGAATATATATAAATATATCTTAAATTTCCTGTAACAAAGTTATCATTGTAAGTTACTGAATGGATATATAAGTCAATGGCACGTCAGGAATATCATTAGACTAAAAACATTTACTCTGCATTTAGTAACATTTAAAATTGATTGATTGATTGATTGATTGATTGATTGGAGTTTAACGCCGCTTTCAACATTTTTTCAGTTACATCGCGGCGGCTTGGGGCACCTAACAATGGTTTCCTGGCATTTCTCTCGCCAGTACAACCACCATATCCTTTCCTAGCCTCTAGCTGCTATCTGACATAGGTCTTCAATTATCAACCCATTGGTGATAGACAAATAAGTCGACGAATGAGTGCCGTCGTCGGGGATCGAACCCGGGATCTCTAGATTGACAGTCCGACGCGCTTCCAACTGCGCTATGACGGCGGCTATTACCATTTATGAGCATATTTTCCATCCTTGTTGACGGGAAAACTCTTTTTTCTAAATGGATACAAAACATCTTATTCGAACCATACGTTCATCTGGAAAGAGCATTCCAGGTGAGATGATATGATTAAATCTGTACTGCGTTCAGGATGAAAACGTCTCTAAAACGTTTGTGAAATGTTACCCCGCTTTGCACGTGAACTCACGTGCAAAGCGGGGTTAAATTTCAAAACGTCAACAAACGTTTTCGTATACTGAACCCAGGGCTTTATTCAGCAACTTTATACACTCGTCTTATCATTTTATGACAACACTTTTTCATATAAACACGCTGTTGTGACAATTTATTTTCTGCAAACATATAGATAAACAAAATCACAAACAGAAATTTCTGTCTCGAAAGAACCCTTGTTAGTATCAGGTAACAAAAAGATTTTTACCCCTATATGGGCCTCACTAGTTAATTGGCGTCGGCGTTTTAGATTAATAAGTCACTAATTTTGATGAGATCAGCAATATTTTCTAAAAGTATAAGTAAAATCGGGTTATCCTACATGTCATTACGAAGTTCCTGCGGGACCACGCAAGTTAAACCAAAAGTAAGTTTAACTTATATTTATACACTAAGGGAAGTTGCCTATGCATAAAAACTTTAAATTTTATTTTTATTTATTGTTTCTTTCTGTCGAATCAACTTTTGGTATCAAAAATCTGTACTATCAATGACATTGATATGAATACCAGCCTGCGTATGCTCATCGCAGTGTTCACTGTGTGCTCTATTATAAGAGGTTATTTAACATGATCGAGTGCAATATTGAATTCTATTGGATGAGTACCCTGCAAAACCAGACTATATTTGAAGAGGCGATAACCAAGTCAAAATATAGACTGGTTCTGCAGGGTACGAATCCAATGAATTTAATATTGTACTCGATCATGTTAAATGACATCTTTATTTCACACCATATACACTGAAAGTTCCACAATTACCACTTAACGCTTTGTGACATTTGAGAGAGACAAAAGGAATGGATCCAGGAAGAATAGGGCGTCAAATGCAAGTCACTATGAGAAGAAATTGAAACAAACAATTGTTCTAAAATTAGGAATCCGTATGAAATATCTATTTCAAGTTCCAAGTCAGTTAGTGCTTAATGATTATAAAACGTGTATGTAATGGCAATAAAACAGATTGACTACCCGATATTCTAATTAATAGAAAGAAAAAACAACAAATTTGTTTCTCTCTATGTCACTTCCTTTCTTCTTTTACTTGCTAATCATTGTAACAATTGAAGAAATCAAGAATCTTCTCAAGATCAAACTTATTTTAATACCACCTAACAGAGGGTTTGATGCGTTGAAAAGGCTGCGAAAAGTGGTGATATCTAAATTCGGGACTGCAGCCTCGCTTTCGTCGTACGATATAGCTTGCCTTGCTTTCATCGACAATAAAGCGTCGATGTTTTTCTAAACCCTCGTAACTACAGCTTGATCAAAGCTGTAGTTACGAGGTATTGGAAAAACAATAACGATAGGTTGTCTGGTTTTGAAAAAAAATCTGTATTGGATAGTAGCCTCGTTCTTGATGTTCAATATGGGTCTAGATATTTCACTCTCATGTAATGCAAAGTAAGCGATGTCGTTGGTCTTAATTGTTTAGGTGTGAAATATTAAAGTCATGGGGCCAAGTCATACGATGAATATTCTTGGCATTTTTTTTTTTTTTGATAAACTTCGAAATTGAAAAAAACAACTATTGAGCATATATGGGCTACAGCTAATTACGTAATGAAATCGACAATAATTCCGATCGAAAATATTGTAATTCATTCGCTCGGCGCTCCAATCATTCATTGCAAACACTCCAACCATTCAAAAAAGCCCAGAATTCACTATCAAGAGGCCTTGGAGGGCCTGTATCGCTCCACTAGCTTTAATAACCCCAGACTTTTGCTCTGCCACGCCCATATGTCGGGATCAATCAAAATTTCTTGAACAATTTAAGTAAAAGGTCATCCATGGAACATCCATGCCAAATTTTATTAAGATCAGCCCAGTGGTTTCAGAGGAGAAGATTTTCAAAGATTTTAACGTGAAAATTCCCCTCCCCCTTGCCACGCCCATATTTGGGGGTTAATCAAAATTCCTTGAAAGGTCACCCAAGGAACATCCGTGCCAAGTTTCATTGAAATCGGCCCAATAGTTTGGAAGGAGAAGATTTTTAAAGATTTTCAATTAAAATATTGCCATGCCCATATTTGGAGGTCAATCAGAATAGAAGAGGGTCACCCAAGGATCATTTCTACCAAGTTTAATTTAAATCGGTCCATTGGTTTGGGAGGAGAAGATGTATAAAGAAAAAGTTTACGCAGGCACGGACGGACGAACGGACGCACGCACGGGTAATAAATAGAGCTAATTTTGTTTATCTCGAACAAAATGAGCGATATTGGATAACCTCCATTGAAAATCACCCATAACGCGCTCCACACGCTCATTCAATCTCATTCAAAAATCATTCAAAATCATTCACATAGTCAAATTCACGGCGTTCTTAACTGTATAATGATTGCCAATATTAAGAGATATTAAAAATCAAATATTTCTGAAATATTTCCTTCAATATTCACGAATAATGTTGATCACGAGTGTGCTTCATCAATAATAAAGAGGATAATCATTTGTTTCAGTGTAAGATCAATTTATATTTCATTGGGTGAACAAGAAAAGCTATATTTTCACGAGTGGCAGAGCCGAGAGTAGAGTAAAAAATATAGCTTTTGTTGTTCACGAAATGAAGTATTAATCAATCTTACTCGAAAAACAAACGATTATTCTATTTCTTTTATGCAAAAATGAGAGAAAATGTGAAATTTCTAGGACATATTTTCGTAAAGCGCGTCATTTTGCACGTGATCGCTATGCAGCGTTCATCGTGACGTCACTTATTTCGCACCGCATAGATAACATCAGATAGGGTGAAATGCAAAAAAGCAGGATATAATTTTTTGATAATTTCACTGCTTTTGCGGTGAGATTATCAAGTGGTAATCTACCGTTATTTCTCGATAAACCACCAAAAAGCATTAAAGAAACTGAGATATTCTGCTAAAACTCTTTGTCGAAAGTATACCGGTATTTGATGGCTTTTAAGAAAACGAAGTCGTACGATGTCAAAAATATATGTAAATTGCAGGCTGTAATTTCAAACGGAGCCCGTTGCAAATGTTTGCAAGGCTCAATCGTATCAAAATAATTCTATGTCATTCTGTTTGTGAATTACCATACTGTATGTTATTTTATGCGATGGTTTAATAAAGAATATGTTATGTTATGTTATATTGATCGATCGACTTAAGCATAGCTGGAAGTAACGGATCGTTGCTGTCAATCAAAGAACAGATTGACCAATCAAAACACTTATTTTTAAAGAGATGATCGTTGAATCCGCCATTTCCAAAATTGAATAGAAATGACGCTTAGATATTTTAAAGGCATGTTATCACGAAGTTCAAGCCAGCGATCCATCGATTTTGAAAGGGCTCAATTTTATCAGCATGCATATTTAGCGCAGACTCGCCTCACGATTATGAAAGAATCGTTTTCCGGAATGGTTATTTAACCTGACTTTATTTTGATGTTTCAAGTATCAATGACGTTCGATCCCTATAACGTTTGGCTTTTTTTTTCATTCTTTTATTTTTTTGATCGATTAAGGAAACATGCGCCCCTTTCCGAATATAACTTTAAGGGTTTATACATTTTCTTTACTTCTTTAAGCTCCTTTCTTATTTAACAAAACATTCGACACACGAAAAAATCACCATATAATTATTAGAATGTTCTAACCGACTTTTTTTTATAGTTTCGAGAAAAACGAGTTTGAATAGTTTGAAAATCAGGTTTGAATATTTTTTTTCCCTGTAAAATAAATTCCTTTATAAATGCATAAGCAAATTACATGTTATCCATGCCACAATATTCTCTATGAATCAATAAATATTTTTATGTTCATTAATTTAGTTTTTGTGTATTTTTTTTCTTCAATTTTTACTTAGACTATTAATGCCAACGGTTTCATATTTTTTCTTATTATTATAATGTTGAAGTTCGAATGGAACACCTTAATGTTCAAAATCTACAGAAAAAAAACATTGTAAGACTTAAACTGAGAATAAAACGGGGCAGATAGAACAGTTTGTGATAACTTTTGATCCTGAGTAGTTATCAACAAGCTGACAACACAGTTAGAAAGATCTCTTTGAGATGAATCCAACGGTACCAGAATATCAATTTTACAAAAAAAAAAAAAAAAAAAAAAAAAAAAAAAAAATCAGTTACAACTCTCTAATATAAACGCGACGAAATGCCTACAATGATATAAATTAAAGAGTACCCCAAAAATCGCAAACGCACCTTTTAGGGTCCTCACACAATAGACCAATTAGAGTAATGGTTCACGTTGACATCACATGTACAGTCAGTCATGCTCGAGCGACCTTGTCTATCTAGACTGGCTCCCGTCCCACTGATCTGAATAATTGTGAAAAATAAGCCAAATTCAAATAGAGAAAGAAAATTTCTTATCAGCTTATATTCTCTGACTGGCCGATCAGTGTCAGTTTTTGAGAATATGGGAGGTAAATTGAAATAAAATAGTTACACATGAGTGGTCTACCTTATTAGTTTTAAAACTAACTGACAGCCTGGGAGCCAGGCTATTTTCTTCAAGCGACCGTTTTTATTAAGCGACCATTTTCAAAATTCCCGATTTTAATTCAAGATGTATGACAAAAGTCGATACTGCTGCTCCATAATTAATTATCAATGAAACCTATGTTGTACAAACCCAATTGAATCGTCTCTGAGAGAATTACGGATATTTTACGGTTATGTTACGGTTATTTTTCTTATTAGCGAACACAATTTGTACCAAGCAACCATTCTCTATAATAACCGCTTTTGTTGGTCGAGTGGTCGCTTAATATAGGTTTTACTGTATTCTATTAAGCTCAAAGACAATTATTGAAGGTCGTCATTTCTCTGTTCATTTGTTTAAACAAACTTTATTTATTTGCCATATTATAATGCCGAAAGCGTTACATTGATTTGGTGCTCAAACAAGTTGCATTTATAATATTTGTCCTCCTTGCTATTAGATATTGTATTATCAATTACTAAGTTTGAAAATCAGTTTTTCTTTCATTATTGGAGAATATGGAGCAAGAATAGATGTAAGATTATTTGTGTGACCCGTCAAACAAAATGGTACTATCTGGGAACGACGAAAAAATAAACTTAAGATGAACTTAGGCCTTATGTGGATTCAGTACTCTACCGAGAGCAAAAAGTATCTAGCTTGTAAAAGAGTTTATTTCGCGGAGACCGACCGGGTCCACAACATTCATAATTCACCGATTATACGGCTTTGCATGACGGGTCTCATCTTTAAAACAATTTATTTCAATCAATGTTGATACTTTTTGCGTGTAATTCTTCCAAATACTAATATTCGATTAATTCGATTCATTCTAAGTTATCCGTAGGAATTTTCGAATGATTGAACTTGTAATGTTGATTTTCTACATGATCGAAAAAGAACGCGGACACCGTGTATTTAAGCGGAAATTGGCGTTGTCTTTAATGGAGAGATATTTTTGACTTTGAACTTTGCACAATGTGCTTCTTGGACGTGACCGCTTCCGAACGGGTACAGTCAATAACATCGTGAAATTGACAAGGTAAATGATTTTGGAATGAGTTAAGAATGAAATTGAATGAGTGTGTGGAGCGAGTTTTTAGTGAATTTAATGGGAGGTAATCGCAAAATGAACAAAAGGATGTTCAGGATGAACAAAATTAGCGAAATTGATTATCTCTCTTTAATAAAAAAACATACAAGTTCTTTAAATAGCTTCCTATTTTTTCAAGAACCTATGAAACGCTAACAATTTGAATTATGTCAGTGAAATCGCGAATTTTCTCTATCAAAATTTATTTTAAATGACGTTGTTGGTTCTATATTTTTCAATGGTTTTAGGCGTTTTTGAATGGCTTGAGTGAGTGTTTGATAGGAATGAATGGCGCGCTGAGTGACCGAATTAGAATGGTTTTGATTGAGATAAATGTCAATTTCACGATGTAAATAACTGTACACGACAGCAGTTGACGGTCTTCAATAGATCTAGGTCATAAAGCGTGTGGAATCCGTATCCGTACTTTTACCGTTATGATTTGAATATTTCAAGAGGGACACCTTTCCGCTGACATGCTACGAGTAAACCGGGCATTTAAATGTCGTTCTTTTTAATAAATTTTCTAGTTATCACTTCTACAGTAACGCTATTGAAAGACCTTTATCGCGGCACTTTAGATACAGTTTACAAGTCGTAAAATTGGCAAGGCGAATGATTTTGGAATGATTTTGGAATTAATCTGAATAAGTGCGATTAGTGGGTTTTGAGTGTAATATCGCTATTTTTTTTAGGATGAACAAAGCTGTCAATATTTACTATCTCCCTTTAATAAAACATGCATATCAGTTCTATAAATAGCTGCCTATCTCTACAAGAACCAATCAGACACGTATAATTTAAATTAAGTCTGTGAAATCGCGAATTTTTTTCTAGCTATTATTGTTTTGAATGTAGTTGTTGATGTTGTGTTTTTACTGAATTTGGAGTGTTTTTGGATAGTTTGAGTGAGTGATTGGAATGAATGGATGGAGCGCTGAGCGAGTGATTTTGAATGGTTTTGTTAGTGATGGATATGAATTTCACGATGTAATTAACTGTTAATCAGTATAACTTCATGATTTTAGAATGAACGGAACGACAGGGGATGAGATGAATATGACCGGTTTTGACACCACCCCACTCCCGCCAGGTCCAGACGACCAGCTCAGTCAGATTAAGAATATTATGTTCAACATCCAGTATTTTCTGCTACCATTTTTTCTTGTCACTGGCCTCTTCGGGAATACCATGACGATCATCACCATGGCGTCACGTCATTTCCGACATATGACGTCACGATACATTTTGATATTCTTGGCACTCTCCGACACCGTGTTACTGACCAGTCAACCATTCAACAAGCTCTTCATCATCGATCTTTTTGGGCGTGACTTGAGGGCGCTGTCTATGTTTGGATGCAAGGCTTTCTTCGTCATTTTCAAGTCCGCAAAAATGACGTCATCCTGGCTCGTGGTCCTACTTTGTTTTGAACGCTTTATTGCCGTTGTATTCCCTCTCAGAGCCAAGTTCATACTGCGTAAGCGCTTCATCCTGTCGGCCATTGCCCTGGACTACGCCGTGATGTTCACGTACAACTCTGTCTGGAACTTCTCGTCTCAGATTGTTGGGACTGTTTGTAAGCCGGACGTGCCCAGTTTGAAACACAAGATATTCGTGACGATCGGTGTGACGATGTACTCCTTCATACCCACTGTACTACTGATGATCTTCACACCCATGATCGTCGTCAAACTCTTCACGTCAAACAAACTACGTCGTCAGCTGACGTCATCCAGCGTAAGTCAGACGACGAAGAGACAGGAAGAGGAAGCGTCGAAAGCGAGCGTCATGGTGATTGGAGTGATGGTAGCGTACATTGTTCTGATCATTCCCATCAGCTCCGTCCACATCTACTCCTGGACCGCAAAGGTCAGCGCATTCGACATGAATACTACCGGCTTCTTTATTTTCCGAGAAATCTCTCAAATCCTGGAGCAAGTCAACTACGCTATCAATTTCTTCTTGTATGTCATGTGTTCAGCCGTATTCCGTCGACGCGTCTTAGAGATTCTACGAGGAAACTGCAATAAGGGATCTTTGAAACGGAAACTAACGCGAACAGCGTCAAGCATGAATTATGCCTCAAGACAAACGTCAAGTACATACGCTGGCAACGTCTCTTCAAACGGATTTGAAGCCAAACCTGGGAGTGAAATGGCTAAATATTGATATAAAATTATACATTGTCAATCGTCAATCAAGCAAAACAAACTTCTAGCTATGAAATATCACAATTAAACAAGGAAATGCACCATCTTCAGTAACGTCTTTATAAATATGTAACCCGTCACGCGAAAAGATACCATTTGGGAACTCAGTAAAATAGATATTTTGAAAAATATTAGACACAACACATATCAACAAAAGGCGTTTTTCGGGAAAGAATGAACAGAAAGGTAGTATAATCATTCAGATTCAGAAAATTTGTAGTTAGCGAAAATTTTTGATCTTGGTCTGCGAAGAACACGCCTTCTGACAAGTGTACTCAACGTCATTGTTAATTGTACATGTTCGGTGCAAAATAAGAATCGGTACAATGCCGGAATTGTCTTGCGCAAGTTGTCCGCAAATTCTAGAATTATTCCGGACAATTCTAGAATCGCGCAAGGAGATTTTATCGATTTTTTACCGGACGAAGTACCATGAAAGTAGAAATAGCGTTGGACAAAGTAAGAATTATTCGACAAGATGGTTAAATGTTGCCTAAAATAATTACAAGAATGCTTGAAAACGGATTTTACTAGAAATCAATTACGTTTGGTTAACGTATTCTTATACGTTACTTTCAACTTGTTTTAACTAATTTATCATTATGATTGGCCACAGTCGCCGTAATGTTGCTATTAGCATAGACTGACTATGTCTTCAAATATACAGAAAAAGTTGAATGATTTGAAATCAATAAAATATGAACAAAATCTCATTGGATAAACAACAGCAGCAAAAAACCCAAAATATTAAGAGAATAATTGTTTGTTTCAGTGTAAGATCGATTTATATTCATTGATTGAACATCAATAGCTGTATTTCACGAGTGAAAATATCGCTTTTGTTGTTCACTCAATGACTATAAATCAATCTTACTCGAAAAACAAACAATTATTCTATTTCTTTATTGCAAAAATGAGACAAAATGTGAAATTTCTTGGACATATTTCCGTCAAGCGCGTCATTTTGTGCGTGATTGCTATGCAACGTTCATTGTGACGTAACTAATTTCGCCCCGGAAAGATAGGATGAAATGCAAAAAAATATGGTATAAGTTTTTGATAATTTCACTGCTTTTTCGGTGAGATTATCAAGTGATAGTCTTCCGTTATTTCTCGATTAACCACCAAAAAGCATTAAAGAAAGACGCACAATTATAAACTATTTAAAAAATACCTAAAATGTTAAGAGAAGATTTAGTTTGCGATGAAACAATTACAAATATTCTTACTTCGTCCAGATTCCTACTTTGTACACGGCGATTTCGGAAAGTAAGAATTCCTACTATGCTAGAAAATGTGAGAATTCCTACTTTGCGCAGAACATGTATAAGTATTGTTTGTAGTATATAGCAGATGGAAACAATTTTTGTGTTATTTTAAGAAACAGTTTATTGTAATGGACCGATAGATATTCGCAAAAAAACCCCGATGATTCAGACTATGAATGGACAATGTTGTATGTGTATGTTTTGTGTTTCTGATGTAAAACGTTTATTATTTAACCCAACTTCGACAGAACGATGTCTATATTCTGATTATACCGAATAACGCTGTTAATGAAGTAAATCCTTGTCTTACTATTCATGACACTTTCCTGCTTTACACAAAGTTTTCGTAGACACCCAAGACAACTATCGTTTTGCGCGAGTGGTGTACGATCTTAGCCTACACCGCTGGCTTTTATAACTATTTCATTATATTAAAAACAGAGCTACGCCGAGTAAACAAATATTTGGTCAATGATTTGTTCTGATAATCAGCTGTGACATTTCATTAAATATACTACTCAAAGTTTGCTAAGCACCAAAACTTTTTTATATTATAATTTCAGGAAAAAAATGAAATTTGATTATAAGAATGTTGGAAAATGGTCGATAGTTATCAATTTACCAAATTCTAAGATGAAAATAAAGCTTTATAATGATAAGAAGACTTTAAATCTAGACCAAACAGGGAGACCCTAGAAATTGGTCTGTTTTCTTGAAAATTGAAAAAAATCAAATCTGACCAAAAAAGGTGTTCTTTCAATTGTATTTCGTCCAATAATAAGTATGAGAGCCGGCACTGTCAATAACAGCCTGACAGCGCATGTGCATATTCCTCATTAGTTCTGGATAACACTTTGGGGGGAAACAGACCACTCTTTCTCTAAGGATCTGGCCGAGCTCCTGGAGTGTCCTTAGCTGGACCTGGTGAGCCGAAACTCAGACCTGTAGCTCATTCCACATATGCTATATCGGATTTAAGTCCGCTGAGCGAGCCGGCCAGTCCAGACGTGGAATGCCCTCATCTTGGTGATACTCTTGGACTAAACGGGCTGTGTGTGGACGGGTATTATCATCCTTTAAAATGAATCCATACCTAATAGCACCAGCGTAAAATCTTACGTGGGTATTGAGGATTTCATCAATGTACCTACGAGCTGTCGGAGTACCGCTTTCTAAAATAACAAGAGCAGTCCCAGTTGATGCCACCCCAAACCATGATGGACCCACCCCCATAACGATCGTGCTCAGCAATGTTTGCTGCAGAAAACCCTTTCCCCCGGCTTTCTCCACACCCTAGCTCGCAAATCAGTGTAGTCCAGGCAATACCTGGACTCATCCGTGAATAGCACGGGAAGCCAGCGTCTTAAGCGCCAGCCAACATGGTCCAATGCCCATGTTAACCGACGCCGACAATGAACTCGGGACAGCGTAATTCGAATACATGGTCTTCTTGACCTCAGGTTATGCTCATGCAGCCGTTTTCGTGTGGTTTGAGTCGAAAGTCACATCCCGTGGCTTTTTGAAGTCGGAACATAGCTGTTTTGCCGTAGCAAACCTGTTCTTTCGGGCTTTAATTACAAAAAATCGGTCTTCTGCGACGGAAGTTGCTCAACTACTACCTCCACCATGTCCCCTTACAAGTGTACCATGTTGTCGGTATCGTACTCAAGCTCTGGTAACAACAGTATGGTGTACCCCCAGTACCATGCCAACGTATCGGTGGGAAGCCCATTGCTCCACCATACCTACAGCACGCAACAATTGTTAGACAGATAAATGTCGTCTGACATTTGGATTAGCCATGAGTAACGACCTTAAAGTCAATAAAGTAATGAAAAACAGAAACCCAGCATTTACACGAAACCTGTACATGTAGAATATGAGAAAGGACAGGTAAGAAACCGGGGTCCCTCATTTTGCACGAGTCTCGCGAAAAAATTGCGTGTCAAATTTGGTAATGTATATATTAGATATCTTGTCAATGCATTATTATACAATTTAAAACGAACACGAATGATTTTTTTAAATCAGCTCCTGTAGTACAGCGAAAAATTTTGGTGCTTACCAAACTTTGAGTAGTATATTCATTTATCGACGGTAAACTTGTACACAAAAAGATACTATTACATTCCGATCAAAATCTCATTTACATATTTTACTTTATACGGCAAATTATTTGTTTTCAGAAAAAGCCACCGTTTGTCGATTGATTTGAAATCTTTATGTAACTGATCTTTCATAAGACCTAATCAAGAATGATTATTTGAAGAATTTTCACGAAAAGCGATTTTTTCACTCTAAACGCAGACGTGGGCTTTAATGAGTTTTGCTTACTTATATATACAATTGTTGTTTCTGACTTATTTAGTATTTCGATTTCGAATTGAACAGTTGTTATGAAAAGCCTATTTTTGTTGACAATGTAAAACGTATTTTCATACGCCCGAAGGGGTGTATTTGTGTTTTGCCCTCTTTCGTCCGCCTGTCTGCCTGTCTGTCAGTCTATCCGTCCGTCCGTTAGCTATTTTAAATGTGCGCAACTCCTCCTAAACTATAAACGGGAATGAGCACAGACTTTGCATAAGTACTCCCTTTGATGTGTAGTTGTGCCTAAGACCTTTGAACTTCAAATCGCTCAAGTCATTCTTGAGTGATCTTGAATTATCTGGCCTTTAATAAACGAAAATCAGCGTTTATTGTGTGCGCAACTCCTCCTAAATCAATGGGAATGAGCTGAAGCTTGGCACGATTACTTCCTAAAATGTCAAGTTTGCATAAGACCTTTGAAATTCAAGTCGCTCCACCCATTCTTGAGTTACCTTGAATTATCTGCTCTTGAATTGAACGGAAATCAAAATTTCTTGTGAGCTCACTTTCTCCTACATTTTGAATGGGAATGAACTTAAACTTACCACAATGACTCTGTAGGATGTCTAGTTGTGCTTAGGACTATAAGTTTTCTGAAATGTCAAGCTGCCCCTACTTAACAATATAGCTTAATATCACAATTTTCTTCGCGCGTGCGTGCATGCGTATGTGTGTGCGTGCGTGTGCGCGCGCGTGTGTGTGTGGTTGTGTGTGCGCTTTCAAAAAAATCTAATCATACTTTAATAGGTTCTTTAAAAAATTTTATTTAACTTTTATTTCTAATTCTTTATCTAAATCAATTGAAATTTAAAAAAAAATCAAACAGTGCTTATTTGTTTCTTTCTGTATTATATTATTCAATATAGGCTCATTATGTCGTACTCACGCATGCGCTCGCGAGCCTGCGCGCCCGCGGGTGCTTTAGGTAAAAATTATTCTTGACAATAATTTATTTTCTATTTTATTTCATTTTTTCGTTTATACTGTAAAATATTGGAATGTAAAATCAGAGATATTTGTTTATCATCAATTGATCATTGATCATTGTATTACCAGAGCTCATGCGCGTTCCATACTTTGTCATTCGCGATGTTTGATAAAAATATTTTCAGGACTATTGATCCTTTATAGGTACCTTAACGGGAGTTTCCGGCGGGACGATAGTTTAATTAAAACTTCTGCTTACAAATTTGAAAGTCAGGAAAAAATTGAGACATCTGTTATTTTTTTATTTTTTTTTTTTTTAATCTATAAATAATGATTAGAGGATGATCCGAAAAAGCCTCAATTTTTTTCAATCATTTTTTCTGCATAACTTGAAACGCCGTTTAAAAATGACGTCATTATATACACAAAATGACGTCATTTTCACAGTTGCAAACAAGCTATGCGTTTTGTTCTGAGCTCATTGCATACAAATATTACTTGTGTAATAACACCTGTGTATTATGTAACACATTCGACGACGTCTTTTCAATCCCCCGAAGTAGGCCTAAGTCTTATTTTTAAACAGTTTTTTTATTGAACTCACTTTTCTTTTTCTTTTACTAGTATATATCACAATTTGACTACGTTAAGGAACGAAGATGAGATTAAAAAAAAACTATTTTACAACATTGTTTATTGCAGCAATTTGTTAAATTTAAAATCTGAGATAAAACATCACGACACAGTAGGCCTAAAGAACACAACAAAATTGAGTACGTTCTTAGAGGGCTTATAAATTACTTATAATATGACCTACGTTGCGGGAGTGAATTAACGCCGTTGAATATTTTTTATATTACACGGGTGTTATTACGCTAGTGGAATAACTATGCAAATGAGCTCAGAGCGAAAAGCAACGCTATTTTGTAACCGCAAAAATGACGTCATACTGTTTATAGTATGACATCGGTTTTAGACGGCGTTTTAAGTTTCGCGGAATATTGAATTGTTGAATTTCAAGAATTCTGACGATTTTTCGCAAGCATTCGGGTCATATTATAAATAGAATATAAAATATGTGCTCATAAAATACAGAATTTATTAAACTCGTCATCCATAAACAGATAAAAACTCGGCGCAGCCTCTTTTTTATCTGTTTATAGATGACTCGTTTCATAAATTCGGTATTCTGTGACCACTCATTCAATATCCTCTATTTTGACAACAATCCGTTTGAATGAAAATGGTAATATGAATGTCACAGTCTGAAGTTGGCAATGTATATCGGCCTCCCGACTTCATGAACCGGAAGTGGATATTCAGGTATTGTACGTCTCTGTTTGTGCGTTGGGTTAAAAGATCGGTTTTCATAAGATTCTGATCAATGAAATAACCTAGAATAATGATGGTAAATTTTCATATGCTATCCTCTCTTCAGCATTTGATATCAATCTAACATATTTAGTCAATTGAACTATATAACTACGTTAAATGTCATTCAATTAGTAGGGGCTACGTTAGAATAACGATAACTTTCTTATTTGCATGGAAATGTTTGCTGGCTGATTTTTTTCCATATTAAGGAAACATATCTCTTTCAAACATATATATATATTCTTTATTTCTACGCCAAAGGGGCGAGCTTTGAACAGAAAACAATGAACAAAATAATACAAATAATTAAAACGAACAGTAGCACACATACGTACATACACCCGCAAACGCACACACGCACGTACGAACGCACCTAAATGCATCCTAACACCACCACACACTCACACGCATATAAAGATCCATCCAAACATTTGTATGTATGAAATGAATAAGCATTCCTTTAAAACGTTCGAAAGTGAGAAAAAAGGACTGCTCGATCATTCATTCATAGATATGGAAACTGAGTTATATGAAAGCATCTCGAAACAACCGAAATCGAAAATCAAGAAAAGAGCGAGATTAAGTGTCTATAATTGATTGATTGATTGGTTGATTGATTGATTGGATGATTGATTGATTGGTGGATGGATGGATGGATGGATGGATGGATGGATGGATGGATGGATGGATGGATGGATGGATGGATGGATGGATGGATGGATGGGTGGGTGGGTGGGTGGATGGATGGATGGATGGATGAATGGATGGATGGATGGATGGATGGATGGATGGATGGATGGATGGATGGATGGATGGATGGATGGATGGATGGATGGACGGACGGACGGACAGACGGGTGGATGGATGGATGGATGGATGGATGGATGGATGGATGGATGGATGGATGGATGGATGGATGGATGGATGGATGAATGGATGGATGGATGGATGGATGGATGGACGGACGGACGGACGGACGGACGGACAGACGGACGGACGGGCGGACGGATTGATGGATGGATTGACGGATGGATGGATGGATGGATGGATGGATGGATGGATGGATGGATGGATGGATGGATGGATGGATGGATGGATGGATGGATGGATGGATGGATGGATGGATGGATGGATGGATGGATGGATGGATGGATGGATGGATGGATGGATGGATGGATGGATGGATAGATGGATGGATGGATGGATGGATGGATGGATGGATGGATGGATGGATGGATGGATCTGTGTTATTTTATAACTCTTTCAAAACTATTTCATGCAATTCTCTTTGTGTCTATCACAATTCTAGTATTTATCTCTTTTCTTCCACATATTTCTCTTTTATCTCGCCTTTCACTCCGTCCCGTCCTTGTTTGGTCCGGTGTCAAGTACGCTGATTGAGTAAGTTCTCGAACATGTATCCGGTAAGAATAACAAATGAACAAGTTTTTGTAAATATATTTATTTCATTTTTATTCAAAGTAAGTCGAAATCGACGCGTATATAAAGATCGAAAACGCGAATTGACACAAAAATGTCAGCCGTCTTTTTCGTTTAAACTGTCACTTCATAGCAACGGATGTATTCATCCGAACGTAAAAATATAACGGAAAGGATTTTCCGGGAAAAGGTGTATGGCATAACTGTTTTCAAAAACAGTTTAATGTTAAACAAAAAAGATCGTTCTTGAAGTATAGGTGATATTGATTGACAGCAGTGAAGTGTAAATTACCTTAAATTTCAATACATGTAACACGCCACGCGAAAAAGGACCATCAAGGAACTCTGAAAATGAATATAATCGAAAAAGGGAAAGAGTCCTTCATAAGTAAACCAGAAGTAGATTTTCCTTCTATTTTCAGAAAGTAAGCAAAGTGCGAGAAAGTTTGGCCCTAGTCAATCTGAGCAGTCCGCACAGTCAGAATAGGATCTACACTTTACGCATTACCCAGTGGTTCCTTTTCGCATGACGGGTCACAAATGTTTTGAACGCTTGGGAGACAAATGAAAGAAATTCTATCAAATGTACCGTACCGTTTAGCTAAAACCTTGTTAAAATGGTACTCTTAAAATCAAAAATGTTCACACATTGTTTTGTTTTACGTTACCATTTCCTAACATATTTTGAGGGCACAAAGATATTTTCTATAATTCCTTTTTAAACCACTAAAAACAGGAAACTTTTTATCTTAATTTCACAATAAGACACGCACGTCATGCCAGGCCACTAGACCTTAGGCAATCTTCAGTACATAATAGATTCCTGCTTTGTGCCGGCCAGACATGCACCCTGTCGGCGTGCTATTGTCATTTCGTTTAATAAGCAAATCAGCACAATGAATATCATTGAAAAGATTCAAGTATTACCATAAGCACTATTTACGCGAAACAGTGTCAATACAGTCAGCAGTTTCGTGGATTTCCATAGAGTCGTTTGAGGTTTGATGTTTGGCATCAAACACAGTTAAAACGCACTAACTAAGAAATCTGCAAAGGAGGCAGATAAAATCACAAATCTTGAAACAGGGAGTCCTAGAATATCTGATACAATTTTAATCTTTAAGTAATTTGTTGAATGGGAGTTCTAATGAAAGTGTTATATGGAACAAATTTTCGAATCTCTTATTATGCAACCACCTAGTATGGCTTGTAATCGGTTGCAAAATTATATGGAAAAAATGATTGTTCTATAATACGAATATTATCCTAAAATCAAATAAATTATGGTAAAAATAGATTCATTTAGTAAATCAAATTATTTGTTCTAAAATCATAAATTTTTATTCATTAATGAAATATATTTATTTAATCTTCATAATTATTCATTCCATATTTATGATTGATTTTTTAAGCATAAAAGAAATAATTCAATAATTAAAAACATTTATTTTATCTTTGTTAGTATTTGTTGTATAATTCTTAATATTTGTTGTCTAATAATAAAGATTTATTGTATAAATAGAAATATTTATTGTAATATTTAAAATATTTATTGTATAACATTATATTTTTTTAATCTAAAATAATTCATTCATTACCTTACACAAAAATATTTATTCAATAACTAGCATTCTGGGTAACACATGATAAGCATGAGGAGAGGTTTATCTTGCGTGTTCAGCCATCTTCGTTTTCGAGATCGACCAATGGAATTCTCTGTATTGTAAGCTCGACACGTTTTTCAGAATGCCAATTATCAAATAAATATTTTTTGTGTGACATTGAATGGATTATCTAAATTTGGTATAAGTATTTTTTTTTTATTTTTACAATAAAAAAATTTTAATTATACAATGAATGTTTTAAATTAAAGAATAAAGTATTGTTTTAATGAAAAAATAATCATAATTTAGAATAAATATTTTATTTCATTAAATGAATATTTGTAAGTATAAAACAAATATTTTTATTTATTCAATAAATTTATCAGTTTAACATATTTAATTATATTTTTAGGATAATCATTCGTATTATAGAACAATTATTTTTGTTATATAATTTTGCGACCGATTACATGCCGTAACCTAGAGTCTCAGACTTGTATTTTTCTCGTTCTCATTAATCAATCATGCAAAATTTTGACTGGTGATCTCAAGTTGCTATTTCTTTTGTGAGAAAACTCGGTTTATCTTTCTAAGCATTTCACGTTTTCTCAATCTTTAAACATATCCCAAATATCTAATGCCCTAAAAGAGCATCGTTTCTTTTAAAGATTGTAACCGAAATCATTACTTGACGTCATGGGGCACATAATTTTGTTAGCCTGTTTTCCTATTTTACGTCAATTATTTTTAGCTTTTATTATATATATCCGAAAATTCTGTTCTTTCGGATATCTCACACCAGTATTTGCTATATTGTAAATCCCAAAAATCGTGCGGTGCCCGTGCGGAGTCATACGGTGTCCGTGCGATCATCGCACGCTTTTACGGGTGCCATAGACCCTTGTGATTTTTATAGAAAAATAGTTATACAAGTTTTAAAAGACCGCACTGCACCGTCGCCTCTAGACACCTCGGAGAGGCATCGCACGATCGCCGCACGGGCATCGCGATGTTTTGCATGTAACTGAGAATAACAATACGCCATCGTTTGTGCGATGGGCTGATTAAAGTGTGATTACTTTTATTATATTTTCATTGAAATGAAGTATCGCTCACGACATGTCCAAAAGATAATGGAGGAAGAGTAACGTCAAGGTTTACGCCTGGGCTCCAAGGATTACCAAAAAACAACATTCAGTAATGAAATAATTGTTCGTTGAAAAATGTTCACTTTATCAGAGATTAGCTGACGGCAAAGACTTTTTCTATAGATATCATTTAGATAAGTAATACGCATAATTAGCATTAACACCAAACCAGACGACAAAATTACAAATTGACCGTTGAAAAAAAAACCGTTGATTTTATCTATAATAATTAGACGTAACGTCAAATACTCGTGCAACTTTAAAAAAAAAGCAACTACAGTGATATGAAATGCGTTCAAAAAATAGATGTTATTGTTTCATAGTAATATTATATACTGAAAGAAAGGCAATTGAATTACCAACATTTTATCAAATAATTTTTCAATTCTCTTTTAACGGCGTAATGAATATTGCGTTGTTAAATTGAGACAACGTCTATTTTTACGATATCCCGCGTTACACTTTGCTCTTCTTTTAGTTGATATTCCGTGTTCTACTATGTTAGCTGCAAATTTCATCGGCAAAATTGCCTATCAAGTTAATTAACTATTATTCCCGGTTATCGTGATTAATTTTATTTTAAGAAAGCGAAAAAATATGAATAAGTAATTAGAGAAATACAAAGCTCATGAAAGTGTCCCTGACGCTGGAAAATGCAAGAGTAATATTTGACACTCGGTTATTTTATGAAAGAATGATCCTTGCTGTAAATAGATTGTATTTTCAAAATACGATTTTATCGAAGTTTATAATATGACCTACGTCGCGGGAGTGAAATAACCCCATTGAATATTTTTGATATTACACGGTTGTTATTACACTAGTGGAATAACTATGCAAGTGAGCCAAGAGCATCGCTACTTTGTAACCACAAAAATGACGTCATAATGTACATATTGTGACGTCAGTTGTAAACGGCGCAGAAAATTTGAAATGCTGGAGTTCAAGAATTTCGACGATTTTTTGTAAAAATTCGGGTCATATTATAAATAGAATATAAAATTTGTGCCCATAAAATACCGAATTTATTAAACTCGTCATCTATAATTAAATAAAAACTCGGCGAAGCCTCGTTTTTATCTGTTTATAGATGGCTCATTTAATAAATTCGGTATTCAATGACCACTCATTCATTATCCTCTATTTAGTTAACTCTCATTTGGTTTTCGTATCTTCATCTTTAATGGCTGATTCGTTGAGCCAAAATTGTCTCCTGAAATGTCCCCGCAGTATAAATATATAATACTTAGTGTATTATATGAAAAAAAAAATATCTTACGAGGTTGGGAGAATTGAAAAATTGTCGAGGCTCTGCCAAACAATTATCAATTCTCACATCCGAGTGAGATACTTTTTTCATACAATACACTAAGTACGTATTATATTTATCTTATAACCTCTTTTTGTCTTCTTTTCGTCGATGCATCTGGCAGAAATGCAAGTTTCTGAAAATTATCCGCATTATATGATTGTTCTAAAAATAACTATGTGACATCATAAAAAAATATCATACGGGATGTTATCACACGGGTATTTGTATTTTTATAAGATAAAATAAAGTCAGTTTTCAATCAATCAATAGTTTGCGGCGATATAAATTCGAATAGCAACATATCAGTGAATTTTAAGCTTACGGGGTTTTTTTCTGTAGATTAATTTGATATATAATATGCCATAATTATGCATCGCGTTAAAAAAATGCTGGTTCTCAAAATTGTTTCCAAAAATATCCTCTTCAATGAAATTCGACGTTGTATATCTCATTTACAATGGAGCCTAAAAATATGGATCTATTGGATAAGTATTAAATGGTGAAAAACTAAAAGGACACGCGTAATTAAACAATAAACGTTTAAACGAATAGCAAGAAAGGCAAGAGAAATGAAAGAAAGCCAAAAACTCATGAGTTTGAAATAATTTGAATATCTAACTAAAAAAACCCGCGACTTTTCAGGACATGTACACCCAAGATTTACGTATGGGTTCTACTATAGACTAAAGTAGTTCTCCTCAAAATTGAATTAGATTTAAGATGACCTCAGAACAAACGATTATCCTTTATATGATTGTCAGGACTTAATGTATCGCCTTTGCATGTACGTACATAAATGAAATAACCATATAGAGCACGTTATCTGAAATATGATCGGAATCAATGACTGTTTCAAATAATTCCGTTAAAGTCATTTTCATTTTACTTTTAGGGGCCTTAAAGAAGTCATATAAAATCAGTTTAGATGCACAAGCACAATTTATGATTTCTAGCACTTCTTGTTCTTAAATGGCAGTATTGGTCACCCAGTTATATAAGGTTGAAATTATGACTGTTGAATTTCATAACTTAGCTACTTTTTGAAATTATATATGAGTTAATGTGACTCGTCACGCAAAAAGGGACCATCTCGGGATTCTGTGAAATGATTATTTAAAAAAAAATTGGGACAGCATAGGTCAACCAGATGTCGCATTTCAAAGCATCTTTCACTGGAAGGCTGATTGATCATTCTAAATTCAGAAACTTTACAAATTGTGAAAAAAATCAACCCTAAAAGAGAAGATATGTTTTAAACAAACCATACAATAAGACAATTATTAGATAAATTATTGCAAAAAAGGTTTATGTGGCGTTTCCCTTTACGATTACCAAGACTAGTTCTCTTTTATAATAATGCAAATGTAATTTATCAACAAGAAATGAGCCTGTGCATGACATTTCCAACAATATCATAGGTGCGTGATGGTCATTCTCAGTGCAGCCTAGACAACCAAACAATTCAAATAGAATACTAACTGTCTACCTGAAGAGAGTTTAAGCCCTTATTTACTATATAGCGCGTAACAAAGACTGTGGTCAGACTGTGCGGCTGCACAGGATGACCAAAGGTTTTGCTTTGCGCACATGTTAAATCGTTGGAAATGCTATGCGCAGGCTCAAATGTCATTGGTAATAGTTGTTGTGAAAGCATAAGGCCTTACTTTATACCCCCTCAAAGATTGATTGAACCGAGTTTTACGCCGCTTTTAGCCTTTTTTTCAGTTATATCGCGGTGGCTGTATCACATAACAATTGATTCCTGGTGTTTCTCTCACCAGTACAACCCCCACATCCTTTCCCAACCTCAAGCTGCTATCTCACATAGGTCTACGATTATCAACCTATTGTTGAGACCCACATAGTCGGGAAAAAAACGAGTGCCGCCATCGGGCATCGACCGGGACCTCTAGATTGTCAGTCCGACGCGCTACCAACTGGGCTATATCCCTCAAAGACATTCCGCTAAACATGTACGTCTTGCGTAAAATGAAATCAGGCAAGTATGAAAAGTTTCGACTTAATTCAGCCTTCGACAGCCTTGCACTTTGACTAGGATCGACACTATAAGCTCTTCCCAGATGGTCTGTTTTCGCGTGACGGGTCACCAATGTATAGTTGTTACACCAGTGTAATGTCCCCGTGTACCGTCGAAAATATTCTACTCGGTTATTGCACTCTCTCGTACAAGGTTGTATTGATAAACGTTGCATGCTGAAAAGGGAAAGTTCTGTGATAGAGGACAACCGAACGGAACCTGAAACACAATTTTTCATCACAAATAAAGGAGGGGTAAAATATACTTAACGCCACGACCACAAAACCATGGGCCTCTTTCAAGAAAGGTCCTACGATTGAAATTTGGTCGTATCGCAATCGTACGATAAAAATTGGCTTTCAAGAAACTTTTTGGCTTTCAAGAAAGGCGTCGTATCGTGAAATCTACGATGAAATATACGACAACTTCAGACCAGTCGTAAATTTTACGATTTTGTCTCTATGAGCCTTAAATGTTTTCGGATTCCTTTCCAGCTCTCGCGGATATTAGAACGATTATTTAGCTATGCACATACCAAATTTCCAAGTACAATATAGTGTAATAAACAAGATATATTGAAAACAACAGATGTACCATCATTTCGATGTTTGATTTTACCCTGCGATAATCGTACGATTGTCGCAGAATGTTTTCATAGTAGTATTCAGTTGTTTATTTATCGAATCGACCCTTTTGTGATCATCACTGAAAACGTTTGCTTACCCTTCCTTGTGTCACAGAAAGTGGGAGATACCAAATCAATAGATTTTTACGCATATATAAATTACTTACTTAAAAAAAAAAAAAAAAACTACTCTCACATTATGCAATATGGATGCCAGTGTTTCATGCTTCAAGTATGACATAAATTAAAAGGAAAATTTTACAGCCTGTACTCAAAACCATACAATTTTGAATAAATAGGAGGATTTCTTATTAACAACAACAATAATAACAACATCATCATCAACAACAACAAAACCGCCGCACTCTATATTTTTTCTCTCTGTGTTCGTCAAAGATGAACTGAGCAAATAATCAAGCAGATACAATAATTGAACGGCGACATTAAGCCAGATGAAACATGTCTAAGCTTCCTGTAACTGTTGTAGCTACACGAAAACGACAACGAGCACTGTACTAGAACCGAAGTGAGAGTAATCGGTAATTTTGAATTAAAGCGATTGAATATAGTATCCATCTTAAGTTCATTTCAATACTAACCCTCTATAGTTCGTTTCAATACCTTCCATATAGGCACAGAACTATACAAATTTGAACAATTACATAACAAATACATACAAGAAAAATGGATGAGCCATTTTTATTTTTTCATCTTACCCTTTTAAAAATGTTGTATTCTTATACATGCTTATACTTCACCTGAAAACAACCAACCAACCAAACAACAATGATGATAAAATATAAAGATGATAAAGTCATACACCGAAAACTTAGTGCAGATGATCATTAACTAAAACATGTGCTTTTTTACAATGCTCCATCTTCGGCGCGAAAGTCGGTTTACTTTCATTGGAAAGGAAATCGACAGTGTAAACTAAAATAATTATGCAATTATGAGCACTTGCATAATTATAATGACAAAGATATATAGATTTCGATGAGAAATGTGTAGTTCGACGAATTATGTTTTAATAAACCTCGTTAAATATGCATTAATATACAAGTAAATGGCTTTTCTACGGTCAGTTTTGCTGATTTACCCTTTTTGTTATTTTAAAAAGCGGACAATATACCCACTAACGCGCAAGTTTTTATGACATGATCAGCACGTGCAGATGTGAAAGATCAACTTTACGATAATCTTATGAGGTCGTATAGTCTGCGATTTTCAACGATAGTTTTGTGAAAGCCGTATACGACCGTCTTAAATATAATCGTACGATATTTATAAGATAAATCGTACGATATTTTTCTTGAAAGAGGCCCCTGGCAGGTTCTCTTAAAACCTTAATCGTTTATGACTTGATTGTAATTTTTATTTCAATTCCTGTCAAAACTGACTACCTTTTTATGGACCGGGTTTTTGACTACTGGGTTCCATGTCCCTTTCCGTAGAAACGCCTTGTAAGTAAACATGCCCCCTAACCTTGCTGGTCTGATCCACAAAGGTTTGATGAAACCTTTAATGTGCATTTAAAGACACTTTTGCACATAGCAATAAACCGTTTCAAAATCTTTTAATTTTCGCTGACATCAAAAGTTACTTAAGAACGTTATCAGCCAAAATTGGGTAAACGGAAGCAAGCAAATAAAAGAAGGCGCTGTACTTTCAATATAAACTTCAAACCGTTCCTGAAACATGAAGGGTGTTTTTTTAAAAAAAACAATTAATCTGAGAGGTAGGCCTATATCATGATGGAGGTCAAAAGGTGGGACAGGTGATCTGTCGATAACTGGACTGGTTCCGGTATAAACCATATTGACAGGGCATGCAAGAAACGAAAACTTGTAATGCGCATGGAGAAAGAACCACTGAATACTAATGGTGAACAAAAATAAGGTTCCACAATACAAACGATTGGCAATCGCAATAATTCGTATAAGTCTCTCATAATCAAATCAGCGCATTAAGGTAGTGGGCCCGTATTAGTTCAGCAAAATCTCAGAAGTAATGAATTTGAACAGTGTTAACTGAGGTTTCCTAAAGAATGGATTCATAACTTTGTTCAAGATGAAAACATTCTCAAAACGTCTGAGAAATTCTGTCCGATTTGCAAGCGAGTGAACATGCAAAACGGGTTTCCAGTTTTATACGTCCACCAACGTACGTTTGCATCTCAATTGCAGATAAGTGCAGTTGGAGACGTTATATCAACAGTCACACTGGTTTGCGTCCTGGAAGGAAAACCGGTTACAACTCTTTTGCGCTGCGCTATCGAATGGTGCTCTTCAGACCCGGAAAGCTGGCCCTAACTTTCCGCAACTTCTTCAGAATGTGAAATACCTGAACTTCACAGGAAATCCGACGATATTTTGTATCATCAAAATACTGTCTGATATATTTTTCATGTTTTTCCTGGTAATTTAGATCAAGCCGGAGTAACGAAGTTTTATAAGCAAATCGACGACATCACATTGTTTGTCTTTCCGTCTATACATCCACATTTTTTTTTAAAAAAAGTATTCTATTTCCAAATAAGGAATAGTAATTTAATCAAACTTTATAGCATTGATACTAAGACCATCCAGTTTCAATCAACAAATAAAGAATTTGAATCCATGAAGGTCCCCGGTTGTCGTGAAAGCAGATCGAAAAGTCTTCTTTCTCCGTAGGTCTATGGAGCTTTCATATTTGGCATGTAACATCGTCCAGTGCTTTTCAACCTTAATATACTCATTTCCAAAAGAAAGTTAGTACTTAAAAATTGCGAATATCTCGAAAATTATGCAACCTTCCGCCGTTTCACGTTGTTTGGTATACCCCAAGAGGATTAACAACCGTGTATTTATTTATTTTTTAGAAAAAATCACGAGGCAGCTGACAGTTTTGGTCTGTCTGCAACATTGTGAGTGTGTTTTCATGTAAAAAGTGAGTATTTTAAAAATGAAATTGCAATGAGTCCAATATTTGTGTCTTACTTAAACAAAGAATCACATCTTGATTAACAGTGCATAATTTAACAACGTTAGTTCAGTTATAATCAATTATCGATCCTTGTAGAATAAAAAAGCTTCAACAAAATTAATAAGAGTTTATGGTGCCTATATAGAAATTGAAGGTAATCACTAGTTTTGGCCTCTTATAAACCTTTTAAAAACGCTGTAAAACGCCATTCTATCATTGACGGCATGTTATCGGACAAAAAACCTTCCAAGCACTAATGATGATCCACACAAAAAGGTTTTAATGAAAAACTCAAAGTATGGTATCACTTTTACCCAATGTACTTTTTAAAAGTCCGAGATAAAAATGAAAGTACACTTTTCGTTTGGAACTCAGTGTGTTTACGAGTGTTGACATAGAAATAGTTACAACAGCCCTCATATTGGCCAAAAGATATTTCCAGAATATTTTGTTGGCTTAATTGAGTATACATTTAATAAAACACTCAGTATTCAATATTTCGGCAAAAATTTGCCTTTTTCAAGAAAACGAAAAATATTTTAACACTACTACATAATAATTCTAACTGATACAGCCATTTTAAATTCATCTCACAAAGGATATGACGTCAACGTCGTTTTTCCACGTTCAGGCGACGTCGACGTTCCCGCGCATAATCAGACGTCAACTAACGTTATGTGGAACTGCGCGTCTTTTACGTTGCAACCCAATGGCTGTACAGTTTGTAGCCTTTTGATCCATGCTGACTCATGAATTTGGCGCTCTGTCCGGTCTGCGGAGTACATCTTCTTTAAAACCGTAAATCTCACATCAGAGCTTGAATGCTCGCCCAATTTAAAATGGAGATTTATCGGTTTCTCGCGCTGAAAGCGTACATCCCTCAGATGTTCTTTCATCCTTTCATTCAACTGTCTCTCTGTCTCTCCCACATATACCACCTTATCACACCGTACACAACTTATTGCATACACCACGTTCCTATCCCTGCAAGAAGTATGTGATGGCACATCGTATATTCTATTAGCCGTAGTATCCATGACCTGGTTACTTACCACTATATCACACATCGGACAACCAGCGTCACATGTGCTACGACAATATCGCACCACACTGTTTGTTTTACCGTGCACCAGGGTGTCACTCAGATTTTTGTCCCGCCTAAATGCCACTATAGGGGGCTCTTTGAAAACTTCCTTCATTTTTTCAGACTCGTACAACACCCTTGTGTGCTTATTTACTATCTTATGGATATCAGGCAAAAGATGTGAGTACGTCAGAACTAACGGTACGCGTGAACACTCCTTTTTAGTATTCCTTCCCTTATTTCCAACCAATAACACCTCTCTGTCAAGTTTGTCAACTCTCCCCAATTGCGCCTCAATACTCTTCCCACTATACCCTCTCTGCCTAAGCTTATTCTTAAGAGTTTTTCTTTGTTTTTCATAGTCGGAACTCTTCTCACAAATTCGTTTAAGACGTAGACCAAGACCATAAGCTAATCCTCTTTTTGTTGACGGTGGGTGACATGAGTTTTGATTGAGATACAATTGTCTGTCTGAAGGCTTCACATAGAGGTCCGTATAAATGTGACCGTTTTCTATTTTAACCAGTGTATCTAGAAATTCTATCTGCCGATGACTGTACCGTAATTCAACCTTGATATTTTGATGTATATTGTTAGCATGAGCGGCGAAGTTTAAAAGTTCATCCTCACTCCCAACCCATAGGCCAAAACCATCGTCAATAAATCTTTTATAAAATGAAGGCTGCTGTTTTGTTTTCATTAGATGTTCGTCCCATTTTCTCATATAAGTACACGCGAATTTTTTACCTAGTTTAGAACCGATCGCGACCCCTTCTGTCTGTATGTAGTTGCTATCTCCAAACTGAAATACGTTATTTTCAAGGACAGTCTCTATCATTTGAAGTACATATTTCGAACTTATCAATGGTGAAGTTCGTTGGTCAAGAGCTTCCTTACATGCCTCTAAGCCCTCCTTTTTCGGAACCGACGGATACAATTTGCATACATCGAAGCAAAAAAGTATGCAGTCTTTTGGAATTGGCTCTTGGATTTCCTTGAGTTTATTTATAAAATCTGTCGTGTCCCTAACAAAGCTAGGAGAAGCCTCTACATATTCATTCAATTCATACTCAGCAACTTCTGCTATCTTTTCAGTGGGGGTGTCTATACCACTCACTATTGCACGATACGGGGCATTCTTTTTATGTAATTTGGGATTACCTTTAAGTTTCCCGGGCGTAACATATTTTGGGATGAGATATGCTTGTAAGTCCTTTGAAATTGCTCAACTTTGTGAGATAATCACCTTGATCTTTACATTGAACGTAAAGACTGACATTGTAGAAAACTTGAAAAACAAGGGATCGCTCAATATATCAAAGGCTGAGAATGACGCTTTTTATGAACTTCTCTACCATCCCGATATCGTTATTCGTCCAGCTGATAAAGGGTCGGGCATTGTAGTAATTGACAGAGAAAAGTACTTGTCTGAACTCAAGGAAGAAGTTGAGCAATGTCCGTCATATGAAAAGACGGACGCTAAAATGATAGAAAAATGTCATAAAAAGGTGAAAAAAGTTGTCAATGCAATGTATAAGGAGGGTGCAATTTCAAAGGACTTACAAGCATATCTCATCCCAAAATATGTTACGCCCGGGAAACTTAAAGGTAATCCCAAATTACATAAAAAGAATGCCCCGTATCGTGCAATAGTGAGTGGTATAGACACCCCCACTGAAAAGATAGCAGAAGTTGCTGAGTATGAATTGAATGAATATGTAGAGGCTTCTCCTAGCTTTGTTAGGGACACGACAGATTTTATAAATAAACTCAAGGAAATCCAAGAGCCAATTCCAAAAGACTGCATACTTTTTTGCTTCGATGTATGCAAATTGTATCCGTCGGTTCCGAAAAAGGAGGGCTTAGAGGCATGTAAGGAAGCTCTTGACCAACGAACTTCACCATTGATAAGTTCGAAATATGTACTTCAAATGATAGAGACTGTCCTTGAAAATAACGTATTTCAGTTTGGAGATAGCAACTACATACAGACAGAAGGGGTCGCGATCGGTTCTAAACTAGGTAAAAATTTCGCGTGTACTTATATGAGAAAATGGGACGAACATCTAATGAAAACAAAACAGCAGCCTTCATTTTATAAAAGATTTATTGACGATGGTTTTGGCCTATGGGTTGGGAGTTAGGATGAACTTTTAAACTTCGCCGCTCATGCTAACAATATACATCAAAATATCAAGGTTGAATTACGGTACAGTCATCGGCAGATAGAATTTCTAGATACACTGGTTAAAATAGAAAACGGTCACATTTATACGGACCTCTATGTGAAGCCTTCAGACAGACAATTGTATCTCAATCAAAACTCATGTCACCCACCGTCAACAAAAAGAGGATTAGCTTATGGTCTTGGTCTACGTCTTAAACGAATTTGTGAGAAGAGTTCCGACTATGAAAAACAAAGAAAAACTCTTAAGAATAAGCTTAGGCAGAGAGGGTATAGTGGGAAGAGTATTGAGGCGCAATTGGGGAGAGTTGACAAACTTGACAGAGAGGTGTTATTGGCTGGAAATAAGGGAAGGGATACTAAAAAGGAGTGTTCACGCGTACCGTTAGTTCTGACGTACTCACATCTTTTGCCTGATATCCATAAGATAGTAAATAAGCACACAAGGGTGTTGTACGAGTCTGAAAAAATGAAGGAAGTTTTCAAAGAGCCCCCTATAGTGGCATTTAGGCGGGACAAAAATCTGAGTGACACCCTGGTGCACGGTAAAACAAACAGTGTGGTGCGATATTGTCGTAGCACATGTGACGCTGGTTGTCCGATGTGTGATATAGTGGTAAGTAACCAGGTCATGGATACTACGGCTAATAGAATATACGATGTGCCATCACATACTTCTTGCAGGGATAGGAACGTGGTGTATGCAATAAGTTGTGTACGGTGTGATAAGGTGGTATATGTGGGAGAGACAGAGAGACAGTTGAATGAAAGGATGAAAGAACATCTGAGGGATGTACGCTTTCAGCGCGAGAAACCGATAAATCTCCATTTTAAATTGGGCGAGCATTCAAGCTCTGATGTGAGATTTACGGTTTTAAAGAAGATGTACTCCGCAGACCGGACAGAGCGCCAAATTCATGAGTCAGCATGGATCAAAAGGCTACAAACTGTACAGCCATTGGGTTGCAACGTAAAAGACGCGCAGTTCCACATAACGTTAGTTGACGTCTGATTATGCGCGGGAACGTCGACGTCGCCTGAACGTGGAAAAACGACGTTGACGTCATATCCTTTGTGAGATGAATTTAAAATGGCTGTATCAGTTAGAATTATTATGTAGTAGTGTTAAAATATTTTTCGTTTTCTTGAAAAAGGCAAATTTTTGCCGAAATATTGAATACTGAGTGTTTTATTAAAATATTTATTCTATTCCCTTCGGAAAAAAATTGTGATATTTAATTGAGTATAGATTCCAGTCAAGATTTAAAAAATGGCGATATTCTTAAATACATTGTATACGTGCCATTAAACAGTGACTTGAAACGGTCCTAGATTAATGGAAAGTAGTGTGGGGTACAAGCCAAAGGCAATTGTTTAACCTTCCCTTTTTTTGTGAGACAAGTTGGACGAGGTCTTATAAACATTTCCATATGTTCAAAGCTTTTATTTCCTTTTCAAAAAAAGGATATTTCAAATGAGGTAAACCATTGAAAATTCACAGTTGAATAAAATGCTGCAGTACTAAAAATAAAAAAAAAATGGTGCTAATTTTTTTATCAAAAAAAAAAAAAAAAAAGAAAGAAAAAAAATCTCGCATCCCCTCCATTAGTATCAGGGCCCGAGATTATAAAACTTTTTCTCAGGCTCAGGCTTTATTTTCTCAAATTTCAATTTAAGATTAAAGCCGTAATTCTGTTTTATTACACATTTTAATGTATTAACATAAGATATGATATTAATAAGTTGTTATAAATAACAACTTATTAATATAATCTTTTATTTTTATACATGTAATATCATCTTTTATTTTTATACATGTATTTCAATTTAAAATTTGAGAAAATTGAGTCTGAGCCTGAGAACAGTTTTATAACCTTGGGCCCAGGTACCAAAATTATAAAAACTTTTCTCATTTTCAACTCAGAATAGTCTCAATTTTCAACTCGAAGTCAAAATGGTTATTGTTTTGTAAGACTAAAACAAATATAATAACATAAAAAGGATATACATAAGTTTTGATATAGTATTATTATCTTTTATGTCTATCTATCTTTTTTAAATTCAACAATTAAGGAAATAGGTCAGTTGATCAAGAAAAAAGGTTTATAACCTCGGACCAAGTTACAAATACTAGCAAGAATAAAACCTCAATATATGTCATAAGCTGTTAATTAATGCGTCACTTCAATATACGCTTGCCACTTTCCTTTATATGATAAATAGTTTTTCACAAGATATTATTGGTTTAATTAACACATTGGAACTAGATCAACATACGTTTAACGATGATTTAATATAAATCTAATATTACGATAATTGGGGAGAATTATATACGTGGGCCGGCTAGGTTTCTGACATTTGGCTTTCTACCGAACTTTAATCAAGTGCTTTATTCGACTCTACGAAATCGTAGTCTCGCCAAACAAGAATATGGTCTTAACAAAGACTGCAAAAGATTGCAAAAGTCTCGAAGAAGTCATTGAAATGAATACCTAAAATCATATCATTCAAACGCGTTCTTATCAGTAGGAACACCTGCATAATTTTACAACAATTATATTTTAATTAATTATAATAATTTATAATTTTAATCAAACGGAATACCTTAACTATGTACACATTACATACCCCTTATAAGAAATGTAAAAAATACCTAAACTACAGATTGATTTTAGAATATTCTTGAGGAAGCTTTCGACATTTTCAACTTGAACTGCATACATGATTTTGTTACATGATACATCGAGCTGAAACAAAGCGCATTTTTTTTTATTTATAACTAAAGAAGAGTCCGCTTTTGAGTTCTGAGGAAAGTACACGGACAACTAAGTGCATGTTGCGTAAATTTTGAGCTCTCGTATTTTAACCACGTTTTCTCCGGTCAGTGTGCGCTTTTCATACGTATTAAAGGTATTTTTGCTTTTCGGACACGTCACAATAAATCTGGAATCCTCTTTGATTCTATGGAATAGACCCCGAAAAAAAAAAAAAAAAAAAAAAAAAAATACGGGTGCAGCCATGAAAGCGTATCATAACGCGCGTTGTTTTGTATGACGTCACAAATATCAACGATTCCGCTTAAGATGACGTTGCATATGGAGTAAATATAAACGTTTTTGGGGCGTACACATTTGTAGAGACCCGAAAAATGGTTTAACGCCCCATGCGGATCACGAGGGAGTTAAAGCATTTGAGTGTCTCTGCAAATGTTAACGCCATGAAAAACGTGAATTGACGCCTTTACTGCATAAAGAGATAAATTAGAGTACAAATACAAACAGAAATTGCGAAACAATTTCATAGAAACGATATAAAAACGTTTACAAATCTACTAATATGCTGGGAAAATTGCGTCATTCATTACACCGTCCATTTTGTTTATAACGACGTTGCTCGAAAGATTTATGACGTCATGTAATTTAACTGGGGATTTAGAGCAACGTATAAAGGTTTGCTCTTTGATAATTTTGGACACGATAAATTTACACGCATTTTACTAATCAATGCGAACAGTCTTCTAGATCTAACCTTTGTAGTATCTTAAACAGAATACATAAAATATCCTTTTGGGACAAACAAATATTGCAGAAAAAATTAAGAATCATTGAAATTTATTAAATTGTACATGTATAAGCTCAAAATCGTGAATATTTAAGTAAAAAAGCCGGGCGTTAACGGCACGTGAATTAACTGATTAATCCACGTTTTCCAGATAACGCCCAAGTTTTGTCTCTTCGCTAATTTTGTTCTTCCTGAACAAAATTTGCGATATTGGGTTACCTCCCTCAAATTCAATCAAAACACACTCCACACTCATTCAATTTCGTTCAAAAATCATTCCAAAATCATTCACTCTGCCAATTTCACGATGTTATAAACTGTATCACCCATTTTCCTTTTACATTGTGTTAACATAAGTTTTTTTTCTTTTAATTTGAATTTTAGAAAATTGGACAACCAAACGTTTGCTTGATTTTCAGAATTAGCTTTTTTATGTACATTAAAACATGTTTTAAGCGGCAAAAAAGCGATCGTTAAAGAGAATGGTCGCTTAGTGTACATGGTTTATTTACAAATTAGAGATTATACATATAATACAACTTTGATTCAGTATGGTTGTTTTTGCACATTTCTAAATAGTTCTCTTTTGTTAAAACTCAACAGAATCGCCTCATTGAGACGATTCTAATGTGTATTGACAAACTAAGATTAATTGATTAATTGGAGATTTTGAAAACGGTCGCTTAATGAAACGGTCGCTTAATAGACGTGGTCGCTCGAGCAAGTTGTCCTATAAAGAACGGTCAGTACATGCCATCAGTCCCAATTTGGACATGTTTATAGTTTTCAATCCTGATAGTGGAATCACATCAGTACTGCCGATACCAGATATCCCCATTTTGTGTGACTGTGACTTGTTATACAACTGAAGCCTGACGACATCTATTAACAGGCCTTTAGAGTGTCTGTTTTTGGGTGTTAAATAGAAAATTAACACTTAATATGATTTATGTAACTTGTATTGGTACATATATAATGATGCTGGTCCTTGGATGAGGCATTTGCTCTTAAGCAAATGAAGCAGTGATTTGTGATTAACTTGATTCATAACGCCAATTTAAAGTAAGTACGGATTTGAGACACCTCTTTTTAGGGATAAATCAATCATAATTTAAGATCACGAGTAAAATAATGAAATAAGAGAAGAAAAAAAAAACACACATTTTGAATTAAATAATAAAATATTAGAAAATGATTATAACCATTTTATTAACTAAATGATAGTTTATCATTTTCATTAATGCAATAACCAATAATGATAATGATGCTAAAAATAAACTTCTAAACTTGGAAGGAAGTGTTCATCAAAAAATTTCAACAAGGCGTGCTTTTAAGAATGTAAAATAATTTAATCTCATTCACTTTTTACGTAATCTCTTAAATATATTTCATCCGAATTAAAAGAGTAAATGAATCACTCTACAAATGTAAGATTGGGTTTTGAATCCACCAGATGATGTATGGAAAATTTAATAAAAACATAATTATTCTTCTAGAACTTATTTTATATGTATAGAGTTAAAGTGGTATTTGTTGATTTCAAGCTTTAAACCTTATTATGCTTCATGAATACGCGAAGCAAATCATCATTGGGTGTGCTTTTGTGTCAAACCTCAATGAAATCAACAAATACTATCTTCATATATTATCGTATATTATCGTCAAATACAATGTAGCATAATAAGTTAAGACTTAACCATCATGAGACAGATTTATTCAGGGACTATACCTTGTGGGGGAAAAGGAATTGCGAACATTACACATTTCATCCAATCAGAATGTACGAATTAATATTGACATTACGTAAATTATGCATTATGTGAACAACTTGTTTTTTATCTTTTAATTTACATTTCTTTTCTGTGTTTTCTTAATCGATTTTTTCATAAATGGTAGAATGGGTATATTTGCTTGGATATTATGGGAGTTACAGCTGTACAATCTGTCAGAATTTAGCATTTTTTTTTTCAAAATAATCAGAAAATGTAAATTTTCACATCACTGTTAATCATTAGTAATAATTTTATCCCCTCGCCTTATTAGAAATACTTGAAGTTATTTGGAAACAGTTTTCAAATTTCATAAAAAAAATTAAACATATAACAAATAAAGGTTAATCCAAGCGTAGAAAACTACTAATGAAATTTGAATATTTTGAAAATAGCATAAAACAATAAATTACGAATAACCAATCAACGTGGAGTTATTATATAGGCTGGCTGACTTTCTGATGATAGTTCATGTTCGTGTCCAAGAAATGCACTCGGTTATATAAAAATGTGACCCTTTACGCGAAACTGGATCATTATGTTAAAATGGGGTAGAATTAATCATGTTAAAGGTTTCAGTTTGACCACTTTGCTTCTAAACGTAAAGGTACGTAGGGCCAATCTTTCTCTCCCGTATCCCGCCTCATCACAGTTTCTTATAAAGGTAGCGTACCCGTAGAAGTTCCGAAACATTTCGGAGCTCATAACCTTTTATAATGTTCAGCGAAAATCACCAGGAACCCCGATTAACATTGTTAAAGTTCATTACTTCCGAAGCACTGTGGAACTATTACGAGTCCACTACCTTAATGGATCCGTTATGACACACCCCTAAAATATAAAAGAGTTATTTATCTGCAGACATATGTTTAAAGACGTAAAATAATCAGCAAATCGCTGGATAGCGACCCTAATCGAAACAAAATTGAAACAAAATCGTAGAAAACGTAGGAGTTTAACTGTCATCACAAATATAAAGAGTATTTTATTGATAAATTGACGTTTTATTGACAGCGGCGATCTGTTAATTAAAGGGATAACCAATATATCGGTACCTATTCAGTAAGGCACATAAATATGATTCTCATGAATTGTTACAAAAGATATTGAAAGAGAATCAATTTATATGTGTACAAAATTGCAGTAATTGTAGAGGTGTAAAGGTGTTGTAAATTTAGTGCTTTTTTTTTCACCCAAAATTTCCATTTTTGTCTTTTCGTCTCTTTACAAAGCAATAGTATCAAACGATTAAACTTTGAAAAGAATTTCAAATATTGAGATAGAATCCAATTTTATATAAAATGACAACTTTTATTGAAAAAAAAGGAGCAGATGTAAATTCTATATAAAAGTTGATTGATTGATTTGTTTTGGTTTGACTTGATTGATTTGGTTTGATTTGATTTGATTGGTGGCAACCACATACTTTTTTCCTCCAATTCATGCTTCATAAATAAAAAATAAGCGTATTTCCTAAGTTTTCCTGATCTCAAATTAAAGTCTATCCTATCTTAGAGACAATCTGTATTCAGCAAGTAACCTGTATATGTCAACACTTTCTGATTTCCAATTTGAAGGATTTACACTGAAATCTACCTGTAGTCATCAAGCACTTGTATTTGACAAACCCTTTTTGAATGTCACTATGAAGGTTGTTATATGTAGACTTGCATTGGTTAAAAGAACACATCAACACTAGTCATTAGTAATAAAACCTTGGTAACTTTTCGATATCTATAGCCAATTTCTTTATATATTATTGATTAACGAAAAATTGCCACCTTACCCTCTTGATGATTCATTTTTTTTAAAACTATATCATATTCCTATGGGGTACCAGGTGTTGTTTTTCAGTCTTCAATATATTGATAGATAGAGAATATTAAATGAGTGGTGATGCAATACCGAATTTATTAAACTAGTCATCTTTTTAACAGATAAAAACGGGGCTGCGACGAGTTTTTATCTGTTTAAGATGACGAGTTTAATAAATTCGGTATTTTATGAGCACAAATTTTATATTCTATTTATAATATGACCCGAATTTTTGCGAAAAATCGTCAAAATTTTTGAAATTCAACATTTCAATTCTCCGCGAAATTTATAACGCCGTTTAAAACTGACGTCCCAATATCTATATTATGACGTCATTTTCGCGGTTAGAAAATAGCGTTGTTATTCGTTCTGGGCTCATTTGCATAATTATATCACTAGTGTAATAACACCCGTGTAATATCAAAAATATTCAACGGGGTTATTTCACTCCTGCGACGTAGGTCATATTATAAATGCTTTTTCTGTGATCGAAATCACAGAAGCAAGTAATTAAATAAATAAATTGCCGTATAATATTTATCGCAAGCCATTTAACATTGTCCTTGATTTTTTAAGTCAAACATAAAAAACTAAAACATCTCTCGAAATTGTTATGCATGTGGTTATCTTTAAAGCTTTGACGTATTTCTTAGTGACGTCATAAACTCGCTGCATAACATAATACTGGTTGATATGGACCATGATTGTAGAAAATAACGAATTAAATGCATCTACATTTTCTTCGACCATAAGTGTTCCAGATATAGAAATAGACTCAATGATTTTGGATGACACTAGTATTCATGTTTCATTCTTTCTTTCTTACTTTCTCTCCTGCTTTCTGTTTAATCATTTTAAAGAACATTGCTAGATTCATGTTAAAAGTTATGTCAGCAGTAAATCGCATCGGTCTTGTCTTCTTATTCCAAGCTAGAATTCCAATTTATAAACTTCAGATAGTGGACCAGTAAAAATTCCGCAGTCTTTTGGAAATAATGGGATTAAATAGTGTTAAACGAGGTTTCCTAATGTTTTTATTTTCATTAGGAAACCTGTGTCAACATTGTGAAAGACCACGAGTTTGAAAATGTTGCGAAATGTTATAGTTCCTCTACCTTAGGATTGCGTTTCTTGCAGCATATCTTTATGATTCGACCTAAAAAGTACAGCTTAATTTTTTATATATTTGATTTGTTGTAACTTAACCTGTAGAAGATAGAATGTTCGACTTTCAAATCTATGACGTCAATCAGAATAACAGAAGGTTTTGTTGCTGTTTATTTCAGGATGAACGACTCCGCAGATTTTGACCTAAATGATACCATCGTATTGAATACCACACAGCCTTTGGAACCTATCGGGCCAAATAAGGAAATACAGAGGGTTAAAAACATACTTTTTACCATACAGTATGTCCTACTGCCGTTTTTCCTAGTAACAGGTCTATTCGGCAACACGATGACAATAGCAACGATGGCGTCTCGTCATTTCCGGCATATGACGTCACGATACATTCTGATATCCTTGGCTATCTCCGACACTGTGCTACTCCTCACGCAGCCGTTCAACAAGCTGTTCCTGATCGATTTCTTCGGGAGAGATTTGAGGGCTCTATCAGATCTTTCATGTAAGATCTTCTTTGTGATCTTTAAGGCAGGCAAGATGACGTCATCATGGCTTGTCGTCCTGCTATGCTTCGAGCGGTTCATTGCGGTCGTATTTCCACTAAGAGCGAAGTTCATTCTCCGAAAGAGATTCATCCTGCCGGCCATTGCCCTGGATTATATTGTTATCGTTGGTTACAATGCCGTGTGGACCTTTTCGTCAGAGGTTGTAGGCGGTATTTGCAAGCCAGATGTCCCAAGTTTGAAACAGAAGATTTTCGTTACGATCGGATCCTGCCTCTATTCCTTCATTCCTACCATCATACTACTGGTCCTCACACCAACCATCGTCGTCAAACTGTTCCGACATCAGAGACAACGTAAGCATCTGGCCTCCGCACGATCCATCCAAGCCTCGAAGAATGATGACGAGACCCTGAAGGCTAGTATCATGGTGATTGGTATCATGGTGGCCTACATCATTCTCATCATCCCCATTACGTCAGTACACGTGTACTCCTGGACCGCCGGAGTTAGCGCCTTCGACATGAACTCTCTCGGGTTCTTCATCTTTAGGGAGATTGCCCAAATCCTCGAACAAATCAACTACGCTATCAACTTCTTCTTGTATGTCATGTTCTCCACCGTGTTTCGTCGCCGGGTTCTGCGTATTTTAAGATGTGGACGAATGCCCTCGGGGTCCAAATCGTCACAATTATCATCCAATACTTCTAGGTCCATTAAAAGAACCCTGGATTCAACACCCTCGGCTAATTATGATGAGAAACCTGAAAAACACAAAGGCGTCGAAGATAGGAATACAGAAAACATCACGGAAGAAACCCACCAGGATATTGAAATAGATGACAACGGCATTCCGGAGAAAGACCAGGGTATTGAAGTAGAAGATGAGAGGTACTAGAGTCACGGTCAATCATGTCGATGTTACCCGCTCCAGATACGGACGAGAATTGAGATGGTTAGATGTTTTTAGAATTTGCGTCAAGGAAAAGGAGACCATCTTGGAATAAACTGTATATATACACATAACAAATAATCAGTTTGGATTCAGTCGTGGCTAATCCGTAATCATTGTCCCCCCTGTGACAGGTGGCAAATTGCAATGAAAACAAAATAAATTTGTCGTTAAAACACTTTATTCTGACTGCTTGTTGAAACTGGGATCGTCTTATCAAGCATAAATTTAAGTTCTTTACAACTTGGAAGCAACTTACGCTAAGTAGAATTAGGTAAACTTGTTATAAAGAAGGATATACAATGTAACCGGTTTTAAGGATAGACTAGACTATTCACTGTGGCGCAAAGGATCGACGTTTTAGACAAGGCCGCGTAAAACTGTTTTCCCGAATAAGATTTCTTAAAAAAACCACCTCTTTCAAATTCTCAAAGAAAACTGAGATACTTAAATTCTATTTTAATACTCAATGTAAGGAATTTTTTTTTTATTTGTTTCGACGGAATATGATCGGTGTTAATACAATAAAGAAGTCATTTTCATCCATGTTTTATGGGATTCGTCCCTAAGATCAGGTTTATTTATTCATGTTTGTTAACAATATCATTGCATTATTACATTGTACACATTTTGGTGAATATTCATGTTTATTTTGCTTTCCTTCGGTTTTTGTCAACTATACCAATATTTTTTTGAGTATTTTTTTTCGAGATTTTTCTTTGGTTCATTGTATCATAAGCAAAGTACAGACAATTTTATTTTCATTCTACATGTACTTAAGTTATAATCAAATACATATGCATGAGATATTCTTTTTTAAAAAAGTATATTTATTTATTTTTTCATATGTTTATGCTGCCCGTCACGCTCAAAAGGACAATCTCAAAATCCGTAAAATGATTATTTAAAACGAAGAGATTGGTTCCAAATCGGACCAATCGGAGATCAAATTTCAAAAATAGTACACAGAAAGGTAGATTAATCATTTAAAAGGTTCGAACCTATTCAGAATAAGTATTCCACTTAGTCTGACACGGGTCGACACTTTACTGAACAGAACAGAACAGACCAATGAATTGATTAAAGTAATGTCCATCAGGTATAAATCAAGGACAAGACATCGTTTTAAGGAATGTAAATTTTATTTAAACTAAGAATAGTCTGTTATGGTGTTAATATTGTTTTGAATATTGAATCTCGATTTCTGTTATAAAGAGTTGTTTTCTTCACTTTTCTTTATCTAAAATGTGTTTGTACACAGACTTTTTAACTGAATCCATGTGGTTTTGATGTAAAAAACGCCTAATTTATTTTTAAAGGTGTATTCATTAACAATTTGTATTGTCTTGTTGTTTCCAAGAACCTTATATTTTTGTTTTGGATTTAAGAGATCTAGATTGTGGAGAAATACCCCTCGTCGTTCAAAGGTCACCCCCAAGTGTAACACAATGATTAAGATCGACAGCATCAGGGACTGAAATACGCTGACTTCATTTTTTAGATCTTTCAAATATTGCCCATTTTAAGGTTTAGAAATAAGATTAATGGGATTACAGTACATCAACGCGGGGCAAACTCTTTTTCGTCGACGATGCTCGTTAGTTGAACGTCTGAGGAAATCATCTGGGAGACTGAGGATAACATCCGGGCTGGCTGAGGAAATCATCCGGGAAGCTGGGTTAGTACATATTCAGATGTACCTTTGTTACTTATGGTGGACTAAAGTTATATAGTTATATTGTAACTGGTTTTATTTAAAATACAAAACGCATTGAAGTTGGTGAACATTTCGGTTTTGAATGTACATGTTTCGAGCGTATGTGACTAGTCATGTCTGTTAATAAATTTGTTTGTTTAAAAAAGCGTTTAATTTTGCAGTTTTCTATTTTCCCGTAAGTAAAGGATCCTTTACATCATAAACATGGGGCTCTTTTCAGCAAGTCAGTGTTATTGCTTCAAAATGTACAATTGAAACAGCAAGTCTGATTGGTTGAAATTCACTTCCGGTCTCTTATCTTGAATACATCTCGGGACTGGTATGTAACAGATTTGGAAAACGCGGTCATCCGCTCTGCATTTAATTATTCGTTGTCAGTAATCATTCAGATCTGTGGATTGAATAAGGCATTCAAGCGTCATGGGTATGACATTCTTATTTCGAAGTGCGTAGGAGCATAGTAAAAGCGTAGAGGAATCGAGTAGATCTCAGCGTGGTTGTAGTAACCACTGTCTTTTATTTTCTTTTCACACCGCGATGGTGGTCGATCTCATCGGTTTGGCTACAGTAATACTATAATGCTCCTACTTCATTGTTGTCACATCGACTTTCCATGGTGATTACTTTGCGCATGTTCAAAGTGTGCCATTCCCTCAGCGACCTTTTATTTTATCTATTTCCGTTTATTTATGGTCGCTTCCCCTAGGTAATGCCCATACGAGCGACACTCCCATACAACGGTAAGTTGTTACGGGGGAGAGTGCAAGGGAACATGCCCAAACTACTGCTGAGATCCGCCATGGTTCTTTAACGTGCTCGGTGTAAAACACCGTCTCACGGGGCCTCGGTTTAACGTGTCATGCAAAAGACAATTAGTTTGTTAGTGTGCCAGTCCAAAAATCGAACCCACGCGATCGACCTTAAATTGTTTTGATGCCCGGTACCAACTGAGATATTCGGTCTCTGTTGATTGGTTGATTGATTGAATGGGGTTTTACGCCGCTTTCAACATTATTTCAGTTATATCGCGGCGGCTGGAGCACCTAACAATGGATTCCCGGTATTTCTCACGCCAGTACTACCATTACATCCTTTCCTAGCCTCCAGCTGCTATCTCACATAGGTCTACGATTATCGACCCATTGGTGAGAGACAAATAGTCGGAAAGAATGAGTGCCGCCGTCAGGGTCGGTCTCTGTTGACCCTCGACATAATACGGTGTTTTATCTGTAATCACTCTCCAGTTGAGCCCTTACTGTGCTCCAGTATCGTTTATGGCAATATCAAGGTGCAGAACCTACGCCCTGGAATTCTGGGTGGTAGTAAGGACGCTGTGGCATCGCCTCCCTAATGTTACACGGTTACCAGACCATACGTAAAGAGACAAAAAGGTGTGAATTCATACAGCAAACCTTTAATATTTTTACTTTGAGTAACTGTTGAAATTTGTATAATTAAGTCAAATATAATAAAAATAATCAATTATTTCACATAGATAAATATATAAAACTTGAAGTGTTCTAATAATTGATCTCGTTAATCCTTATACAATGATTATTTCCTAACAAAGACTGAATCTTTAAAGGGGCTATCACACCACAGCGTATGAGAGTAACGTATGCCCTGCGTGTAAAATACTGCTTATACGCAAAACTTTTCAGCGTATAACCACCACTCTCGCAAAATATTCATGCTAGACGAATGACCAGCGTATGCCCACCGTTAGTGTAACGTATGACGAGCGTATTTGTAGCGAACCCAAAACGTACCCCAGCGTATGTCAGCGTCAATTTAACGTATATAGACGTACGGGTAGCGTGTGCAAACGAACGAATAACGTATGGATTGCGTATTTAAGCGTATGAATAACGTATACAAACGTCATGACTGAGTTTCCTGAGTCTATCGGTAGACATCAAGCCGATCAGATTCTTAGAAAAAAAAGCTATGTGACTATGTCTATTGAGGCTCCCAATGAAAGCAAGTGGCATGATAGGACTACGAGATAGAAGTACATGATTTAAACGTATTCAAGAAATGACTTTCTCAATAAAGAAAACCCAGATTCCCGATAATGCTATTTAAATCAAATTCAAATATGACCCCCTTTTTGGTTGAATTTGCTGGACCTAATTAATAGCCGAATTGATGGTAGAATCAGTCTGTGTAAGTTGAAGGACCTGACCCTATTTCGAAAGGAACGTTCCTTATGATAGATAGGACGGACGAAAATCTAAAGTAATTGTTCTGTCCGCAGACTTGATAGGGTATGTTAAAAAAAGAACGAGATGTACCTTTAGTAAAAGAACACGCTGAATGTGCTCACATGTCTCGTTTTCTCTTCCCCTGATGATTAGATCGCATGACAATTCTCCTTCATCCGAAGTTAAACCTGTTCCAAGGCTCTCTCCAGAAAAAAAACATGTCAAAAATAAAGGAGACTGCAGCCCTAAAACGGCAAATGAATAAATATACCATAGTAATTTAATTTAAGTGGTGACATTAAGAATCCTGTATTCTGATTGGATGGAGAAATGGTTTTATTCTTTGATGAAAGCAATTTTTAGTACGCAGCTATTTTGTAAGCATCAGCACATGAAAAATCTGTTTCCCTATTGAAAAATGTTTAATTTTTTGCTCAATGATGTAAGAAATTTAAGAATGATGAAGTATTAAATTATTTCACGGAGATATGAAACTAAAAAAATAATCAAACTCATGAAAGATTCCGCTTTACGTTTTCATACAGTGTGATTAGGTTTTTAGTTCATACCTCAATGAAATAAAAACACTTTTCACCTCTTAAAGTATCGACGACTCAATAAAGAAATAAAGAGAGTTTTTCTTATTTCATGGAGGTGTGAAACTAAAAATATAATCACACTGTTTGAATTTGAAAATCATTTTCTTCATTATCATATAATTTAATATCAAGACAAAAAATACATAAAAAATTATACATAATAATATCTATTGTTACAGGACTACTTTCTGTTGAAGCTTAAACAATAGGCGTGTACACAAAATTATTTACATTGATTTGTGAAACGAACTTATCAGCAAATCAAAATGCACTGTTATTGATGGAACCAGCCGGAAATAAACGATCAGTAGTAGTATAGTTTTCATTTTTCTCAATGGTTATCCAAAATTCGGAATTATACAACTTAAAATTTGACAAGGACCACTTATAAGATTGCGCATAATTTTTACCTTACAACGAAAGGTTTGAAAAATTGTTCTGGTAATGAAAATATGTTCATTTGACAAAGTGTCTGTGCTCAAAAAGGTTCTTAATTCAGTGATGAATTTTTATTTTTAACATTTCAGTCTCTCAGATTTATAAAAAAAATCTCTTGTGTTCTTTCATAATAAGATTTAATTATAATATGACCTACGTCGCGGGAGTGGAATAGCCCCGTTGAATATTTTTGATATTACACGGATGTTATTACACTAGTGGAACAACTATGCAAATGAGCCCAGAGCGAATAGCAACGCTATTTTGTGACCGCCAAAATGACGTCATAAAGTATGTTTTGTGACGTCATTTTCAAACAGCGTTACAAGTTTCGAGGAAAATTGAAATGTTGAATTTCAATAATTTTGACAATTTTTCGCAAAAATTCGGGTCAAATTATAAATAGAATATAAAATTTGTGCTCATAAAATACAGAATTTATTAAACTCGTCATCTAAAACAGATAAAAACTCGGCGCAGCCTTGTTTTTATCTGTTTATAGATGACTCGTTTAATAAATTCGGTATTCAATGACAACTCATTCAATATCCTCTATGTCTGCCAACCCGTAGTTGTTTGCTTCAATCTCTGAATCGCGGCTGGCTTTACTTAGCAGGCAAATATTTCAGTCCGTAACTTTTTCAAGACATCTGCGGTCATATTAAAGTCTCTGGATTTTGGTAGACATTCCTTTTCCTCTGAAATTATAGTCTACATGTAGTCTTTGCTGACCCCCTGTCTTCTTCGGACGGATATTTTAGTGTTCTGAATGAAATCAAACCATAGGAAACAATTCAACAGGAGAGCAAACACATCTAAGATGTCAATAGTTTGTCCGGAATTAATTATTGTACCTTTTTGAACGATTTGTAAATCTGCTTTTATTGCACTCTTATGACCAATCTAACCGTCGCTTATCCTGTACCCAAAGGTCATGATCAACAACGAGTACTAATACGGAAACTGTTTTTGAGGGAAGTCCTTGACCATACACGTCTACAAGATCTGGATTCTCCAGAAAGGAAACTCAAATATTCAATTCAAAGCTTTGGTAAAAGCGCAACTATTTGAAACTTGCATCTGCTGTTTTTTTCCTGGACATGATTTCAAATGCTCGTCGCCAGGTCGTCTTAAAGGCTCTATGTTGGCGGTTTCTGGGCTGTTTCAAAGAAAACTGTCCTCGAATGACTTTTGGTAAGACACTTAGGGAAATAGAGGGTCAACGTTGAAAACCTGTAGAAAGCAATTTGAATAGAAAGACCGTCTACTAAAGTCCAAAGACTTTAAATCCGTTAAGCACAACTTGAACATGTAACAGACTGCAACAAATGTCCCCTGGGTCAAACAAACAACGGTGCTTACAGTTATTTACATCGTGAAATTGACATTCATCTCAATCAAAACCATTCTAAATAGCTCACTCAGCGCTGCATTCATTCCAAACACTCTCTCAAGCCATTCAAAAACACTCAAATCCATTAGAAAATATAAAACCAACAACGTCATTCAAAATAAATTTTGATTGAGAAAAATCGCGATTTCACTGACATAATTAAAATTGTTAGCGTCTCATAGGTTCTTGAAAAAATAGGAAGCTATGTAAAGAACTTGTATGCATTTTTTATTAAAGTGAGGTAAGCAATATCGCCAATTTTGTTCATCCTGAACAAAATTTGCGATATAGGATTTCCTCCCATAAAAATTATTTCAAAACTCGCTCCACACACTCATTCAATTTCATTCTTAAATCATTCCAAAATCATTCACCTTGTCAGTTTCACGATGCTGTCTGGGCCAAGCAAACAACGGTGCTTAGGCTGTAGCAGGCAACCCTTGATCTGTCAGTTTAAATCCAATTTTAATTGAATCGGAAGAATTGTTGAAAGTCTGAGAAGCGATTTTGATCTCAATCCTAAAAGAATGGCATACACAAGTAATTGTATAGTCTAATCGAGTCAGATTCCATGATTTTTCCCAAAAGCTTAATTTGTCTCCTAATCCGAGTATCCGTATTTTTGCCCTTACCAAGTTTAAAGCCTTGTTCCGCTTCCATGGCTTGTCAATCCATTGTTGTTTTAGAAGAAAATTATTGTCAAATGAACATTTATTCGGAATCGTAACAAAATATCTGATATTTCATTGCGGGGTAAAAAAAAACAAAAACAACCCCAAACAATATCACAAGTGGTCCTTCTAAATTTTTGAGAAGTATATTTTCAACTGTTAAAATCGTCGATGATCACCAAACATCAACAATGTTGCAAAACGGGATGTTCCTTTAAATATCACAAAATACAGTCTCGTAAATAAAAAAGATAAAATGCCAATCGGTAATAAACGCAGTAGCTAGACACGTGCTAAATGTTCAACTTTCAGAAAATCCGTCTTTTCGGTAATTTTACATATTGAAGATATAAATAAAGTATTTTTTCATTGGGCTTTGAAACTAAAAACATAAACACACTGTATGAATACGCGAATCGGATTCAGACAGGACTGTGATTAGGATTTTAGTTTCACGCCTCTATGAAATAAAAAAAGATACTGTCTTCATATCTTATAAGGTAATAACATAAAGCAAGAATGGAAGGGGTTTTTTTCCAAAATGACAGATTTCATATGGAACTACTTTGAAGGCAAGCTTAAAAATAGCTGTGTAATAAAAATTTAATTCATTGAGGAATAAAAACAATTTTTCAGCCTATGGCAGTGCAAGAAAATTTATGGAATTCAATGATATTAATGTATTAAAGAGATGAAGTGATTATTTATTAATTTCATTGGGGAATGGAACTAAAATCCTTATCACACTGTATGAATACGTGAAATCTTATAATATCATATTCTGAAGCGGATATGTTAAAATTTCAACATAAAAAGAGAGATTTATTACAGGACATGCTTACAAAATGGCTGCGTGCTTAAAATTGTCTTTCATTAAACAATTAATAAATTTTTCAGCCAATCAGAATGCCCAAATTCTAATGGAAGCAACCAGAATTAAATTGTCTGACGTAGAATGGTTTATATCTCAAACAATTCAATTTTCAGTCAAATGATCTGATGTAACCAAGAGATAAACACTAGCCATGCGGTCAGAATGACAAAACCTGATGAATTGTTTGCAAATTATACCCAGCATTGAACGCAAGTACACGTACAAAGCGGGACATAATTTGCAAACACTTTGATACATTTTGCCATCCTGAAAGTAGAGCAGAAATATCAATGAAAGTTCACTTGCTCGGCAAATGTCTAATACTTTGACTATCATTCCTTCAACTCGTCATAGTCCACCAAAAACTACCATTTTGACGTCATATATCTGGGAGTTTTCCATCATTTACTCGTCATAGTCCACCATAACTACCATTTTGACGTCATAAATCTGGGGGGTTTCCATCATTTACTCGTCATAGTCCACCAAAAACTGCCATAAATCCGGGTTTTTTCCCTTCATTTACTCGTCATAGTCCACCAAATAATGCCATTTTGACGTCATGAATCCTGGGTTTTCAATCATTTCCTGCCAGTGACCGTACTGACTAGCTTCTGTTGCTTGGTAACCAAGAATCACGTGACCTATAGCGTCATCAGTTCGGATCCGATCTTTGTCAAACACGGTGATTGTGATCGTTGTCTCGTCGAGATCTTCCTGTTTGATGGAGACGGGGAACATGAACGATTCCTCAAATACAGGGTTGGAGGTTTTCTTCAACGTTGAAGTATGTTTCTTGGCCACCAGTTTGGACATTTGATTGACCTCCACACGTACGTAAGGATCTGAAATAGATAATGATACCAAGTTCACGTCACTCTGAATATAGCTCGGATTTCTCCGTAATCGAGAGTACGTAAGGCCTTGTTGATTGTGACGTGTTTTAAAACTTAGTGTCAAACGACACGCTTTCGCGCCTGCGCCCTTATCATTCAGTATAATCGCCAAGGGTTCCAGATTGAGTTTATGTATTTCTCGTCGACCACAAACGCGAACATGCCGGCTGTACAGTACGAAAAGACAACGCAAGAAAACTCTGCTAGTTTATGCTAAGGGCCCGGGATAATGAAAACTTTTTTTTTACTCAACTGAGACATTACTCAAACTTGAAGTAGAAAAAATGTTCACGTTTCTTATAAAACCTTTCAGAATTAAGAGAATAAGCTACTAATTTTTTCACAAAAGTATCACTGCCTTAATTAAAATCTGAAATGTAAGTGGGTGATTACATTGTAGTAATAAGGTGTAATATATCCGATTTTGTCTCACAGTGACGCAAACAGTTTTAAGGTAGTAGACCCGTAATAGTTCCGCAACATTTCGATACTCAAGATCTTTCACAATGTTGATCGAGGTTTCCTAATGAAAATCATTAGGAAACCTCGGTTAAAATTGTTTATGTTCATTACTGCCTAAACATTGCGGAACTATTACGGGTCCACTACCTATACCATTTCCCGTTTCCGACAGTAAAGACCGATCTAGATTAAAAGATGCTTTGAACGACAATGAAAAGGAAGAACAAGTAAAAAGGAAAACAAAAACGGAATATTGCTGGGAAAGGATAAAAATTCAAAGAGACGTAAATTCAGCGGATATAACAGGAATGGCTTAACTAAATCCGCTGACCAAATGACAACCCCTTGTCGTCCGATCCGTTTCGGAAACAGATTTTTAACGAAAACAACGTTGCTCCATTCCATTTTCTACCACTTTTCTCGTCAACTGTGCATATTTGTCTTTTTTTTTCATATTCATTACAACATTTTCAAAGGCGTCAAAGATAAATTAAACTGATGTTTTATTGCTCTATGTAACCGACGCGAACAAGTCACGGCATGTAGGTTGAATGGATAGATACATATTCTGATTATTTTAAATTTCATTCTAAACAAATCTTAAATTTTCATGATGTTTCAACCAAACTTTCTAAATTTTGCCCATTCCGGTAATTATCAAGAAGAATGCAGTCAATGTTGGCTATGACATGGCTGCAATGAGCAGACTGATTTTAGTCTTTACTGCCTGTCAAAGCTTTGTATAACATTAATATGTCGAGAACACTGTAGGAAGGGATTAAGTATTTCGTTTGCCTGAATGATACACCTGGCGATCAATTGTGCGAACAAAGCCGTTTGGCGTTTGCTCCTTCTCTCGGGGAAACTACTCGCTATCAGTCATTAATTTTCTATCAGGAGTAGTCTCTCTTAGTTTATACAGATGGAGCTTAACGCCTCTTTTTTTCCTCAGTAATTACGTAGCGGTTGAAGTACAAAACAATGGTATTTCACGTCATTCGGAACATCACTTGGCCATTTCCGTAAACTGCAACATACCTCGGATGTATGTAAGGCGAATGGGTATGTAACAAAATCGTGCAATATCAATTATCACCTGACGAATTCGTTTTTTTCATACAAGTATATATGCCATGTACGAATCATTCAATTAACAAGTATCGTGACTACATAGCTAAATTATACGACCTATGGCATGTTTACTCAGAAATCGGTACAGTCATAATAATGGGTGATTTAAATTGTAAAATTGTTACTTCACGAGCACTTGCTAGCTCCCCTAGACAACGGGAGATCTTTGATTTATTAGAAATGAATAATTGTATACCAGTAAATACCCAGCCGTTTTGTACCGGTGCGACAAATACCTAAACTGAAACCAACTTCTAATCGGTCACTTCATATTTTCCTCTTTTCAACATATTTACAATAAAAGAATTTAATAGAACATTACGTTCATGCAAAGACAAATCAATTTCAACGATTTTAGTAAAAGAATTGTGTAAAAAGGGCCGACAGAACGATTGTAGCAGACAAAAGAAGACACCAATCCTACTTTGAAAAAAGTCACAAAACTCGCAAAATGCAGGGAATTTTCAAAATTCCAGTAGAAGAAATACCGTTATGTTGTTGAAAAATCACTATGCCTTCGATACCTTAAAGGTAGATGAATACAAATAAGTAAAGAAAACATTATTTATGACGTTCATTTGCGTAAATGAGGTGAATTTGTTAAATTTACCCCACCCACCAATGTTAATTTTGAAATTGAGGGTACCCATGTTCTCATGGAAGTTAAATTGCTTTCTATGGAGAATTTTTTTTGCATTTGGGTTTTGTTATCTACCAAATGCATTGGCTATCGGAAATCGTCAAACACTTGCATCTTTAACGTTGTTAAATATTACTTTTCGTGCATTATTTGAGTGACCGATTAGAAGTTGGTTTAAGTTTACGTCTCACGTGACAAACGCAACGTTAGTTATATTGATTATATCATAATTCCCATCGAAAAGATTGATTGTATAGCTAGCTGCGAAATTTTAGATGACAGTAGTATAAACGTGTCTGATCATAGACCAATTGTGACGTTGTTATCAATACAAACAACGGGTTCATTAAAGGGGGGTAATAATTCGGCTGATACGAAACGAATTAACTGGCGCAAGGTAGACTCGAGTCATATAAATAGATACCGAGACATGCTTGAATCGTCAAATGATCTACTATCAGCTCGCTTCCATCCACTGTCTTCTACACATGACATTGATAAAGTTTACGATTTTTTTGTCACAGGGTTACTCGAAACGTCTAGGAGATGTTTTCCTTATACAAAGTTTCGACATTTCTTGAAACCATATTGGAATAATGTGCTTACAGATTTGTCTCGTTTGTCAAAATCAAAGCGGGAAATTTGGTTTCGCTCGGGTCGTTTATATAACTGTAGTGCTTATTCAGATTATAAAGAAGCCAAGCGAACCTTTAGAAAAGAACACAGAAAAGCGGTTAAATCGTTTTTACAGAAAAATGACGAAGAAATAGATAGAACTGCAGAAATCGACAGAAACAGATTCTGGTCACTAATTCGTGATAAAAAACGAAAAACTAATGCGCCAATAAATACGGAGATGCGGTTCGATAATGTCGTATACAGAGATTTGGCAAATATTACGGATCAATGGCAAAAATATTTTACGGATCTGTATTCTATGTCAGATTGTCCTTCATACGATAATGAGTGGAAAGTGCATGTAGATAATTCTATATCTAATTTAATAACAAGAAACTATCCTATAGATAATGCAAATACTTTGCCCTCTGATATAGAAGCCGTAATAAAATCGTGTAAGAAGGGCAAAATGTGTGGAGAAGATGGCATTTATTACGAACACCTTATTTACGGTAGCAGTATTATATACATAGTCTTGTCGAGATTATTTTCCGCCATGTTAAATATTGGTCACATACCTGTCAAGATGAATCGCGGAATAATCGTAACCCTACATAAGGGAGGTAATAAGCGTAAAGATGATCCCAACAATTACCGGGCAATAACGCTAACGTCATCAGTTTTAAAATTATTTGAAGGTATCCTGCTTCAGCGCTCAGAAAGTAAGATTAATCATTCCCTTAGTCCCCAACAAGGCGGGTTTCGAGCAAACTTAGGTTGCATGATGACCTCATATATTTTGCGCGAAACTATAAACTTCGCAATAGAAAATAAAAGTAAAGTGTTTGTCTGTTTTTTAGATGCCAAACAGGCTTTTGATCGCGTTTGGCATAATGGCCTCTTTTACAAAATGCAAGAATGTGGTTTAGATCCTTTAACTCTTCGCAGTTTTATGAATATATATCTATCTATGGTAAGTCGAGTACGTTATGGCTCCCTGATCTCCGATGATGTACGTATCAAGCAGGGAACCAGACAAGGGGGGAAGAGTTCTCCATTATGCTATCTCCTGTTTATTAACGGGCTTATTAAAGAACTGGAATCGTCAAAATTAGGCTTATGTATGTTTAGTAAGAATATCTGCAGTCCAACCGTAGCAGATGATATGCTTCTTGTCAGTTTTTCCAAAGTTGGACTAGACAAAATGATTGATATTTGCTTTCGTTATTCACGTAAATGGAGATACGATTACAATCCTACAAAGTGTTCAGTTGTGGTTTTTGGCGAACAAAAGCATTTTAATAGAAGAGTAGAAAGAAATGGTACTTAGGAAGTGACGAAATAACAGAGGTTGATAGCTACAAACATTTAGGTTGTTTTATTGAAAACTCAGGTTCACTCGATGACAGTATTAAAATAGCCTGTAAAAGGCTAAGGGGAGAAACTCTTACTATACTGAACTCTGGCAATTTTAGTCCGATATCTCTACGCACCATGTTTACGTCAATAGTTCTAAACTCAGCATTATACGGTTGTGAATTGTGGAGTAATATTTCCCGAACAAACGTTCTTATGCTTGAACGTGCACATTCCTTTTGTGTAAAAACAATTCAAAGATTACCAATCAGATGCAATAATGCTGTATCTCGCGCTGCAATTGGATTATCCACAATCAATTCTGAAATCGAATACAGAAAAATGATTTTCTTAGGACAGTTATGTAGACTATCATGTCAATACCTAGCCAAAAATATATTCGTGCATAGAACGGTTAGATACCTTAACGATCATTCGTGTTCCTACCAAGGCTTTATACCCGATGTTTGTAAAATTCTTTCTAAGTACAGCCTTCTTGAATATCTTGAATCGTATATTCGAACTTCGCTATTCCCATCTAAACAAGCCTGGAGGTCTATTGTAAAATGTAAGGTTCTAAGCAATAACGAATCTTCACTACGTCAAAATGTCGGCAACTATATATCTCCGGAGCAGTTCGATATTCTATTTTTTCCAAACGGAGTAAGCAGTGTGTGGAAATATCTAAATAGCTCTAGCCTTTCTAAGAGTTATGTTTTTCTGCTGCCAAAGTTTTATGTATGATTTGCTCCTATGACGGTAGGCAAACTTGTAGTAAGTTGAAATTACCCGTTGATCACTATACCATGCATAAGGTATTTTATTGTCGTAAAAATGATGAAACTCGTACTCGTCTCTGGAAGTCGTTAATTACGATCACTGGACTCGTCAGATATAAATTTCTCATACAGAAGAGTCCATCTGAACAGTTGATAGATATGCTCGGTGGCCTTGTACAGTACTGTGACAATAACAAGCAAAGTCATCAAGCAATATCTCTCATATATTCATCTATTCACAAAATGCTGTGACTATGTAAAATGATTGTAGCTTCAATCGAGTCCTGAATTTTGAAGCAACCCTTTTCTTGAGGTATATGCCTTATGTATCTGTGGTTCTATATATCTATCAGCATCCTATTTCCGCTATGCCCTTCTCCTATATACATGTTGACTTTAAATTTTGTACCTCTTATTCGAAGCTATAACTTTCACAATTTATGTTGTAAATAGTTTATTGTGTCTAGCATTTGTATTGTATATGTGTTGTTTCATGTTGTAATTTGTATTGATGTAAAATTGAGCTCTCCTACTGTGGAGGTAATAAAAGAATCAATCAATCAATTCTCAAAAATTAAGATTTTTTCACCTTTATTTAAGATTCTTAAGATATTTATATTGAGATACGATGGTTTCACGTCAGTGACTTAAACGAGTAGCGTTGGCGACGTCGAATGTTTTCACTCACAGTTGCGAGGGCTAACGCCATTTTGACTGATGTCATCGAGTTTTTCCAAGATTTTCCCGTATTTTCTAAAAATAGTCCGTCTATGTACATCAGAGGTTGATTGTGAGATTGGCCGAGTGGTGTTTCGAATGATTTCACGTATCACTTCCACTATTACACCAATTTATCTAGACTCAAGTTGCCATCCTGCCATCCTGCATAGGTTAACGATAATTTTATCCACCCATAAGTGGAAGACATATGTCGGAAATGTGCCACTACCGGGGATCGAACCCATAACATGTCATTATGGAAAATTGGAAGGCTACCGACTGCGCTATGGCATTAGCTTACATTAAAAAAAAAGAATATTTAACGACTGGTTGAAAATTAACAGAAATGACACGTCAAATGAAAACAGACGCTTCAAAGAACTCCATAAAACATTTGAAAAAAGATATAATCCCGCAAAGGTTGACTAGAGGTCTAATCAAAAAAGAAAACTAACAACGTAATATAGGTTGATCATTCAAGGTTAAGCATATTGTCTATTTATTTTTCTATCCTAGTCAGCCCGCGCATCGACACGCATGGCTAGGATCGACACTCTTCACTTTTCGCCTGGAGAGACATAAATAAACAAATATAATAAACAAAAACCTATTTAGAAGTGGCACCAAAAATGCGAAAAGGGATAATCAAGGTAATATGTAAAATATCCCGTAGTCGGACAGAGCCACTCGTGGGCTAATCATGATCAAAATCTTCTTATGCTGATCTTGGGACTTTAAACGACCAACTTACCATTCAAATTATTATTAATTTCACAATTTGCTCTCTTGGTGACCTTTGCATGATCCAGTCTCTGTCCGAAAATTCGACCCATTTCACGAAAAGGGACAAACCGGTAATTCCGTTCAATAAATATTGAAAAAAAGAGACTGATTTAAGTGCAGGTAAGCCCGGGGTTGCAATTCAAAACTTATTCTACTTGAGCGTAGAATTGTTGTTCAAGATTCAGAATATCAACCAAGAGCAAAACATTTCGGCCCTTGACAACCTTTAAAAAATAAATATTTGAAAAAGAGGTTGTTCTAGAACAGGCCAATCAGAGCTCGCATTTCAAACTGTCTTTCACAGGAAAGTAGATTGATTATTCTAGATTCAGAAAATTTGTAAAGTGCGAAAATTGTTGACGCCAGTCTGTCTCCGAATAGTATGACAAAGTCGACACTTAACGCACCTCCCAGATGGTCGCATTTCGACGGGTGTCATATCTATTTTTATCTTATAACTATATACATATCTGTATGATAACAACCCATATGATATTTTTATGATATCGCATAGTTATTTTCAGAACAATTATATAATGCAGTTATTTTTCGAAACTTGCATTTCAGTTAGAAACATCGACGAAAACAAGACAAACAGAGGTTATAAGATACATATAAAACATACTAAGTGTATTGTATGAAAAATTATCTAACTCGGTTGTGAGAGTTGATAATTGTCTCGGCAGAGCCTCGACAATTATCAATTCTCCAAACCTCATTAGATATTTTTTTTCATACAAAACGCTAAGTATGTATTATACATTACGGAGTTCCCGGAAAGTATTGCGAGACATGTCACAAATACTTTAATTTGTTTACAGTACCTGGTGGTCCGTAAATAGGGTGTAGGGGTAGTGATCGACCCTGATCAATGAGCACGGTAAGTTGGTTGATCTGGGGTTCAAACATCAAACCTATACCCAGGAATCCCAGCTCCTGAAACGATAAAAGAACGAAACTCAAATTTCTTTACGTTCTCTTTTTTAATAAGACGAACTTATTGAATTGCTAGAAATTAAGCAAAGCCGACGTATATGATTTATATAATGTTCTTACCATACTGATTTGATTTCAAGCGATATTAAGGTTGTGGACCCGTAATAGTTCCGCAACGTTTCGGAAGTAATGAACTTTATCAGTGTTAACCGATGTTTCCTTATGATTTTCATTAGGAAACCTCGGTTCAGATTGTGAAAGTTCAAAAGTGCCGATTTGTTGCAGAAATAATACGGTTCCACTACCTTAAGTCGAGAAGGAGCATAGTCTTTTTTCCTTAAATTGAAGGTAAAGAGAAAGTCACAGTAATGATCAAATAAAAAAGGCAAAACTCTTAAGATATACGTATTACCTTTAACAGAGTACTCTTTTCGAATTTTGAATTAACAAACATGACTATATCATTTATTATTAGATAAAAGATGTATTAAAATGCTCTGCGCTTTTGGTTAAGTCTGTCAAGTATTCCGAACACTCACTTTCGGGGTTAGGTTTGCCACTGTGATGTTCACGACAGCAATTATTTCCGTGCATATATACATTGTATAGTACCAAATATTGTACTATGACGCGGTTTTATACACGTATATATGTTGTGCCCGTTCTTGGGAAAATGGCCATTCTCATGATTGAGCAACCGTTGTTTGCCCGTTCTTAAGAATGGTTGCTAAATCTTAAGATTGAGCAAATATATTTATAACCTTTGTTTACAATTGAAATACATAATCAAAACTGCTTTTATCATACGAACATAAATTAACAAGGAGAAATGTTTATTCGATTAACAAAAAAAGTTTAAATTACCCACTTTGATAACGATGAAATGAACACTTTTCCCTGTGTTCTGTGAAATCAAGTTCGGCAAAAAAACCGAAAAAAATGATACAGATCTATTATTCCAGGATCTTTCGTAAATGACATCGCAGAGTATGTATTATCTAGTTTTGTTAATTATGAATCTCGGTCCGTCCGCCCCACATCTATTTCGCCATAATTCCTGTTCGCCCCGGGTCGTTCGCCGAAAATCCCGTTCGATCCCTCTTTCCAGTAAAATATAAATTGCTTAGCGGTGTTTTGTTAATTCTTATGTTAATTTTTTTCAAAATAGAAAGGATATCAACAAGATCCTTGTTTCTCTGTTAAGAAATTCTCCACACATTTTTTAGGTTCAAGTAAAAATGAGGCAAGTCTTAGGATAATTCATTTGATAAATAGAAAAAAAACAAATTATTATCGGTATTCTTTATTAATTCAAAGCTGATTTTTTTATTTATTTATTTTTTTTGGAGGGGGGGGGGTTCATGTCATAAGAATGTACTCTCTGTTTTCTTTAGTTGATAAATAATAATGAAAATAATAATAAAACATATGTATTTAATATATTTAATCAAATAATAATTAATCCAACATACACAGATTGAATGAAGTAAAAAAATAATAAAATATTCAATTACTTTTAAATTTTGACATTTGATAGCAGATAGAAATGGCAAAATTAATCTATCAGATACAAGGTAAACAAGCAAAAACTACTCAGATGATGTTCATTTTGGTCACAATACTTCGACAAAATGTGTAGAACATGTGGTCTGATAAATTCAATGGGTTGGGCAGAAACAAATAGAGGGAATCGACCGGTCTTAATATTCATTCCGGAACGCACCAGGAAACCCAGGACTTAATGAGGCATCCCGGTACACATCATATAATGAGATATGTCATTACACTGATAAAACGGCTTGTCCAGAGGTTTATTAAACTCGCACAAAAGGTAATTTTACATGAGTCCCGGGATGGTTTGAATTCTTATTTTTATTTTACCAAGTGTACATTTATATAATCAATTTCATATTGCCTAATGATTTTAGTTAGCTTATTTTTTAGTTATGAAATGTCCCGGGGTGGCCTGTGTGTCACCGGGTGATTATCAAGACCCAGAATCGCCTCACCTTTTGGTCAATCCATTTAATAAACCCAGGGCAAAACACAGTGTAAAGAGGGTAAATGGATCTGTTACCTTAATTTTCATGCATTTGAGGACCAGTATAACATGAAGAAGGCAACAACATTTCAGAGGCACCTTTTTTATGTGGTAAGTAGTCATTTATGTGATGGTGAGCAAGACATCAATTCAACATGTCTATATATAATCTCTTCTGAAGAGACAATCAAGCTCAGGAACCATAAGTTTGGGTACTTGAATAAAAGATAACTACATCTGTGATTCATATGTCAACCCTGTTATATTAAAGTATTGTGACTACAACTTATTCAATAAGTACACCTCTGCCCTTTTTTAAGTCTTCTCATATTGGATATCATATGGGAAAAGGTGGTAAATAATCACAAAATACATCCTTTAAACTGCTGGATTTCCTTATATGAAAATCAACAAAGGAAAATAGCTCAGAAATTGAATATGTAGAGTTACAATTCTTATGCACTACACTCCATAATCATGAGAGAAAAAGCTATGTAAAGTTACGATTCTTGTGCACTTTACTCCGTAATCATGGAAAATGGAGGAAAATAACCGCTAAGTTACAAGTCAAGTGGATATAGGTAGACAGAGATAAACTCTGGACAGATTAACAGACAACAGGCACTGGGATGCTAGGACATCATGGATGATCACATAAAATGTCCTGTCTTCTAACAGCCTTATGAAAAGGAAGTTGCTAGCCCCATTGTTTTATAACACAAGACACGGTGGCTTAACAGTCCTCAATGGACAGACACTAGATTTCCAGGATTTTTTTTTCTTCAAAAAATCAGAAACCACCATGACATCAAAAAGCAGTCATACCAATTTAAACATTCCGTCCACACATAAAATATTTTTCATTGGAAAGTTTCATGTTAATCTAAATTTTGATCTCCATTTTTCATGCGACATTTGATTAAATGAATTTGTCTTCCACCAATAAAAAAAATGGAAATAAGTGTGCCTGATTTGGATCATCAGCTGATATTTGTCTTCAGCAAATGGGTTGATAATCATATGCCTTTGTGGGATAGCAGCTGAAGGCAAGGAAAGGATGTTATGGAAGTAAGGGTAAGAGAAATACAAGGAATCCATTGATAGATGCTCCAGCCGCACACATTCTTTCTGACATGTATTTGTTCTTACAAATTGGATTGGTAGTCATTAACCTATGGGGGATACTGTAAAAGCTTTATAAGAACCTCAGGGTTCTATAAGAATCATTGTATTTCCATTAAAAAGGGATGGGCTTTTATTGGAGTCTACCCTGTATACTTTTCTATTACAACGGTGAAAAATTGCCAAAAATAAACATAATTTTCTCAAAATAGTAACATTTGATTGAGGGAAAGGCGCAAAAAACATCTGTTGAAATTTAAGTGACATTGATTTTGTGGACATGTGCTTTTGTTAGTTAGGCTTCAGTATTTTGTAAAATCACATAAAAAAGGTTGAATAACAATTTCAACCTCAGATGAGAAGGATGGGGGTTTATAAGAGCATGGGCTCTATTAGAATTTTTACGGTAAGAAGTTGAATTGTTAAATAGGATATCATGGTAGTTGCACTTGTGATCACTTGTTTATTACAGGTCAAGGATAAAGCATAGAAAACAAGCTAAATGAGGTTATTATCAGTTTAAAGCAGATGCCTCTGAAACTTTTCAAAATAAAAGTTAAAATTCCAATTTATCATTTCAATAAAATTCAACATTTTTCTCTTTTTTTGCATCTTTTAGTGTTCATTTATTTGTCATTTACATGGGGTTTGGGCACTTGTATTTATTGGGATGAATGTTGAGCCTATCTTTCTATATAGTACAACCATATATATAAATATACATGTATATGACCCGTAACACAAAAAGGGAACATCTGAGTTACGCGTAAAGTGTCGACCCTAGTCAGACCTCGCGGACTGCGCAGACTGACTAGGGTCAAAACTTTTTGCACCATGCTTATTTTCTGAATCTAGAATATTGAATCTACCTTCCAGTGAAGGAATATTAGAAATGAGACTTCTGGTTGACCTATGCTGGATCAAAACTCTTTTTCAATAATTCATTTTACCTAATTCCTGGATGGTCCCTTTTTGCGTGACGGGTCACATATATAACCCTAGCTTCCATTCAACTTGGGTAAAGAACTTGTCATTTTACCTTTTTTTTAGACTATGTACAATGTAGGGGGCCTACAAGACTTATTAAGTGCCATAAAAACATTTTGATAAGTTTCAGGTGAAAAGTGCTTGAGTCACTTTAAACTTTAAAAACCCAGGATTGATAGCCTGCATAATTCACTTGAAAACATTTGAGCTAATTGTGCTTGAAACTGTTAAGATTCAATAAATTGCCATTTTTGCTAAAAATCTTTTATATAGAATATGATATATATCTATTAAGGATAATAAAAGCGACAACAAACAATCAAAGCTGGCAAATGAATGGATAAAATGATGATAGACTCAGAATAGACTTTCCAGTCTATAACAATAACAACAGCAACAACAACAACATCAACACTCTCTTCATGCAGACGTCGTTGACAAATTAGAACTACATGTACATAACATTCTAAATCAGTCATCAACAGTCAATATGTAGTAGACATGTACTAAAAATAGGTATAGAATTTAAAGGGCCTTGCAGAAAATACAGTCAATTGACCAGTTCAGGTCCCCTTTCCCTTTGAAAGCTCTGCTTGACTCAATTTTCTTGTATCAAATTGTTCTTCAAAATAAGCCATAGTTAATTGCACTACAATAAGTATGATATAAATAAATTGCCTTAAATTAAGAGACAAAATTTAACCAATTCTGGTCCAATTCAACCAGTTTAGAATTTCTTACCATTTCTTACCATCCTAGACCTCGTAGGTAGGCAGTATCTGCCTTTCACGATGCATTTCGACATTAAAATCATTGATGATCACTTGTGGTATTGAAAATTTTTTTTAAAGTTAGAATAATTTTAATAATGATTTTTACTCGATTCCTCAGAACGATTGCATTTCAATATGAATAATATCAATTTTGAGAATATGAATGATACTTGCACAAGGATTGAGTTTTGAAACAAAATCATTTGAGAAATCTCTAGAGATACTTCTTCAATGAATTTTAGCCCATACTATGCTACAAATATCTCAAGTCTTCAAAAGCATTATTCCAAAGATGATTTTTGAATATTTCTTTTCCATTTTGAGACAACCCTCAAACAGGTAGACCAGAACTTGTTAACCCTTATGCTGAGCCCGGAATATTCCTGCTTTGGCAGGAGCTATAGACCAACATCAGCCTGCACATATGTGCTGTCTAATGTTAGTCTACACCACCTGTTTCTCACTTTCAAACCAGAATTGTCAATAGATTAGTTTTTCAAAATAAAAATTTACCTACAGTTGGTACTTTCAGTGCTTTTTGACCTTTGATTTTGAAGAAAATTTTTATCCAAAATTTATTCAGCATGACAAGGGTAAAGTCATTGTCATGTTAGCACACTTGTGTCCAATTTCTGAGTGCCTGCGAAAGATTGTTGGAACGAAACTAGCTGTTTTGTTTCCAGGTTTTTCTCATGTGATCAGTTCGGCGACGCCATGTTAGATTGTTCGCTTTCGTCACAACGTTTTTCAAAATTTGCAGCTTTCTTCCACCACCAGTGTATGTATGCAATAAAGACAATGCTTTTTAATTCACCATTTAAGATTATTTGCCATTTCCGAGGCTTTAAATACGCTTCTATGACCTGTTTGCAGCAATGATTTGCACAAGTTGTCTCCCTTGTCACGCAAATTCTGTTTACTTTCACTTTTGCTTGAATGCATTGTAAGAACAATATTTCAGACTGTCATAGTAATTATCATCATTTTATTAATTAATGCCTTTTATGGCCTAAATTCACACTCAGAATTTTAGTTTTGACAATAATATGCAGCTTTTATAAAAGCGAAAGTAGAACATAAAGGTACTTGCAAGTCATGTAGAATTTGTCTCAAAATACAGTGTAGATCCTGATCAGTTTGCACATTTATTAGCATATGCACACTGCAACCTATGATATGTGTAATTGATCATGGTATATACTTCCTGGAATATTTCTCTTCAAAGAATAGCTTAGTAAGAATTTCCTTTGTGTATTTACAGCTTTTACCACACACTTCATAATGGTATTAAACTAAAGGTTGCTCTTAATTTGGAGGCATGACAGTAAAAGACTGCGAACAATTGAAGAAGAAGCTCATATAAATAGAAGAACTATGATGTCTGACACAGAGAAAATGCAGGTTAATGCAGATCAAAATAGTATTCAGGACTCTGCGTCTAAGTTAAGAAGATCAAAATTGACTTTGGCTTATGCGGAGAGAGAGATGGAATTGAAACAAAATAAGGCACTTTTGGCAGAAAATGAGACTATAATGAAGGCCAAATTAAGGGAGGCAAAAAGTTGAGATAGAAAGCAAACTTAAACTTTCAAACAAACAGAAGAAATTGGAACTGTCAGAATTGGAACTTAATTTGAGAATGATTTGTTAAATAGTTTTCCTCAAGCACCAGAGCCTGATAAATTTGAATCGAAATATTTTGCGACACCATACCATGAAAGACCAAAACCGGTGCTACAACTAGACTTCAATTTTGACAATGAACCTCCAATGAAGTCTGAACCTCAAATTTGGTAGGAACCTCAAGCTCAGTCACTCACCACAAACTATTTGGAAAAGATAAGTTTCATCGGAGAAAACTAACCGATCAGGATTTTTAAACTGTTTACAATTCTCGATCGGTGAAAATTTGAAACTAATAAGCGATTGACAAGCTATTTATAACCAATATCACCGATCGGTCAGTGATAAGCAACCGATTTACAAATATCTATAAGCAATGGGAAAAGATGAGGTTTTTTCCAGCCGGGTATCCATTCTTGATAGAACTTTCAAACGAAACGTACAGTCACATATTAAGAAACCGAGCAAAGTTTCGGTACGCACTGATGTCACCCACTCTGAGTTCGGCTAGGATTGTGCTGTATTTCCCAAACTGAAGTCTTCTTTCTGGCGATAGCCATTGCTTTGTCCACCATCTTCTATGTCTCCTACGGCGGCGACCATTTCCGCCTGGGGGGCCCAAGGAAATGCCATGTCTGAGGTTTAAGAGAGATTGTTGTTGCAGCAATAGACCAAACTGCTAGAATGCCCTTCCAACATTCATTATATCATTCACTGACCTAAAGTTTATCGGTTTTCATCGCTTATATATCATTTTAATGAAAAAACCAAAGGTAGACTTACCAGCTATTCATCATCGACATCACCGATCTTTGACCGGCCAACACATACGGATCGCCGGTTGTATCCGATGGAAAGCCATAGGCCCCTGGTCGAATACCGATCAATCACCGACTGCCCGATTGACAACCGTTGTGAAAGCGACGACAGCCGATAGATATTTAGCAAATAAGCGATCATAACCAAGCAAGCTCCTACTGGCAAGCTATTTGTCGCCTACAGACAACCGATCTACTTTGTATTTCACCGATCAATAAGCTTTTTGTCGCCGATACCCTGTTACACATAAAGTCTGAAATGCTGACACCGATGACAACCGATCATATGAGAGAAATAATTCACCGATTAAGGACCTATTTAAATCCCACCGTATGTGTAACTGCCCCATAAAGAGAGGGTTTTTTTAATATGGAAGTTTGAAACAGAAACAAATCATGTACAAATCTGCTTCACATATGCATACAGTGATAAGGTTTTTAGATTCATACCTCAATGAATTAAAAGAAAACTCCCTTCATCTCTTACTAAAATCATTAAATAATAGAAATCAAAGCAAGAAAAGGCAAGACATTTTGATCAATTTCACATACCCATAGGGCAGACATTACAAGGGTGAACCCTACATCTGGGCCCGCGGTAATAAAACTTTTCTCAAGCTCAACTGATAATTTTCTCAAATTTTGAATTAAAATAAATGTAAGAAGTTAAAAGATAATATCAATAAGTTGTTATTTAAAGCAACTTATTAATAGTAACCTTTCATGTTGATACATAAATATGAGGATTACAACAGAGTTACAGCTTTAATCTCAAATTGAAATTTGAGAAAATTAAGAATTGAGCCTGAGAAAATTTTTATAACCTTGGGCCCCAATCTTTGCTTTGAGAATGAAAATACACTTGGTCTTTTCGAGTCATATTGTTGCCAGTTGAGCACATTATCCTTGGATTTGTGATATTCCCTAAATAGTTTTACTACATCCAAATCTGAGCCTCTAGCTTTGAAATTTAACTATTGTCATGCTGAATAAAAAACCTGGCAAAATTATATATAAATCAAAGTGCTGAAAGCTCTGTAAATCCTACTTGTGAGTCAGAAATTGATTTTGAAAATACATTTTCTGAAACTTTTCTGGCTTAAAAAGGAAAAACAGGTGGTATAGACGAAGATCAGACTGCACATATGTTTGTCTATAGCTCCTGCCAAGGCAGAAATATTCCGGCTTCAGCATGACAAGGGTTAAAAAAGGGTGTTTGAAGCCACTTATAAAAAGTTAGATCATATCATGGGGCTGTTCACTGCTTCCTGGGTATCACATTATACTATATTGGGCTCCTAATTTTATTTCCCAAGGATGTACATCAATATGTCCAGTAGTGCAGAAGGAATTCCAACCAAAACCTTTAATTTTGATTGGATAGTCAAGTCCTCCATCTAAATCCCACAAATCAGCAGAAAAAAAGTTCCTACAGCTCATCATCCTGTTGATTATCAAATGGCAAAAGACACCTTATGTCAGAATGAATGGTCATATTTATGATCAAACCCATGACCATTTGATATGCAGTCCAGCCAACTGATTTCTCCTCAGTACTGGGCATCTCAAGTATTTTTAAGAGAGAAGATGTAATTAGTGCATTTGTGTTGACTATTTAGCTTTAGAAGATGTTGAAAATGTCACACATGAAGCATAGATTTGTACATGGGTGTTGAAATTTTCTCACTTGTCCTTGGACAAGTTGGTAGCTGAATTTCACTCATCCAACTTGAAAATTGCTTGTTAAAGTTTTATCTATTCTTCCTTTGAACTAAGGATACTTTATATGGGTTGAAAATATTACCATCTTATACCCCTGTCAAAGAAGGATAGTATTATGGGATCACCCGTGGTGTACGGCCATCCTGGGGCGTGCACTTCTCTGTCCAGCGCGTAACTCTATAACCTTATGTCCAATTTTTTAAAACTTGGAAGTGATATTCTCAGTGCAAGAACATGAACCATTACTCTACCTGGCCTATTTTTGAGTCATTGCAAATCTGATACAACTCATCAAGGAAAAGTGCAATGCAAAAAAAAAAAAAAAAAAAAACATGACTCAACCTGGCTTATTATTTGAGTTATTGCCCTTTGTTGTTTTTTATACTTTGATCTTGTCCAGTGCATATCACTTAAATTATAGGAGCTATGATAATGAAACTTGATGGGTAGATAGATCTCATTATGGGAAGTGCAATGCAAAAAAATACCTTTACCTGGGTTGTTATTTTTAGTTTTTGCCCTTTGTTGTTTTTCATACTTGGATCTTGTCCTTGGCATATCTCTTAAAGTATAGGAGCTATGATAATGAAAATTGATAGGTAGATATATCATTTTAAGGGAAATTGCAGTGCAAAAGAACCATAACTTTACCTGGGTTATTTCTTTAGTTATTGCCCTTTGGTTTTTTTCATACTTGAATCTTGTCCAGAGCACATCTCTAAGAGTATTTGAGTTATGACCATGACCTTCATGGGTAGATAGATCTCATCAAGGAGAAGTGCAGTACAAAAGAACCATAACTCTTACCTAGCTTAATTTTTGAGTTATTGCCCTTTGAGTTTTTTCATGATTGGATCTTGTCCAAAGCTTATCTCTAATAGTGCATTAGCTTTGATCATAATAATGATCATCTTCACTAGTCAAGGGGTATCAAATCCATAGCTTCTTCTCGATTACCAGGTAAGATAAGTAAAACGTTCATAACCCTTGGTCCGACAACATGAACAATGATATACTCCTACTACAATTATTTCTCTATCTGTCTACACAAAAATTGTCCAAAGATATTCATTCAAAATCACTTCAATTCTACTCTAAGCCCAATGTTACATCAAGCTGTGTGATGGGCGTATCTTGTGACAATTTGATACCTTGTTCAACCTGGAAACAAATGAGTATAGAAAACATTGTGATAAATGGAGAAACTGCTTTTTTTCCTTAACTACAATGTTTTTTATTTTAAAATAATACCTTTACTGAAGATGCCTTAAACTGCAACATGAAACCACTTTCAAAAGTCTGCAATTTAGTTATTGATATAAGACCAACTTGTTCTTGGACAAGTTTTCATGGAAAATCTACTCAGCCACAGGCTAAAAAAACCCAGGTTGTACAAGTCGAGCATGGGAATTCCACACCCCTGCAAGCAATAGTCTCATGTGTTCAGTCAGTAGAGTTTGGTTCCTGACAGCAGCACACATCCTTTCTAACTTTTTGTCTTCCATAAATTGGTTGATAATCCTAGACCTAAGAGGGATACCTGCTGTAGGCTAGAAAAAGGTGTACCGCTAATGTAAGTACTGGTGTTAGAATTACCAGGAATTTATTGTTAGGTGCTCATGCCTCCACAATATAGATGAAAGATAGTTTAAAGTGTCGTAAAACCCTATTCAAACAAAATCAGTTGGTAAAGCTTCTTACTTCAAATCTAAATATATGTTATCATATGTGACCTGCCACACGAAAAGGAACCATCCTGGCAGTGCGTAAAGTGGTGATCCCAGTCTGACTGCGGATTGTGCAGACTGACTAGGGTCAAAATTGTTGCACTTTTTTTAATTTTCCAATATAGAATGAACAATGTACCTTCCTGTAAAAGGATTTTTGAATTGCGACCTGTGCTTGACCTATGCTGGACACAGTCTCTTTTCAAATATTTATTTGACAGAGTTCCCAGATGGTCCCTTTTTGCATGACGGGTCACATGTTTAATTCCCAGGCTAAGAAACTAAGTATTTTATAGGATGAAACTTCTGATAAACACGTACATGTAGGTTGAAAAAGCTTTTTTTGACTCCAGTATGAAACTTCAAATTGTTTCTTACAGGCTTATATGATTAAATATGTGACCTGTCAGACGAAGCGATATTCAAGATGGTGATTAAATTGTCGACACAAATCTAGCTGTTGACTTTATATGGAGAGGGAGGGATCACCTTTGGCTTCCACTGCTTAGTCCGCAGCATATTTCTGACACCGTATGTTGGATTGACTTGAAACTTTGAAGTTATGTTCCTTTTATGATAATGGATAGCAGAGCACAAGAACAACAACTACCTAGCTTAATGTTTTTTAGGTATTTCCCTTTGATGTTTTTCAAACTTGGACATCCAGCTGTGTAATTGGCTTATCTTGTGACAATTAGCCACCTCATTAGTACCCCACCGGTTACCGGTTGGGGGACTATAAGTTTGCTCAATTCGGTCTGTCCGTCTGTCTGTCCGTCACACTTTTGTCCGGGCTATATCCTCTAAACCATATGTGCTAGCAACTTCAAACTTGGTACACTTATAGATCTCATTGAGGAGAAGTGTCATGTTTAAGAACCTTTACTCTGCCATGCCCACTTTTTGAGTTATTGCCCATTGTTGTTTTTACCCTTACATTCTTGTCCGGAACATATCTCCTAAACTATGTGTGCTAGCAACTTCAAACTTTGTACACTTATAGATCTAATTGAGGAGAAGTGTCATGATTAGAATCCATAACTCTGCCACACCCACTTTTTGAGTTATTGCCCTTTGTTGTTTTTAGCCTTACATTCTTGTCCGGATCATATCTCCTAAACTATAAGTGCTAGCAACTTCAAGCTTGGTACACTTATAGACCTTATTGAGGAGAAGTGTCATGATCAAGAACTGTTATTCTGCCATGCCCACTTTTTGAGTTATTGCCCTTTGTTGTTTTTACCCTTACATTTTTGTCCGGATCATATCTCCTAAACCATAAGTGCTAGCAACTTCAAACTTTGAACACTGATAGATCTTAACAAGGACAAGTGTCATGTACAAGAATTGTTACTCTGCCATGTCCACTTTTTGAGTTATTGCCCTTTGTTGTTTTTAGTCTTACATTATTGTCCGGATCATATCTCCTAAACTATAAGTGCTCAGACTAAGCACCTTTTAACTTTGTACACGTATAGATCTCATTGAGGACAAGTGTCATGTACAAGAACTGTTACTCTGCCACACCCACCTTTGAGTTATTGCCCTTTGTTGTGTTTACCTTTACATTTTTGTCCGGACCATATCTTCTAAACTATAAGTGCTAGAAACTTCAAACTTGCCTCACTTATAGATATCATCGAGGACAAATGTCATGTACAAGAACTGTCACTCTGCCATGTCCACTTTTTATGTTATTGCCCTTTGTTGTTTCTTTCCTGACATTTTTGTCCCCTACTTATCTCCTAAACTATAAGCCCCAGCAACTTCAAAGTTTGTACACTGGTAGATCTCATTGAGAAGAAGTGTAATGCCCAAGAACTGTTACTCTGCCACATCCACTTTTTTAGTTATTGTCCGTTGTTGTTTTTTATCCTGACATTTTTGTCTGTACCATATCTCCTGAGCCATCAGTGCTAGCAACTTCAAACTTAGTACACTTATAGATCTCATTGAGGACAAGTGGCAAGTAGGAGATATATTATAAGAAAGGATTTTTTGTTATCCGGTGGGGGACTCCTGTATTGCATTGCAATACGACATGCACTTGTTTAATCTTGTATGGTCATTTTACCTTTCTGCAAATGCCCCTTAAAAGAAATGATGTAATATTGGATGGGTTGTGGTGCCAATATCCAACTGGCGGGTGGATCTTTCTGTATCAGAAGCATAACTTTGTCCCCTAATGACCGATTGACTTGAACCTAGGCAATTCATTCCTTTCATGATTAATGGCCGATTTACACATTCATGATTTTTGGCTATGGTGCCCCTACGATTCGCAACAATTTGTAAAATTGTCATTTACCATGGTGATTTGTAGTACAACTGTGGTGACACTCAATGTTTTGTGATAATTCAGGAAATTCTATGTTGGTGCTACAGAAGTTTTAAACTGTTTAAAACATTCGTGGCGAATTGTGGTGGTTATTGGGCAAGGCCTAATTTTTAGCACAACTGTAGCGAAATCGTGCTGATTCATACTGACACTGAAGCTTTATTCGCGACAATTCATGAGAGATCATAGCCATTCGTGGAATCCCACATTACGAATTCTCACGATTCACCATGAAATGGGTACTGTTGTCGTAGAAATCATCCAAGGTTTCACTGAGGAGCTTCATGATTGGCCATGACCAATGCCGCTTAGAATCAGACTTGTACCGTATTGAACCTTACAAGCACTGTGAGCATTTGTTGTGCCACTGCAGTCAATCCTCATTGACTGTAGCATTGCTGTCAAGAATCGTCATTGATTCGTATAAATACCTTACAGACACTGTACTTATATTGTGTTCATTCTTACTGGAAACGTAGTGATACTGAATATTTCTACTTCTTGCCACGATTCAACCCGATCCATTCCAATTTTTCTGACCATTAGAAATCTTGGTGAATCGTGGTGAATCAGAGAGAAAATCGAGAAAGTGTAAAGAGGTCTTAAAAAGTGCAGTTGGCAAGAAAAGTCTACCATGCTTAATTTTTGAGTTATGTCCCTTTGTTGTTTTTAATACTTGGGCATCAAGCACAGCAACAGCCTATCTCGTGACAATTTGTCACCATGTTGACATATCAAATCCGGCTAACCTCTAATGAAATCAAAGATTTTTCAAATACGGATTAAGCCGCCTTTATAATGCAGTCGGTAGAGCTTTGGACTGTCAATCTAGAGATTTTGAGTTTTTGATTCCTGATGGGGGCTTTCATTATTTCTGACTATTTGTCTTCCAACAATGGGCGATAACAGTAGACCTTTGTGGGATAGCAGCTGGAGACTTGGAAAGGATGTGATGGTGGAACTGGTGTGAGAAATACCAGGGATCCATTATTAGGTTCTCCACCACACTATTGCTGAAAGATTGTCAGAAGGGATGTACAACCCCATTCAAACACACAAATCAACTATTGATTTTACAGAGTTCTTAGACGACCCTTATTATGTGAGGGGTGAGGTGTATAGTTTAAAGCCCGTTTTGTAAAGCATTAGCTGCCCTATAGGCTTCTTTCATGACCACCATTGACAGGGGATTTTTTTTCAAGTGCGTATCATTTGTTGTCTGTTTTGAAAATAACTGGGTATTTTGTTGGATGAAATTCGGAAGAGCCTGAACAGACCGGTAGAACATCTGATGCACTGTTCCAGATGTTTTCATTGGGATGAATTATCATTCAAAATAGTTATCCGGGTTGTACAGATTCTGACAGTTAACAATCTATTATATATCGTTCCCCGATGCTTTATAAATGTCCAGACAATCTTTAATTAATATAGGTTTACAAACTGAAAATTATGCGAACAACAATTTAATTAATAACGATACGTCTCATATATTTAGATAAGGGGTCCGGGATATTCAACCGGAAGTTGGTCTGTCAGTTTGTCGAAAGTTGAGATCGAACAATAACATGATTTTATAGTTTATATGTAGAATTAATCGAATAAACTTTATTTTGGAACCATTAAATGAATAAAATGGAATATTTAAATGCAAGAATCATACTTTTATGACATGTTGTGTTGATATAAACGTTGGTTTGACCATTCTTAAGAATGAGCAACGACCCCCTGTCATTACTTGCCCGTTCTTGAGATTAAGTATTTCCGAGATCGGGCACGACATATACACTGAAACGAACTTCTAAACGGCCACCTTGCATTTGCCATATTTTGATCTATTTATAGTCATTAAATGAATAATATTTTATGTTCATATGAAAAGCCGTTCAATTTGGCGTATTCTACAAGGAAAATGGATTAGAATTTCTTCCGTGGTGTCTTTAGTAAACTTTCAAACACAAGAACCCTCGTTAACAAAAGTCACAAAAATTGCACATTTTCGAAGAATTTCAAATTTTCGGTCTTTGAAATACTCGTAGATTAATCCTATACGTGACAAATTTCGAAGGCTATTATGTGTCAGATACCAAATCACTGAAGAAAATAATATTGTGGTTCTTTTATTTCTCACACAAGTATAAAATGTTAAAGTTACCCCACCCACCAATGTTAATTTTGAAATCAGGGGTACCTGTGAATTCCCGTCAAATTCGCTGCTTTCCTCACATTTTTTCAGGTCAATGTTAATTGAAGATTCTTCCCGAATGTTTTCTAATACAATTCGACTACTTCCAAATTCAGACAACAAAGCAAGTATTACTTTTTAAGCAAAAACGAAGTGGCCGTTTAGAAGTTCGTTTCAGTGTAGTTCCCGAGTGTGTTGTAACAATGGTGGCAGACTAAAGCCATTAGGATTTATTAGGAGCCATTTTAGAATTTACGACTTCTGGCTACTTGAGACTGTTGTCTTCTCATTGATTCTTGAGCTCTCTCTGTTCATGTCGCGTGTAAATTTTATTATCAGACAGTATGGGTTTGAGACAAATTAGCGAAACAAAAGGAAAAATCTAACCCGACCATTTTAAGAGAGGCATTTAAAATGTAGTGCAACCTGATACTTTTCATAAATACTCATCGGATACAAGTTAATTTTAACAAGAATATACATTAATGTATTTTAGCAATTACTTATCTGCTTTCAAATCTCTATCTTCAATGACGTATTTTCGCAAGACGTATTCATATGCAAATAGGCGTTTCAATTTTAATTACCAATATGCTTATTTTTATCCTGAATGGTCCGAGTATTGCAGAAGCTATTATGTAGGTCGCATTGCCTTTTACATGATCCCTTATTTAAGATGCGCCGTCTTCTAAAATTATTTGTTTTGAGTAACAAAATCACTAAGAATTCGTTCTGCGTATTTGTGATGATGGAAAATGGACCTATATTATACAAGAACGTGTCATAGAGACGAAAGCTTCCGAAAATATTGCTATCTTCAGTTAAAAACATCGTGTAATTGACGAGATGAATGATCTTTGAATGATTTTGGAATGAAATTGAATGATGTGTGGAGCGAGTTTTGAGTGATATTCAAGGGAGATAATCCAGCATCGCTAATTTTGTTCAAGGTGAACAAAATTAGCGATACTTATTACCCCCCTTTAATGAAAAAAACATACCTACAGGTTCTATGAATAGCTTTCTATGTCTTCACGAACCAACCTTCCGACTACAAAATTAAATTATGTTAGTGAAATTGTGGATTTTAACAACCGATTTTCATTTTTAATGCAGTTGCTAATCTTTCCATTTTTAGTGATTTTGGGGCGTTTTTGAAGGCGTTGAGTGAGTGTTTGGAATGAATTATTGGATCGATGAGCGAATGAATTTGAATGGTTTTGATTGGAATAATTGTCAATGTAATGATGTAATTAAAAGTAACTAAGAAAAATTTCGGGTGTCACAAGTGCTTATAAAAAAAAAAGAAAAAGAAAACAACAACAAAAACTAATAAAAAACAACAACAACAACTATTTTGAAATCAAATCTTAAATATGCTCCCGACAAGACCTTAGTCTAGAGGAAGCATGATCCTTTTTCGTTAAATTGAAGGTAAAGAGAAAGTCACAGAATAAAGGTAAAACTCTTAAGATATACTTATGACGTTTAACAGTGTGCTCTTTTCGAATTTTGAATTAACAAACAATAATAAACGATTTGTAATTAGATAAAAGATGTTTTATGAACGCATTTCTGCGCTTTTGGTTAAGTCTGTCAAGTTTTCCGAACACTTACTTTCGGGGTACGGTTTGCCACTGTGATGTTTACGACAGCAACTATTTCCGTGTATATATACTTTGTATTGTATCAAATATTGTACTAGGACGCGGTTTTATACATGTATATAGTCCCCGAGTGTGTTGTAACAATGGTGGCAGACTAAAGCCATTAGGATTTATTGGGAGCCATTTTAGAATTTACGACTTCTGGCTACTTGAGACTGTTGTCTTCTCATTGATTCTTGAGTTCTCTCTGTTTATGTCGCGTGTAAATTTTATTATCAGACAGTATGCGTTTTAGACAAATTAGCGAAACAAAACGAAAAGTCTAACCCGGCCATTTTGCGAGAGTCATTTAAAATGTAGTGCAACCTGATACTTTTCCTAAATACTCATCCGATCCAAAATAATTACAAGAACTATATATTTATGTATTCTAGCAATTGTTTTTCTGCCTTCAAGTCGCTATCTTCAATGACGTATTTTAGCAAGACGTATTCATATGCAAATAGGCGCTTCAATTTTAAGTACCAATATGCTTATTTTATCCTGACTGGTCGAGTATTGCAGAAGCTATTAAGTAGGTTGCGGTACGTTTTATATAATCCCTAATTTTAAATGCGCCGTCTACTTATTTTTTTTTTTTTTTTTTTTTTTTGAGTAACAAAATCACTAAGAATTCTTCTGCGAATTTCTGATGATGAAAAATGGACCTATGTTATACCAGAACGTGTATAAGACACGAAAACTTCCGCAAATATTGCTATCTACAGTTAAAAACATCGCGAAATAGACAAGATGAATGATCTTTGAATGATTTTGGAATGAAATTGAATGATGTGTGGAGCGAGTTTTGAGTGAAATTCAAGGGAGGTAATCCAGCATTGCTAATTTTGTTCAAGGTGAACAAAATTAGCGATACTTATTACCCCCCTTTAATGAAAAAAACATACCCACAGGTTCTATGAATAGCTTTCTATGTCTTCACGAACCAACCTTCCGACTACAAAATTAAATTATGTTAGTGAAATCGTGGATTTTAACAACCGATTTTCATTTTTAATGCAGTTGCTAATCTTTCCATTTTTAGTGATTTTGGGGCGTTTTTGAAGGCGTTGAGTGAGTGTTTAGAATGAATTATTGGATCGATGAGCGAATGAATTTGAATGGTTTTGATTGGAATGATTGTCAATGTAATGATGTAATTAAAAGTAACTAAGAAAAATTTCGGGTGTCACAAGTGCTTATAAAAAAAAAGAAAAAGAAAACAACAACAAAAACTAATAAAAAAACAACAACAACAACTATTTTGAAATCAAATCTTAAATATGCTCCCGACAAGACCTTAGTCTAGAGGAAGCATGATCTTTTTTCGTTAAATTGAAGGTAAAGAGAAAGTCACAGAATAAAGGTAAAACTCTTAAAATATACTTATGACGTTTAACAGTGTGCTCTTTTCGAATTTTGAATTAACAAACAATACTAAACGATTTGTAATTAGATAAAAGATGTTTTATGAACGCATTTCTGCGCTTTTGGTTAAGTCTGTCAAGTTTTCCGAACACTTACTTTCGGGGTACGGTTTGCCACTGTGATGTTTACGACAGCAACTATTTCCGTGTATATATACTTTGTATTGTATCAAATATTGTACTAGGACGCGGTTTTATACATGTATATAGTCCCCGAGTGTGTTGTAACAATGGTGGCAGACTAAAGCCATTAGGATTTATTGGGAGCCATTTTAGAATTTATGACTTCTGGCTACTTGAGACTGTTGTCTTCTCATTGATTCTTGAGTTCTCTCTGTTTATGTCGCGTGTAAATTTTATTATCAGACAGTATGCGTTTTAGACAAATTAGCGAAACAAAACGAAAAGTCTAACCCGGCCATTTTGCGAGAGTCATTTAAAATGTAGTGCAACCTGATACTTTTCCTAAATACTCATCCGATCCAAAATAATTACAAGAACTATATATTTATGTATTCTAGCAATTGTTTTTCTGCCTTCAAGTCGCTATCTTCAATGACGTATTTTAGCAAGACGTATTCATATGCAAATAGGCGCTTCAATTTTAAGTACCAATATGCTTATTTTATCCTGACTGGTCGAGTATTGCAGAAGCTATTAAGTAGGTTGCGGTACGTTTTATATAATCCCTAATTTTAAATGCGCCGTCTTCTTATTTTTTTTTTTTTTTTTTTTTTTTTTTTTTGAGTAACAAAATCACTAAGAATTCTTCTGCGAATTTCTGATGATGAAAAATGGACCTATGTTATACCAGAACGTGTATAAGACACGAAAACTTCCGCAAATATTGCTATCTACAGTTAAAAACATCGCGAAATAGACAAGATGAATGATCTTCGAATGATTTTGGAATGAAACTGAATGATGTGTGGAGCGAGTTTTGAGTGAAATTCAAGGGAGGTAATCCAGCATTGCTAATTTTGTTCAAGATGAACAAAATTAGCGATACTTATTACCCCCCTTTAATGAAAAAAACATACCTACAGGTTCTATGAATAGCTTTCTATGTCTTCACGAACCAACCTTCCGACTACAAAATTAAATTATGTTAGTGAAATCGTGGATTTTAACAACCGATTTTCATTTTTAATGCAGTTGCTAATCTTTCCATTTTTAGTGATTTTGGGGCGTTTTTGAAGGCGTTGAGTGAGTGTTTGGAATGAATTATTGGATCGATGAGCGAATGAATTTGAATGGTTTTGATTGGAATGATTGTCAATGTAATGATGTAATTAAAAATAACTAAGAAAAATTTCGGGTGTCACAAGTGCTTATAAAAAAAAAAGAAAACAACAACAAAAACTAATAAAAAACAACAACAACAACTATTTTGAAATCAAATCTTAAATATGCTCCCGACAAGACCAGTTTCATTGTTTGACATTCAGTTTTGACCTTGACATTTGGCGTATCCAAACAAAATCTTGAAATAAAATAATACTTTTCAAGAAGTAACAACTGAGTCAAATTATTTTCAAATCAATACCTAAATGGGAAGATATGCTCCGGACAAGACCAACTTTATCATTTGACCTTGTGTCGAAGCCTTGGCCTAACTATTCATATATAGCGTAAATATATATTTTTGTTACGGAATATACTAAGTTTTTGTTTGACATTACTTCGTGGTCATGACCATGGGCATATCCAATCAAACTCTCTGCATGACAAAAGTACTCAAGGGGAGCAACTGTTTCGAGTTTGAACTTCATCAATTGGAGTAGAAGATATTTTCCGGAGAAGACAAGTTTTATCCACTTTCATCGTTTGACCTTCAGCAGTAATTTTGACATTGGGTACATCTGATCAAAGTCTTCTTGCGTTCTGTGTACCAAATTAAGGACAACATATGTGCCGACTTGTCTAGAGAATTAGTTGATAAATGCAGAAGATATGTTCCACACACGAGTTTGTTACTTAAACTTCACTCTCGACTCATTTGACCCTAAGTCGAGACCTTCATCTAAGGCGTGTGAGAACGAGCATGTGCTATTATTTCATCGATATTCATGAAAAAGTTTTGAATTATTTCGAAGCGTTAATTTCGAAAAAATGTCTATGTTAATTTCGGAACGGTATTTAAATGAAAACAGTGGATGTTTGGGATGCCACGACTAGAGCGCTGAATATGTGATTAGGAATGGTTTTGATCTGGATGATTGTCAAATGTTAACTATAGACAGTTTATCTTTCAATTTCCACGTTTTCTGAATGAAGTTCTGTTAGTTTGTACGATGGTCGTGTGAAAGAAATTTCAAAGGATTTCATGATTTAAATAGACTCGTATTTCACTTCAGGTCTAACGGAAGCAATTAATTTTCCACAGGCGACCATTATAACGTATTTGGTCATAGCCCAGTCTAAAAGTATGCGAAATTAAGCAGATCGGGATTTAACTTAGGATTATTCATTCGCACATTAAATGAAATATGAATTAGGCAACAAGATCCTTTTTTATTATCTTTTTGGGGGCCATTTTTGAGCTGAACCTTAGCACGCAGCTGTTTTTACCGACCTTCAAAGAAGTATCCCCATGTTTACAAGGAACTATTGAACAGGATTGATATTTAATTTTTCGATTGTTTTTAAACGACAAATTATAAACAGTAAAAGATATTCAAATAGTTATGACCAGTCTGAGATCGGCTTTTCATTATATCGACCGGAGTTTCCTTAAAGACCATTGACAGATCGCGGTAAATTGAATTAGTTCCCTTAGACTTTAGTGAGAAAACGTTCCTACTATAATTTGACCACTCTTAACAGGCATGAGTTAGAGTATCTATAAATAATATATGAGCTAGACCATTGAAAGTCAATTAACATTGATCCTTTCCCCGAATTCTCTGTCACAAATTGGATAACTTCTGTTTCTTCAATAAACTTATTCGACGCTCTTTTGCTTTTACAGCAAGGCGTCTTAATCTATGTACTACACACAGTTCCATATCAAAAGAGCGCCCAATATGTACTTTATATCAAACAAGTATTCTATTACATGGAGAGCTCCCTGGTAAGAATTCCATATTCCATTTGTTTATCCCCAATCTCTGATTATCATTCAAGTAAAAGTAGTATTTTCTTTTATGCTTTTCTGTGGTTTATCGAGAAATAACGGTAAATTATCACTTGATAATCTCATCGCAAAAGCAGTGAAATTATCAAAAACTTTTACCCTGCTTTTGTGCATTTCATCCTATCTGACGTCATCTATGCGGGGCTAAATAAGTGACGTCACAATGAACGTTGCATAGCAGTCACGCACAAAATGACGCGCTTTACGAAAATATGACCTAGAAATTTCACATCTTTTCTCACTTTTGCAATAAAGAAATAAAATAATCGTTTGTTTTTCGAGTAAGATCGATTAAATTTTTCATTTCGTGTACAAAAAAAGCTATATTTTCACGCGTGGCTTCGCCTCTCGTGAAAATATTTTTTTTTTGTTCACTCAATGATTATAAATCGATCTACACTGAAACAAACGATTATCCTCTATAACCCTTTAGTTTGTTATTCATGACATATTATTGTTGTAGGCAAAGCTTTGGCAGACAGTATTGACTAAAAGCAGCCTGCACAGAGGTTCAGTCTAATCTTAGTTCACACTATTATTTGATCTATTTATGCGTTTTAAGTGTGCCAAATAATGATGCTGCATGCATGTTGCATTATGCTTAAAAACAGATGGCTTGATGAGACGGACTTTATGCAAAAGTAGCTCTACAAGTAATGAATTACAAAATATTTAAAATCAGGATCATAAATCAAAGATTCACCCAGAAATAGTTGACACAGAAACGCTCACATTCATATAGTAATACTTTACATGGAAAAGAACACATTCGTCGAGAAATACTTAAAACAGAAAGACCTACATTCATACAATTTTAGTTGACATAGCAAAGACCATATTCATCTAGCGATAGAGAATATTGTACATAGTCAAAATAGTTTTGCAACACTTTTGGTTGTAATGTAAAATAGACTGCATTAATATTAATTTAGTGAATTGATGCCTGAGCGATGAGCTTATCGATTGGTTACCCGAATCAAGAAAGTCTACCTTGCAGATCGCCATTCAAAACGTTACGTGAGATTTTATGCGTTTTACATCGATAGTTCTAATTTGCAATCTAAAGTCTGTCTGAAGTTTTCGCTTTTAATCACCTTGGAGTACTAAAGCAATTCAAAGAAAGCCGCTCAAATCATTAAAGAGAACAGTGACCGGGCTATTAATGGAGGATGATCACATAACGGCATTTCTGTATTATCAATTTTCTAAGACGCCAATGGTGTAAAAGACGAGAAATGTGAGTCATGAGCTTCCCCATGATTACTTCAATTTGAAATCTGCCACGTCACGTATAGCTTCAGAAATTTGGGAGACGTCAATCACGTAACGTCAACCAAACCTTCCCATGCAGAAGATTCGTTTTGTTATGAAAGACTGCCAATTACCAACGATAACGCTTGCTTAAATGATAGTCATTCCAGACTGCGTTACATTGAGAAGCAAAGCCAAAGGCTGGACAAAAAATTACAGACTGTGACTTTTTAAATCTGTCCCATGTTTTGTGATTGTAGTGCCGCCATTTGAACAAAACAAAAGCATTAATCTATTACGTAAAGATTGAACTCAATGTTATGCTTCATTCGACTAGAATATACATATATCTACTTCAGAAAAATATTTAGAGAAAAATAACAAGTGGTGCTAAACTTTTTTGACTAAGTATATATATATAGAAACGATCGCACTTTTCCGGCAAAAGATGATAAAAACAAGACGACATTTAGCAAGCAAAGTTAAACTAAGATAACCCTACTCTTATCTAAATAAAGTTAACAGGTAAAGGTCATATTAATCAGGCAATAGGTAAAACAAAAAAGAACCACACTAATCCAAAAATTGTTGTCAAAGAAAAAACAACACATTCATAGGACAATGATAAATACAGAAAATACAACATTCATTAAGCAATATTTAACACAAACAAATATATATCACCAGTGCATATAAAAACATATTGAACATAGGAAAAACAACATTGGCACAGAAATATTGAAAAATAGAAAAGATTACATTTATCCAGCAATAGTTAACATTGAACATGCCACATTCATCCAACTAAAGTAAGCATAAATAATACATGTAAACATATAAAGGACCATTTAAGTCCGGAAATACTTGACATATAAAGATCACATTTATTCAGCAATAATAAACAAACATAGAAAGCCATTCTCAAACCATGACGGTCACACCGTATTATTCATGCTACCACCAGCTGCGCATCCCACTTATGTTTACTACTTATCATACATCCATTGATAAAAAAAAAAGAAGAATTATTGGCCGGGTAAAAGATACCACAGAAAAGACAAAATTCGTGCAGCAATAGTTATAATGGAAAACCGCAATCATCCAGGAGTAGTTGACTTAGAAAATACGACTTTCATCTAACAAAAGCTGATATAGACAAGACCACATTCATCGGGTAATAAGTTACTAACAGAATTTAACATTTATTCGACAATACTTGACATAGATAAGACTACATCCACCCAGTAATGATTAAAATCATAGAAAGGGCGACATTCATCAAGAAATAGTGAATAAAGAAAACAACTTTTATCTAATAAAAGTTGACATTAAAATGACCATGTGGTTGCCGCAGCAAATACTGTATTCATCCAGCAATTAAAACCAACAAACAAATACAGATAAGAACAAACGCTCTGAGCAATAGTTAACATAGAAAAGAGCTCACCAATTAAGCAGACGAAACATTAAAAAAATATATTCAAGTAATGGTAAACAAAGAAAAGACCACTTTAATCGAGCAATGATTAATTAGAAAAAAAAAATAATTGATATTGTCAATGTTTACACAGAATAGACCAAATTCATCTATCAAAAGTTAATATAGAAAACACTACATACATATAGGAATAGTTGACAAAGAAAATACAATATATTTGGAACATTAATTAAACAGGCCAAATTCTTCTACTAATGGTGATGATAGAAAAACACATTCATCCAGCAATCACTGACAAAGAAAACACATATTTTGGTTACACCACAAGTTAAATTTACACATTAGATTTGGCATAAGACAGCAATTATCGTAGAACGGGAACAACATTCCAACGATATACGACAATCATGATTTATCGAATATATTATGAATATTATAGGGTTAATTCACGTTTTCGAGGACGTTAACATTTGCAGAAATCCGAAAATAGTTCAACGTCCGAGTGCGTGTGAAGCACGAGGGCGTTAAAGCATTTTGAGGATCTCTGCAAATGTTTAAGTTCGAAAAAATGGGAATTGTCGCTATTATTGCATAAAAAGATAGATAAGAGTATAAATTCAAACAGAAATTGCGAAATAATTTCATAGAAAAGATATGAAACTAGTAACAAGCTTACGAATATGTCGGAACAATTAATTCATGCATTACACCGTCCATTTTGTTTACACCGACGTGGCTTTAACCATATGTCGTCACACAATTTAACGCGAGAATAAGAGCAACGTCTTTAGGTATGCTCTTTGATAATGTTGGACATAAATAATTTTCACCTATTTTACTAATCAATGCTTACAGTTTACTAGATCTTTTTATTTTTGTATTTTGAATCATTTTAGGACAAACTTTTATTTCAGAAAAAATATAAATTGGTTAAATTTTTTAAGCCCAAATCGCGGATATTTAAGTTAAAAAACGCCGGGCGTTAATGTTACTGATTAATCCACGTTTTCTCCCGTTAACGCCCGGGTTTTGTCTGTTAACCTATGCCTTTAACGACCCAAAAACGTACATTTTATGCAATAATGAACTATCGTCGAAAGGACACAATGTAACTTGATGTTGTAAAACCGTTTAAAACTGTGCAGAGAGATTAAAGTTAGAGGAGATATATTACTGGTGATATTATAATAAGAGATTTTTTATTCTGCCATCAGTTGTGATTTGAAAAAAAAATACATAGCCTGAAAGCTTGTTAAAAAGTTTAATATGTTTGTATACAAAATGTCAAATTAAAGTTCAGATTCACTAATTGGACTCATTAAGGCGCCAGTGTTTTCTAAATAAATTCAACGATGTCCTCGATGTCCCCAATTAACGTCTTTATACTATCATTGTATTCACAGAATTGTAACATGATCGAGGAGTGGGATTAATTACTCAAGGTTTTAGTTTTAAGCAAGTCTTTCCTTAAATTCCGAAATCAGAAAAAAAACTTTCAGTCTATATTTCAAAGTTATTTTTTACACAATTCTCAACTTTACACAAAAAATAAGTTTTCGATAATCGATTTATGACTCTAAGATAACTTGTCTAGAGAAAATACTTCACGTCATATACAAATCGTAAACACAATGCGATTTCACGAACGACACCTTGCAAATATTTAGGGCGCAGCACTGAAAGCGGGTAATTTGGCAACTGTGTTTACATGACGTCGACAGCATCAATATGGCATTGGGTGAAGCAAAATCAACGTAATCTAAATTATAAATTGGTAAATTATAATTTGATAACAAAACGCGTTTCGCTGTGGTTGTCATTAAATAATTATATGCATAAGAGATCTCCAAAGACAATTGGAAAGCGCTGAAGAAATTTGCTTTTCTTCAAGCGTATTGACCAGAAATAGAATAACCCAAAATGATCCAAAATAATTACACCCACGTCCGAGTTTCAAGTTTACGTATAAGTCTTAGCGATGTTTCAAATGATCATGTACGTGACTAATGTCGTATTTTCTTAGAACAAGAATGTTGCAACAAGTATGATATATTCCGTGAATCTCGCCGGAAGATATGACACAAGCTTGTAGGAGGGAATTATCTGCCTCTAATAACCGAAAAATGGGAGTGTGTTGTAAATCGCAAAAAGCCATTTAAAACAGAGACACTTTGACATTCAGTTACTGATTTTAGATATTGTATATTATGGTTATCCCTCTGGGTAAAGAAAACATTGTTTGATGTAGCTTTTATATTTTTGACTTCACGTCGATCTAAATTCAACTTGTCTTCAGGCAATGCTAAAAATATATCCACGAATGCTATTCAAAAATGCCGAGAAAAGACTTACAGTTATCATTTATCAATTGAATAATGCTGTATCATATTTTAACATCAGCTTTCAGAGGACAGCGAAGCTCGACTATTCCTAGTGCTGTACATTAAAGCAAATCAATTTCGAAATGGGAAAATTCAAATAAATTTGATATCAGGATATTGAATCTTTGTCTAGAGGCTAATACTATGTTAACAGAAGCACGTGCATAGTTTTCAAACAATAGCTTTTCAAGAAACAGAGATATTTCAAATATATACTGAGCGACTTTAAAAACGCAACAAAGTAAATGTGAAATTTGAGCACGGAAAAGTACATTTGTGTTAACTAAATTTAGCTTAATTTATACAAAGAAAATACTCTGTTGAATCGACTTTATCTTCAAAGAAATGAAATCAACTCACTCACTTTGCAAAGACTGTACTCTGAATCGTGTGTGTCAAAAGGGAAATTGTTCCTTAGAATCGGAACGTCGTTAACCTTGATTAGACTAAAAAGAATATTGATTTTTCCATCAATATTTGAATATCTGTAAGGTAGGACCTTGCCAATTAGAAGTTTCAGAAGAGTTTGCGTGTTAAACTGACGTTAGTGTCATGCCGTAAACACACTCAAAATGTCATTTCAGTTCTAAACGACATGTCTGCTAAGGGGTTAAAAGCGTTAACAGCCTTTGTTTGCCAAAACCGCGTTCACATGAACAACGTCTCTGGTTCTACTAAAGGAATGGAAAGGCATGTAAGTGACGTCATTTCTTGTCAAAAAGACGACGTTTTGGTGTCGTCTTTGGACAAACCGTGCTAAACCGCAGTATTGATGATTTGTTTGACCTCTTGATTCATTCAACTCAACTCTGAAATTTGTTTGGCTTTTGTTTCATTTGAAAAGAAAATATCGTCCTAACAGTAGGGCTATGGAGAAATTTCAACTTTCGAGGGTATGCTTTAAAAGTTCACCGTATTGGAAATATAAGAGAATGTTTCAAAATGAAATTGATGTTGGGTAAAGGGTAACTTGTTCAGGTAACAAAATAAGTTTATTTTAGTCCGAGTCTGTTCACTTATATTTGTTTTTAGGTGGTGTTTTTTTAGTATCGCGTTTTTAAAGTCGCCCAGTATATATCAGTTGCACGTAAAAATTTCTAAGTCCGAAAAGGGTTAAAATTCCACTAAACATCAGAGTAATGAACCTTTGTCTAGAGGCTGACCTTATGGTCACAAAAGCATGTACAAAGTAACCGAGCAATAGCTGTACTAGAAACAGAGATAGCACAGATTATCATCTGTTGCACATAAAAACTTATCCAATATTTCCAAGCCAGAAAAGGATTAAAATTCCACAAAATTCAATATAAGAGTAACAAATTTTTGTCTAGGGCTGATATTATGGTTACAAAAGCATGTGCAAAGTTCCAAAGCAATAGATTTAGTGGAAACAGAGATTCGACACAGTTGCACGTAAAAACCTTAACCAAAGCATTATTTCGACGCTAAAGCACGGATGACCGGGATAGCCCCACTATACTGCGAATAGTCGAGCTAAAAAAGGAGATCCTTAAGAATTGTAGCATTTTGAGGTCTCAAGGACAAAAGAGAATTTGTGGTGGCATGATTGCGGCTATATGGGCGCAAGCACTGAAAGCACTGTAAGAAAATAAAATGTGGGAAAATGATATACCAACAAAAGAAAAACGGTGTAACTGATTTATTTCTTGTTGCATCATATAGAAAGATGCTGCAATTAAAAGAAAGCTAGACTAAAAGACTTGGGAAGATTCCCAGATTAGGTACAAACAAGTATTACTATCTCGGGTTTTGACTTTCGATTTAATTTTTGTAAGATGTTTAGTAAAACAGACACCAGGGGCCGTATCGCCCACACAATTTAGAACAGTCTCAATTTAGAACGGTTTGAACTGTTCCGAGAATGGTTCCCAAACTTTGGCCAGACGCTAATAAAATACTGAAATAGGTGAAAGAAATTAATTTAAGCTTGATCTTAAGTAAAGAATCCCAGGGCGTATCTTGATCTACGAGCAAGGAATGTTCGAGAGGAGATAAATTTACAATTATATTATGACCTACGTCGCCGGAGTGAAATAACTCCGTTGAATATTTTTGATATTACACGGGTGTTATTACACTAGTGGAATAACAATGCAAATGAGCTCAGAGCGAATAGCAACGCTACTTTGTAACCGCGAAAATGACGTCATAATCTATGTTTTGTGACGTCATGTTTAAACGGCGTAGCCTCGTTTTTATCTGTTTAAAGATGACTCGTTTAATAAATTCGGTATTCAATGACCTCATATTCAATATCCTCTATGTATATGATTTTTGTGTTCACGAGGCTGCAATGACCGTTCTTCTTTTTTTGTTATGTTTGATTCAATTCTACTTGATAGTTTAGGAGCTGATTTTTTTAATAAGGACAAATTGACGGATTCATGATACCATCGATCAGGCCATCTATATATGTAGCAAAACAAAGACGGAAATACAAATGGCAAGACTTTTTCTATTAATTAGGGGTGATCATTTAATTTCATCGTCATCTGGACACAAAAATATGAAACCTTTTTTTGTATTTAACTGAGAGATTAGCTTTACTCGAAATTGGAACAATTGATAAATTTCTGCGTAAACACCAAAAAGTTCTTTTGAAATATATATATATATATTGCTAGATGTTCAATTTAACATTCCGAGTAATGATAAGTATGAAATGTATCTAAAATCTACCTGAATATTTCAGGAGAAAAAAAAAAAATGGGCCCTAATACACGTTGATTTTTTTTTTTTTTTTTTGTTGTTGAATTGTTGAGAAAAAGATGTGATATCAAATAATGATGCTTTATCCCTTTTGAAGTAAATCTTTTGTAATGAATTGAAACATGAAAACAGCCTAGATATAAAAAAAAACTAAGTAGTAGTTTTGTTTTGCCCTCTCGTGATTTCAGTTTTAATAAAATAAATATAAATCGTTATCCTAGCGTTACTCTGACGTCACAATAATGTAAGACTGCAAAAGCATGCAAGGGTATAAAACTGGAAACATTTAATCGTAGGTGGGTAAATATAACCACGTGCATTCAGGTTTGACAAGCTGAAGAGATACGAGGATTTGTTAACCCATGGACGACTTTTGTTCACTTTCTGTAACTTAGCAATTTGGTTTTAGGGTACAGTTATTTAGATGATAACTGCCGACCACCTTTTGAAACCATCTAAAATGTGGCAAAGAATATTCCTAAATTTAGGTCAAGGCTAGACAGCGCCCTTCCAGGTTAAAAATAACAAAGAATACCTATATGACTATGGTGATTATTCTCGTATAGATCTCCTTATCGCGTGAATACGCCTTGTAATTCCTTTTAGCGCTCTAATTAATTGATTTGATAAAGTTCTTATTATCGTGACACTGTCTTACACGTTGCCCGAATGGTTACCGTGCCCTTCTAATTATCAGTTTATTTAGGGTACAAAACCCACTGGAGGCAGGTAGCGTATTTGGTTGATTGATTGATTGATTGAATGGAGTTTTACGCCGCTTTCAACATTATTTCAGTTATATCGCGGCGACTGGAGTACCTAACAATGGATTCCTGGTATTTCTCTCACCAGTACAACCACCACATTCTTTCCTAGCCTCCAGCCGCTATCTCACATAGGTCTATGATTATCGACCCATTGGTGAGAGACAAATAGTCGGAAAGAATGAGTGCCGCCGTCGGGGATCGAACCCGCGAACTCTAGATTGACAGTCCGACGCGCTACCAACTGCGCTATGACGGCGGCTAGCGTATTTGGGGTAGGATACTTGTGTAGCTGGGTTGTGAATAAGGGATTGATAAAGGTGCGTTGTCGTATAAGCTAGCTGTTATAGCGACGTGGTAGAGCACTCGATTTGGGGTGTAGAGGTCAAATCCTGACAGAGTCGAAAATTTGATTGTGGGTAATATTTTGCACCAACGTGAGGTGATGTTATGTGTTCAGGTGGTTGATGATGTTGAATTGAGATGATTCGTTGAAGAATCCTTATTGTCGAGGAGTGTATGTGGCCGGGTTGAGTAAAGGGGGTGAAACTGCCTTGTCGTACGAGCTGGCTTATATAGCGACGTTGTACTGCACTCGTTTTGGGATGTAGAGGTCCTGGGATCGAATCCCGACGGATTCGAATATTAAATATTTACTTGAAGCATAGAACACCAGTCCACGCAGTTGCTAAACGAACTAGAATCAATTGCTTCCATTGAGCATGGTTGCGTCAGGGCCCGAGGTTATAAAACATTTCTCATTTTAAATTCAAATTCTCTAAAATTTCAATTTGAGATTAAAGCCATAATTCTGTTTTGATACTAATTTTAAGGTATTCACATAAATGATAATTTCAATAAGTTGTTAATATTATCTTTTGTTTTTTTACATTTTTTTAAATTCAAAATTTGAGAAAATTCTCCGTTGAGCCTGAGAATTTTTTTTATGACCTCGGGCCCTGAAACGAGGGCCTCGAAGGTTATTAAGTCCATCTACCCCATAATGTCTAATATGTTATTAAAAACTCCCGCTTACTCGGGCAGAATTGGACCATAAAAGAAAAGCGAATTAAACAGTGATACAAACCTCTCTGTCTTTACGAGATTCCAAATCTTTCCACATTCGGTTCTCCTCTGTGACGTCATAGGTTTCTAGGGGAATTGAGACCTCACCGATAAATTCTTGGAATTTGAGATTCGTTCCTTTTGAAAATACCTTGATTTTAAGCGTCAGTTTATGTATATCCTCAAAAGACAAATTTTGAAAGTACATATCCTGTTCAAAAACGGGATCTTTAGTTCTTCTAAGAACTTGGCTTATTTGTTTCTGCAGTTTTCCAGGCATTAGATACACTTTTGCATAGGGGTTAATATTCTTATCCTGTTTATTTTGGCCACCTAGATTTTCAGCTTTGATTAATGTCACTTTTAGTTGTTGTGAAGCTGCTAAATACTGAAAACTAAATTTGATTTCACCAAAAGGAGCGAATAACTGATTATGATTGGTCTGTCTATTTTTAGATATCACGAGACATGAACTAGAGCGAGGCTTCACGTATTCCTGTGGCTGTGTTTTTCTCTCTGTTATATGAGGCGCAGAATGTCGTTTTAATGTAGGACTTGGCAGTTTGGGGACCTGGAGATCGCCTAGACTCCGTCGTTGAGGCTCATTCGTCATGTCGATAGATGTCTGTGATGGAGTCGAGTGGCCAGAATTAGATGAGTTCTCGCTTTTATCACTCTCGTGATCCATCAAATTGACCAGCGAAGACCGGCGTCTGTTATAAAACCTACAATGGCGGGAGGGTAATGGAATTTTATTCAGTCCTTGGAACGCTTGATAAGACGGGGACAAGCGCCTGTTACACAACACGTGACTGGTCATGTCTAGTTCGGGAGAGGGCGTTTCACTTCGACTTTGAGAGAACGTTGTCACAACTACTGACGGTGTACTTGAAGAAAACGCGTGTTTACCATAAAGATGATGGCTCTGTAGGTGATTTGAGCTTGCCAGAATGTTTATCTCCGATGAACAATTATCGTGTAACTTTGAGAGAGAGCTTTGTTTTGATATACGAGTGGCGTGTTTTCTTGGTAGCAGGCCATCCGAGCCAACATGAAACAGGGATTCTTTACGTCTTGTATGAGGTTTCTCGGATAACGTTGAGAATCCAAAGGACGTTTGAGCACGGAAATGTGGGAGACTCATGGCGGCAAACGATAGTGGGTCCACGTTAGTTTCATGAGTATCGTTTAGCACTGACGTCGAATTGACGTTCCGATAACCTGCGATAATTTCCCGAACTTCGTGTCGCGGTGTTTCCGGAGCTGACCGACATGGCCCGAGTTTTAACCTATTCAAACATGGGACAGAATCCGATGACGGAAGCCTTCCGGGTGTTTCCGGAGGGGACATACTTCGTCCCCCGTAACTGTTCCGTTTTGGACAAGAGTTATACTCGCCATCTCCTGGACCCGAACAATCACTGGTCCGTCTAGATGAGTCGTTAGACCCAGGTATGACGAATTCTGGAATACTTTGGGGTGTTATAGGCATAAAACTTCTTGACGAGGCTTGATCTGGGCCAGTTTGGTTGGCAGAATCTAGAAATTTATTGAACAGCCATTCTTTCACTTCACGAAGGGCATCCATCGTTGAAATTGCTATGTAACTTACGTGTATAAGGAACATAGATTCCACTCTTGTTTGATCGTAAAGCCCGGCTCGTAAATGTGTGAAATACTTTTCAGAATCACAACCGAGAAACTTAAAACATACTGGATTATTCCGCACACATAATATCAACTGTGAAATAACTCCAATTTTAAAGTAATCCCGTAATTTCGAGGCACTAATTCCGTGTGATCTATTGCAAGAGAGTAGCACTGCAGTAATTACGCACTAAATCCATTTGTTAGAGAATCTTAATGAATCCAGTTTTTGTGCGTCTCGTGACGATTCAACGTGAGGTTTTATACTTGGAGAGATAGTTGTAATTGTCTTCCTTCACAATCAAGATTTTTTCTTTATAATTTAGAAAATCTACATTAGCTTGGTAATTCTACATGTTGTCGAATTAAGCCGCATTCTCAGAAAAATAAGATCCACTTTTTAACAGCGAATTGTATTTTCAATCACAACAACTGTTTTAAAACTGATAGTAATTTTTAAGATACTTAGCTTTTTACATGGTAATATCATTAACTTGCCGTAAATAAACTGTTACGTAGTTTATACCTACATGAAGTCTTTTTTCTTACAATATTTGATTGTCTGGCAAAACTTTATAAGAGTATTATATTCCATTCCTAGTTTAACCAATTACGAAATACAAATACATCTTCGTCATGTTATTGGACGATCAGCTTTATTCCGATTAAGCGAAAAAACAACACAAAAATCTATTTCCACTAATTACTTCAGTAGTACTAACACCGCACGTACTACGTTTTACAATAGCCATTCATTCATTGTTCAATTTGAAAAGAACTTCTCCTATATATCTATAACTCATCAATAAGCGACTAATAGCACGGAGTCCACAGATTCCCTTGTTTTCTCTGTCATACACCGGTATTGGATTCTATTCCTGGAATCAACTCGGTGTTTATAGACGGCTGTCAGCGACACACGGTAACAGAATCACGGCCATAAAAAACGTTCACATCATGTCGTATGGTGATCACCCCAGAGACTCGGCTCGACTTACAATGCTCCAGGCGATCATCATAAACTGGTTAATCTGTTAGAATGTCTCGTGTTGGACTGCAACTGTATATCTGAAATGATTAATGATACAAAGACTTCACTTCTTAACACTTTCCTGTTATTCAAAATTTTGGACCTGTCCAAATTCAAATGTTTTGCAGACGAAAATTTAAAGTGGATTTGATTTGAAAAATAACTATTCAGTAGGGTAGAAAATAGTGTGGAAAAAGAAGAAATTGCTTGCCAGGAGCAATTTCTTCTTTTTTCACAATGTTTTCTCAATCATAAAATCACAGGCACGTAAAAAGCAGGGATTAAACAGCAAAGGGTTAAACCGCCAATCCACTTTGATGTTTTTATATTCGTCGTTGTTTATCACAATGCGCATTTTGCATGGTTCTAACAAAGTAGGAAATGATAATAATAATAATAATAGTAATGATGATAACAAAAATAATAACAATAATACTCAATATTTATTTTTTGGGTATTGTCTTTTTCTCTTAAGCTTCAGGCGCCAAGTCTGAAAAAGATTCGATTTCTACTTAAATTCAAACAAAAAGAAATGCAAATTTGCAAAGGTGCTGATAAACTCATAACAAAAACAAGTATAAAATTTCAAAGCAATATCTTTATTTAAGAGAGGTATAATACATAAATACTACAGTACACATTAAAATTTGTCCAAGAATTTCAAGTTAATGGTTATGGTTAATTTCTCTTTACCAATGGGCTGACATTATGGTCATAGAAGCATGTACATCGCATAGCTTTAGTAGAAAAAGATGTATGTAATTTGCACCATCGAAGTCGATGTCGACACCAAGGCCAACTTGAGCGACTGCAAAATACCTCCTAGCCTATGAATTCTAGATCTAAAAAGCAGGGTGATTTCTATGAAGTAAAAGAAAACGGAATTTTAGCAGTTCGGTTACTTTGCCGAATTGGTGGTGAAACTAAACATACATTTTTGCATTCAGGATGCAAAATTGTTATCGAATGTGTTGTAATGATACTCCGCTTTGCACGTATGCAGACGTGCAAAGCGGGGTATCAATTTCAGAACGTTTCGCTAACGTTTTCATTCTGGACGCAAGGATGTTGACAGATTAACTTCGTCCCAGTTTCTCACGTATTGATATTGAAGACAAGTCCTTCACTCCAAGCCTCATGAAGATAATAAAATATGGACTGAGGAGTCAATTTCCAATTTATCTCCCTATAAATTCTCCCTCTTTTATATCACTTGATTTCATTCTCGGTTTTAGTAATCCATTGATAGACTGACGTGATTCCCCCTTCGTCCTGTTCTACGTACAATAATGTCATTCTATAAAGTTATAGTTGACCCGTCACGCAACTAGGGATATTTTGAGTTGTTGAGATTTTTATTTATTTATTTAAATAAAATTTATTTATTTATTCATTTTTATTTATTTATTTATTTACTCTTTTATTTTATAATTATATTATTATTATTATATACTATTATTATTATTATTTTTATTTAAACCGCTTTGAAAAGAATATGACATGACATATAAAAATATGAAGAAGACAAATAACTTTACTACTAATAGTACATATTACCATATAACCTACACAAGAAGAAATCATCTTTTTGATCACAAATTGGTAGTTTCCGGACAAAAAGCCGTGTTAAAAAATTTCACGGGTGCAGTTTCAACGTCTGTGCGGCTTATGTCTGTACAATATCCAGATCCTTGTTGGTCTCGATTATTCTTTATACACAAATCTATGTTTTTTCTAAAATTTTCCATTAAAATGTACTGAGTTCCATTTAGCTCGTCCTCTACCAAACACTGTATCACGTGATGTATGTTTAATATGTTTGTATTTATTATGTTTTTGTAATGACAATGTACTTTGCACACGTCTTTTGAATAAAATTCTTGGAAGATCAGTGTGCATGTGACATGGCGATCTTAAAGGAATCGTCGGGATTATACGTACGTATAAAGTGTCTACCCTTGTCGGGCTTCGCGAATTTGGCGTATATGGTGTCGAAAGTAAGAGCACCTGGCTGATTTTCCAAACGATTATTCAACCTTACTTTAAAAGAATTGTTACTTCTCCCGGTTAACCTTTACTGGTACTAGAACACTTTACAAGAATTGATTCATTTCAAAGAGTTCATGGATAATGAATGTGATGGGTCACATAAAGACAGTTTATGTTTGATCAAAATTGATATATAAGTATATGCGAAATAGGGGTTATTGAAGAATACATGTCCAATTGAGCTATTGACTGTTTGAATTCTTCAAGAAAAAGAAAATCCAAAAATCAATTCTACTTACTGTGGAAAATGTTAAAGAAGCCATTAAAATGTAGACAGTATTTAATGCTCGAATACTTTTAAAATACCCCAGGCGAATGAGGAAAATGCGATGAAAATAGCATGGCTTGAAAATTTGTAAATCACAAATCAAATGTTTCGCGTGATTTCAAAATAGAAGGAATTTCTAAAGTACTAAACAGTTTTTCGACGGTTTACTGCTAAAATAGGTTTTGGGAGAACACCGACGAACATTCATGTTCTTTTAAAAACAACCCGTATTTATTCCGGTGCAACTTTCTTTCACTATTGATATTCATGCAACAATGTAGTACCATTAAATACAATCGTTATTCTTATAGAAAATGACCATATCAAGGGGTCAGTGCAACACTATTGTAAGTGCCTATATATTTATAGGCACTTACAATAGTGTTGCGCTGACCCCTCAATATTCTTTATGAAAATGTGCAGTATTGTTTAGAAAATATTTATAGGTTTTTTGTCTGTTTGTTTGTTATTATAGATAGGACACAAATAAATATTAAATTTGAAATACGCGCAACAACGCGTTGAATTTTTTGCACACATTAAGTACATAACGAAGACGGTATCCTATATTTTGATAATTCACGACACGATCTCCTACTGGACAACTCTCTTACTCGTATCGCTGACAATTTGCTATCATTTTTGAGCCGCCACTCAAAAGCTGACCATTTGGGTTATGCGTGAAGTTTGCGAACATACACTTGGGTCGAAACATTTTGCTTATTTTCTGAAGCCAGAGTGATCAATCTACCTTCCTGTGAAATAAAGTTTGAAAGGCGACCTATAGTTTAACTGTACCGGAACCAATATTTTTAGTCGAATAATAAGCCAAATGAGTTTCAAATCGTTTCTTTTCGATTGATGGTTATATTTATTTGGAAATATTTTTTGTCAGATTTTCAGACTTCATTAGCCACATTCGTCGAAAATTTCGTTCTAAAATAAAATTAGGCATGTACGACATTCTTTCTAGTAAACAACACCTGGAGCTATACATAAAATGGCTGGGGACAATTATTTAGTATACATTTACTGAATTAATAAAATATAAATTGATGTTTTTTATGCCACTTTCCCTTTTATTTGCGATGAATTTCCTCTAGACAATCATTTGAATGATTGTTTAGAGGAAATTCCAATCAATTTAGTGAAGAAGCCTCAAATATATCTCAAAATTTACGCATTTGAAGTGGTTTATTTAGTGAAATAAAAGTAGGGGTGCTAGAATCAGGGAAGGCGCTTTAATTATGCGAAATGTGCAATTAGTTTTATGAAACTCTAGTAATGTACCTTGATAGTTTTGTCCGTTTTTCTAAAACAAATAATTAATAAATTTGGCTTTTTGTAAGATAGCGTCAAAAAGGATGAAACGGACGTAAGCAGGGTATCCTAAAATTGGTAATTCCATTTGTTTGGCGATAATTTATCAAATTAGTCTACCGTATTTTCTCTATAAGCCACCGAAAAGCATCAAAGAATTTGTATCATGTTACTATTACGATTGTTTTTCATTATAATCTAAATTTCACCTTTATTTACCAAAGATAATCTTCGTGTTTTTCTTAAAGTTTCGTTATATTAATGCCATAATGAAAGGAATTTTTAGCATACAATTTAGTTCATTTTTGGCGTAATAAAGATACATAAAAAAGAACTGATTATAACAATTTATAAGAAATGTATATAGTATTTTTGGTTAATCAGTATTTCTAGTTAAATAAAAAAAAAGCATTCCATCTGTAAATTTAACAATGAAACTGATTTTTGAATATAATTGCAAAAAGATAAGATAGACAAAGATAAGATTTTGCGTTATTAATACATGACAATGTCTTCTATCAATGTGTAAATTAAACGCTTTCAATATGAAAATGTATCTTACTTGTACCATTTTATCAAATTCCAAATATTTTGCATATCTTACTGTTCCACGGTCACTGTTTCACCATTTAGTGAAGGAGTTAATCAATGTGACACGGCATACCAACATCGATCACACAAACAGATGTGTGAAAAATAAAATCAATAGTTGATGTTTTCCAATCATCTTAATTTTATCGGAATTTTATTACGTTTCTTTGGAACTTAAATACTTCTGTCACAAACTTGCCCAGGTTTACTCTGTCGGTATAGCGCCAGCGAGCAAAAGGGTGGGAGGGGGGGGGGGGGGGGGGCTCGTCCCTAAATGGGAATCAGCCCTGCATCCAGGATGACAAAACGGTGCAAGCAAGTACACGTGAAAAGCGGGGTATAATTGGCAAACAGTTGCACCGTTTTGTCATCTTGAACGCAGATTTGCTAAAGTATTGACAATAGATGAACGGAAATTGGTATTTAAACCTGGGGCCCGTTTTACTAAACATCTTACGATCATTTTTTTGCGTAAGATAAAAAATTAAAGTTGCTTCTACAGTAGTAATAAAATATGGAATTCTGCCATGCATCATCTCATTGGAATCGTCTTCTAAAGACGATTCCAACGAAATTTTGCAGGGCAAAATCTAACAATGAATGAAAACACAAGGTACGATTTGTGATTTTGACATACGATTACTTTTTTTCGTAAGAAGTTTAGTGAAACAGGCCCCTGGAGATTGAGTTTAAGGGGCCCTTAGCTGACACGGCTCCCAAATAGCTCGTCTTTTAGATAATACGTTTTCTTGTGGCTTATCTGTCGGGAACCCTCGGCGATCCTACGGAATAGACCTCGGGAACAGTAAGGGCACAGCTATGAATGCGCGTCATATCGCACGTAGGCTTATATGACGTCACACACATAACTGAGGGGCCGAATTTCCGAAAAATGACCAAAAATTACTACACTTACGTCCGAGGTACTTTCCATTTTACGGAAAAGTCCGAGCGATGCTCCGAATGGTGGCTTATGTGACGGCGGCTAACACGTACCATATACGTTAAAAAATCCGGACAAAGCTCGGGTCTACTGAAGCAACGTTAAATTCATGGGCATACAAACTAGGAAACAATCAGAGGAAAACTGCTGTCGAGCTCGCAAAAATTTGACTTTTGCTCCGTGTAAATATATTTTAACATATGACCTTGAGCTGCGCCCTTTGAGTTATTCCGTAGATGTAAACACTAGGCTCCTGACAAGATGAAATTTATATTTAACCTTGACCCGTGATCTTAAACTTGGCGCTATATAAATACAGTCGATACTACTCGAGTGACCACTTCTGTTATGCGGCCATCATAAAGAGCACGTTTGCCGCAAGCAAAATCTCTGGAAAAGTGGACATTCTTACACGAGAAATTGTTGATGTTCTAATCTTATGGTGTTTGAACCCATTAGAATCGTCGAAATAAGATAATTCTAAAAGATTGAAAATAGGATTCAATTATCATGTGACATCCTCAATATGCCATCAAAATGACCTGTCTTATGCATTATGAAATATTGTATAAAACTATCATTCCTATAAGGGCCGCTTCTTGGTGGTCCCCTAAGTGGTCGCTAAACACAAGTATATCTTCCAATATCATATCAAATCGTGATAGAGAACAATTGTGACGCATTGTTTTGAAATCCGTCCATAAATATATGGAATAAATTAAAATTTCTTTCAAATAACGCATCTTCTCATGTTGGTAACATTTTAGTCAATTTATTTTGAAATTCATATATATAGGAGTAACTGTCTGGATAAAAATCGGACTGACGAACGTCTGGTCGGTCTGACGGACAGACAAAATCGCCAACGTATCCAGTCCGAGCCGTCATCTTAAGGTAGTAGACCCGTAATAGTTTCACAACATTTCAGAAATCATGAGCTTTCACAAGGTTGATCGAGATTTCCTAATGAAAATCATTAGGAAACCTCGATTAACATAGTTAAAGTTCATTACTTCCGAAACGCTGAGGAACTATTACGAGTCCACTGCCTTAACAACTGGTTCTCGCTCACCGCACGCGGGCATGACCAGAACAAACCACCAACATTGATCAACGTGTTGAAATAAAAAAAATGAATAGAAATAATTAGAAATGCAAAATAAACTCATACGGCGGAAAAAGGAGGATATTAATTGTATGCGAGATTTTAGTAAATTAAGACTGTAAAACCCACATAGAACAGCTTTAATGAGATTGAATTGAACATAATCAAACATTATTATTTTTCATGATTACAAAATTGGAAAGATATTTACCATGCACTCGAAATATTGCGTAATTGGAACCTATTTCGCATAAGGATTTCAAGGACAAAATTCAGATTAACCCGGATTTATATTAAAACAAACATAATGAATATTATTTAGTCCTTTATATAGTTTTCTGCAATACTTTCCGCCGCCATTATAGTGTAGTTGGTAGCGCGTTGGTAGCGCGTCAGACTGTCAATCTAGAGGTCCCGGGTTCGATCCCTGACGGCGGCACTCATACTTTTTGACTATTTGTCTCTCACCAATCGGTTGATAATCGTAGACCTATGTGAGATAACAGCTGGAGGCTAGGAAAGAATGTGATGGTTTTACTGGTGAGAGAAATACCAGAAATCCATTGTTAGGTGCTCAAGCCGCCGTGACATAATTGAAAAAAATGTTGAAAGCGGCGTTCAACTGCATTCAATCAATCAATTAATCTAATGCTTTCCGACGGGTTTCCGAGATTGTTCAGTGGTTTATATATTCTTTGAACCGACGCCCTGTAAAAATCTGATATCAAAACTAGACATAGAAACAGGAGAAAATATTCTTGGTTGGCATAAGCTCATGCTATTAGTCGTACAGCATGTTTTATGAGTACATTTGTACACGTAAATAAACATAAAGCCGGGTGGCGTTTCATTTATGGCGATTTTTGGTGGACGTTTACGCATCCTCAAATAGATAAAAAAAATATTGTAATTGTAACAAAAGAGAATTGATAAGAATTACAAATAAAAAAGAACACTACCTTGATAATCAAATAGTCTTTCACTCTATACAAAATGGAGTCAGCCAATCGTATACCCGACATAGCATGCCGAAATTTATCGAAACCTTGTGATTACAAGATTTAGGTTAGCGATCGACGATATATAACATATGTTATATATTGTCGATCGCTAACCTAAATCTTTGTAATCACAAGGTTAAAGTTTAGATCTACGATTATTTATTATTTTTTCTTTCCGATTGGAATCATTAGTCAAGGAAAGAGCGTACTTTTGAATATGGGTGGGCGTTCGGGGTATATACATATATGTGAGAGATATTCTCCGGACTATACTAATTTTATCGTTTGACATTTACCTTGTGCATATCCAAAGAACCCTTTGTATGGCCTAAGTTCTCAGCGAGAGGGTCGACTGAACAAATTTATTATTAGAACGGTGTATTATTGTAGGAGAAATACTCCGGAAAAGACCAATTTCATCCAACTTAATTTTTTTGACCTTCAACAATGACTTTGACCTTGGCTGTATCTGAAAAAAAAACTCTTTCCGTGACACTTGCACTAGTTAAGGTCAACAACTGTGACAAGGTATTTTGAAATCCATTCATAAATGAAGACGATATTCTCCGGACACGAATTTTTCACTTGATCTTCACCCTTGACCCACTTACCGTTCAGCCGAGACCTTGATTTTGGCGTATGCGGACGAACTCTTCACGTGATACTTTATGTAGATCTAAATCAGGAGATCAACTGGGTAAAGTTATTTTGAAATTCATAATAACTAAAAGATCCCTCGTCCCCCGTGTAAGTCAACAATAACCCACCCATCCCTCAAACTTTTCCTTCTCTCTCTCTCTCTCTCTCTCTCTCTCTCTCTCTCTCTCTCTCTCTCTCTCTCTCTCTCTCTCTCTCTCTCTCTCTCTCTCTCTCTCTCTCTCGTAACTTTTTAAACCTGGAAAAGGTTTTAAAGAAAGGCCGATGGTGTGATATTTTTTTAAATGTGGCGCAATGCTGACATCTGGTATATTTATTAATCATGAATGAACATAATTCAAGTATTCAGCTAATTATATCAAATTCAATTTATAATATGAACAACAAACATGATATAAATAAAAAAGTATGATTTCTGCAGAGTAATCTACTATTTTTTCTTCTGTTATGTTATATTCTAGAACATTGTTGACATGAAAATGTCGGGTTATTTTCTGTCAATTGTATTTCTACATATACGAACTTTTATTTCGCATAAATCGACGAATTACTGTAGTATGCCAACAGAAACGTGCACCATCAGTACTTTCAGTGCTTTGATTTGTATAGGCCGCTTGCGACTGTACGCGTATCTTGCCTAGTCATTGTTCTATAGATCTATTATAGTTTAAGACATGTTGATTAAAATGTACTTTTCAGTCATTAACTCTTGTGTCGCTAATGTCTAAAAACTCGTTTTTAGGCTAACAATGGAATTAGTTACCATGTAACATAAAAGCTATCAAATGATGAAGATGTTTCCTGGAAGAAAGTATAAAAAACAAATTTAATTTTGTTTTTAACGTTGTCAACACGAAAAAGGACAAACATGACATTTTAACTAGTATACTTTGCTCATTAATAAGCAGCTCATTTTGCTTTCATTTCGCAATATTATATGTAGTAGAATTGTTCAAGAGCATTGTTTAAAAAAGAGGATACGCATATTGATTATAATAAATAAGTATTCTTAAATGCTACACATATTATAACACAAGATCAAATGAGATAAAACATATGTTTTTTTATAAATAGGAAAGTAAAACGAAATGCGATGAATTTGAATGTTTATTATTAATCGTTACTGATAGAATTCTAGATGGTTTACAAACTTTAGATTTTGGCCCTGTAAAATCGACTTTTCCTGATTTCTATTGATCATAATTGATCATATCAAGTTTTCAAAATTACCCATATCCGCTTCTCTTAATCTGTACAAATAATATTTTCTACAGCGTTTGCCATTAAAACAATGGCATAAATGTAGCCATGAACCTGTAAAACTGTCATTATTTCAATAAATTTTGAATTGTATGCTGCTAAAAAATGTGAAGCTCAATTAGCGATACTACAGCACTTAATAAAAACTTTCTAGAAGACATATCTATCATTTGAAAAAAATATGGAGGTGTGGTATGAGGGGCTTCATATATTTTTAACTTTAAACAATAAGTTTTTGAGAAATTTGTAATTTCTGCGAATTTATGCTACTTTATAGACTTACTTAAATGAAACTGGGTGGTTTTGGAAAACTATTCTATACATTTTGAAATGCTGATTTTACAGGGCTATTTTCTTATGTCCATGAACTTTTTGTCCTTTATTAAAACTTGTCCATCTATAATCGAAACAGTTATTGAATTTCTGCAAAATTGTACGCCATCAAAACACGAATTTATTAGCTGATTTCTATGAGCCACACGTTTTAACTTTGTTCCTAGGGCAAATTATTTATAAGATTACTATCTAATTAAACTTTCTGCTCAAATAATACCCTTGCTCAGAAGGATTTGGTAAGGTGGGACAAAGTAAAACAAAATTCACAAAACATCTTTAGCTCTCAGTGATTGATTTACTGTCCCCGGATACTTGTTACGCATTTGTCAATCGACTACATTGATGCACAAGTATCAGAGAAGACACATTATTAATACAAGGATTTAAACGGGACAAAAAACTTTGGACGTTTGCCTCCACCCATCCTCTGCGCTTTTCCCCTCATAGGGTAATGTAGTAAGTTATTTAGATCAGGGGATATAACAAATAAAGAATTTATCACCAAAAGGCCATTAGATGAATAGCGAGTTTTTTTTTTTCAAGGCAATTGCCAGACTCTTAAAATACACTACATAAATATTACCACACCCTCATTATGATAGTTGTAGAATATCTTGACAACCACCTAAAAGCATATTGAGCATATGCACAAAACTTCATACGAAGCAATATTTCAAGGAAGGGCGATTTGGCGGTAGGCCTCCTTTACCCAACGACTTTTTAGCACAAAAAAAGATTCGATTTTAAATTTCGATTTTCCGTTAATTCGTACATTAATTTCTAATAAAAATACGACTAAAGTATAAGACTTGGCATGGCATGTATAACCAGGCGCATAACTGAAGTTTTTAGTACCAAAACCGCAGTAAATGTCAATACTATTTTGTACAAATATGAGTCCCAATAAAACATATTAAACACAATTTTAGTTTACTCTGCAGAAAAACATCACATTTTTGTCTCAGACGTATCGTTTAGACGTGTTTTTTTTCTTTGATGAACACGTGTAATTATCTACTTTTAATAATAATATATAAATACACTAGCTTTCAGCGGCACAGCCGCCTTCATCAGGTGAATCAATTCATAGGATTCACCTGATGAAGGCGGCTGTGCCGCTGAAAGCTAGTGTATTTATATATTATTATTAAAAGTATATATCTCAAGAAGAGAACTTTTTATTCGTGTAATTATCTAGATATCTTTTCTGTAATACAGTCCTGCGTCCGAAAATAAAAAAAAGCTTCAGTGTACGCTTTGAAATGATGCCCCGCTGTGCACGTTTGTACTCGAACATGGTAAGGCGGGTATCATTTCTAAAATATTTCGCGACCGTTTTAATCCTGAACATAGGGCAGTTTTTATGTTGGAGATAAGTTCAATGTTTTATCCAAGAGATTTACTGATATCAACGACCCTCGACGATTTGTGCCCAGCACGCGCTTTAAAGGATGCCCAGAATGTGTTTCAAGCGTTACCCAGTATCCATTACTTGTCCATAAAATCTGAGATTTTAAGGAATGAGAAAGCTGGCGTCAACAAATAAATATAAATGTATACAGATATTAAAGTAAACATGTCACTGTAGGATAGGTGTTAATACGGCGCCATAGGCCGAACCCTGATTTAATTAAATTGAGAGAAACAGTCATCAAGGATGTTCAAACATTACAGAATGGTATTAGATTTTACACTAGATATACAAAGATGATATTGAAATATCATCACTGATTCAAGATGACCCTCAATATACTTATAACATGTAACATGTTTGATTTGTGAACGATGTGTGTGACTTGTCAAGCAAACTTGGGCCACCTGGGAACGCCCTTAAATAATTATTTGAATAAGTTGTCGGTTCTAGTGCAGGTCAACCGTAGGTTGCATTTCAATAGTGCATCCACAGCCAGGTAGATCGATCATTCTAGATGAAGAAAATTCATTATTTTCGAAAAGATCGCGTAGTGTAACCAGGGTCGGCATTTTTCGCACTTCCCCGATGGTCCCTTTTCGCGTGACGGGCCTTTGCGTGACGAGTCAGATATTATTAATATTTCCTACTCCATCATAGAAATACTAAAATAAGACTTCTATGTAAAGGAGTAAACCAAGAAGAAGTATTTTTAATGTCCTAGCAGTATTTTGACGGATCTATAAATCAAAGTACTGAAAGTACTGATGGTGAACGAATCTGATGGCATTCTAGAGTGAAATATTGATTTCGTTGAGAAAAGAGAAATTAAAAATATCGAAAATAATTAAGGGAAAGTTTTTCGGCAATTCCGCAATTTCACTTTTAATTCAAAGAAAGAGAAAGAGGGAAAAAGAAAGATAGAGAGAGCAACAGACAGAGACAGATAGATAGACAGAGACAGACAGAAAGTGACAGAGAAAAGAAAACAGTCAACTATATTGTCGAGACTAATATTTCCTTTCTTAACTCAAAAACTAGAAGCCAGTAAGGTTATTCAATTTCCACATGCAGAATCCATATTTTACCAGATTAAACAGCAGTCTTTCTGTATTTTGACTATTGAACATAATCCGCCAAGGCCCTGGCACTTTGACAACCTGAATTGGGTCCCCCATCCTCCGAATTAAAAGACCGCTGTTTCGTTTTCAACCAAAACGCTGAAATTGCAGTTTTGTTGAAGAATGATTATCTGATGCCATTGCGAAAAAAAAAAGAGTTAAAGAAAAACAATACGATTTATGTAGGAAGGTATTTTGTACAGCTAATGGATTGTCCCAATATAGTCGTACTTTAAATTTTATTGCTCAATCGGTGGATACTCGTCAATCTAAGAGGTTAGAAGATGGCAGATATGTAAGGATGGTGCGAGAAATACCAGATTCCATGTTGAGGTGCTCGTATACAGGCGATTGATTCACAATCCAAATTTCGTATATGTTATTATATATCAACATATATGGCAAAATTCAGATTATGTAAATATTGCATGTGCTTCAGCCACCGCGATTTTACAGAAAATTTGTTAATAGCGGCGTTTATCCCTATTCAAACAAAATATACAAGAAAGGTTGCACATTTAAAACACGTGTAGAATAATACCTAAATTTCTTCGCGAGACTGACTGTCGCGTGTTGAAAAGTTATGTAAAACCCGATTGCATAAACCACAGACCTCACTATACTAATGGTACAAGGAACAGAGCAGAACATATTTTTTATTTTCACCCAAGTATAATGAGATATAGTGCGATTTTATTGACTTGAATCTGACCCCTGCTATTTAAATGAATAAAAATCTGATTATTCCTACTCGGCTTTGCACGTGCTTTCAAAAGAATGAATAACAAGCGATATTGAATCTATAATACATTTTGTTAATTGATAAAATATGTGAGTAATTGTTATTTAAGCATTTTCCACAGAGGTCAAAGTCGGGTCAAATTAACCAGGCTATACAATATTGACAATATACATTAATAATGTTTTTTTTTTTTTAATATTTTAAGTAACTCGGGTTTAACAAATGGACAAATGATCGGATTGAATAAATTTTAGACTCATCCGAGGGAAAGAAGCGCTACTAGTAACTATGCCAAGTTAACGTTTTTCTACTTTGAAGAAAAATATTTTGTAACCAGTGTAAAACAAGGGGACTAAAAATGCCGATGGGGACTTCGGCAGCTTCGGTTTAAATATGCTAAAGCTACGACGTTTCAGTCTTCATTCGATGTCAAAATTTTAAATTTGATCTATTGCGTTGGGATGATTGTTTATTCTTTTATTTTATTTATTTACTTATTTTTTAATTCAAAAAAACAACGACTTTCATATATTTGTGGTAAATCGTGCCGAGATGGCTATATCCTATGTTTCCCTTGTTCGAAACGAAAAGAACAAGGAATGGGATTTGGGGAATATGATAAAAAAAATCCGAAACAAAAATTTTACATTACACAAGTATGCAACAACAAGGTTTGAGATATAAACGTGATTTAAGCAAGAGGCGGAAATAAGGCAGTTGAGAAATTTAGTTGTTGTCTGGTAATGGATTTTTTTCTTCATATCAAGGTTGGTCACGGTCAAGTGGTGTGTATTTATGTTTTGACGAGAATTTGGGCTAAATAAGGTAACAGTCCATTTGTTTGTAAACTTGGCCTTTCGTAACTCATGAATAAAGATTTCATTCATAAGAAGGCAGATAAAATCGCAGTAGGTAATCACGTGTGGTATAGCCAATCAGAGGTGTGCAGAAATGTACGGTGAAAACAAGTTCAAGAGGTCACGACCTAAATAAACACATATTTCCGGCAAATTACATTGTACTAGGAGTGACCTCACTGGAATTTTCTTCCGGGAGTCATTGTATGGTAACAGTAGATCCTTTAGAAAAAATAGTGCGACACTGAAACGTTATTTTTGAGAGTTAAATAGTAACCCGTGTGCTCATTTTTGTCCTTTTCACCTAGTTTTGCATCTCTTTTTTTATTTAACGCTTGAGTTGATCTTCTCTGTGTACGATTTCCTTTGCGAAAAGACGAATAGCGGGTGGGGGTCGTACCTAGAATAACTGTCCTCTTCATAGGTGGAAAAAGACGGTACCTCTTCTTAAGCTTGGGTAGCCCGAAAATTGAAGGGAGTTTCCCTAGATTTTTTTTTACTTAAAGGTAGAACAATGAATGAAGATGAAGCGCTAAAGAGGCCAAAGGTCAAACCTTTATGCGGAACCTACCAAAGCACCGGAAAAGAGGGCAATTTTTTTTAATAAGAACAAAGAAGGCCCAAAATCCGATCGGGTCACACCATTACAAGTTGCAAAAGTGAAGGCTTAGATTAAAAAACAAAGTATCTGTCTCTACAGTGTATGGACACAAACTTTGTTTTGCTCTAAACCCTCGACAAGCTTACGCGGATCATCAATACGTCCCATTAAACCTTGCAACCTCAGTTTGTATTTTTAAAGGGGAATTTTCATTATCTCCACTTGGTACACAGTGATTTTGCGAAGAGAAGTATTGAGAGATACTAAATTGAATCTAAAGTGGCACTACTTTATTTCGAATCTATTAGGATTCTTCAGGGTGTGCCTTACAAAGTAACAATGGTGAACGAAAACTTTGTTCACCAAACACCGAACGAGACCAATAGCCGACGATTTTTTAAATAAAATCACGGAGAAAATAGACTTAAAATATCCTTATCCGGTCTCAATGGCGTAACGATGAATTTTTAATCAAGGCGTCGATTTGAAATGTTTTCACATTCTGGTCCGGGATGCTTGCTTTAAGCAGTAGCAACTTTCTTTGTCTAGGTTCAAGTTTGTGCGTTTTTACTGTTCTACTTTCATTTATGAGTATACCAGAAATATGTCAGAGACATGGATACCCCTGCAAATATTGCTATCTACCCAAACAATTTTTTTTTTGGATGATACAAGTACTTATCAAAAAGACATCTGCTCAGGTTTATTTTGAAACCAATCATGAGTGTAGAAGATATGTTCCGGACTAGAAAAGTTTTATCGTATGCCTTGAGACGTGACCTTGACCCTACGCGTATCCAATCGAATTCTCCAAATGACACTATGCCTCGACACAATGATCAACCGTTCCAAATTATTTGAAATCCATTATAGGGATGAGTGTCTTTTTCACTGCGTTGATTGGGGTATAAAGTGCAATTGCCCTTGTACATGGCAAATGACGCCCGAAGGGTTTTATGTTTAAGCCATGTGTTAAGGCACTTGCACTTTATATTCCAAAAAACGCTGTGAAAAAGACACTCGGTCCTTAAAATTGCAATCCTATTGATACAAGAAACTATTAAAATACTCAGCTAAACATTAAAGCTTCGAGTCTACTTTCTGCGCGTATATAGATTACACAACCTATTTTTAGATCGTGTATTTTTTCTCGCTATCGAAGTTAAATGACATAAAGTTAATCAAATGGTACACAAATAAACGACAATTTGACATTCGTAGAGGTACTTATGATCAAAAATAATTTTGACTAGTTATCCTACATTTTAAAACGAAACTATCGTGATTGGGCTCAGTTGAGAGGGTTGCTTGGTGGTCTTCGTCGACTCGCTGTAACATCGACTCAGAAGCTGAACTGCGTGCTTTTAATCATAATTCTTTCGCAAATATCATAATTTGCAATATATTGAATGGCAATATTACGATGTGGAAGGGTAACGAGTGTTTTTCGAGTTCCTACAAGACAAGACTTGCAGATCGAAGGTCGGGGGTCTCCCGAAAGACCAAATGCATTTTATACAGAAATAAAGAGCAGCGGATTTCCCCACGAGATGTTATTTAAACCAATCAAAATTCCTTATTTTATTAGAATGCAATTATTTGTATATGTGGGAGATATTCCCCGGACTATACTAATTTTAACGTTTGACATTGACCATGTGTTTATCCAAACAAACCCTCTGTATGGCATAAGTTCTCAGTGAAAGGACCGACTTAACAAATTAATAATGAAAACGGTTAATAATTGTAGGAGAAAAGCTCCGGAAAAGACCGATTTTATCCAAGTTCAATCCTTTGACCTTCAACAGTGACTTTGACCTTGGCTGTTTCTGAAATCAAACTCTTTCCATGAAATTTGCACTAGTTACAACTGTGGCAACTTTATTTGAAAACCATTTATAGATAAAGTCGATATGCTCTGGACACGAATTTTTCACTTGATCTTCACCCTTGACCCACTTACCGTTTAGCCAAGGCAAGGGCCTAATATATTTGAACAAAAAGAAAAACCGTATGGCATATATCTACTGAGTATTCGACCTTCAACAATGAGGAAATAAAGATTATGAATGCTATTTTCATGTTAATGTTTGACATGGTACCACTGCTCGTAGAGACTGTCTTGACGTCAAATACACGCAGGTAGTCACCAGGCGGTGACAGACGCTGTTTGACTAAAAATGTCTTGTCTGGATTTGTTATGACATTTTGTAAAACTATGAATTGTTACATTTATTCACAATTCACATAGCAGTACTATTAGTAGTTTTTAAGCACGGTCGCAATTGTAGCAAAGCCATGTAATGCCTCACTTCGTCATCATATTCATTATGGTTATCAAAATAGCCTGTGCGTGAAATTTCCAACAATTTCAAATGTGCGTCAATCAAAGGTTCTGGCCAACCTGTGCATCTGCAAAGTCTGACCAGAATCTTCACTTTGCGCTTTGATGATAGATAGGGCCTCAACTTGTCTTTAGACGATCAGGCAATGCTACAATTACACTATGTGGTAGTCGACTGGGCTGCTAATTGTGGGACGTTCACGCTCATGTCAAATTGATGAAAATGTCACGCACAGGCTAATATAACATTTAAGAATAAGTTGTAAATAGATGATTTGATCTTTCATTGTCTGTCTTCTGTCGTGTATAGTATTTAACGGAGAAGGGAACATAAGTTTACAGATTTGGCATTTTAAGTGTTTTCCACAAAAAAGATATCATTCAGTTTCTTATTTATGTAAGACCTAACAGCTATCATTCTTATCTACAAAGAAACGAATGATGAAATATGAGCCTGTGCGTGACCTTTCCAACAATTTCACATGTGCGTGAGGCACGAATTTTGAGCAGACCATACAACTCACAATGCAAGAAGAAAGTTTTGGTAACTGTTCGAGGAAAGGTCAAGACATTCCCTGACTACAAAGCAGACAGGCTGACCAGAGGCTTTGCTATGCGCACATGTAAAATTGTTGGAAATGTCACGCACACGCTCATATTTGAATAATTTTCTACGGGTATACGGTCTAGAGCTTTCATATTTTGCACGTGATCTTGTAAAAAATTTTATACTCACCAATATCCTGGTGTCTCTTTTCCACTTGCCAAATATACACATACTGGCTCAAAAGCAAAAATTGAATCACTTATAATCTCTACTGCTAAAGAACCGTGTAGCCTTTAGGGTCTTGAATTTGGTGGCGTCTAGGCCTACAGAAGTTAATAGAACAATCATTCCATTAGCAGACAATTTGGCTGCACTTTGGCTAAGCATAATGTACTCTGATAAAAGAAGGAAAAACTTAAGAAACCTAATTCTGGTAAACTGTAGATAGTTTGTATGTAATATAAGCTGATGGCCACCAATAGAAAGAGATCGTCAGAATATGCCCATGGCTTAACATTTTAGCCCTAACAGCTGGATATAACAGGGTACGAAGCAACTTGTGTAAAGCATTTCATACATGACAGCCAAAAAGCTTGATTTCAGGCTTATCAACACTGGAAAGTAATATTTACCAAGGGCTTAGCTCCCATTACGTATATTACGCAAGCGCGTAATAAAAATAAATCGTCTTTCGAAAAATGTTGTTGATGAATGATCATAACATGAAAACTACAGCTTTTTAAGCTGTAGTTTCGATGTTTTGATAATTCACTAACGCTCAAATCATAGAAAAAGGGAGCAGATGGAAGGCATTCACCTTTTTTCACAGTCCAAATATCGCCTTTATCCTATTTATTCTCTGGTGGTCGCCTTCTGAGTGCGTATAAATTTCAAAATCCTAGCAACGCCTATCCATATTACTCAAAAAACCATTTCTATCAGGAACCAAATTGATGAAGAGACCACCATAAAATGTCCCTTCGTCGTAAGCTAAATCTTAGAATAAGCGACGATTCTTAACGAAGTATTGTTTATTATTAACATTGTTAACGTTGTTGAAGCCGGTTCGGACATCAAAGATTCGATAAGATTTATTCGCCAATATATATATAATGATGACAAAATGGCCTGTTTCGTTTGTCATAAAAAAATCGTATAAGGCGACCATTCTCATAAGCGACCGCTTTTTGCCGACCCCCTAAGTGACCACCTAAAACAATTCTTATTGTACATGTATACAGGGTGTGAAGTAATTTCCAATTCATATTGGCGTAGGCACAATATCATGATATTTCCCATGAAGATGAAAGTCTATACTCCCCTGTCACCCTGAGTGAGGTTGATTGATAATTCATCTACACAAACAAAGTCGCTGATCACTGTACCCTTTATCATTCTGACATTGTAATAGAAATAGTTCAGACCATACAAATGTTTATCTATCGGTATAAGACTACAATTGGGAATTTAATGGCTTAAGGTTTGGAAGCCTTCTAAGGAAACTCATTTCAATTATTATTTTACTATGACTATGACGGCTCACAGTCAAAGGACAAATTTATAAATCGCCTAAGGAAGAGTGATGGGAATCCGTCACTCTCAAAAAGGCTAACTATAGAATGATAGCGGTTTGCTATCAACAGAAACCTGCCATTCTTACAATAAAACTAATTTTCTATACATATTCGAAGTGTATCGAGTAAACTGTTTTAACCAATATATAACGTTTAGTCATTCCAATTTCAGAAATGAACGTAGCGCAAAAATAACGAAGTTATCGACAATCAGAAAGAATTTCCCATTTTCAGCTTAAAATTCCTTGTGACGTAATGCCTTCACAACATATGGTGACGATTCGACATTAGATACTTGTCTTGTTATAAGGTTATAATTCACGCTGTATACACGTTCACCGGTGCCATTTATCTCTGTAAATATTCAATGACTGGAAAATGAGCCTGTGTGTAACATTTCCAACAATTTGAAATGTGCGTGAGGTGCAAATAATGAGAAGCGTAGACAGCCACATGTAGTAAATATAGTTACCTGATTGTCTACAAATACTTTGAGACCTTATCTATCTATTTAGCACATAGTGAAGACTCTGGTTAGACTGTGCGGATGCACAGGTTGGTCAGAGTCTTTGCTTTGCACATTTTTCAAATTTTTGGAAATCTCACGCACGGACTCAATTATAACCGCGATGGGAAAGGAGTCTTACTTTGAGTCATTAATGCGTTACCGGATAGCATGCAATTAATTCAGAACTCATCTCAATGGGATTTTTACATTTATGTTATAAAATATATAATTTCTCTATAGGTTTTTAGGATATTAAAAATAACAGTTCGGTGTTGTGGAGATTTCTAGGTTTTTTCATCGGAAATAATCATACAGATATTTACCATCCGCTCAATCTCAAACGATTTATCAATTTCGAATATTCGTTTAACTTAAGAAGAAAATTATATCTTGTCTAACCATATAACAAGGTATTCTTAACGAGCCACTTCGATATCGCATATCTGTAAATGCAAAAAGCGAATATCAGAGTATCAAAATTTCAATGAAATACATATCATCCCACTCAGCATGGCTGACGCATGCAGAGAAAGCTTTTGTAAAGAGAGAAACAAGGACAAACCACGTATGGAATAATTACAACGCAGTGATGGCCTTTGGCCAAAGCTGTTCAGAATAAATGTCTAATTCCAAAAGCGGACCTTTTTACTTAAGCATGCTTTTTATAGACACAGTTCACCCGTTCCATCCACAGACCGATACCCTTATTAAATCTCGCAAAGTGAATTCGATGTTCGGTCACCCATTATTGAGGGATTTTCGAGGGTAAATACTCCTACTCAAAAATATTTATTTGATGTTTTCGAGTGTCGAAATGACGTAATACTACCGGTGACGGTGAAACACACACGTAGAATCCAATGGAAAGAAAGATTACGACTATTATGTGAAGTTTGAACTGGTTTTCTTTTCGAATGTAACACAAAAATCCACAGACCAACCTCGGCAATAAACTAACGAACCCAAAATAATCAGTAATCAATGGAGTCAAATCTGATTGTACACGCGATTGCAGTTGATTGTCTTCCCATTTAGTAATTAACTTTCTTGTCCTCATGCGATTTCATTGTAGAAAAAACGGAACAATCATCTTATGGTAAAAACGATCGCATTTACTTGTCATTAGAATAATTTAAGAATGAACAAAGAGGCTGTAAAAATTTACCATGTTTATACAACTCATATATACTTTTCAAAATTTGCTAAGGATTACCATTTGTCTAGTTGCATGTTTTTGTATCATTATCAAAATATACCAGATTTTTATGTTTCTGAGAATTTCGGTGTTTCAGGTATTCAGATCTTTTAAAAGAATGCCCAAAGGACATAGGGGTCACTTCAACACTTTATTAGTGATATGGCCACCGGCCCAAACACAAATATATATTACAGATTATAAAAATACAAATGTGATTAAGATAGCTTTAAACATCTTGAGAAACAGTTCTCTTTTTCATGGCATGGAATAAATATTCTGCGAGCTTATTTATTTCGAACACATTCTTTGTCTGCATTAAAGATATGAACTTTTCCTGGCTCGGATGGTTGAAATAGTATGGTTTCATATGTGTCTTACGTAAATCTGAATATGCATGACATTCCAATAAGAAATGGTATTCTGTTTCAATTGATGAGGAACACATAGGACACAATCTCTCATTTCTTGGTAACCCCATTTGACGCCCTGTTTCTATCATAAGACAATGTGAAGAAGTTCTGAAAGTTGCAAGTGCTCTTCGGAACTTCATCACTGTTATACTATCAAGATAATTTTCAAATATGTGATTGCTTTTGAATTGGCTATAGCTACACAATTTTGGACTTTCGTTGCATTTTGCGAGCCAAGTTTGAGTAAATATATCCTTTAATCTTTGCACATACGAATATGTGAATGATACGCCATTAGTCACATTTTGGGATTCCCATACATATCCAAAACCAACCTTGCTCAAATTTTCACGAACCGCCGTCACCCAATTTCGATAGCCCATAGCGTCGTACATTTTAAGCATATCATAACATTTCTTGACCAGTCTGTTATTTGGTAGTTTAACTACTCTCAGCCAGTATTTAATAACTCTCTTGGATGAGAATATCACCATTGGGAATCTTCCACAGTCTCCAATCACAGCATCGTTTGAAGTTCGTAATGGCACTGTCATAAACCTTTTGAGGCAATAGTATTGCAATTTCTCCACACAAACATACTCATTAAGGCCCCATAGTTCGGCACCATAAAGCGATATAGATGCTATTTTAGCGTCATATATTTTAAAAAACGTCTTGTGGTCCATCGGCAACATTGCATATAGGCTATTGTAAAGTCTAATGAATACCTGCTTAGCCTTCGAGCACGTTTTCTCGGCCATTTGGTAAAATGAAAGTGAACATGAAAAATAGACACCTACGTAAGTGAAACCATTGACACATTCTAACAGTTCATTTCTGTAATACCATTTCTCATTGGCTTTTAGTTGACCTCCTTTCCGGAATACTACTACTTTTGTTTTATCAACATTAAGACTCAAGTCGTAGTTCTTACAAAACTCATTAACAATATTTAATTGCTTTTGGAGTCCACCGATGCTGTCGTTTGTCAAAGCCACATCATCGGCGAACATCAAAAGCAAGACTTGTACAATATCCGGAAAGAGTTGAACTCCGTTGATTTCCGATGCCTCCATGACTTTACTTAATTCGTTTATGTAAACAGAAAAGAGCTTCGGACTCATACAACAACCTTGTTTCAGACCAACTGGGCAGTCTAGTGCGTCACTTAAAACATTATTATCCTTTATTCGAACTCTTACAGACTCATACATTGCTGTTATACATCCAAATAAATTTCCTTTTATACCAATAACTGAAAGAATTTCGTACAGTTTTTGTCTGTTTACCATATCAAAGGCTTTGTCAAAGTCTATGAACGCTACATACAACCGCCTTTTCTTCATTGATAGAAATTTACTAATCATAGCTTGTAAAATAAAAGCATTGTCAATTGTTGAGTAATTCTCTCTGAATCCACCCTGAGACTCTGAAATCTTTTCATATAATTCAAGATAGAAAGAAAGTCGTGAATTTAAAATAGTCACATATACCTTGCTAAATATATCAGAGATCGCTATACCTCTATAGTTATTAGGATTATCCCATGTGCCCTTTTTGTGTATTGGAATCAATAGTGACTTTGTCCATTTACTGGGAAAACATTTACTGTGAAACAGTCTATTGAAAAACTTGGTAAAAATAGGACAAAGTAAATCAATACTGTGTTTAAAATGTTCAACTTTAAGCTCGCCACTGCTTGCCTTACCAATTTTAAGACTATTAACGGCTTTTCTCACTTCTTCATTTGTGATACTACCATTCAAAATTGTTTCTTCTACTGCATCATTAACTGTTTCACTGTCGCGGATTTCACTGCTTTCATTAACACCACAATCGCTTCCACTTTTACTGTCTTGGAGTATTTTTTTAAAGTGATCATACCACTCCTTAATTGATATATTACTTTGCCGTTCTCTACTGGTTGGAGTAATTCGTTTAATCGTTTTCCAGAATATCTTTGAATTTCCCACATTTTCTCGTAACTCATTTAGAACATTTGCTTTGTATCTTCCTCGTTTGTAGCGACATATATTTAAATATTTATTCCTAGCTTCTAAGTATTCACTAAGCTCGGTTTTATCACCACTTCGTCTGTAGCGTCTCAAACACCGTATTTTCACAAATCAATAATTTCGATCATCATGGAATTAAGAAGTTTGGTTTGTCCAAAAATTAAAAGGACTGGCTTCGATTACGGCCTGACAATGGCTGTCCATACTGCTTATAAGCCTCCTGATCTTATATTGTGGAATTTGATCCCATTCTACAAAAAAAAAAAAAAAAAAAAAAAAAAAAAAAAAAAAAAACTGCCTGAGCTCCTGTGCCGATGCCGGTTACAGAGTAAACAGGTGTCTGTAACATGTCCCAAGCTTGTTCTATAGGATTTAGATCCGGGAATTTAGCTGACCATTCCATTTCGACGATTGAGACTTGCTCGAGATATTGATTGGTGATGTTGGCTCTATGTGTACGCGCATTTTCATCCATTAGAATGAATTTTTCACCAACTGAACCTGCATATGGTCGAACGTAAACATCTAAGATCTCATTTACGCACCTGAGAGCTGTCAATGTGCCTTGCCAATGACGTAGGGATCTGTTTGCCCCTGAGCATTAAATCCCGTCGAACCCATGACTGAGCCCCCGCCAACCCGTTTTTTCTGTCTCACACTGAAGTAAAACGCTCATTGGGTATCCTCCAGACCCTCTGACGTCTATCGGTGAAGTCCGCACAAAAACTGCACTCGTCTGTAAAAAGGACGGGTCCCAGTCATTTCGGGTCTTGTTCACATGGCCACGTGCCCATACTAAACGCATTTGCAAAGGAAATCGGGTTAATAGAATACGGAATGTAGACAGTCTTGACCTCAGGCCAACATCATGCAACCGATTTCTGATGGTTTGGGTACTTACTCACACACCAGTAGCGTTCTGAAAGTCAGTGCGTAACGTTGTTGCATTGTCAAATCGATGACGACGTGCCTGAACCACCAAAAATCGGTCTTGAACTTCATTGGTTGAGCGTTCTCGACCCCAAGCACGCAAATGCCTAACATTACCAGTCGTTATATCAACCGATTCCACATTCGGGAACAGCGCTCTGGACCACACCAAGGGCCTTTGAGAAAACCCAAAAGATACACATGCTTATGCTCCTATTAATCTCATTTTGACTAAAATGTCGCCTTAAACGCATGTCTACCATGTTGAAATTGAAACTGGATGTAAAACATGCGATAACTTGGTTAAAAGCTCATAAAAAGTACCGACGTGCTTGAAGACACAATGTTGAATGAAACACGTTTTAGAGGGTATGCCTTTTCACGAACTCCTAGTCAATAGTATACATGTAGAATCTACAATTTTGTAGACTGGTGACAGTCTCTTAAATAGAGGTATATATGGAAAAAGAAAGATAGAAATAATGTTTCTTATCTATAAGCCTGATTTAAGAGTTTCAGATAAAAGAAAATTAACTCATTATATGTGTGTGGTTGGTTTGTGGTTTAAAGTGGTTATGCACCTTGTTTACTTATAAATCTAAACTCTGGGCCTGAATGCCAGTCTAACAATTTTGTTACAGGATCATGGAGTCTGAATATTTACCCTTCTTCCGGTAAAAAGAATGGGATCAATGTGCTTACAGCAAGATATCTTTAAAAGTAAAAGTGATCCTTAGCAAATTTGAGTATTATATAAATCATTATCTCCTGATCAGAATAAGTTAAATCTCAAGTAGAAAACTTTTATATTTATTATTTTGCAATTTTGACCACCCCTCTTTTTTTGTCATTCTACACCACAGTCTTTATTCATCTTTCTAATACGAAAACGCTGTTTCAATTATTTCGCAAATTCAGCATAGCTCACTTTATTGTGTATTTTATCATTTATTTCACGACATCGATTTATAGCAATAAGTCCACGTATCAAAATGTGGGTTGACTTATAAAAAAAGCTAAGGTACAAACCTAGTGTAAATAAGGCATGCCAATTAATGGCTCATAGAAGACTAATCAATTAACTTACTGTCTTTTTTATCATACTTGCATTTATCCCGCAGTTAACGACATTGGTGCGTATTGATTTTCATGATTAATTTCCTGTGTTTGTTTGTTCTTTCTGCTGTCTCCATCATGTCCGAATTCAGTTTAATTTACAAGTATCTGGGTCCGAGGTTTTAAAACTTATTTAACTAAATGTATGAAAATTAAATATGATATTAATAAGATGTTATTTATAACAACTTCTAAATATTATCTATTATATTGTGCATTTGCATTAAAATGGGTATTTAAACAGAATTTCTGTTTTAAATTCGAAATGAAATTTGAGAAATTTTGAATTGAGAATGAGAAAAGTTTTATAACCTCGGGTCCTGAAAGTTTGTGATATATTGAACATTCATAAAATAAATATGTATACAACTTTTTATACACTTAACACCCAAACATCCAGAATTCAGTCGTTATCATTTCACACGAAAACTACTATGATAAACGACTTGTTGAAAGCTACTGTATATATTCGCACACTATCAAGATGACATACTGTAGACCACTTTTTCAACCCCGTCATTACGCAGTTTGTAACGCGTCTTAATGTCAATCTAGAGGACCCGGGTTCGATCCCCGACGGCGGCACTTATCCTTTCCGACTATTTGTCTTCAATCAATGGGTCGATGATCGAAAACCTATGTGGGATAGAAGCTGGGGGCTATGAAAGGGAGTGATGGTGTTACTGGTGAGAGAAATACAAGGAAAACATTTAAAGGTCCTTAAGCCGATGGAATATGACTGAAAGATTGTTGAAAGCGGCGTAAAACCCCATTCAAACAAACAAAAACCTTTTCAACATAAACATTTCGACAAAAATGAATGGTAAGTGATAAGTATTACATATTTCATATGATGAGCACGTGACAAGACCTTTTCGATAGCATTTGCTCAAGATTATAATCAATCGGATCACCAATCGGGCATTTCCGTAAAGTAGAAAGTGCCTCGGACGTAAGTGTATTAATTTTGGGTCATTTTTAAGTAATTCGGCTTCATGCGGTTCTTCGGTCGATACGCACGAAAAAAATCTTTCAGATCTTCTACGGAGATCTTCTTGGCATATAATAATTTGATAACACAAAACGGTTAAACGTGTTTTATTTTTAAATTTAAATATATTACATGTATATTGTTACTCTATAAACTTTTACGTCCTTACACTTGTAAAAAACTTAAATCGTTTAATAAAGTGTTAGAATCTCTGTTGAAGGGAATAATCAGAATATCTACAAACCTCTAATTGCTCGAGAATTTTATCCTCTTTACCACAGATCCATTAAGATAGTGTTTTATGTTGTTTTATGGCTGTATTATCCCTTTGTGTCATTGAATGATTAGATTTTAACTGTCAGAGGAAGGATAAATGGGGGACGTGTGCAAATATAGAATGGTCACAAAAGCATGATGGTTAGATAGTATAATTGCTGCTTGAATTTGACTGTTCCTAAATGAATCTACAGGACTGCATTTATTCAAGAATAATTAGTCCGATTATAAAGAGAACTTTTGTTGGATAAAAATCGCAACACGTGACTAACTTGATTGCACTTTATTTCTATTTAGAATTCAAAAGGTCTTACGGGAAGATCCCTGATCTTCAAGTCTAGTGCCGTAGGTAATGAAAATAATCTCCGTAATCCCTTCCATAAGCCAACATTGCTATTTAATCAGTAAATTATTGAAACTTAGTCAAATGATTTGTTGATTACCATAATGCATATCTGCCCTGTCAGAGTGAAAAACAGTGTGAACTGTTGGCAAATTACACCCAACTTTGTACGTGTTCTTGCGTGCAAAGCAGGATATCGCCGAATGTGTGGGCCAATGAAAGAACCAAGATCGATAGACGGTCCCGGGAATCAAACTAAAGACCTTTGGGTCAAGAGGCCGACGCTCTACCTCAAGGCCACGCTTCGCCATGTAGATTTCGTTTCATCGCGTTGACTAACATGTTATTAATACTCTTTTATCATGGATACATGAAACAGAGTGAAAATTATCGTCTATCCGTGTACCATTTGAAATAAAATGACGTGCAAACTCTACAGCGAGTCAACAAAAACATGTTAAGAATGGCGTTCTAAAAATAGATGTGTACGGGGGTTGATCGATAAATTCGACATAAATTTCAATTAACAATGAAGGAATGAAAGTTCCGTAAGAAAGTAGGGCCCTTTCTTTCAAAATCATATTTTACATTGGTCTATGAGCGTGTGTGAGACGCGCTTATGTCCGTCACGTGACATCGTTCGAAGCACTTCTACTTAAGCAATAAATAGTTCCTAAAATCAGCGCTGTCAGAAACTATTTTCCGTGCCTGGATTTAAAAACAATTCGTAGATATGTCAATTTCCACGATGAAGTTGAATTCGTTGCATTTCATTGATATTTTCCCTTTGTTATATTTACAAATACGGGAATAGAACACATCAAATTCTGAGCAATCTGCACATTACGAGTAGATAGCAAGGGACATGATGTACTCTGTTTCGAAGTCCGAATCCTTACAAAAACCATTGAATTTCGGCCGCGTGGGTCCGATTCCCGGGCTGGCACACTAACAAACTAATTGTCTTTCGGATAGGGCGTAAAGCCGAGGTCCAATGAGACGGTGCTTTTCACAGAGCATGTTAAAGAACCATGACGGATCTTAGCAGTAGTTTCGTCATGTATCTTTGCACTATCCCTCGTAATAAATAACCGTCTTCTGGGGGCGTCGCTCATACGGGCATGTGCTACTGTAGCGACGATAAATAAACGGAAATACAAACATATGCTGTACTCTTCTATGAACGCTAAAGTATATAGCGCAGAAAGGACCTACCCGACACTTCAAGACTGAGCAGTTTCAAAAAAAAAAGATAAATGTATCAACTACACAGACAATTATTTTCATTACATTCTTGGCAGATAAATCTTGGGGTTTTTTTCCAGTGTAATAAATTTTGATATCACTTGTGACGATAACACTCTTAAATTTCACTTGAGGAACAACTTTTTTCAAGCAGTTCTGTCCCTGCTCAAGCTACTGGGATAATAAATTAAAGCCAAATCAAAGGTTCAGGATATCTGCATAGGGGGTTCAAACTAACAAATTGAGAGTTTTCTTTAAATCATTTCTTTTGGTTGATTGTCCAAGCGAAAAAGGAAACTTAAGGATACAGAAGAGTTGTTGATTAGCACCCAACCCCTCTGAATCCGCCACTGAAGCTCTGAATCATGGATTATCAAAAAATGTCAATCAACATGAACTAGGGAAACAGAAACTTTAACGAAACAAGCATGAACAATGATATGAACGAGGGAATATGCTGAAAAGGTTCTAAAACAATCCTAATCCGACTGTTTCTGTCCTCTATGACGTATAGGCGTTATCCGAAGGCTCAAAATCTGAAGAATTTGTGGTTTCTACGACAATTTCTCAATCCAGCCCGAGCCTCCGTTGATTTTAAATGCTCATCTCAGGGGATTGAGTGATCACAGACTTCTCAATTCTCCTAATATTTCCATCTAGGTAGCCAGTCGATTTCCAGCGAATCCCGGTGTTCCAATGTTTATATCGTTGACGAAGTTGTCGTTTCTAAATCTATACAGTGTAAATTTGGCAAAATTATTTTCGTTCCTCGTTTTAAAAGTCTTAAACCTTAAAAGACCCCGAAAGAAATTTGGCTTTTTATCAATAAGCGAATTTGGCAGGCGCCGAGGAAAATGACAAATAACATAATTTCGGAAATAAAAAAGGGTTGCAGAATCATGTTTTTTATAGAATAATCAATTGGTTATGTCTGAGGGGATACATATTTCACTCGAATATGTTTTTAGGCTGTTAGAAACATCGTCCTTCGGATCTTTTAAAGCCTAATAACGCATTCTCGTGAAATATCTTTTATCAGACATAACCAGTTGGTTATCCATTTTTGAACAAAATAATTCTTAGAAATCTAATGGTATATACGAATCCTTTACAAGCCTTGAAATCTAAATTAGAATTGAAAACGTGTACGTTTTACTACCAGATGACATTTTTTCCTAGATTTAAAGAGTTCGGTGCGTCTCACCAATTGATGCTAAAAGCTTTCTGGAGTAGTTTCATGTTACAGCAACTTTTACCAAGATTTCCAATTATTGCAGTTCGCGAAACATGAAATTTAGCCTTGGGTATTATCATCTCAAATATGTCACGTGTGTTGTTGTCTAGGCTAAGAGAGTTTTCGCCACTCAGATACCTTTCACATTGATCGTTTGAGACATCAATTTGTAACAATGAAAATATTGTATTAAAATATATATTTATTTTCATGTTTCTAGATTCGTGCTTCAATAGATATCTTTTTAAAACATTCAAGAAAAACGATCGATATATGAATGGTGCTCTTACGCCGCTAGACAACTAGGGTGTTTTCGGATGCAAATAATAGGGAAATGCCGGTATACAAATGCTAACATAAACCAACATAAGATAAAGTCTAAAGAACTCATTTATATTTTTTTATTCAATTCAAAGGGTGTTTATGTTCAAATAAGAATGGTTTAAGTGTCACTGTTAAATGTGATAAAGATCATTTCTTACGAAGACACATCAAAATTAATCATACGGAATGTTGTAAATCATTTTATAATATGACCTACGTCGCGGGAGTGAAATAACACCGTTGAATATGTTTGATATTACACGGGTGTTATTACACTAGTGGAATAATTATGCAAATGAACTCACAGTGAAAAGCAACGCTATTTTGTAACCGCGAAAATGACGTCACAATGTATATTTTGAGACGTCATTTTTAAACGGCGTTAAAAGTTCCGCGGAAAATTGTAATGCTGAATTTCAAGAAATTTGACGATTTCTCGCAAAAAATCGGGTTATATTATAATAGGATATAAAATCTGTGCTCATAAAATACCAAATTTATAAAACTCGTCATCTAAAACAGATAAAAACTCGGCGTAGCCTCGTTTTTACCATTTTATAGATGACTCGTTTGATAAATTCGGTATTCCATGACCACTCATTCAATATCCATTATTTTAATTATAGGCTTTCGAAATCAAGCAATCACAACAGCAAATAGAAAAAGAATTTTCAACAAAATTTATTTCTGTTCATTCGTTTTATCTCCAATTCTACGTTAAGTATCTCACAGACTTTAGTTGTGTAACAATTACAGTATACTTGGTTCAATTTTATTACTGCAGAGTTAAATTTTGTAAGGTCTCCCAATATTAGAGAGCACACTGAGAAAGACGAAAAATAGCCTTAGGTACATGATTGGCGCTTACATTACTCGTAGAATATAGAATTATACCAAGGGTCTAATTTTGGAGTTCCTTATTCCATCCTTTTCTACTTTATGTCGAGTAGATACAAGTTAATACCAAGACATGATATCCCGTATCTTCATGCTTTACAACATTTCTCGCTTTTAGAAAGACTATCAAAATTTAATGGTTTATGGCCTATTCAAAAGATTAACAATAATGTCCCAGCGTGTTTGGCGACCTTTCTGTGTCGTTTTCAATGTAAAGTTTGTATCTCCAATGTCTTAATATAAGTAGCCAAAACAATAAACACATCTTACAGTAGATGATCAATAATTCAAATAAAATATTTAATTATGTTTATTCCAATTCAGATCTTCAAGACAAACAGCGTGATTGTGTTATGGTAGCTATTTATTCCATTTTTGAAAATCAGAACTAATATAATTAATGCTAAAGTATTAAATGATTAGATTAGAATGCGAACAAATTGCATTATCGCCATGAAGTAGAAAAAGAATAATGTATTTTTCTTTAAAAAAAGTAAATAAGCGTCAAAGCGAATATTTGTTTCGCCTTTACTTATATCATGCTGGTTGTCTTTTTCTTGCTGAAATTAGATCACTTTTATACCACTTATAATGAAGGAATCGTGTTACTACTGCGAATTTTTATCTACATCTAACCAAAGCGTCCTTAATTTTAGTAATGTTACTACACAATGATCTTTTGCGAAACCTGCTTTGATATATTTTTAAATGGGTTTGGATGTTAAATCGTTAAAAGGGTCGATAAAAATGTGTGAAAGATTGTTGATAAAATAAAACTTCATTTAATATCAAAACGAATTGCAAGTGTATTAATATTGAGGTATGAAATCCATGATCTTTCATGTATCACACTTGTAAAGATAAGTGACAATCTAGTAGAAATCCAAATATAAAATTGAATTAAGACTTTTATTATAATCTATGTAAGAAGTGTGCAAGACGGTGCAAGTATGCCTTTGAATGATTTTATCTTGAAATGAAGCCTGTATTGACCTGATATCACCTGTCTGATAACATAACATGATATCAGACAGTCTATTTTTAGAAACAACTTGCATACTCTTTCCCCTGAATTTCCTTGATTTTTTGGGTTTATCAAACCTAAGCGCTGGAAAGTGATTGCATGATAAATAGAATAACATATAAGTTTCATAAAATATAAATGTTATCAGGTCTCGACTGTGAGAATTTATCATGACTCGGAAAAGCCTCGGCATGATAAATACTCCCAACCTCGACCAGATAACATTGTTTTTTAGACACTAACATGTTATTCTCTACATATCCCCTCAAAATATGTTTAGAGGGAATATAGGCATCAGATTGTCGGTTGGTCGGCCGGTCGGTCCGACCGTCGTTCGAATTGTCCGTCTGTAGCTTTTTCTCTGTGGCTCTATTTCTCAGCAATTGTAGAGTGGATTTCAATTATCTTTACAGATGGGATCAGTATCAAGCAGAGATGGGCAAGTGATTTGATTTTTGGGGGACGATGCATTGACTTTTAGAGGCCCTTGGATGGGTTTAAGGATGGGAAATAACTTTTAAATTTTTCTTATTAAGATTAATCCATTAAAAGACAACGCATTTTTAGATAGGTCCAAAATGTAAAGGGTTGCAGATTACCTACAATATCTGGCCAAATTAGTAAAATTTATAGAAGAAAGGGTAGAAATATTAGGGAGAAAGATGAAAGTGATAGTTAGCAGAGTTTTCTTCTTTTCCCAATTAGCAGGGTCATCTATATTCCAGAAAATTGATCTCGTGTGTTGTTTCGTCTATTCAGTTCCCTCGCCTTCAGTACTATCAGTACTTTGATTTTAGTAAAGCGTAGTTATATTCAAGCACTGAGTCGAACACACAAAGCATTTCGTGTCGCCCAAAAGTTGATGACGTATGCAAGACCTACTTTTTGCGCGCGCATGAGCACAAAATAGCTACGTTGTACACATGTTGTTCGGTTTTTGCCTCGATTATCTTTTTCCTAGGCAATTTTCAGGATACAGGGTTGTTTCCTATGGCCTGCTAAACCAGGCCAAAAAAGTATGCAAGCTAGAATCATGGAACTTCAGGTTGATAGATCTCATTCAGGAGAATTGCAGTGCACAAGAACCATTACTCTACTCACTCAATCTGTGAGTTATTGCCCTTTGTTGATCGAGAAGGAAAGGCCATTGACCTGCTTTCATAGGGGCATAAATGTTTTATAAACACCTTTTGTTTAAAGTTTCAGCGACGGTGGCTTATAATTGAAGCTGAAAAAAGATATTTGATTTTACTTTGATTGAAGAACTTTTTGATAACAAGAAATGGAATGTTTGAAGTTCGCTGTTTTCTCCAATCGCCGAAAGTCGTTAAAATGACATGGATCCGAACTGTTGTACTTGTCTAGGAGGTTATATAATCCGCTTTAGTGCTTCAAGCTACAAGGATAGATTTAAGTCGGCTTTACAACCATTATGTCGGGGTATAGACATTCATCAATCAAGTCGGGAGACATTCTAAAGATTGGAGGTTTTCATCATTTATATTGTACAAAGAAAGAATCTGGTAATGTAACTTTGCATTGATAGTAGTTCAAGATATGCCCGAATCTCAAATGGCCACTTAATCTTGCCCTCTGCTACAAATTAGAACCTTGACAATCGCAATTTCGCTTGGTGGCTATAAACGGTGAGTTGACGCCAAAATGTCTTCAATGGACAAGTTCCTCTAATAGTGACCAAAGAAAGCAATCATTGATTATTTTATTTGCACCAGTGTAATAAAACCCGTGTAATATCAAAAATATTCAACGGGTTTATTTTACTCCAGCGACGTCGGTCATACGAGGGTTGTTCAAAAATTAACCGGATTTTGCCTCTCAAAATTTTATTTTAGAAGCAATCAATCTAAATTTGGTATCATTCGCTGTCGGAATTCAATCTACATATTGTTGTGTAAATTTTGTATAGTTATCGAACAAAGCGCTGGCGCATCTGCCATATAAAATGCCATGGTAACGAGTACCCGGCGCAGCAAATAAAATAATCCATGTATTTGGTCTTCGTTTGTAAATATTCTTTCTTTTCTGTCTTTGAAAAAGCTTGAAAATTAATTGAGTTGCTGGAATAAGTATTTTAAATACCTTGTCTTAATTTGAAGTAATTTGACCGTAGAATTTTTTCGATAAGGTTCGTTTAAAATGTGGCTGGGTAAGTGTTTCGGAACGTTCTAGACGACGTCAACTGAATGCTCGGAATTTTTATTTTTGATTATTCTGTTCGAAATCTACAAAAATACCGAAAGACATAAATCAAATACTTGTCACGCCGAAAGGGAATGGTTCATTATTTCAAATGCTTTATTTTCATCGTTGAAGACGCTTCCGTGCCCCGTGAAATAAGAGGAAGAACGGACAGAGAGAAACTTATCCAAGCAACTGTAGGTACGTCAATTGCCGAGTCTCCGGATGATATAGGCGATTTTCTAAGGGGCACCTTTTTGAGAATTTTGATTTTGCACTTTCGATTTTACCTTTATACAAACCATAAAAGCACAGCTTAACTACGGGAACACAGAATTCATTCTTCTTCCATGAATAACGAGCCATGAAAAGCTAAATAACACAACATTAAATGTCTCGATTTTCGACAACGTCGCTAGCGTCATGTACTGTGCGCCGCCACCCAATACCCATGTGTTTTTGTTTGTGTGTGAAATGAATATAAATCGATCAAATGCTTCAAGTTTTGGCAAGTTTGAGCATATAAAGTGTCCTGTTAATATGAGTATACTTTTTTTACATAGCAATCAATCAATGATGATTTATTGACCTAATCCGGATAAAAATTGAACATCCCTCGTATTATAAAATAAATTCTCAATGGAAAGTCTTCAGCTGATCCGTGTTGCGTATAAACTACGTATCGGGTAAGGTTCACATCGATTGCGAATTTAACACCTATTTGTTCACCAATTTTGTAACAATCAGAACTTATTTCTACTCTGTCATATATTCAAATGTGAAAATGAGAAGGATTTTATTATTTATTTATTTAAAAAAAAACATTAAGAAATGTTAGACCCAGAAATGGAAGTTTGGTGTAGATTATGATGTTTAGGCGCGAAACACTTGTAACTGCCTATATACATATAGACAGGTGCAACTATTGTGCACCGAGCCATCGAATAACATGTATCTTGCGACTTTCTTCTCTGTGCACAGTCTGGCGAAATACGAGACAGTAATAAGTGCAAGAACGAGTATATCTTAATTACATTATGAAGGAGAAAGTCACAATCGATAGACCTCAATTAACACCAACATCATTTTCTGTCTTACGTCTTCTTTCTGTCATAACACTTTCACATTACGTTCAGGGTTGTAAGAAAAAGAAACGTAAACGTAAGGATTATTTTCAATGAACAAGTTCAATGTATGATAAAATTCAACTCAACAAACAATTGATACAAAAATAACATTCATGAGGTGTTCTAGTACAATAATTATTCACTGATAGCCTCAAAACGCGCTGTTGTTATTTTTGCTGCTACTACTGCTGTTACTGTTGCTACTGTTGGCGTTATTACAAAATAGTTATTAGTCTAGGGAGCGGTTTAATTTGCAAGTTTATTTTTTGAATGGGTTTTACGCCGCTTTCAACAATTTTGCAGTCATATCGCGGCGGCCGGAGCACCTAACTATGAATTCCTGGTATTTCCTTCACCTGTACTACCATAATACCCTTTCCTAGCATCCGACTGCTATCTCACATAGGTTAACGATTATCTACCCATTGGTGATAGACAAACGTCGGAAAGGATATTTGCCGCCACCAGGGATCGAACCCACGACTTTTAGTTTAGAAATCTTATGCCTAACCAACTGCGCTATGGTGGCGGCTTTGCAAAGTTTATAAATCGGACAAAAGTGATATAAGATATAAAACAATTCATATTTCGACTACTATTATTTTGATTATTTCGAATGTATAACACTATAAAATGTAATGTTCACGAGAGTAATTCTGTGCAGATTTAAATACGCAAGAATGTATTGAGGACAACAAAAAAGTTACGTACGGGCTGCAGCTAAATTAGTTTTGGATCGACTTAAACGTGCTCTACGTGAAAAAGAATGAGCTGTGGAACTCTCTAGAGAACACAAAAAGTCTTCGATGTTGAGATGTAGAATTGTGTTATGTTTTCAGCTTTCAACAAAACTATTACAAATGGTGTGTTCTATCATTATATTCTGCGTAATTAATGAACTGGCAGGGCGGGGCTTAACAATGACGTAATTTGGCGAGTTTACTTTTCAATATTTTGGGTTCTTTCGAATTTTAGTCGGTAATCATCGTTTACTCGTGCACATAACTGTATCCAAAAACCTAAAGGATTCACGTGCTTTTAGAGAGTGAGCACATTTCATCGTGTGGTTACCAAGGCCTCGAAACTTCAGCTTGATTACGCTAAAGTTACGAGGATTTGGTTACCAATCTACGATTAAAAGTCTCGAGTTATTTATGTCGACTCTCTTTAGAAGTAGGTTATTTTAGATAAAAGCTGATTTCCCTTAACCATAAGTGCAACGATCCGTTACTTAGGCTCCGCCCTGCCAGGGCATTTATCATGGATAATAACCATGATTCACAGAGTATATGAAAGGAAAAGTCTGAATGTAATTTATGAAAAAAAAGTAAATCTGCATACAGTTAACAGCATAGTGAAATTGACAAGGTGAATAATTTTCCAATGATTTTGGAATGATATTGAATGAGTGTGATAGGTGACTTTAAAGTGAAATTAAAGGGAAGTAATCCAATCTCGATAATTTTGTTCTGGATGAATAAAATTAGCGTTTTTACATCCCTTTAATGAAATATGCATGTACGTTCTTTGAATGGCTGCATATTTCTCCGAGAACCAACAAGACACTCATAATTTCAATTATGTCAGTTCAATCGCTATTTTTTTTTTCTAGATATATCTATTTCGAATTCAGTTGTTGATCTTATCTTTTTTTTTTGGTAATTTTGGAGCGTATTTGAATGGTTTGAGTGAGCGTTTGGAATCAATGAGTGGAGCGCGGAGTGAGCGATTTAGAATGGTTTGATGGAGATCAATATCTATTTCACGATGTTACTAACAGTACGTTGTATTTGTTTAAAAAAAAATCCGAAAAGAGCCTTATCAACAATCATCTTCCTCTAAGTCGAAATTTGGAAATATATAGTGAAATCTGACCCGTTGGCTAAGTAAGACCAACTAGAGGTAGGATGCGTCGTTTGGCAGGGCACTTTACAGAGCCTCATCCACTCAGCTGTAAGATTAGGTAGCAGTGGTTAGAATCTATTGACTCAGTCGATAGAGCGCCGGGCTTCAGAACAATTGAAGGTCGATAACATGTGTTCGGTTCCCGGGCTGGTATTCAATCACAACTAGTTGTCTTTTGGGTAGGACTTGAAACCGAGCTCCCGTTAGACGGCGCTTTTCACCGATAAAGATATTGAACCATGGCGGATCTAAGCAATAGTCTCGTCATGTATCCTTGCAAAGCCCCCGTAACATCTAACCATCATCTGGGAGCGTCGCTCACATAGGTATTTGCTACGGTAGCATGATGAAATACACACATTATTGCCTTTCCCTTTAGTTCGTGATTAGATCTGAATTGTATTGAGATCCGGGTGAATAATAGCAATTGTCCTCTTTATCGTGTTATCCTCGAAGAAATAAAAAAACATTTAAAAAGTAAGTTCATAAATCAAATCATTCGTTCATTAATCAAATCACTGAAAGTACCAGATGGGCGTACCATGAAGAATGAATAATGTTGATAATCAGACAGTGTAAATATTCTTTAATGTCCCTTCAGTACCTCTCTCAGTTTTTCACCTCGGTAATATTTGAGTTTGGTTGCACACGTTTTACTTGGCTTTATAGAGCATGTAAATTTTCTTTTACTGATAGAACGAATGGATTAAAAAGTGGTTAGGTTCGCAAAATACGTCATTAGATTCTCTGCATAAATGTTTACATTAGACTGCCTTATTAACATCTTTATTATTGTGAATTTTGTAAGCTGCAGCTATTTATAGCCAAATTATAGACGATAGAACGGCCAGAAATATGGCAAAACATTTTTCGATTAAGTATATGTCAATCCTTGAATCGTACTTGCTTTAGATTTCCTACCTAAATTAATTCGTTTTGGGAAAGCAGAGACTAGTATCATTCCTATTGTAAAAAATTAAAGATTGTCTTTTTTGGAAAGATAGATATATACATTCACCGTTCATTAATAGTTTCATAAAATCTGTTTATGGGGTATAAGACAATTATAAATTTTCCGATAAAATGATTTTCCGACAACTCCTATTCATAACATTTAAATTGTATCGGGAAGGAAATATTTACCTACAAAAATAGGCTAGAGGATGGCATTCTTCAGAAAATTTTACATATTATTTCCTGCGTTGAATTTTCAATATCAACTTTTATATAACGCACGCATATATCCTCATATATACTCAGTTCAAAAGGAAAGAGTGCACTTAGATTTTAGAAAATATATTATATTCAAAACCAATCATAAGTTATTGTTATGAAATACGCTTAAAGCTGCGAAGAATTATTAGAAATTTATTTATCTACATGGCAGGGGTCAAGTTCAGGTCAAATAAACCATGGTATACATGTACTTATTCTCCAATTCCATCTCTACAAAACCACTTTGCTATCTCTCCGTTAGGTAGGCAGGGGCGTAGCGGTAGGTAATATGGTAAATCTCTTTTTAATGAGATTGCTTATTCTGCTGTATGAGTGTTCATTCCTTATTTTTGTCTCTCATCAATGGGTTGATAATCGTAGACCTATGTGAGATAGCAGCTGGAGGCTAGGAAAGGAAGTGATGTGAAAGAAATACCCGGAATCCATTGTTAGGTGCTCCAGCCGCCGCGATTTTATTGACAAAATGTTGAAAGCGGCGTTAAACTCCATTTCATCAATCGACCAATCATTTTCTATTATGAAATCAGACATGCTATAACTGATTTGAATGTTGTACGATTAACCCGCATAGATTCATCTACGTAGATGTTAGGATTTAACCCCATTATTTTATCATTTTTCATGATATCTCATCACGATTGTCTATGTAGGTTAAAGATGGTTTTGAAAAGATTGGGGCAATTATTTCCTGTCGTATTCGTAAATGCACAGTCACGAATATTTATCGAGACACTATAATTACCGGTTATTAAGAACCAAATTAAAATTGTACTCTAACATTGACTTTCTTTTTATAAAAAAGATATTTTAACCCACGCTTTCGTTTGCCCGTTCCATAAATACGTCCCTTGTAGAATGCAATCAGGTAGACATTCCTTGATTATTGCTCGTTGTTTAATTGGGATATTGAGTGACTGATTCTTTGACAACTTCCGTACATTGAGTAATCCATTACTGTCTCTGTGATCTTACATGCTGTCTAAATGTGTCTGCAATCGAGTGATGTTCGTATTTCGGGAAATGAAGCTACTTGAAATAATCGGATGCTGTCCTCACGCAACCTCTAATCGTGCAAACACAGAACCCGTCTCGCTCTAAATAGAATGAGACAACTATTTGCATAAGTCAATTGTCAAGTAATTTGTTACTGTCAAATGTTGTACATTTTGTGTCTTCTTTGCAGAGATATTATGCATTGTAGGGATATAATCAATTTTCCTAGTTTATAAAGCTTACGGACCAGCGAATATTACACGTCTAAAACAGCTTAGATCTTTGCTGAAAGATGTTCTTGTTCATTAAGAGATAAAAATAATATATTAAATATTTAAGTGGCCTTTCTTCGATTTTGAAAGTAATCTCGAGGGCATTTTTTTTTAAATTGACTCCGATAGCCAATTTCCGTCACAGTTTTTTATCATTTGTACTTACACAAGAAACATTGATTTAGACTTCGCAAAATTTCATCGCGAAATTATAATCATCTTATGGACAAATTACTGTTTCAAAATACATCAGCTAAGCTAGAATTAAACTAAAACAATATTGCTTCCCGATGTTGGAGAAATCAGTGTCACAACGAGTATCAAATATCTTTTAATTTTCAGTTCATTAACAGTTTTTATCTTATAACTATACAAATATCTGTGTGATAACATCCCGTATGATATTTTCCATGATACCACATAGATATTTTCAGAACAATGATATAATGCGATTATAGTTAGAAACTTGCATTTCAGTTAGAAAAATCAACGAAAACAAGACAAACAGAGGCTATGAGATAAATATAATGCATACTTAGTGTATTGTATGAAAAAAAATCTAACTCGGTTGTGAGAATTGATAATTGCCTCGGCAGAGCCTCGACAAAAATCAATTCTCCCAACCTCGTTAGACGTTTTTTTTTCATACAAAACATTAAGTATATACATGTATTATATATTTAACAATGCGACGTTTCTTTTATTGTTCTGTATATATTACACGAATGACCACAACACACTTATTTGTAGGATGTGAGTATGAAGAATAACATAAACCTGTCATGTTATTTTGCTCTCAGATTTCACATTCTATCCCGGAATTCTTCGTCCCTTTATCAAAAAGCTTGCAAAATAAGTTAAGACAATCCTCTCTTTCTCTCTTCTCTCTCTCTTTCCCTCTCTCTCTCTCTCTCTCTTTCTTCTCTCTCTATCTTTTCTCTCTCTCTCTTCTCTCTCCCTTTCTCTCTCTCCCTCTCTTCTCTCCCTTTCTCTCTCTCGCTCTCCCTCTCTCGCTCTCTTTCTCTCTCTCTCCCTCTCTCTCTCTCTCTCTCTCGCTCTCTCTCTCTCCCCCTCTCTCTCTCTCTCTCTCTCTCTCTCTCTCTCGCTCTCTCTCTCTCTCTCTCTCTCTCTTTCTCTCTCTCTCTCTCTCGCTGCCTCGCTTGCTTCTGCATTTAACTTTTTACCTACGCAAAACCATTTACTTTAAAATCAATAATGAAAGCCTGATAAAAATGAACTGTCTTCATTGAACTATAGTCAGTGATATTATCGAAAGTGAATTTCCAAATTTTCGTGGAATAATGCATGGTAACAAAGGACATTCAATACAGCACAATTCCATTATCCGAAATCAAGTATAAGTAACATTAGTATATTATTTTACGAAAAGAAAAGTTATTTCACATATTCGGGATAGCCATTTTATACAGGCATTCAGTGAATTCTAATTCTATGTGCGTAAACTAGGGATGGGAACGAGTATTCGATTAATCTAGTACTCGATCGAACGTCCGATTATCGATTACCAATTTCACTAATCGATTAATCGGTAAAAAATAAATATTATCAGATTCGTTTCCAATCTCATTTTTTTTCATATTTTCTCAAAATATCGATCTTTCATTCTTAATATACTAACTTGCAAAAGAAACGCATATTTCTATCAAAGAGAGTGAAAAATACAAAGTTACTTTTGATTTTATACACATGTAAAATTGTACTATTTTTCATTACGCTTTTTAGATACTTTCAGTTGTTTCAAGTTATTATGTTCGAGAGATGTACATGTCGAATTGATGATGCTTATGTTAATGATATGTTAAAATTCTTAGATGAGAGTTACCAGTTTCGCCTATTATATGTATTTCACAAAGTATTTAGTGTTTGTTAAAAACTAAAGCTAAACAAATCTTTGAATTAAATGCAACGCACTGAAATATTACTATTATTTCTTCAACATTTCAGCTGTCATTAAGAGCAGTGTCGCCTTTGAAAGCCAAATCTAATCCCTTAAAAAATACTACCGAAGACAGTCTTAACAAATATTTTCCTTTATTTCAAGTATAATATTAAGAGAAAAAAGGGAGTTTGAGAACAATTTGATCGGTATAAACTCTTGATAACATTTGTTTCAGCCAACCATCGAGTTGTTCAACACAATCAATTATTTCTAGGCTATCAATCAGGCTTTGTTTTTTGGGCTAAGACAAAATTGTTGCTTATACGTTGGTACGTATGCCGCTGTGAAATAATCACATTCAGTTAAAGTAGGATCTTATACTGTTTGTTTCTATACCAGACGGTCGTTAATCAAACTTAGAAACAAAATTGTCAATTTTCTTCAAAAATCCTGTAAATTCAGATGGTAAAAAGCACTCGTTACGGGACTTTGGGTGAAAAACAGAGATTTGTATTTTAGTTTTGTTGAACAGAATGAATTCCACATCAGGAAATAAGACAATTCTTTAAACGGATATATATGTTTGTATGTGATTGTAACAAAAAGCCCCATAGATATTTTTAGTATTAAAAGAGGAGTGACGGTAGAGTAAAACAGTGGATTTTCATTCCAGTATTTTGTCTGTACACTTATTTTCGAGAGTATTGCGGACTTCATTTCATACTGAAGGACTTAGGTCCCTTCTTTGACGAGTTGCTCTTGGAATAAGGAACATTACAGTATAGAGCATTGTTTATTTATACCGAACATATTCTGTAGAAAAATAAGCTCGGTGACAAACCATTTTTAATCTGTTTTGTTAAAATAAAACCCGTACTTTGAAAAAGTAAAATAAAAAAAATATATTTTCAGACAAAGAATAAATACATGTAGGAGTTCACAGAAAGAAACTTTTAATGTATTATTTAAGGCCGTAGCGTCGCTTTAGAAGAATATTTCTTATAATAGTATAAAACACTTGTTGATAATTTAATTAAAATTGTGTTCATCAATATTCCTGCGTTCTGATTGGCTAAAAAGTTGAAAACAATGAATGAAAACAATTTTGAGTACGTAGCTGTATCGTAAGCTTCCACAAAAATAGTCTCCTAAGAAATCTGTTTCTTAACAGACAAATATTTACATTTTTGTTTCGTGATAAAAAATGATAAGGCATGGAGATAATATTTGTTATTTTCATAGAGGTATTAAACTTAAAATCACACTCATGTATGAATCCGCTTCGTTTATACGGTTTGATTGTGTTTATAGTTCCAAACCTTTATAAAATGAAGAAATAATCTCTTCGTCTCTTAAAAAGTGTGAACTTCGAAAGAAATATCCGTCGGTTTGTAGAAGGGTCATCCTGATGGGTATCTTTTGATTGAAAATTGTATTAAAAGATGAAGAGAGTTTTTTTTTATTGATTTCATTGAGGCGTTGATTTGAATATCCCGATCTTCTCCATTTGTTGCCGATATGTTTGTCTGGTTATACTGGATTTGAAATGACTTTAGACAGATTTTCAGTTATATTGTAGAGTCTGGTGCACCTACCCATGGTTTTCTGTCGCTTCCCAAATCAGTCTCACCAAGACATTACATCCTATCCCCGAGCTGCCTATCCCACATATACGTATTCGGTCGGAGACAAATGCAGCTTGTCGCAATAACTTTAGTAAGATTTCGGATTAAAGTTGGATCAAGCCTAAATATCCAACGTTTGTAAACCAGACGATTTATCGACCAAGCTAACCTAGCCTGGAAGGTTAAGTCGTTGATAATTTGCCTCGAGCAGTAAAACTAGCGATAATATAATGAACAGTTACGTAAGATGTAAGTATATCAAAAGCCAGATGTCTGTCTGTCTGACTAGAGTTGAAGATAACCGTCGTATACGCGTTTCTATTAAAAGGGCTTTTTTCTCTGGAATTTTCAATGAAGGCTCAGAATTGTAAATCAAATATATTTTAGTAAAACTAGGTCAAAGCGAGGATACTAAAATGCTTCATTGATCATCTTATAAAATATTCATGGTGACATTATATAAACAGAGAGACTTGTAGATGTTAATGACTGTAATTGATTGTTTCAACATTTTGTGGGCACTTTGGTTTGTGGTAAAGAGTATTTTTTTTAAAAAACTGGTTGTTAATCGTAGACCTATGTGAGATAGCAGCTAGAGGCTAGGAAAGGATGTGATGGTTGTACTGCTGAGAGAAATACATGGAATTCATTGTTAGGTGCTCCATCCGTCGCGATATAACTGAATAAATCTCTAAAGCGGCGTGAAACTCCATTTAATCAATCAGTATAATATTTGAATTCGATTTTTGAAAAGAAAAAACGGGGTCACCGTGCTTATTTTGTTCTCAGAGCCGTATGAAAATAGGTACCAAAACCATTTAGTGCACTTTAGTTCATGCCTTTGAATTTCTTTGAAAATTACACCCTTGATTTGAAGTTATTATTTTTGGACAAATAGATATTCTGAAAGCAATTGACTTATATTTTATTTAAAAACGACAACCCATTCCACTTATCTATTAAAGCAATATAGAATTTCAATGAAGAAAAAGAAAATTATGACATCTTTACTTTGTCCTTGATTGAGGGCTACAAATACATGCTTCACAGTAAAATAGATATAGTTCTACTAGTAATTTTTTTCTTATACTCTAAATATAAATTTGTGACATTATGAAGAATATTTTGACATGAAAAAAGTTGGGGTCACAGTCTTACAATTTTAGATATTTTGAGTAATATGTTAAAATAAAGGGGGGTAATTCACCAGAAATAATTTAATTTCACAACACATTTCTTTTTATTTTTAAAAAATAACAAATATGTTGGTATTTTGGTTCAGGGATATGAGATAAGGGTTCTTTTTGCCATATTCATAAGTTTTATTTGCTTTCTATCTAAAAAAACGGCAAGGAGTTGTATTGATTACTTGCTTGTCCTTTTCTCAAAATACTCCAAAATCGGGGGGGGGGGGGAACCCAAAAATTGGGGAAAAAATAAATTTTTGAATTTATACAACTTTTGACATCCTTACATACAGCTCTATCCAAAAACGTAGTTTGAATTTCGATTAATAGTATTATAGCGATTACAGAAACGCAGATTTTTTTTTTATTTTTATTTTTTTTTTTTTTTTTTAATGGCGGAAAACCCAAAACCGGATGTGCGGACGTCTTTAAAATTATAAAACAGAGAGCTATTTGCAACACGTGAATTCAATATGTTTAAAAATTGATATTGGCCGATCAAAAATGAATGAAACAACAGACAATATTACGTATAATGCTGTGTTACATAATCGTATTATGAGAAGGAAGGTCCAATCAATGAACATCAATTAATACTTTTAGTTTAACATTTTAGAATCTTTGGTAAAAACCTGTCAAACGTCTTCTAGGGTAATGCGCAAAAATACTAAATTTACATCAAGTCAACATGTAACATAGGTAAAGGGTTTTCATTTATATTTCTGGCTTTACATTGAACGTAAATTGTGTGTGGTGGTGGGGGATGAATTTTGTGCCATTGAAATATTCGAATCCACAGAAAAAAATGCACAAATTGCATAAAGTTGAAAGAGCAAAAACAAATGACACCACTTAAAAGAATATGCCTTTTGTTTAACCGTCAACTATATATGAGGGTTACGGGGGATTTCAGTTCTTTCTTTAATAAATCACTTTCAGATGGTTCTCTTGTGTAGCGTGCAGGAATTTAAGTGTTTATAAAGGCATATTCGGACGCGACAATCATATCCGTTCGAAACGTTCGAGAGAATATTACCTATGTGCTATATCACGATGGTCTCTCTGATTTACTGATCGAGATTATCTCAATCTCCTAATCAGATACAGGGCTACTACGTTTTAACAGCTGGGAGTATTCCCCATTGTATTTTGGAACCTTGTTTCTCTCTGTGGATATATCTTCCATCCCCCCCCCACCCACCAAGACAAATATACGTTGTGTCTTTAACAGTAAAATATAATTACGCGAACATAGTGAACAAAGGGATCATAGGAACTGGGAAAATTTTATACAAGTTAAATAGTTCGGTTAGATAGATTCCCTCTCTATCTCTCACTTTTGACCTGCTTGCAATCAGCTTTTTTGCGTAGAACCCTGCGTTCACGATAAAGAAACAGTGCAAACTGTTTTCAAATTTTACACCGCTTTACACGTGCAAAGCGGAATATAATTGGAAACAGTTTGCTCCGTTTTGTCATCCTAAACGCGGGCAGGTTACGACGCTAATTCACTAGGAACCGTAAGTTTTCAATATGATTGTACCGCAACATAATTAAGGGGTCCGACCAAAAGGGAAGATAAGAGACTAGGATTCGATTCGGAGTACAACGACTTGATAGAGGCTAATACGGTTGGATATTGCGTGATACGATTCAGAAACATGGTTCCGTAATACTTTAGTGCTTATGCTTTACGGTCATTCGGAACATCGTTCCGCAATTTCCGTAAACTGAAACAGACTTCGGATGTATGTAAGGCGGATGTATTTTTGTTCATTTGTTCATTTTGTTAGGCGGAAACAGTGTAAGAAAAACTAACACTGTAGATTTATATTTTTTTACAGTAAATAACAGCTGAAAAATCTTAATTTTTGAGAATGACGAATCATTCTCAAAAATTAAATTTTTTTCAGCCGTTATTTAAGACTCTTAAGATATTAATAGTAGGATTCGATGAATTCACGTCAGTGACTTAACGAGTAGTGTTGGCGACGTCGAATGTTTTCACTCACAGTTTCGAGGGCTAACGCCATTTTAACTGACGCCATCGAGTTATTCCAAGGTTTTCCCGTAATTTTTAAAAATAGTCCGTCTATGTACATCCAAGGTTGATCGTGAGATTGGCCGAGTGGTGTTCCGAATAGCTTTACGGTATGTTACCGTTAAGGTACGAATCAACGGTCCGGTACGGATAAACTAGAATCGGCACCAACCTAGAACAAAAACGATCTTTTAAAGACCGCAATATACATTTTATAAAGCAAACAAGTTCTGTTTCTCAAACCAATTCCTTTTGGAAAAGAACGATTTAAGTTTTTTTTAACAAGAGCATATCCTACGGTTTAGTTAAAATCTAAGTCAAAAACTGGACATGACGCACAAAAATGCTTTTAAATTTAAGCACCCTCTCCCTTTATGCTATATCTTGTTCTTTTGACATTAATCACGTGCGTCAAATTTCAAATTATAGTAATGCATGAGGTATCACAGAATAATTTTTTCGCACGACGGCGATGACAACGCCAAGGCCAAATAGTCGAGATGAAAATAGACACCATCATTTGGTTATGACGTCATTTTAATATCATGATCTTTTCAGGCTTTACACATACAAAGGTGCATATCTAATAACTATTCCGTGCAGGTAGAACTGATACATTCTATTTGAATATTATTATTCGGTTATTGTGCGTAGGATTAAAATTTGCAGTGGTTTGAAAGAAGAACTCTAATACTGTACTGCTATTGCATAAGGTCAATTGCAAGTTTATGGTCAGGGAAAACAAAAGAAACACAATATCGATAGATACTTGACATACATTTAACGAATGGCTCCAAATACTATGTGTTAAGTTTCTATTTTTAGCTCGACTATTCGAAGAATAGGGGGGGCTATTCCAGTCGCCCGGGCGTCGGCGTCGGTGTCGGTGTCGGCGTAATGCTTTGGTTAAGTTTTTACGTGCAGGTGTTTAAAATCTCTGTTTCTATTAAAGCTATTGGTTTGAAACTTTGCACATGCTTCTGTGACCATAATATCAGCCTCTAGACAAAGATTCAATTCTCTCATATTGAATTTAGTGAAATTTTAACCCTTTTCGGACTTAGAAATCTTGGTTTAGTTTTTACGTGCAAATGTTGTTTATCTGTAATATTTCTGTTTCTATAAAAGCTATTGCTTTGAAACTTTGCACATGCTTCTGTGACCATAATATCAGCCTCTTGACAAAGATTCAATACTCTGATATTACATTTAGTGGAATTTTTACCATTTTCGGACTTGGAAATCTTGGTAAAGTTTTTACGTGCAAATGTTTTATATCAGTTATAGCTTTATTTCTACATTGGCTTTTGCTTGGAAACTTTACACATGCTTCTGTTACCATGATATTGGTTTCTAGACAAAGATTCAATACTCTGATATTAAGTTTAGTGGAATTTTAACCTTTTTCAGACTAAGAAATTCTTGGTTAAGTTTTTACGTGAAAACGTTGTACATCAGTTATATCTCTAATTCTAGTAAAGCTATTGCTTTAAAACTTTGCACATGTTCCTATGATCATAATAACAGCCTCTTGACAAAGATTCAATTCTCAGGTATTGAATTTAGTGGACTTTAGTAGCACTCTTTGGACTTAGAAATCTTGGTTAAGTTTTTATGTGCAACTGATGTACATCGGAAATATTGCTGTATCTACTAAATCTGTTGCTTGGAAACTTTACTTTTACACATGCTTCTTTGACCATAATATTAGCCAACAGAAAAAGATTCATTACTCTGATATTTAATTTAGTGGAATTTTAACCCTTTCAGGCCTTAAAGATTTTGGTTATGTTTCTATGTGCAACTGTTTTATGTTAGTTGTATCTCTGTTCCTACTAAGGCTCTTGCTTTGAAACTCAGCACATGCTTCTGTGACCATAATATCAGCCTCTAGACAAAGATTCTTTTCTCTTGACTTTCATTTAATTGAATTTCCAATGTCGATATTGATTTGCTGCTACTATCCAGCACAAGGAATAGTCGAGCTGCGCTGTCCTCCGACAGCTCTTGTTGTAATTTTGCAGTAGTTATGATCTGGACAAGAATGGGACACCCACAATGACACAGCTACTCACCCATTGACATAGGGAGTTCTATATACCCTCAGCTATTTCATTGCTATGGCGTTATAAGGGCTTTCGTCTATTATGAAAAGCATCTCACACAGATGGGAACTAAGGATGACTATAGGATGGTAAACTACGGAAAGGTAAAACAATTTTTTTCAGCATTCCTGGAACACTTAACCTGCTGACATGCCTTATCGGTTGATTTAAGTCGAATTTTGCTAGATCTCGTCACTTTCAAAAAACGATAAAGAGTTTCAACATTATAAGCAAGCATGTCTTCATGTCTTGTTTATTCTGCTTCACAAATGTATGGACAGAGGGCAATTCCGCTTTTTACTTCTCTAGACAGTGGAAAATTGACAGCACCAATAAATCAAAGAAGAAAATAGAATCGTTGGATCCCTCCCTTTCCAGTAGTCTATACACTGTGGAATAAAAGGGACCATTAAGTACACTGCAGGTTGTCAGATGAAGGTGGCTTTACCTGTTTATATTGACTCAAGAAGTAATTTTCAAAATCACGTTTTCAATTTAGCAATAAGCAAATCACATCATATGGGTTGTGAATTAGGCTATTTGTGTTTTAAGTTGATTTAAACTCTAATCTACGTAAGCAGAACAGTCTGAGGATTCCCCAAGGAAATTTGTTCAAATCAAAGTATTCTTTTGTAGGCAAAACAAACTAGCAAAACAGAATATTTTCGTTTTATTAACATTTTGTATGCAGTGAAAGATTTGGTTCCTGGTATATGCAAACTTTATGCTTTAACTAGAAGCAAGAGCAGACTTTGAAATTCTTGTCAATTATCAATATTCATCGTGCTAAGTCGCCATGGCTGCAAGATTTTATAACAGACGTTTTGGAAATAGTGTTCTGGTATTTGATAGGGAAATACAAACCTCTTTGTAAAATGAATTTATCAAGTATGTTATCTCAAGGACTCAATTTTTTGGATCCTGCTATATGTTAAAATAAATATAACTGTTTTTTTTTCATATTAAATAGACAACAGTGCCTTTTAAGAATCTCAGAGAAATAATTTTGATAAACAAAGAAGCCCATCGTTAAGAATGTTTCAAAATGTTGAAGAACAACATGCGATGCTGGTTTTTTTTTTTTTTTTTTTTTTTTTTTGTTTTGTTTGTTTGTTTGTTTGTTTTTTTTTTGTTTTTGTTTTTTTGTTTTGTATTTTCCCCTACAAAGTAAGCAAGGTCGATGTAGTAAATAATAATGTTCATGCGAGATAATATGCCACTTTATCATATCCAGCACGATAGTCCAAGATGTAATTCAAGTAAAACAATGTGTAAGTGGTACGAGTCAAAGCTTCAATTCGTTAAGGTAATGAATTCTAATGTTTTGGCATTAAATCTGAACCGAATATGCATATTGCACATTGCTATCATTTTTCTCTCGAAAATTCACAGTTGAGCGGTAGACGAAGTAACCTTTAGAAAGAAAAGAACAAGGATTATTGATAGACCACATACCAAAACAAGAGCCGTCAGAGACGGATTATGCTCCCCGAATAAGGCATTGTCACAAAAACAAGAGCCATGTTGGACATGGACATCCCCCGCCAAGAAAGCTTGATAGTAAACTGAAGCCTAATAGATAAAAGATTCTTTGTGCTGTCAAAGATTTGCCTCCTATAAAATCTTAGTAATAAAAATAACAAAGGGCAATAACTCCAAAATTATGCAAGCAAGAGTTGTAGTTCAGGTGTATTGCACTTCTCCTCTATGAGATCTATCCACCCATAAAGATTCAAGTTGATAGCTTTTATACTTTAGGAGATATGCTCCAGACAAAATCTAAGTATCAAAAATAACAAAGGGCAATAACTCCAAAATTATGCAAGCAAGAGTTGCAGTTCTTGTACACTGCACTTCTCCTCTATGAGATCTATCCACCCATTAAGTTTCAAGTTGATAGCTATTATACTTTAGGAGATATGCTCTGTGGTCAGATTGCAAGGACTCAAATAAGATGTTATCTTATACAGCAAACATAAAGGTAACAAACATTAAACTCCCTTTTTGCATGACATATTTTTAGACACAAATATCTTATGGTAAAGGGCATCTGATTTGCTACTTAAATTTGAAATTTCATCAAATTCTGAGCATGAGACTAGGAGAAATGAAAGAATAACTGTATTTTACGCGCTAGCGTAAAGGTAACAAACATTTAGCCCCCTTTTTCCATGATTTTTTTTTACGTTAATTTCAAATTGTTTATAGTAAAGGGCATATGATTTGCAACTCAAATATGAAATTTCACTAAATTCTGACCGTTAGACTAGGAGAAATTTGGGAAAAACTGTTTTTTACCCTAAGTCCCCTTTTCCCGTGACGAGGCCTCAAATCCAAAAACCGTCACAGATGCATCATCACTATATCATAGGGAGTTCACATGGTAAGTTTCATTTGATTTGGCCCAAGGGTTATGGAGAAATAGGTGGGGATGGACGGACGGACGGACGGAATTACTATTTTACATGCTAACGTAAGGTAACAAACATTTAGCCCCCTTTTTCCATGATATTTTTTTTTACGTTAATTTCAAATTGTTTATAGTAAAGGGCATCTGATTTGCTACTCAAATATGAAATTTCACTAAATTCTGACTGTTGGACTAGGAGAAATTTGGAAAAAACTGTTTTTTACCCTAAGTCCCCTTTTCCCGTGACGAGGCCTCAAATCCAAAAACCGTCACAGATGCATCATCACTATATCATAGGGAGTTCACATGGTAAGTTTCATTTGATTTGGCCCAAGGGTTATGGAGAAATAGGTGGAAATGGACGGACGGACGGACGGACGGAATTACGGACGGACGGACGGACGGACAGACGAAGCGGCGGCTATATGCTCTCCCTTCGGGGAGCATAAAAATAAATATAAGCATTAGTTTACATTTCATGGTATTACATTGTATCTATTAAACAATACGAGTTTGAAGTAACATGTATATAAGTGATGTGATCGTATAAACAAAAGCTCATTATCGGAGATTCTATGTGCGTTAACGAAAGGAAAGAGTCAAAAGGCACTAAAATTGATTTAACAACTAGATACGTTCAAAGCCTGTCATTATCCACTTTCATACATTAATTACGCATCAATAAAACGATCTCCCCCGTGAAGTTTTCATTTTCTTTTCTATTATCGGTACGATTAAGTCACCAAGTAGAAAAGCAAAGAACATTAAATGGATTTTATGTATTGGAAATCTTCTAGGAACAAATGCATCAAAACTATCCTGGTTTGTTTATTTTTCATAAATATGATTAACTTATGCTTAATAAGAATAAAGTTAAGTAATTGTTACTGAGGGATCAAATATTCCAAAATAATGTCAACAACTGCAGGTGTTGATATTGTAAAGGTAGAGCCGCGAAATCTATTTTAAACCTTTAGATTTCCGCCCCATTTCTTTCGAGATAGAAAAAGCAGATTAAAACAACACATTAAAAACGTTACAATTAAAACGAAAGTTATTACTTGTTTTAAATCGTACGGTTTACCCGTACATGTAATTTCATAATTAAAGTGAAATCATCGGGTTAAATTACTATCATATACTTTGCAAATAAACCCGATATACCGATGGTAATGAACTCAGCGCCTATGTATGAGCTCAGTTTTGAAAATACACCATACTTATAAATAGAGAATAATATGTAAGTGTCTTAAAATATCAATGTTATCTGGTCGAGGTTGTGAGAATTTACCGTGACGAGGCTTTGCCGAGTCATGATAATTTCTCACAGCCAAGACCATATAACATTGATACTTTAAGACAATAACATGCTATTCTATTTATCATGCAATCATTTTTCAGTACTAAATTATAATTAACCCTTTAAAATCAAAGAAATTCAGATGAAAGTGTATGCAAATTGTTTCTAAAAATAGACTGACTGATAACATGTTATGTTATCATGAAGGTGGTATCAGGTCAATAAAGGCTTCATTGCATGATCAATCTAAACATCTGTCCAATGCTGTATAGGAAGAACTCCCTTCCCCATTCTTCTGTCACAGAATAGGATTTTTATCCACGACCCATAAACTTACATCCTATTAGTTAGAAAAGACTAAAAGTGTATCCTTTAATAGATCGAGTATTACTTCGACTTTGTGAACTTCACTAATTGAGTCGAGAAATGCTTCATTTCTTCTGCTTCATTTTCGTAGATTGACTTTTGTCCGGTACATAAAGTCACCAGATGTTTATCGTTTGCATAGAAACTTGCCTATGTTTTTTATTTACTTACTCTTCTTAAATAGCACTGAGCGATTTATGGAATATGCTACGTCCACGGTAACTTTTCAGTCGCGAATCCACATGTTGTTTCAATTCACGTATTTCAGTAGATATCCTACGTTTTTGAGCAGTAAGTACAGCAATTGTACACAATTTACTGTCGATTACGCAGTAAGATATACCTGTAAGTAGTTCTTCTACCGTCTATGTCGAGCCGGCGTCATAGCGGAGTTGGTAACGGTACGGTTAATTTATGTCTCGGGTTCGATTCCCAACGGCAGCACTCATCCATCCTGACTATTTGTCTCCAACCTGATATACCAAGAAACCATTGTAAGGTCCTACAGCCGCCGATATAGCTGAAATATTGTTGAAAACGGAGTTAAACCCAATGCAATCAACCAAACAACTTTTTATGCCGATGCTGACTTGCTCAACCGGTATTGCTTTTGGCTGTCAACCCTGGGGTCATGAGTTAGCACCTCGACTAGGATAGCTTTTATCCGACATTCGACAAAACTCAATGTGACATGAGGCATTTGACTCCAACGACTGGTCATATGATAAGTAGTACTTCTAAGTGGGATGGGCAACTGCTGGTTGGGATGAAATTGGATATAACTGGCGCGATATAACTGCACTTATATTGAAAGAGGCGTTAAGGCAAAAATAAACTTCACACTTGAATCATACAAATTGCTGGAGGTAAAAGTACAGGTCTCACTGCTATTGCCTACCCTTGTCAATATGGCCTAAATGCGAATTCGCTTTCAACATGTAATACCTAAACTAGGAAGAATACATTTGGATTCTGAAATTTAATACATGTACATGATATACTGATACCAACCTGTACTAAATAGTTGAAAGAATTTAGGATAGGCTAGACAATCCGACATTCCTACTCTAATTTGTACGTGCAATCAATGGTAAAAGAAAAACGGAATGGAATTTGAAAATACTTAGTAAATTGCCAAAAATAGGAATAGATATAACAGCAATTGTTACATAGGTCATCTTCGGGTCAAATAATCAAAGTGTACCCCAGTTTAATTGGGTTTGGTACCCCATGTGTTTGACAAAACGGAGATGTAACAACTGTAACAGAAGGAAGCATATTTCTATGTAATAGTTAAACGCTAATAATTGAAAATTAAACGATTTAAACAGTCGAAAGGAGGGAGCGAAGCGACCGACTGAGGCTGTTTAAATCGTTTAATTTTCAATTATTAGCGTTTACCTGACTAGTCTTTTTCCCGCCTTTTATATTATTGGCATCATATTGCACGAATTAAACGGAATAAGTCGGATACATTTATTACAAGTAAACGCCCCTCTCTTTCCAAGTATGGAGTTGTTGAAATATGCACGCAAATATTGAGTCTTTATAAAGAGCCATTACGTAATAGTTAAACGCTAATAATTGATAATTAAACGATTTAAACAGCCGAAAGGAGGGAGCGTAGCGACCGACTGAGGCTGTTTAAAATCGTTTAATTTTCAATTATTAGCGTTTAATTGACTTAGTCTTTTTCCCGCCTTTTGTATTTCTGACTTCATATTGCACGATTTTAACGGAATAAGTCGGATACATTTATTACAAGAATACGCCCCTCTCTTTCAAAATATGGAGTTGCTGAAATATGCACGTGAATACCAAGGTTTTTAAAGAGCTTTTACCGATGATAAAAGATGCAGTATTGTTTGTTTTTATTGACCTGACAATGACCTCCGTTCTGACGATGAATGTAAATATGATATGTGTCCACTCTGTTTTACAAGTACTTTTGCAAGAATAAATGATTTACTATATCAGATGTAATCAATAGATTGTATTTTGATAAAATGTGCAAGTAGTTGTTGATCAACAACTTTATTCATACTCAAGGACAAATGAATTTAACCTTACAAAACACACCCAATTATAGTCATTGTCGGAGAAAGGCGTACTAGTATACTAAGACATCGATATAGACATTTTAGTCATGAAAATATAAAAAAAAATCTCGCTTCATAAGACGCAAATAAGTTCATAGAAGTTTCGTAAGCGATTCAACCATGGGTAGGTGCACCAGAAATTTCGATAATACTATAATAAGGTTGAAATCGGGGTTAAACCACATGCAAACAAAATCGACATTACATGCTTACAATATCAAAGCCTGCGATTTCTTCTATAATATTTATGATATCGCCCGATTTTATTCTCTACGGCGTAAATGTTGACAGAATCGTGCCACCAGGTCCAAATCAGTGAAGAATATGGGGATTGCAACATATGCACGCGAATTACGATTTTCTCAACTACTTTTCACATGCGCGTTGCATATTCATGAGGGGGTAGATTTTAGTATTTACGCATGCGTGGTATAACAAATAAACCTTGACGTATAAATGAATAAATGATCAAAATAAAACCTAAGCTGGGTAGTTTATGGAAAATAAACCTTCAAAATTTTTAAAAATCCAGCATTCTGATTGGATGATAAAGTAGGACAAAGACTAAAGATGATAAATAGGAAGTATACTTTGGTTTTATTTACCCGACAATATAGAAGAACAAAAATCTAATACTTTTTTACTCTTTTTAGCACGTTTTTTCGAAAGAATAAAATACTTAACGGTATCGTATTATCGTTTGTAATACTGAAAAGTCTCTTTATTGAATAAATGTGCTAGTAATTGTTTCAAACTTATGTATGAAGGGCAATCTAAAGACGTAAACAACTAAGCATATTATACTATTCTGTTGAGAAAAAATGTTATACAGTCCACCACACTTTGGATATATGCACATGCAATGACCTCTCTTCGTTTCTTGTGTCATCAACTGAATTAATGGTGTTTGTTAATTTTGGAGGACTATAATAAGCCTCATCTATAGCCGATCATGAAACGTGATTTGGCCAAATTTAGAAAGGGACCAAAAGTAATTAAACGACAAGTTTATTGGAATAAACGTTAAGAAAGAAGTATAGGATATATTGCACTGTTCAATTAGATCTCATTAGTTAGCATTTCTTTTCTTGAATAAATGTACAGGCAAGTAGAAAAGTCCTTGTTCCATAAGAGTTCGACATGGTAATCCATGACATGCCAGATCAAAATCTACAAAGGATATTCGTTATACAACATGTGCACGAGTTTTACGATTTTCAAGTGTTATAATCACGTGGCCATTGCATATTTATGAAGGGGGAGTTTCTAGTCTGTACGTATGCGTGATATAACATATAAACCTCGACGTTTAAATGAAATAATAATCAAAATAAACCTGGGCTGGAAAGTTTATGGAAAATAAACCTTCAAAAAATTTGAAAATTCAGCCTTCTGATCGGATGAAAATGTAGGACAAAGACTAAATTTGGATAACTAGTTTTGTATCATGCTTTAAGACGACATCGATGTAACATTGAGAAACCATTACACCTAAAGTGTATTTTTATTTTTAATGAGAATGTCCTTTAACCCTTAACATACACTTGCTTTGTGATACCCGCTCTAAAAAAATGGATTGAAAAGTAACCGTGTGTCATGTATCGGTATCCTTATTTCCAAAATAAATAAATAAATAAATTACAAGTTACGCAAAAAAGTCATTTTTAAAGATCATGATATATATTTTTCTTTCATTACAGTCGAAAAAATGAAATGCAAATCACAATATGAAATATGAGAAATGGATTCATACATAGATGTAATTAGGTTTCTTGCTTCCTACCTCCATGAAAATGAACACAAAATATTATTCACGAAGTTCAGTACTTTTGGGGGGTTTTAGAAGCTAAAACTACAAGTTTTTTAGAAGTGTATTGATCTTTGTGTGCATCGAGATGCAATCATTCTTGCAAAGAAATCTCTTATAATAAGCAAGATTTAATATCAAGTACCTATAGCTTATTTTAGTTTTTTTTATCAGTTTAAGCAAAACTTGTTGAATTCTTTCCTGTTACCGTGATGCCATGGGAAAACTAGAGATTGCAAAAAAATCCCCTGCTTTTTATAACCTATTTATACAAATAACCAAAACACAATGACAGGTGTGGCTAACACAAGGAATTATAAAAAGATTTTTGCCGTTCCCCTTACAATCAATTTAGTTCTAAACTTCTTGAAATGAATTTGTGCATCTTAAAAGTGATTCAGCATGGCATAGAACTCCTCTTAAAAAATAGAAAAGAAAATAGCTACGGACAAAGCTAGGAAGGTTGTTTCAGTTTATGTACGTGTTGACTATTGTAATGACATTTTTGTGGATATTTTGTCTAAATCTGTATATCATCATTCCACAAGTGTCCTCCTTGAACCGCGATGTCTGCTGAAATCGTTGCAACAAAGAATATCATTTTTTTCTATATTACCAACCCTGTCTGCAAAGACATTGAGCTTGATCCATTATTTTCAATGTCGTTATTGCAACACAAACATAAGCTAATGGAAAAATGTTATATAATGGAATATGATTCGGTTTAATTAAGGAAATGTCATAAAAATAATAACAAAAATAAACATGAAACGAAGATAATTCTATGATGTTACTAGAAAAAACTTTTTTTTCCAGAAATTCTTTATATACAACCAATTTACGACCATTATTTTTTAGCTCTTGGCGAGGAAGCTTCAATCAAAGTTTTACAAAGGCAAAAACGTTATTTAAGTTGTATAAGGTAGCAATTGACACATGACGTCAATTCTTTCTGTTCAATGAATTTTTTCTTGTTCATATATGTTGTAGATTTAAATTGTATAGTCATTATATCAAAATTGAAGGTCCATTTCCATGCTAGTTTTCATGCTAGAGTTATCTGCCCTTGAGTGATAATGGACATTTTTCATTAAAACGTTTATATTCCTTTTAGGTCAAGTAAAAACTCTGTACCAACTGATAGATATAAAATACACGCATGTTGATAGACCTTATACATATACACAATAACTGTTGCCAAGAAAATTTCTCTTTGATCGAGAAAGTTTTTCGTTATTTCAAAGTGACCCCTCCTTATTGAAAGACACCTATTAAGTATTTTCTTTGTTTAGGTCAACGATCCAGTCATTCATTGGATATCAAATTTTGAAAAGAAGCTGTTATGAAATTTTACCATCATAATTCTACGTTATTTTCACAAGCAAAATCTTATGAAATTTATGTCTTATTTAAAAATTTGTCTTTTTAAACAACGCGCAAAAAGAGCCGTAAAATTTACGCAAACTTGCTTTCGGTTTGTAGCGTCGTGAAAATCACTGTCCATCGCCACCATAACTATTTCTTATAATTATAAACTACTTTGTGGTGGATAGGATATCAAAATGCAAAGTTGTAAGACAGTTTCTTAAAAAAGAGTAAATTGAATCTTAGTGAACTCTACTTTTTTGAAAACCTATTAACAGCTGACTGGATCATTCTTACACGATAATACTGGTGTACGTGAACATTCACCAACACCGACTTCCTGGTTCACAATATGAGTAGCCTTTGTATCAGTTGTTGACATGAATGCAGGAAAAATCAAAGTACTAGATACAAATATCACTATAGACTTATTTAGAAAATTTTGACTTACAAGGAAACTTAATAAACTAGAATCTTTATTTAATCATGTTATTTTCAATTGGATCTAGTTATTTTTGAAATTATCATGATACTGCTATCTTGTATATCGTGGCAGAAATTTGTCACCATATAATACAACGTTTTCCAAATGTTTGAAACCAAATCATCATTCAAAATATATTTTTGTTTCGCACGTATGGATATGATATGCATTTATATCGTGTTCACAGACTAGGGTAAAGTCTATTGACTTTGTAATAATGTGAGCCTAGATTTATGACAGTGTCACAATCAAGTAGGACTTGACCTTAATTCTTCTCATAGCGACCAACTAACGTTTTCCTGGTTTCCTACTTAGTATACACTTAAGCATGGAAATAAGACTGATGAGTCTAGCTCACAATCATTCGAAATTTATTGATGAAGTCACATTGCTTATTCTTATTCAAAAGACGCGAAGGGACATCCCTAGAGATTTACAGCAATATTGTCTCGACGATTCAATTATGAAAATACAAGTTTTGATGATATAACTATTTGTGGTGACCCTAACACACAGTCAGTAAAGTCTTTCTACACAATAGTCCGTACTCTAACCCATGGTCAGTAAAGTCTACCCACACACTAGTCTGTTGTTAAGGTTCATGTAAAGAGTTTTTAAGAAAATATTAATGTTCTTCTATCTACAAAACAGACAATTTGCCCAACTTAACAGTATATCAAATTGAAGGTGTGGATAACCACAAGCAATTAACAATATAGTGGCTTAATCTCATATCAGAATAGCCAAACCATTATGGAAAAGGGATATATTCAAAACAAACAACTCCATAACTTCATATAAGATTTGTTTGCTTTTGAACAGAATGTAGACAAATATACCTACTAGGTACTGCTTCAACCTTAGAAACTAAATATCGAATGGTTCTTTTGAAACAATGCATTTCCATTTATTTTGTTAACATAATTAGTAACCCGTAATATTGTTAACATAATTGTTAAACCGAAATAGTCTGTTTTCAAAAAAGATGTGAGGTATAGGTCTATTTTCAAAACTGAGCTCTGACGTAGGCGCTGAGTCCATTACCATAGGTAAATCGGGTATGATAACAAAGCAAATGATAGAAATTTAATCTGATCCCTTCATTGCAATTATGAAAGTACATGTTTGAGTGAACCTTACGTTGTAAGACAAGTAACAACGTTGGTTTAAAAGGTAAATTGTAAACTTTCTTAATGGGCTTTTTAAACCTGTTTTATCTATTTCGAACAAATGGCACGAGAATCTAACGGTAAAAAGGTGATTTTACGGCTCACCGCGCAAAATCTACCTATACTGTGTAACATCACACAATATTATTGTAACATATTTCAGAGATTTAATTCAAATAGTATTTTTTGAAGTCAATAATCCATGATAAAAAAGTCGATATTTTTATCATTTTTGTGAAATAGAATTTATATAGTGCTTAGCAAGTTTACAGGTATGTAAACTATTAATGTCCATTCATGTTGTGATAACACACCAACTTTACATAGATCTAAACGTTTACAAAATTAGAATGACATATATGCCATAATTATGTGTTAATGAAATAGGTCCAAATAAAATTACTTGCATAACTACGTTTTAAGTCCGAGTTTTATACCAACGGTTGCATGAGTACCTGGGTAAGTACTTCAGACTGTATTTTTTTAATATAAGCCCTTTTCACAATATTTTGGCTAAACTGCTATAGACTGGGCGGTGTTGTGTTGATTAAATCATATTAGCCTGTGCGTGAGATTTCCAACAATTTCAAATGTGCACAAAGGAAAGACTTGCACAGACTGACCAGAGTCTTCACTTTGCGTTTGGTTGATAAATAAGATGTGAAAGTAGTTGTAGACCATCAGGTAACTTTATATTTACAGTATGTGGCTGTTTAGGCTTCTTAATGTCTGTCCCTCACGTACATTCTAAATTGTTACAAATGTCACACACAGAATTGTGTAATTTAAGGCTCCCCACTTACTCATCATCATCTAGAATGTGCATGAATTCATAACTGTTTCCTTGTTGACACTGGGTCGTCAAATATTGATACCGAATACGAGTCCATCACAAGACAATTTTCCAGACTAATCACACAGGATCTCTATACTCTATTGTGACTTTACATCATATTCAGCTGATGAAAGTACCTATTAAATAAAAGTAATGTTACTCATAAGAATAATGTCACACACGAACAAACACCTGTTTTTGAATTTCACTAAATCAGAGGATCAGATTTGATTTCGACTTTTGATTTAGAGGGTTGACAATTTTGGTTGTATGATACAATATATTCTTTCTCACAACAGACCTAAAAAAGAATTTTGAATTATTCTCTCATTAATTTTGTAAATAAAGATAAACATCTCGCGGTCTAGCACATTTAATACTTTGCTGTTTAATCCCTGCTTTTTACGTGTCTGTGATTTTATGATTGAGAAAACATTGTGAAAAAAGAAGAAATTGCTTCTGACAAGCAATTTCTTCTTTCTCCACACCATTTTCTACCCTACTGAATGGTTATTTTTCAAATTAAATCCACTTTAAATTTTCGTCTGCAAAACCTTTGAATTTGGACAGGTCCAAAATTTTGTAAAACAGGAAAGGTTAATATTTTCGTTGTTCAGAAGGAGATGGTTCACAGAATGGTTTGTTCTCCGAATTATAGATCATACAACCATCAAACTTAAACCGCCCGAGACGTATCTAATGTTTATAGCCTTATCAAATATAATTAAGTTCTTATATTTTACTTAGGTATGTTAATATGAAATAAACCCGACTTTTCCGTGCTTTAAGACTGTAAATGTCAATACACTGTAAAACCTCTTTCAACCGTTTTAGACTGGATCAACAATGTTTCGTGACGAGAATAGACAAATATTATAGACGTTATTACATAAAAACCATCTGGGTGAATGATCTAAGGAACAAAGACAGCGATTTTAATCATAGTTTCATTGAAAATGACGTCATAATATTAGTTTGACACGGCGTTATAAGTTTCGCGGAAAATTGAAATGTTCAATTTCAAGAATTTTGACGATTTTTCGCGAAAATTTGGGTAAAATTATCAATAGAATATAAAATTTGTGCTCACAAAATACAGAATTTATTAAACTCATCATCTTTAAATAGATAAAAACGCGACACAGCCTCGTTTTATCTGATTATAGATGACTCGTTTAATGAATTCGGTATTCCATGAAAACTCATTTAATATCTTCTATATATTTTACTTGCATCTTACGTAGATTTTGAATTGGACCCGACGTTACAGTGCTTTAGGACTTTAACTGTCTATACTCTGTAAAACCACTTGCAACCGTTTTGGACTGGATCAACAATGTTTCGTGACGCGAATAGACAAATATTATAGACGTCATTACATAAAAATCATTAGGTTGAATGATCTAAGGAAAAAGAAGAAAGCCAGTAGTTTAAATCATAATTCCACTGATATATTTCCTCTAATTGTTTTCATTTAATTCCGATATCAAATTGATATCAATTAGTTTATACAACAAACTCTTGGCGCTGTTGTTGCAATTAATCCTTCTCGTAATGGCCATGATACATGCGAAGATTTAGTAGTTGGTATAGATTGGGATAAGGCTTACACATTATGTTTTTTCATAATCATTGTACGAAAAAAAACCCCAGATTGATGAAAATGTTACAAAATTTGTCAATTTGTTTGAAACAAGATTTAAATTGATCAGGATAAGGGTATAACCATGGTTCACTTTTTATTCAATCTTCTGTCGTCTATGATTTCTTGTAAACATAGACTGTCTCTCCAGTGATTTAATTTTAAATTAATCTTTTATCTTTTATCTTTTATCTTTTTTCAGCACTTTTAGCACCAAGATGAACACAAAAGCTTATCTGCGCAATCAAGTATTTGGAAGAACATGTTAAGAAATCTTGTATGTGTAAAGACGTAGGTAAAATCTTGTGACTATTAAAGACGGCATGTGAGCTTACAAACTTATTTTATTTGTACAACAACAAATTATAATAGAAGACAGAAGATAGTGACGGCTAGAGGATACAAAGCTTAGATTAGAGATAGAGTGAAAACATAGAACTATGTACAATGTTGTTACAAAACAATGTTCAATAATTCTGACATAACACACACAAACAATACAACATCTGTCTCTTATAGCAGAGGTCACTGCACATAAACAACGACACAACAAACAGATATTCAAAGTTCAGTCAAATGCAGGGTTTACTTATCTGGTCTTCTATAAATAGTAACAGTATTATTTCTTTTTGTCATCAGTATATTGAAACAAGAAGTCTACACAAAAGTGGTTTTTCCCTTCTATAAATATAATATAAGCACTTCCCTCTCTTGTTGAAGGATACGGCAGTAGATTGTCACATTGACACTCTCCAGTAATTAATTTGGTAAACAGTCCATTATAGAATTTTGTCGTCTGCTGACACTGACTTTACTATCTACTCAGTATTTGTTGCCATACAGTTATAACATCATGAGAGAGGCGAAGAACTGTAAATTTAAAGAAGCCTAATAAGTTCTATGTCAAAGGAACTACAAAAAGTCTTATACAAAATACATGCATTCGAACACACGGAATCACAGAGCGAAGCAAACATATAAACAAAACAATTTGCACTCACCAATACTTCATTTTAAATCCAGAATACTTCAATCTGGAAACAACTTATAAAACTTCACAAAGAAGGACATTCCCTTCAGAATAACCTTTACTTACTGCCAAAAAAACACAAGTGAACATATTTGTACAAACATAGCATGAGTATTTAAAGCATGAGAATAGTGAACTATTTTACATGTACACTAGGTATGTACACAACCCTATACCTGAACAGTTAACCCTTGATAAATTTGTTACATAGGCCCCCCCTTTAAATGATAAAATTATCAATTTTATCACATGAACCTTAACAAATTTAGACATCAAATACCCTGGAAAGCATATCAGCTAAGATATTATTTTTACCGGGAATATGCCGGACACTGAATCTGAATTCTTGCAGGATAAGACTCCATCTCAGTAAACGCATATTTTTGTCTTTGACACTATTCAGCCACTGCAAGGGAAAGTGGTCAGTTTCTATAATAAAACACTTACCTATCAGGTATTCTCTTAAACTCTGACAGGACTTAACAATAGCTAGGCATTCCTTTTTCCACCGTTCCATAATGCCGCTCTCTAGGAAGCAGCTTTTTGCCTATAAAGATAATAGGATGTCTACAATTATCCTTTTCTTGTAATAATACTGACCCATAGCCCCTATCACAAGCATCAGTTTGAAGAATGAATTCACATGAAAAGTCTGGATTTTGTAAAATTGGATATGTTACGAGGGCTCTCTTTAATGTATTAAATGCTGCTTGATGCTCCTCAGACCATTTGACTTTGTTGGGATGAATTTTCGCAGTCAAGTCAGTAAGTATTGCTGACAGGTTTGCAAAATGGGGTATGAACTTTCGGTAAAATCCGATCATTCCAATGAAAGAACGTACCTGTTTTTTTTTGTCTTTGGAGGTGGGACATTTTGAATAGCTTCAATCTTATCTGGTGTTGGATGGACTTCTCCATTCCCTACTATATGAACTAGAAACTCCATCTTTTTGAAACCAAACCTACACTTGCTAGGTTTTGCAGTTAAATATCCTCTCTTAAGTGATTTTAAGACTTCCTCAACATGCACTAGGTGATCTGCCCAAATGTCACTGAACACAATTACATCTTCTATAAATGAATCTGCAAACTGATCCATATCTGATAGAACCATCTTCATTAATCTGACAAAAGATGCACTTGAATTAATCATTCCAAATGGCATGACCAAAAATTGGAAATGTCCAAATGGGGTAATGAAAGCACTCTTTTCCTTTGCAGAAGCGGCTAAAGGTATCTGCCAAAAACCTTTTATAAGATCCAGTTTGCTGATAAATTTAGCCTTAACTAATTCGTTGATTATATCTTCTAATTTAGGCATTGGTTGAGGATCAAAAACTGTTACCTTGTTCAGTTGTCTGTAATCGACGCAAAGTCTAATAGAGTTATCTTTCTTTGGCACGACCACTATTGGTGAGGCGTTAGGACTACAAGACTTTTCTGCTATACCTGCCTCAACCATATCTTGAATTTCCTTATGTACCTTGTCGCGCAAAGCGTAAGGAAGACAGTACGCTTTTCTTCGAAGTGGGATATCAGATGTTAAAGTAACGTCATGCTTAATAAGATTCGTTTTACCTGGAACATCAGTTAAAACATCAGAATATCTGCATGAAATTTCTGTCAACTCCTTAGTTTGATCGTTTGTTAAGTCAGGGTTAATCAGTACATCACTTACACACTCACTTGGCTTCAGAAGTGGATTTACAATACTTATTACCTCCTCATCACTGGTATCATCAGTTAGAGATGTATTTAGAGTTGCTATAGTAATGTCTGAAGTTTCATCATACAACGATGTGCCTAATTTATCATCTTCTCTATCATACCATTCTTTCAACATATTGATATGAAAAGTCTTCAATGTTCTCTTACTTTTGCCTGTCTGAATGATGTAGTCTACTGGACCAACCTTTTCTATGACCTCAAATGGCCCTTTCCATTGAGCTAGCAATTTACTCGTTGTAGAAGGTAGTAAAATACTTACCTTTTGACCAGGTTTCAAATTCCGTTCTCTTGCCTTCTTATCAAAGTACATATTCTGCCTCTTTTTACTCAAAGTTTCATTCTTTTCTGAAATATTTCTCATCTTACTCAACTTTTCTCTAGTCTTGACAATATGATTAATAACTGAATCTCTTTTTACCTCACTCTTTGGCTCCTCCCAATGTTCCTTTATGATACTTAGAGGACCTCGAATATGTCTTCCATAAAGTAACTCAAACGGTGAGAAACCAGTTGTATCCTGAGGAACTTCTCGATATGCAAAAAGTAAGTATGGCAATAAGATGTCCCATTCTAACTGTTCTTCATCCACAAAACAAGTCAACATTCTCTTCAAGGTACCATTGAACCTTTCAACTAACCCATTTGCTTCAGGATGATATGGAGTACTTACTATCTTTTTAATACTCAAAAGTCTACAAAGCTCCTTCATGACAGAAGATGTAAAATTACTTCCCTGATCCGAGAGAATTTCCTTTGGAATACCAACTCTAGCAAATATGCCTATTAATGCTTCAGCTACATTTTCTGTTTCAATAGATTTCATAGGAATAGCCTCTGGAAACTTAGTACCATAGTCTACAACAGTAAGAATGTACTTATTACCACGCTTTGTCCGATTTAGAGGACCAACTATATCGATGGCAATTCTCTGAAATGGTTCAGAAATAATTGGCACTGAGATAAGAGTCGTTTTCCTTACTCGGCCCTTTGCAACACTTCTTTGACACTGGGGACAAGTCCTGCAATAGACTGAAACATCTTTAAACATACCTTGCCAAAAGAAATTTTGAAGAATTCTGTTTCTAGTCTTCCTATTTCCTAGGTGACCACTCAGTGGTATGTCATGAGCAAGTTTCATGATTTCATAACGACACTTTTTTGGTACTACAATCTGACTTACTTCACTGCCGTCCTCCTTTTGAAAGGCTATATAGATTATTCTATCCTTTACAAAGAAGTATGCATTTCTACTTACCTGTTTCTGTCCGAAAGCCAACTTTCTAACCTTTTCCAATGAACTATCATTCGTTTGTTCTAGTATAAGATCATCTGCATCACCTATATCTATACTTATCTCTTCTTTGTTAGCTTTTGAATCATTGATTTTGTCACAATAATCATCACTCTTCCACCTTACTTCAGCTTCTGACTTTTTAATCTCATCATTAATTTGGTTCTGAAGCATGTTTCTAGTGATAACTTGTAAAGATTCTACTGGGGAATGAAAAGAACAAAAGTTTCCCAAAATAAGATCTGCAAAGGGATTATTCATAACAAGGGCAGTTACTGTTCCAGAAATAAATGGTGTCTGGATCTTTATTACAACTTCCTTACATACTTTGAGACTTCCTTCTGCTAATGTAACGTCTTTTTGTAAGCCAGTAAAAGATCCCAATGAAGCAAACTCTTCGGAAACAAAGACTGCTGTACATCCTGTATCCCTTAGGACCTTTACTGATTCCACATTTACAAATCCATTGCAGATTCTGAGACCATTAAAGAGAATTTTTTTATCTTCATTTGTTTTTGGAACAATGGGTATTTCTACTGGACTGCGACCTTTACCCTTAGTTGGCGAATGAATAAGACGATTAGCTTCTTTGTAATTCTTGTCAGTGTTTTGTTTAATTTGTAAGGACAAGATGCAATTAAGTGATCTGTGCTATCGCAAACGTAACGAGTACGTTTATTTGTCATTTGATCTCCGACTGCATCATTAGTATTTGATTTGTTATAATACCCTAAATTTGGTTTCTTTTGGTTATATCTCTTTTCCATACCTTTATGTGCAAGTTGATAGGCCTCTGCAAGGCCTACCATATCATTAACTGTTTTTGGCTGGTGTTCTTTCAACCATACCTGGAGGTAATAATCTGTACTGAACATCAATTGATCTCTTAAAACCATGTCAACTAATTTATCAAAATCCCCATCTACAGATTCTGTATCTTTCCAATGATCAAAGTATGATTTTAACCGCACTGAGAATTCTCTGAAAGATTCACCTTCATTCTGTTTACATGCTCTAAACTTCTCTCTGTATTCCCATGCATTCAACCCATATCTATCCAAAATAGCTTTTTTGATGCATTCATAATCTTTACTTTCTGTATATGCCATTCTTGAGTATGCTTCTAAAGCTTTTCCACTCAACTGAGGAATAAGATGGACAGGCCACTGAGATTTAGGCCAACTATACACGAGAGCGAGTCTCTCAAATGAAGTTAGAAAAACTTCAATATCCTGTCCTTCTTCATATTTAGGTAGTTTGACCTTGACATTCAGACTATGAGACACAGAAGCGTTTGGATTGTGCTGTCTTATTTCTAGTTCTTTCTCTTTTAAATCTAATACTCTCATCTTAAGTTCACAATCTCTTTCTCTCATTCTAGCATCTCTTTCAGCTGCTCTTTCACTTCTTGCAGCACATTTTTCTTCTCTTTCTGTTATTTCTCTCAATAAAGTTAAACACTGACTTACTTCTTCACCTCTCTCAATTAATTTATTTAAACATTCAATAGTTTGCTCAGAAGCCATATTCAATAGTTTAATAAAATCACGAAGTTAATGTTTTAACTCATGACGTAGACCGCTGCCACCATTGTAAAGACGTAGGTAAAATCTTGTGACTATTAAAGACGGCATGTGAGCTTACAAACTTATTTTATTTGTACAACAACAAATTATAATAGAAGACAGAAGATAGTGACGGCTAGAGGATACAAAGCTTAGATTAGAGATAGAGTGAAAACATAGAACTATGTACAATGTTGTTACAAAACAATGTTCAATAATTCTGACATAACACACACAAACAATACAACATCTGTCTCTTGTAGCAAAGGTCACTGCACATAAACAACGACACCACAAACAGATATTCAAAGTTCAGTCAAATGCAGGGTTTACTTATCTGGTCTTCTATAAATAGTAACAGTATTATTTCTTTTTGTCATCAGTATAGTGAAACAAGAAGTCTACACAAAAGTGGTTTTTCCCTTCTATAAATATAATATAAGCACTTCCCTCTCTTGTTGAAGGATACGGCAGTAGATTGTCACATTGACACTCTCCAGTAATTAATTTGGTAAACAGTCCATTATAGAATTTTGTCGTCTGCTGACACTGACTTTACTATCTACTCAGTATTTGTTGCCATACAGTTATAACATCATGAGAGAGGCGAAGAACTGTAAATTTAAAGAAGCCTAATAAGTTCTATGTCAAAGGAACTACAAAAAGTCTTATACAAAATACAGTGCAGATAAATACATGCATTCGAACACACGGAATCACAGAGCGAAGCAAACATATAAACAAAACAATTTGCACTCACCAATACTTCATTTTAAATCCAGAATACTTCAATCTGGAAACAACTTATAAAACTTCACAAAGAAGGACCTTCCCTTCAGAATAACTTTTACTGACTGCCAAGAAAAACACAAGTGAACATATTTGTACAAACATAGCATGAGTATTTAAAGCATGAGAATAGTGAACTATTTTACATGTACACTAGGTATGTACACAACCCTATACCTGAACAGTTAACCCTTGATAAATTTGTTACAGTATGTTGTAGATTTCGAATACGAAGTGGTTGAGGTTAACTTTGACAAAAACCTTAAGTTAGATGCAGACTCATCTTTTCTTGAGATCTATAATCGAATCTTACGGTAGTTTGAAAGGTTGGATGACATGGCTTAGCCCGGGTAACCTGATTACTTTTTTAAGTTGGTTAAGTTGATTTTTAGTTTTGTTTCAACTCATAAATATTCATACAACTTTACACTTTAAGTAACCACGTCATTGAATTTCATGTCGGGTAATCATGTATGATGCCACCGGCTGCCATAGCACCTTGATCTATATCCCTGGCAGGACCCATTTATACACCTCGGTGGAGAGGAATAACGTTAAGAAAAATTCCAAAGGCCTGGTCGGGATTTAATCCAAAGACCTTCATATCGAAAATCTTCCTATCCACAGGGCCGTGGACCCTATAGTATCAGATAAATACTTTTTAAAAAAAATATATTTTTTACCAAATGAAGCTTCTGAAATCAGAGATCGGACCACAAATTAAATCCTGGTTTACATTCGCCAGGGACACCTCTATTCAGGACATTTTTGAGGAATTGGAATGAGTGGTTTTTGGTGTATTGAATGGGGCGCTAAACAAGCGATTGGGAAAAATTTTGATTGAGATGAATCTCTTTTTGCGGTTTTTAGTTTCTTTATATTTCAGTGTTCGGATGGTTTATGAATGAAATGGTCTTGCAATAACGACTGCAGTCTCCCAAGATAAATCATCGTGGGTCAATTTATCATCCACTCGGATTTGTCTCTGCTTTATGTCAAATAACTGTCAGGGATAGAACATGGATACAATAATTGTTAGACGGTATACATGTGTGTTTGAGTTACGTGACATTTGCTGGTCTGACAGTAGGAAAGATTCAATAAGAGTTTTGATATACCGTACAAGAATTTCCCATACAGCCATATATTATGTTTATAAGGTCAAAACTCAAAGAATTGACCATCTGTTATAGCATATGATCATACACGAACTTTGTAGAGTCTTATAGACCGTGTTGGTGGTACTTGATTATACAGTTCGCGCCTGAACCGTATTGGTCGGATCGTATGGTGATCGTACTAAACCGTATTGGACGTATAATATGACAATCGCCTAAAATCGCCTATAAACTACTCTTGGAGTGCTTGTGTGGATGTATATACGGTCTTGTGTGGTCTCATACACTCTCACGGTTTTGTACAATCGTATTGCACCCATATTTTATACCGCTAAGATAAAAGTTTCAAAAAGATCATAAACGGATTTCGCGGATACCCTCGAATAGCTCGAAAGTAACTTGAATAGGACTGGGGTGTGGTCGGTTTTATGTACGGTTTACAAAGGTGATGAACCGGATAAGCCGTATGTTCTGTGGTTAACCACGTTGACCAAACATTATCTTTCTGTTGCGCCATTCTGTTGTCATAACTTGTCTCCTTTTTTATCCTTCTCTTGTCCCTTTTAGTCTCACCTGACGCCTTCTATGAAAAATAATCACAATGTCTATCGGTCTTATAATTACATCTAACTATACGTACATTATTCTGCCCTCTGCTTATTAAAAACACTGTATTGAAAGTTCGAAAGTTTATGAAGCCAATGCACCAAAAACGATTCAACTTGTATCAAAACAGTCACGAATATGTGACAATTCCAGCATAACTCGAGCTAAAGTCGTTTTGACCGTATTTAAGCCCTGTAAATGTCCAGCAAATCGAGTAAAAGCCGTGTCTTATCGTACTTCTCCGTTACAAACCGTAAGTAAGAACGTACTTGGCACCCAACAACAATCGTATGCAGACCGTTTGAAAATCGTGTTCAAACCGTGCAAACCTTGCTTGACTGTGTATACAAATGTCCTTGTTTGTGCATAATTGAAGTCAGCCCGATTAGCTCAGTTGGTAGAGCACCAGACTTCAAAACCATTGAAGTTCGACCGCGTGGGTTCGATTCCCGGGCATGTGCTACGGTAGCGACAATAAATAAACGGAAATACACACACGCATAATTGTGATTCATTCTAGTATTAACTCATCCAAAGGCACTGTTGGAGCTCAATGCTCTTTTAAGTCAACCCGTGTATAACCGAGTATACAGTATTGGTACCATATGCCCAACCGCATTCTCAGTGAGACAGGGTTAGTAATTCTTCTATTGTTTACCCAGGTTTAAGATGTTCACCGTATGTCAGGTTACATTTAAACTAAAAGTATCAAGTATTTTATATTAGTCGTCATGGTAACATAATACTGCGAAAGAAAACAATCGAAGTATAAGCAAGGCAAAATGTCTTTGAACGCGTCATGCGAAATTTCTGATATGAATAATTTTAAGTAATTCAGTACGGGAATTTGGTGACTGTGCTATTATCACCAAACAGGAACACATTTATGCAATATATTGGTACAGTTAACAACATCGTGAAATTGACAAGATGGATAATTTGGGAATGATTTAGGAATGAAATTGAATGAGTGTGTGGAGCCAGTTTTGAGTGAATTTAATGGGAGGTAATCCTATATCATAAATTTTGTTCAAGATGAACAAAATTTGCGATATTGATTACCTACCTTTAATAAAAATACATTCAAGTTTTATTCATGGCTTCCCATTTCTTTAAGAACCTATGAGACGCTATTAAATTGAATTAGGTTAGTGAAATCGCGATTTTTCTCAATCAAAATTTATTTTGAATGACGTTGTTTATTCCATATTTTTAAATGGGGGTGAGTGTTTTTGAATGGTTTGAGTGGGTGTTTGAAATGGATGAATGGAGCGCTGAGTGAGCGATTTAGAATGGTTTTGATTGAGGTGAATGTCAATTTCACGATGTTACTAACTGTATATTGTTGCATGTTCGCGCACAATATCAATATAATATATAAGTGTGGTACCGGTGTAACCCACATATAGATATTCGACACTGGTCGGGATTCGAACCCGGGACCTTTCAGTCACTAGCGAGTACTCTACCACGGCGCTATTACGGCTTCCATGTACTACATCTTAATACAAACATCCTTATACCTAATCCAGCAACACAAGGTATTATAATAAAATGAGAAACTACATTTTACAATCAATTTATCACATTTCGCCAAATTCAAAAACATAATACATTTTCTCATAATTTTAAAAAAAATGCGGTAAAGAGTTTACCATAAATAACAAAGTGTATAATGACAATGACAATGACAATACTTTTATTCCAATCAAGGGCCCACGAGTGGCAGAAAATAAAAGGAGATGATCTCCATACAATGATTAAGTGTGATTACAAAGAAAGAAATAAACAAAAAGCATCAAAAGAAGAAAAAGCAACACATCATTAAATCCAAGGCGTGTGCTAGTTATTTAAACTCAAGAGCCACTGAGTCTTCACCAGCCGAACTCTACTGTAGGATCGTAAACATTAAATGAGAAAATAATAATCATTACTAAATGCTAGACTGCTTCTATTGTGTCCCTAGCATCCCTACAAGAGATCCTCCTTTAAGGACACAAGGGAGACAATCAAATTCTTTTACTTAAACCTGCAGTAATAGTATCAAGATGAGATAACATAGATATAATATAAATACAGCAATCGTTGTTAGGATTTGATTAGTTGAATTCAGTAGAGTCATGCTTGCTACATAAAAGACAGACGAATTATATGAAGACGTCTGCTAATTCAAAATTATCTCTCACGAGAGTCTGCTTACATCTATAAATTCAGATAGATTTTTTATCTTGACTGTTGACAGACCAAAATAGTCTAATCATTTATTGGTTTAAGAATTCCGAATAGTTTATACCGCCGAATGCAAAATCCTAACCCAGAAATAGTGAGTGTAGTTTTTTAACTCAGACTTGCTTATGTATAGTCCAACCGCGGTTTTCGAAAACGAGGGATAGCCAGGATTATGGGTGGACTGAATTGAAATTAAACAAGCGTGAGATAACGGTACTTAATCACAAATATAATAAGCTATATACTGACAGAATTAAGAAACTCACCAAGAAAAACACCTTTTCTTCCAATCGATATTCAGTGTTTTTTTGCGTTTCAATTTTAGTTTATTCGTGATGGAGTAGGTTTCGCAAGCATGTTGCTTTTACCCTTTGACACATGACGAATACAGATGTAATTCAAAGAATGGTTAAAATGCCAGTAGTTTTGTGTTTCAGTGATCCTTCAGTATTTTTAAAATAATTTCTAAAATTTGAAAGGCCAAGCGCGCTAAAATTGTACTCTCTATAAAATGTGTCACGCACTTTTGGAAATACCTTCTATCTTAAAGAGAAATTTAAAAAAAAAAATGTTGTCTAAAGCAGTATGTTTCTCTCGTTAGTATCTCAATATCGCAATTTCTGCTAATAATAGGTTCGAAAGAGATTTCATTCAATGAAAATGCCATTAAACTTCCAAGGAAAATTGAGAAAAAGGGCCCAGTTGTCAATTCACTGTATCGAAAATACATATTCAAAATTACAGAGACTGGGAAACTTATTCTCGTTCAAATTTTTATCTTCTACTAAAATAGCCTTGAAAATCAGAAAACAGTTAGGCTGAAACCTTAATATTCCTTAATACATATACAAGACGTTTATTTGTCTGTTTTAGTAATGTATTTGTTACCGTGGTTACATAGGGTCGTTAAATATTGGTTCAGATAATGAGAATCCATTTCACTATGTTTTTTTCTTGTCGAATCCCCCTGGGCGGCTCTTAATTCTAATTGGACCGGGATTCAACTCGTATATAGGAATGTCCATGGGAACGTCTCATTTCAAGTTGACTACACGTAGTTGTCCACGAATTATATATTTGTAATTTTCGTTAGTTTTCATAATTTTTCAAGGTAATTATAAAGATAATAATTATTATTACCTACCATTTAGACATCGACCACACCTTCTAAAGCATGTATATTGTGATATTTTTTTGCCAATTTAGCATATATACTCTCGTAAAAAAGGGTTCTTTGAGATCGATTAAAATCGATCTTTTTTCTTAATTAAGACAAATACTTCGATGACAGTTGATTTTTTTGTAAACAGTGGTGATTTTTCAAGAAAGTCACGCACATTGCGATAAATTACTTGATAGCGTTTCTACATAAAGACGTCTACGTTTAATTACACAATGTCTGTCCTGCTCACACAGCTCGTGCACTTTCAGATTTAATAGATTGTACTGAAAGTTCTTCATTGTGGTGGATATAAAATTCCACTAAAGGTAGATTTTGAGCGGCGAGCCTTATTTAGTTTTAACCGTTAGATTTTCGTGTCATTTTTTCGCTTGAGATAAAAACAGGTTAAAACATCACTTTAAAAAAGTAACAATTTACCTTTCTAGTGGAAGATTTTGACTGTCTTAAATCGTAAGGTTTACTCATACACGTGCTTTCATAATTGACGCAAAAGTTGAAAATTTTGACTGTCTTACATCGTAAGGTTTACTCATACATGTACTTTCATAATTGAAGACAAGGGATCAAGCTCAAATCCTATCACATGCTTTTAAGATATACGCGATATACCTATGGCAATGGACTCGGCGCCTACGTCAGAGCTCAGTTTTGAAAACACACCTATACTAACTCGATTTTAGAATCAAACACCTTTGCCAAGATTTAAAATGAAATACGATTAAATGTGCGGAAGAACAACGACATATTTAATGCTAAAAGTCGCTTTAAGGCAGGATTCACAAGACACCTTTGTAAATTACTTTGCTGTTTCAGGACACATCTCCAAGCTTTAGCACATGTTTTACGCGACTCACTGCTGTTGACGGAGTAAAATCTCCTGATTAAAACGTGAAGAGCAAGATTCAAGAGGTCTGTTGCATTTTCGCCGTAAAGGTCTTAATTAACGTCACCATTTCATATTTTGGATCGGTAAAACGGTTTTTCTGTTTCAATTAAGTAAAAAGAAGATCGACCTTCTTTGATTTACTTTAAGTTAATATAGCTATTTTTAGTCCAAATTAAAATAGGTATCAAATGCCAAAGATTTTTTTGAAGAGTATATAATGGCGAACTACTGCTGTAGCTAAGATTTTATACTTTCTTCACCATATGTGTTGTTTCATGGTCAAGGTTTATGTAAAGGCCTTGAATATGTTGTAAAACCATTAAGTGCCAAATAAAGTACATGTATATGTGATGATAAAATTTAGTTTCTTATATAGTTTTCGGTGGATCATCGTGAAAAAAAACGGTAGACTATCATTTGAGAAAAAAGGAAATCAACACCTAACCATTGTAGTTATCAAAAACTTAACCACCGCTCTCGATCATTTGGACCTATCTAACGTTAGATATATAGATGGATAGATAGATATATTTATTTCGGTATAAAAAGTACATATACTCTTCGAAAAGTTCTTTGACACTGATTAAACATACGATTTTTCTGAGTTCATGTTAAAATTTCGATAAATTTTGATTGATTTGTAGACATTGATTAGGATGTAAGAATATCACATGTTATTGCGAAAATAGCGAATTACAGCATTCGTTCCAGATTAACTGAACAGTCCTGAAAACTCTCCATTGTGTTGTGGATGAAATCCCATTGCTTGATTGCTTTTGAAATGGAACGTATAGGCACAAACCTGTAATGCAAACGTGTAAAGCGAACGGAGGAACAACGTCATTAAGATTTTGGTCGCCACAGAGTAGGCTCTATAAGACAAGCCGTTGCAAACGACTTTAATGTTTCAGGACAGACTATCTTGTACCTCTGGCACCAAAATAACATGCATCACAGCGTTATGTATAGAGCCAGATCAGTCTACCGCTGGATGACAACGTTCGTCCAGGACGTCGAATGACGTAACAATATTTGGGATTTTTCAATCTAACTACTACGTCAACGAATACTTAGGTCTCCAGTCTGAGTAGAAAGTGTGAAACCAGATAAGAGAACACACTGTGAAGATGCACTGACCTCACCTTCATTCATTGACTTTAATCATACATATAAATATTCATGTCGAAATTAAAATCTGCATATAGATCAAATGTCAAAGAACTTTTTTGAAGAGTATACAGCAATAGAGTAGTACAATAAAAGGATAATAAAATGAAATTTTCAATTTAAATGACAAAATTTAGTAACGATCTTAAGATACATACGTAAGAAGATATTGGAACTTTAAAAAAAACAAGCATCTCAAAGAGTGATACATGTACTTCTGACTATATGTACCGAAACCCAGGAGACCACGAAAAAGAGAAAAACTCTTATTTACATCGTGGTCCTGATCAACAACAAAATCAATAAAAGGGTGATATGACACCATGAAAGGTTTGTTTTAAGTTTTTCTAAGCGGGGCTCAAAAAGTGACGTCACTACGAACGTGCAAAATCACCGTTTTAGAAAATGGGTTCTAATATTTTCAGATTTATTATCATTTCTGCATTTAACGAAATAGAATAATCGTTTGTTTTTCGAATAAGATCGATTGATATTGCATTTCTTGAACAGAAAAAGCTATATTTTCACTAGTATCTCCGCCTTTTAATGTTCACTAAATGAAATATAAATCGATCTTACACAAAACGGTCATCCTATATGTCATCTACAGAGCATAACGCTGGCCCCGCCCCCTCAACCTTCGTTATGACACACCCCTCAAATATTTAAACGTTATATGTCTGAAATAAAGTATGTATTAGACATGAAACAAACAGAAAATATAGGGTGGCCTTAACTAAACGCCGTATCTAAAGCTTGGATAAGCTGTAGCTACGGCAGTTACAGCTTATCCAAGCTTTAATTAAGGCGTTTATGTCGCCTATCCATGAAAATGAATCCATGAAACAAAATGGCGGAAATCTTCAGAAGCAATCTGATTATAAATGAACAATTTGATTGGTCGATATAACTTTTGATCGAATACAGCGATCTGTAAAGTTTCGAGTAGAATCTAAGTTTCTCAATTTTCAAATCGTTCATGCGACTATTTGTCCCTCACAAATTCGTTTGATATTCGTAGACCTATGTGGGATAGCAGCTGGAGGCTAGGAAAGAATGTTATAGTAGTACTTGTTTGAGAAATACCAGGAACCCATAGGTGCATAGGTGCACCAGCCGCCACGATATAGCTGAAATTTATTGAAAGCAGCGTAAAACTCCATTCAAATTCAATAGGCAATATTTGATAAGAATGCGTTCTGTTATCAATTTTTTATGCTTACTTTATTTATGAAATAATTTCATTTTTGCGTGGATGTGTCAAGGAATAAAGTTTGGTGGAGGAGAAGTTATATTCAAAAGTAAAGATCCGATGGCGGAGCCCGAGGATTTGTTTTGCATATAACTAACCCCGACCCGCCTCCCCAACCACCACCACCACCAGTCTTGATTCATGGACACATCTACACTGTATGGAAACACTGTACGGTAGTTTGCAACGGTATATTCAAAATGGCGGATAGGCGTTCGTGAAAAAGTAAGTGTTCTTTATTTTTGTTCGATATTACTATAATCTGTCATCCTGTAGCATAACGACAACATATACGTAATCAGCTTTGATTACATTATCCATCGTACCTAAGGATTAAACGTCCTATAGCACCGTCTGTGTGTAATACAGCTTCAAACATTGTGTTTTGATGACATTTAAAATTGAAGCGCAAAACGAAAGTAGAAATGACAATATTTTCCCTAAAATGACCGCACCAGCAAAATAAAATGTGGCGGTGGATGGGGACAAGATATCTCCCTAAATATGACCCAAAATGTATTGGATCTAGCCTCTTGTCTAGGAAATATAGACACTTGAAAATTCCGATGGTGTACGCTACAGTTAAAACCGAAAATAAATCGCTGTACAAAGCGGTATATGGATATATTTGTACTCACCGGTTTAAATTTCGAATGAAAATCTGTACGCAACGGTTTATATAAATTATCGTGAAAATCTTTCAACGGATGGAATAGCACGATAAGGTGAAAGGTGACTTTGATACTATTTAATCTTAGTTAATACTGCAGAGAGACGAATATGTTCTTTTTCTTATTTTATTTTGTTTTGCCTGGAAATGAAGAAAACCGTCGAAAGAGTAATTAAACACAGTTTTAAATCTAATCTAATGTTTCTATTTAATTCTCCTGTTCTTCCTCAATCATTTTGTAAGGCCCTGTACACATCGTTAAGATTAAAGCGCTTAACAAAGGCATAAAACTTATCAGTATTTCAGACATTCTTCTCGATGATGTAATAAGACTGAAAAAATGTTAAATGCGGCTATATAAAGTTTTCTTTGGCTCACTGGTTAGGGTGTAAGCTGCTTGTTTTAAAATTTCATATTCTTACGGGCGATTTTAGGAGCTATCTTTTGCTTCAACGGGGGTGCCTTTAACGATGTCACGTGACAGTCAATAGCGCGGGTAAGGCATGTGAAATCGATCATTGTTAACTGTGCTTTCGAACTACTTTATGAAAGAAATGGTTGGGCTTTTAACTGTATTAATTCAATTCGAAAAACAAAAAAAGCCGATGCACAACAATTTGACGAAATACTAGTCTCCCCTATGTGGGCGATAAATCAATTGTCCAAATTACATAAACCAATTCCTTTTTCTAATAGAACACTTTTTAAAAACATCCGTTGTGTTTAGCAATAACAGTATAAGGAATCAGAGAAAAACTTAATTTCAAACCCAAAACGTCTTTTCAATAATTTTGTATCTGGAACGGTAAAAATGTATACTAGATTCCTTTCAAGGAGTTTATCAAGGAATTCAAGGCAAGGGCAAGGACTATCTAGCAATAACTTTGGAAGATTGGAAGGACGGAAAGACACGCAGCTTGGCAACTATATGCTTCCATGAATTTTCTCTAAACATTTATAATTTCTTTTTAATTAAAAATGTTGTGGAAGGAAACTACAAGATATTTGTCTTAAAGAGATAACTAAAAGAAATAAAACTATTTTCTTATGTGAATCAGAGCTATTGAGTATTAAATCATTTATTTCGATAAGATTTCTTCAAACTGTAAGCTTATAAAGCTGTAAGTTAAAAAAACGTAAGCATTTCGTATGATATCAGAAACAATAATATAGGTTCAAGCTTATAAAACTGTTTTGATTACTAAACTGAAACTTTCTTTGACATAGAATTAAGTAGATACATAACATTAGATTTAAAATGGTGTTTAATGATACTCTATCAATTATTTTTCTTCGTTTCAATGCAAAACAAACAAAAAAAACAACAAAAAAGAATCATAATTTAATATTACATCATCGAGAAGAATGTCTGAAATATACTCCGACATTTTTTAAGTTTTATGCCATTGTTAAGCGCTTTAGTCTAAACGATTTGTACAGGGTCTTACAAAAATATTGAGGATGGACAGAAGAATTAGATAGAAACATTAAATTAGAATTTAAAGATGTGTTAAATGATACTCTTTCGACGATTTCTTCATTCCCTGGCAAAAAAATAAAAATAAGAAAAAGAATATATTCGTCTTTCTGCGGTATTAAGCAAGATTAAATAGTATCAAAGTCACCTTTCACCTCTTCGTGCTATTCAACCCGTGGAAAGATTTTCACATAAAAATTTATATAAACCGTTGCGTACAGATTTTTCATTCGAAATTTAAACCGGCGAGTACAAATACATCCATATACCGCACTGTACAGCGATTTAGTTTCGGTTTTAACTGTAGCGTACACTATCGGAATTTTCAAGTGTCTACATTTCCTAGACAAGAGGCTAGATCCAATACATTTTGGGTCATATTTAGGGAGATATCTTGTCCCCATCCACCGCCATATTTGATTTTACTGGTGCGGTCATTTTAGGGGAAATATGGCCATTTCTACTCTCGTTTTGCGCTTCAATTTTAAATGTCATTAAAACACAATGTTTGAAGCTGAATTACACACAGACAGTGCTATAGGACGTTTAATCATTAGGTACGATGGATAATGTATTCAAATCTGATTGCGTAAATGCTGTCATTATTTTACAGGATGATAGATTAAATCGACATCGAACAAAAATAAAGAACACTTACTTTTTCACGAACGCCTATCCGCCATTTTGAATATACCGTTGCAAACTACCGTACAGTGTTTCCATACAGTGATCTACGCGAAAATGAAATTATATCCATTATAACACGATTACAATTCTGAAAATAGTTTTATTACCCTTTTCTGAGTGTAAAATAATGAAATTACAATTTTCTGGATGTAGAACTAATAAATAAGTAATGATACTGACGTTGGGAGGTTTTTCACAGATAATAATAATAAAAATAATAATGGTTATAATAATAATACTGATAATAATTATAATGTCTTTATTTAATGAGACTACACAGTTTGGCGAACCAAGTCTTCCCTGTGGGCCTCTGAAAACGACGAGCGTCATTTAGTACGAGGGTAATATGACATCCAAAGCATCAACGTTCTCGCTAAAGAAGACGTATGACGTCATAGCTGGGCGGAGCTATCTGTGTACACAGTAAACACATGACATATGAATTTTATCGCTAATAAAGACCTATGAAATTCTTCATATTTCAAATACATGTATGCGTTTTACGCTATCGTGTTATAACCTTTTGTTGACTTTGTTGTTTTTTGCTATCCTTACTAACGTCACATAAACTCACGGGTAATATGACGCGCTTCGTGTCTGCCCTCATTATTTCCGAGGTCTATTCCGTAAAATCGCCGAAGGTTCCCAAGTGATCTCACATGATTTTATATTCACAGCAAAGAGTCTGGAATAAAGTTCGATTGAACAAGTACAGGATCTTCTTTAAATGTGCGAACACTCGTTGCTCCAGGCTGGAAATCTATCCATGTTAGGACGACGTTATGCATCTTTTCACCAAAATAAAAGAAAAAATTGGTAGGAACTATAATTCCTTTGTGTAAGGTTAAATCATTACTCAATTTCGGTGAAACTTGACCAGAGTTAGTCTAATGTCGTAGAGGAGAACCCTTCGAAGATGTGAACAGACGGCAAAGGGAACCTGGGTGATAAAATAAACTATATCCCTCAAGGAAGCTACATGCTTTGCCCTATCTTAATAAAAATTGGTAAGGACATTTTGGAAACGAAATATGAACGCTATTAAAATTGAGAATGTTGAAAACGGAAAGTAAAATGAGTCCCTGATGATATTTTGTTTTACTATAATTATACATGTATATCATTTGTCGTAAAACTAAAAAAACAACCTTCGTTAAAAAAGAACAGTGCCCGCTTTTGAGTTTTTTTTTTTTTTTTTTTTTTAAGAAAATTACTTATAAATCGAAAAAATCCCGTCTGTTTTAATTAAAGTTCCATTTAATTGATATCATATTCTCCATTTTTTCGTTTGTCTCTGATTTAAAGAATGATAAAATTGTTTTGAACTGAACCCTCGTGGCGCTTTTGTCTAAATAAGCCGTCGTTCAGAAAGGTCGTTCAGTTTTGATATTAAGTCTTCCTATTTGTAAGTGCTGAAGGACATAACAGCATTAATAAGTACATTTTTCTTGATTACTTAAGGGTAATTTTCCACCTGTCTTAATTCCATGAAGTTTGTGTCTATTTGTGTTTATTTCAGTGTGATTTACCGACTAAAATATTTTATAAATTACAGCGACGACTAAACGTGATCATACCTCAAGTAGCGTCTTGTCACAAAATATGCCTTTGTCATAGACTATGTGAAAGTGAATATACACAACTTTAAGGAGGGATAATTCAGTCGTAGGAACTTAAAAATTACAGGTGCTCAGTTTCACATAGAGATTCATAATATGTATAAATTTCAATTCTGTATACGCAAAATAGTGGAGAAAAATACCTTACTCAACAGATACTAAATGATAGGGCAGATGATTCTGTACCATTAATAGTAGAGGATTCTAAATCGCAAGTTCACAATTTTATGTGCTGAACTCATTGTATAAATTTCAAAGCAGAAGCTGCCAGAATGCAAAAGCAATTCCTTAGAAGTCTGCGGACGGACGGACAATCGCGTTGACAGACAGACGGATAGTCATGACAATTCCAGTATATTCTCGTCTTCATAATTAGGGTCCAATAAAAGATATACGAAAAAGCACATTCTGATCCACATTGGTTCAAAGTATTGAAAGAGGTGGTCCGATTGGGCTAGACTGTGTCATTTATACATTTTTTCTTGGGCAAAATTTATCGTGTTTGCAGTATTTCTCTTCTTCAATAATGCCTATAATGATAATACGAAGACGTTCAATAATACCTATATTTTAATGAATTACGTTCTCCGTGTGTAAATTTTCTCGACATATGAAACAACACCACCATTTTGTTTGTAAATGAAATAACGAATAATGATATATTGAAGTTTTTAGCGCTAAATTTTTCATGCGAATGTATGGATATTGTATCATTTAATCGTGTTAACAGGCTATAGTAGAGTCTATTGACCTTGTAATAATGTGAACCTGGCCTTATGACACAGTGTCACAATTAAGTTGGTCTTGACCTGAAGTCTTCTTATAACGACTTTCTTATGCTTTCCTAATTTTCTATTTAGCATACACTGAAACCTGGTAATGAGATTCATGGATCTGGCTGGCAATCACTCGAAAGTTATTGATGAAGTAGGAATGCTTGTTTTTATTCAAAAATGCGAATGGGTATCCCAAGAGATTTGCAGTAATATTGTCTCGATGATGCTATAATGAATATACAAGTAATATTGATATAGCTAATTTAGGTGACCCTAACATACAGTCAGTAAAGTCTACCTACACAAAAGTCTGTTGTTTATTGGTCCATACATTTCATAGAAACCCTAATCAGCGTTTTGGTCCGTTTGCCAATTTACTATCTGTCTCTCTAAAACAGTTAAATGGAAATTTTATTTGAGGTAACTTTAAACCCATTTTGGATTTTTTTTAGCAAACTCATAAAATACAACGAGCAAATTTCGCACGATGTGGGTTCTAAGTAATGCCCATTTGTATTTACCAGGGTCAAGGTCATCCTATCAAAATTGATCTCCTTTAATAGCTGTCATATTTAAGTCCCTCATTAATGTTGTAAAACGACATCTTGTATGTATAATACGGGAAAAGTAACGCAAAGCGCACGAAGGGCGCTTTGCGGCTTTTCCCGCTTCTAGATAACGCGTGTAAAACATATAAATAATCAAAATCAAAATGAAAAACATATACCATCAAAGTTTAATTTTGTGTCGTAATGGCGGCCTCCATGGAGGATGGTGATCTCGCGAGATTTCGCCATTTTGTTTTATTATTAATTTCAATTTATCTACCTTTTTCTTCAATTTTATTCCTGTCGATCATTATCAAAATTTAGATTGTAGTGAACGTAAATTTGGATAAGAATCAGCCTTACATGTAAAAAGTTGCACATTTTTGCTTAGTATCTCGTCTGGATGACGTTTTCTTTTTACCCTCCGCATATGACGTCATTCTACACTTTGGGGAAATAAGACGTTATATTTTCCCGCTAAAACAACGTCGTTGTTGTTGCGTTTTAACGTCGGGATAAAAAGCGGGATAAGAATTGAAAGACTATCGATGAAATCTTTTGCGGCAATATTCCCGGTTAAGCTTTGAAAAAAATGAAATCTATAACAAAATTCGCAGTTTGATTTTTACAATAATTGTAAATACAGCTTTTTTAGCTAAAGCTATGCCGGCCAACATGTTGTCGGAATCGCACCCTTTAGTATTTTCATGGAAAGCAAAGTGGCTAAAAATGCCTGGATAGACCCTACTTTATTTTATATTAGTTAATCTAATGTTTTATTTTATTCTTTCAACTTCATTTAATGTAGCTGAATGTTTTTTGTTGATGTAAAAATTAAAATGTCGGTGAAAAAAAGAGTATTTTTTGGAAAAAAAATCTTGCATTTTCGTCTTGTACGAGAGTTGTCCCAGAAATCCGAGAACTTTTTCCATTGCTCAAAAACCCAGAGTTAGATTAAAGTAAATCTCTTGAATTGACAACACAGGTTAATTTGCAACAGATTGATTATAGTCTTATGGTTTTAATATGTTCATGTTCAGAAAAACAGCTTTTAAATACACACTCGGTAGGGGTGGTCGGCGCACTCCAAATTCGTTACTTGCGAATTTCATGTGGTAGATGTTTGAACATCATTTATTTCAATATTCACGAAAAGTTTTATTCAAAACTAACATTGCTGAAAGCAGTGAAATTTTGAGTTTACGAATGTGTATTTTCATAAAGAAGACATCATGTAGAGCACGGCAATGAATTTTGTTTATGTCCGAGTGCAATTCAAACGGCGTAACAATGGCGACGTCAACAGAACGGTCGGCGCACAAAAATCGTTCATTATTAGGTATGGATCGCAAAATTAGACCTATACAGACCAAAAGAGAATTCGAAATGAGGAATGACCAAAATAATATGTGTCGCACAGTCATTTAAAAACATTAAAAGAGGTATAAAAAGTTTAAACTGACATAAAGACAGTAGGAAACAGAAGGTGTAGTTAGAAAGAATCAATGCGAGTAGCGTCGATAAAGGAATATAGGGCCGACGTCAATCAGAACGCATAATTGGATAAACGAAGTCTAAGAATATGAAAATCGGCAATGTTTAGTTTGACACGACTTGATCGTGAGTCGCACCAGTAAACGCTTGGTGTCGATGATTTATAGAAAGCATAAACAGAAATTTGGAAACGAAATGGTACTCACGAAATCCCAGATTTCATGGTGGGTCCATCTCAATGAATTAAGGTAGTGCTAGTGCAATACTAAGATATACAAAACAAACCCAAATAATTATTTTCCATGAGTATAATAAAACTTAGTTTCATGAAATGTCTAAAAATGTAACGATAGGTTATGAAAAAATAACATTTACTTTACCATCCCCTACTCGGGATAATAAAAAATACGACATTGCATATCTACGATTAGGTTGAGAATTTCTTTTCTGTCTTTTAATGCTACTCTTGCTCAGATTAGGAAAATGTGATTTTTGAATTTTTTGTAAAATCAACCAGAAGTAACGACCTCATCATGTTGAAGCCTTTAAAATAATAAGATTCAATCTGGTAATGCATGGAAATAAAGACTAATATTCCTGAATTAAGCAAAATTAATTCAGAAAAATATAGCAACTACTAACGCCTTAAAAATAATTCTTCAACTTCTAGCAAACTATTTACGCATGTGCATTCCGCATTATTGCCGTATTCAATCAAAGATTAAGGTTAAAGTATTTGATAGATGGAAATTTCATATCAATACAAGCAAAAATGAAAGATTATTCACGGAAAGTAACAATTTTGTAATTTATAGACTGGAAATACATAGACTGGATCCCGTACTGATCTTGACACTTCAAACAATTAATTTACAAAGTTATTGAAATATGTTGTTTTTAGTGCCAATGACCTTGGTCCAGTCATAATCGTCTACAAATACACACTTTTCAGAATCTAAGAACAAGTTTTGTATTTTTCTATAAAAAACTATGAAAGAGCAGCTTTAAATCAAAGATTTTATTGGATGCTCAAAAGAAGTCTTTATCAACACTGCATTCATGATATGTTCTGGCAAAAGGTTCTTTCTTCGTAACAAGTCCATTGGGTCGGTAAGGGTGCTACTTAGAGAAGTGAATAAGTTTTGAAACGACGTTTCGTGTATTATAAAACGGCGTTAATAGCGTGCGCTGACACCCATTTATTAGTGTTGCGTTTTCATTCATATCTCCGCTAATATTAAAGATAGCCCTCTGTAATTGCATAAGAATAAATGAAATTGATTAAAACACATTACTTGTAAGTTTCAGTTTCATCGGACATTTGATATAAAAGTTATCGCAAAAGTTCACGATTTCCTGGGACAACCCTCGTAAATATTACTCATCAAATATTTTACAATTCCTTATATTCATGCATCATTTATTACTACTCACTAACACTGAAGGTTATCATTCAGATTCTTATCGTCCTTTTCTTAGCATTTTTGCAAGAAAATATGGTACTTTCAAAAACCCCATTTTCTCCGAAAAATGCATGTAAAGCTATGCTGATTTTTTTGGCCATATTATCGTAAAAGTACACTCTTCGAAATATATTTATTTTACAAAGAACAAGTGCCTAATGGTTAATGGGTAATGTTAACAAGTTGTTATATATGACAACTTATTAATGTTATCTGTTATTTTCATACATTAATTCAAATCTAAAACTTGAGAAAATTCTCAATTGAGTCTGAAATAGTTTTATAACCTGATGTTCATAGTCTTTTCAAAACTTACTAAGATCTTATATGTTACTCACGTTCTACGTAGATATTGAATTGGACATGCCGTCTTTAGTCTTTTTCAATCTTATTAGTTCTTTTATTTTATTTACGTACTACGTAGATATTGAATTGGACACGACGTTCCAGTGCTATAAGAATGTCTATGTCTATACACTTTAAAAGCACCTGCGGACTGGGTCAGCAATTTTTCGTGACGAGAATAGACAAATGTTACAGACATGGAAATCATCAGGGTGAATGATCTAAGGAACAAGTACAGTAATTTTAATCATAGTTCCATTAATACGCTTCATCTATTTGATTTTTATTTACATCGTATATCAAATTGATATCATTAGTTCCGAAAACAACCTCTTGGCGCTGTTGATGCAATTAATCCTTCCCATACTGTTCACGACACATGCGAAGCTTTGGCATATAGTATAGACCAAGATAAGACTATATAGACATTAAGGCTGACCGAAGTCTGCAATTTATGCTTTCTTCATATTGATTGTGCAGTAAAATGAGCCAGACTGATTAAAATGTTCCAAAATTTGTCAATTTGTGTGAAACAAGACTTAAATTCAGGAGGATAAGGGTATAACTGTAGTTCAGTTTTTGTTCAATCTTCTGTCGTCGTGGTTTTAAGTAAAATACAGAATCTCTCTTGTGATTTTAATCTGTATTGTAGAAACCTAAATTTGAATTAACCTGTTAGCTCTTTTCCTTTCTACCAACAAACGTTCTGCAAATTTAAGGACCAAGTCGGGAGATATGCACAATTGTTCATCTGCAATCACTATGCTTGTAAAATTATTAATCGGCCAAATAACAATGAGACTGCGTAGATGAGAGGTTTAACATGACTGCCTCGGTGACCTAGTGGTAAATGCACTCGACTCGTGACCTGGAGGTCCGTGGTTCGAGCCCCACTGTCGGGATGTGTTTATGGGCAAAACATTTAATAGCCAGCCCTAGTTCACCCAGCTGTAAAATTGGGTAGCAGTGGGTTTAAACCACTGCCTCTCTCTCAGGGACGTGAACACATCAGGATTGAGCCTTCGAGAGCGATTCTATAAGCTTAAGCTTCGTCGCAACCGAACTAAAATAAATTAGTATAAAGTAAACTAATCTGCACTTCCTAAAAACATATGTCAAGGATTCGAGTCTCGATGGATTTTTGTTGTTGTTGTTGTTGTTGTTGGTGGTGGTGGTGGTGGTGGTGGTGTTATTTTTTGTTTATATGAATGCGCTTCTACACCGCTTTCAACAATCTTTCAGTTATATGGCGGCGGCTTGAAATTTTATTTTCAAACGTTTTAATAATTTTTCAGGTTTTTTTAGATTTATAAACCGATTATTATTTGATAATTTTACCAACAAAACAGTGAAACAATCAATATGAAAACCCCCAGTATTTTGACACATTCAGTCCTTTCTAAATCATTTTCTAGATGTATTCGTCGTCTTTTAGCGTGGTACTACTTTATCATTGAAATGATTCATTTAAACCAGTGTAGATCTCAATCGACCGCAGTCAGAAGCTATGCCTTATTTCATATTAGAAGAACATGTTTAGGATTCTAGTGCGGTGTAGAGTACGGAAACGACATGGTAAGAGGTAAACTTGGACAAAACCTTACCTTAGATGCAGACTCTCCTTTCCTCGCGATCTTTTGACGAATCTTACGGTTGTTTGAAAGCATTAATGAAGCCGCTTAATTACAGCATGACTTACCCAAAGAATCCTGAATATTTTTCTGTCTGAGACACAGTCATCTTAGAGTCGTTCAAGATGCAACAGATATTTCGTGTTCGGGCAATCATTTCAAGACCACCAGAAACTAAGTTGCTGAAATTCGATCTGAACAGTTTCAGACAATTTTGGCAGTTGGTTAAGTCAGGTTTTGTTTGTATTTTAGTTTAAAGTCACAAATATTCACATAACTTTACACTTTAAATAATCAAGCCAATCATTGAATAACAGGCAGGCTGATTATATATAACGCCTTCGGCTGCCACGGCACTTTTACTTACAACTCTTAAAGGTAGCCATTTATACACCTGGGTTGAGAGAAGCAACGTTGAGAAAACCCAATAGCTCGATCAGGATTCGATTCCGAGACTTTCATATCCACAAGGTCACGGCATCCCAAAGCATCAGTAAAACTTTTTTTTTTTTTTTTAATTTCCTTCTATGCTTGGGCATAAATCTACCGAATAAAGCTACAGAAACCGGACCACAAATTGAACCCTTGTTTACATTTACCTCGGATACCATAATTTGAGGACAATTTTGAGTTAATGGAATTAGAAGTTTGGGGTGCATTGAATTGAGCGTTGAGCAAGCGACGATTTAGAATGCTTTAGGTAGAGATGAAAGTAAATTTCACGATGTTACTAACTGTATCCTAACCTTGACAACCTCCTCCTTATTTTGTTATGGTTCTTTTATTACCCACTGTAGTGTTACCAAATTGAGTTTCTTTATATTTCAGTGTTTGAATGTTCTTTGGGTGAAATGGTCTTGCAATAACGACTGCAGTCTCCCAAGATAAATCATCGTGGGTCAATTTATCATCCGTTCGAATTTGTCTCTGCTTTATGTCAAATAACTGTCAGGGATAGAACATGAATACAAATGTTAGATGGTGTACATGTGTTTGGGTCACGTGACAGCTGCTTCTCTGACAGCAGAAATCCGATGTGAAAGATTTGACAAAGAATTATGAGAAATTACAATTCATAAACCAATATAATATATGTGTTTAAAATTCAAACAATTTCAGAATGGTATAGAATGTAAGGAAAAAGTACTTTTGAGACGGAACCCTCTGCGATTCCACGGAATAGACCTCGGGAATAACAAATGCGCAGCCATCAAAGCGCGTCGTTACGCACGTGGGTTTACATGACGTCATAGGCATAATGATGACGTTGAGGAAAACAAAATCAACTACAGATAATAAATTGAAATATTATAATTTGATAACAAAATGCAATGTTGTAGTGTGTTTTGTCATCAAATTATAATTTGCCCTAGAGATCCATATAAAGACAATCAGAAAGCAATAAAATACCAACAACAGCGTATTTACCTACAAAATGACCCAAAATTATTACTCTTACGTCGGAATTTCTTTCCAGTTTACGGAAAAGTCCGATCGGTGTTTCAAATGAGGACGTATGAGGGGCAATGAGTACTGGCTGTCAGGCGGGTTTTTTTTTTCTTGGGCGGTTTTAATGTTAAATCTTATTTTTCCCTTCCAATAAAATAAGCTCCGTTATTGCTTTCAAATCAATTATCGATTTTTTTTGCGAATGTTCAATAATTTCGAAGCTCAACCATTGAAATTGTCAACTGGTATTCTCATTTTTGTTAGATTCAGTCGTGTAGTTGTTTATTTTACACCATTTAACAGTACCAATCATACAAATGACGTCTCATGTTGCGTGGCCACATTCATTTTAATCATCAAGTAGCTCTTCTATTCTTAAGAATACAGCTTTTATTGTTCACACAACTTAAGATAAAATATTCTTTCACTTAAACATTAAAAACCTGAATAAACCTCTGGGATAAAACACTATGTGATCATCATAGCTTAAAGCCATTTTCGTGCACTAAAACCTGTCTCACACAGAGCACACAGCTTATACAGTTTCCCGCCCATGTAAAAGCGTACATAAAATTGGACCAATTTAAGCTTTTATGCGATTTACACTCGAGCCATTCAGGTTTATCCGTGAAAGCCGTGTGTGATAATTTTCAGAACTTTTAAAAAAATCAGACACGGGTGCTATATCCGTGTTAGGTAAATAAGCGATTGTGCAAGACCACGAAATACCGTGTGAGACCATGCAAAACCGTATATACAACCGCACATGAAGTCCACTCCACGAGTAATCTAAACATTTCAAAATCGTATATTAATCGTACGGAATCGTATGAAACCTCTCCAAATTCCTACAACAACACTCGTTTAACTCTCGAATGTCATACGATCACCGGACATATTTATTTTTAACGATTGTCACACCTCGAATACGGTTTCATACGCTCACCAACGGCCAATGCGATTCAGGTACGAATTTTACATTGTCTAATATGACCAGACACGGGTTAACTTTTAAATAATTTAGGTTCATTGAAAAGGAAGTCGGCAATAATCGTGAACGCCTGCAAATAGCTATATCCTAAAACCAAAAGGATTCACGTGCTTAAAGAAAGTGAATAAATTTGGTCGTTGGGTTACCAAAGCCTCGTCACTTCAGCTTGAACAAGCTGAAATGCTGAGGATTTTGTAAACAACCTCCGCTTTACGGTCTCAAGTTAATTATGTCGACTATCTTTAGAAGTAGATAATAATGAATCAAGGCTGATTTACCTTAACCTTAAGTGCATCGACCCGTTACTTAGGCTCCGCCCTGCCAGGGGAAAAATCGTGGATTATACCGGTGTAACCCGCAAATAGATATTTAACTCCGTCGGGATCCGAGCCCGGGACCTCTCTGTCTCTAGCGATTGTTCAATCTTTTCACATTAGTAAAAAATGGGGTATAGTAATAATATAAACAATTATTTATAAAGCAATCCGTGTTTAGTTTTTGATATGTTAAAGTCATCGGAGCCAAGCAAGAAAAAAGACAGACGAATTATATGAAGTAGTCTGCTAATTCCAACTTATCTCTCACGAGAGTCTACTTATATCTATAAATTCGGATAGATTTTTTATCTTGACTGTCGACAGACCAAAATAGTCTAATCATTTGTTGGTTTAAGTATTTCGAATAGTTTATACCGCCGAATGAAAAATCCTAACTCAGAAATAGTGAGTGTATATATAATACGTACTTAGTGTTTTGTATGAGAAAAAATATCTAACGAGGTTGGGAGAATTGATTATTGTCGAGGCTCTGCCGAGACAATTATCAATTCTCAAAACCGAGTTAGAATTTTTTTTTTTCATTCAATACACTAAGTGCGTATATTCCGTTTGACTTCTATATGGACCGACATTTCGCCGAAAATCTCAGAATCGAATTAATTAATCGTATTTTTTGCTTGACATGTCATATTTTCTATCTCGTACCATGAAGAATTAAGTTTTTCAGAATTTCTTATCGTAAAATACTGATTTTGTCCGTCTGCATACATGTTAACTCTCAGTCGTTCATATAGTGGAAGCATATTGACCTAAACCTGGCCTTTGTGATTTAAATAAATTAAATACCGGTCGTTTCTCCTCGGCAAAACACGACTTATCTGCGGAATCCAAACGTAAAGTTGGAGTGCACGTGTTAGCTTTGTTAAACCGTATCGCACATGCTGTTCACTGTAACGGCAATATTTGCTCACCTTCACGAACTAGTGAATAAATACATAAATTGAGTTTCTTATTTAAAAAATCTTTAGATGAGGGTGAGAAAATATAAATTTTCAAATTTCTTTATATGTGTTTTGAATGGAAACGATATGAAATCCCCTCTCTCAGTCGCAATAATTGCTTTTTAAATCGAATCGTCTGCTACATGACTAGGCGCCCCGTATATAGGTAAACTACTAACTCCACGTATACCTGTAATTTGTGCAGTATAGCGGAATGTCCATGCTTAATCGTCACGTGCCGAAGTATCTTCGGAATTTATTCATGTGCCTAATTATTTATTCTGCATAAAGGTCAGGTTCAAGTTAATATGCGCCCGCTATACCCTCTTGTGACTGTATTAAACGGAACAGCAAATTGTCTATCCAAAAATAGTTCTGATTTGCATAGGGACCGAGTCAAAAGTGTATGATTTAAAGTTATTCGTTTTGGTATAAAATCGAGTATTTTTATAAGATTAATTTTATCGAAGATTTTCACTTCCCTCGGATATCAATTCTGGGTGTATATTCTCTTTGTTTAAGACAGTTTGACATGATAATTGGAAATTGTATTTATCCTTTCTGAGATGTACCCCACACCCCCTTAATTAGACCAATTAAAAAGCATAATTTTTACTACGACCTTGGGATTTTCACGAGGAAAATTAGATAAGCAGGCGAATGATAACGGTACAAATCACGTGGTATTCAAGTTCAAGATGAAATGACCGTCGATATGCTAATTAGCATGTCCAAATAAGGAATAATATGCATTTCTTCTGTCAAATATTTAGTATAAAGCCACGTGTTTTTACTATTTTCTTACTACTAAACAGCCTTCATCACCCCTCGTGTTTAAGAGCGAAAAATGCGAAAATATTAACATTAATCAGATAGGCAAAATCATTATTATGAAATCATTTCATTTTCAAAAAATATTTTTTGGAATGGTATAAAGTTGAAATTAAGATTTTTCTACATAAAAATCTTTCATTCATATGCAATTTAATGTAATTGATGAAAAGGTTGGTCCATAAAGAAGTCAAACGGACTATATTATATTTATCTTATAACCTCTATTTGTCTTATTTTCGTCGATGTTTCTAACTGAAATGCAGGTTTCTAAAAATGGCCGCGTAATATCATTGTTCTAAAAATAACTATGTGATATCATAAAAAATATCATACAGGATGTTATCACACGGATATTTGTATAGTTATAAGATAAAGTTTTTTAACTCAGACTTGCTTATCTATAGTCGAACCGCGGTTTTCGAAAACGCGGGAAAATGTGGCATTGCCAGGATTATGGGTGGACGGAACTGAAATTAAACAAGCGTGAGATAACGGTACTTAATCACAAATGCAATAAGCTATAAACTGACAGAGTTAAGAAACTCACCAAGAAAAACACCTTTTTCTTCCAATCGATATTCAATGGGTTTTTTTGCGTTTCAATTTTAGTTTATTCGTGATGGAGTAGGTTTCAAAAGCATGTTACTTTTACGCTATGACACATGACGAATACAGATGTAATTCAAAGAATGGTTAAAATGCCAGTAGTTTTGTGGTTCAGTGATCCCTCAGTATTTTTAAAATGATTTGTAAAATTTGAAAGGCCAAGCGCGCTAAAATTGTACTCTGTATAAAATGTGTCACGCACTTTTGGAAATACCTTCTGAAAACATGCGAAATTCGGCAGTTGTATTTATATTTTTTTATTTTCACATATATATGAATTATTAGTCTTAATATTGGAAAAGGGTTTCTTAAAGAGAATTTTTGAAAAAAAGATCCAAAGCAGTTTGTTTCTCTCGTTAGTATTTCAATATCGCAATTTCTGCTAATAATAGGAACGAAAGAGATTTCATTCAAGGAAAATGCCATTAAGCTTCTAGGAAAATTGAGAAAAAGGGCTAAGTTGTCAATTGACTGTATCGAAAATACACATTCAAAATTACATAGACTGGGTAACTTATATTCGTTCATATCTTAATCTTCTACTGAAAATCAGAATACAGTAAGGCTGAAAACTTATACAAGACGTATATTTGTCTGTTTAAGTAATGTATTTGTTACCGTGGTTACATAGAGTCGTTAAATATTGGTTCAGATAATGAGAATCCATTTCACTATGTTTTTTTCTTGTCGAATTCCCCTGGGCGGCTCTTAATTCTAATTGGACCGGGATTCAACACGTCCATGGGAATGAGATATTTTCAAGTAAAACTATATGTATTTGTCCCCGAATTATATATTTGTCATTTTCACTATATTTCCTGTTTGTTTAGATTTAATTATTATTATTTTTGATTCGGACATCGACCTCAACTACTTAAGCATGTACATATATAATACATACTTAGTGTATTATATGAAAACAAATATCTAATGTGGTTGGGAGAATTGAAAATTGTCGAGGCTCTACCGAGACAATTATCAATTCTCACAACCGAGTTTGATATTTTTTCATACAATACACTAAGTATGTATTATATTTATATTATAACCTCTATTTGTCTTGTTTTCGTCGATGTTTCTGACTGAAATGTAAGTTTCTAAAAATAACCGCATTTTATCATTGTTCTAAAAATAACTATGTGATATCATAAAAAATATCATAAGGGTTTTTATCACATGGATATTTGTATAGTTATAAGATAAAAAGAGATACTTTTTGGGTCTATTGAGTATCTATAATGGCGAGCTACTTCTTTCATAAAACTTCACTTCCCAATGTATGTTGTTTCGTGTTCAATGTTTATGTCAAGGCTATGAATGTTTTAAATAATATCTAATGTCAAAAAAGTATATATAAAAAGTAAATTTAGTTTCTTTTATGCTTTTCGGTAGATAATCGTGAAAAAAAACATCATTTGATTAACTCACCGCCTAACCAGTAAATTATCAGAAACTTAGAACCCGCTTTTGATCATTTCATCCTATCTGACGTTGTCTAAGCGGAGCCCAAAATGGAAGCCACCATGAACGTTACTAGTAATCACGAACAAAATGACTTTTCAAGAAAATGTGTCCTAAGATATTTACATTTTGTCTCATTTTTGCATTTAAGGAAACAGAATAATCGTTTGTTTTTCGAGTAAAATAGATTGATATTTCATTTTGTGAATAACAAAAGCTATATTTCACTCGTAGCTCTGCCACTCGGGAAAATATAGCTTTTAATGTTCACGAAATGAAATATATATCGATCTTACACCGAGACAAACGATTATCCTAAATGTCATCTAATGAGCGTATCGCTGGTCCCGCCCCCTCGACCTCCGTTATGTCTCACCCCTCAAATATTAAAATGTTATATATCTGATATATATTATGTAATAGACATGAGACAAACAGCAAATCATGGGTGGCCGACCTGAAATGAACGTCGTATCTAAAGCTTGGATAAGTTGTAGCTACGACAGCTACAGCCAATCCAACCTTAAGTTACGGGGTTTATGTCGCCTATCCATGAAAATGAATCCACGAAACAAAATGGCGGAAATACTCAGCAGCCATCTCATTTTCAATTGATGTTTTGATTGGTCGATATAATTTTTTATTGATTGCAGCGATCTGTGAAGTTTCGAATATGATCTAGGTTTCTAAATTTGAAAGCCGTTGATACGGCTTTAAACCTGAGGTTTTCTATATGACGAGTGGACAAATTCATACAAGTAGGATACGTTATTCTTTCAGTTGATTCAAGATAGATTAAGAATTAGGACTATTATAGTTCAGAACATCGTGAAATTGACTGTCATTCCGATCAAAGTCATTCTAAATCGCTCACTCAGCGATCCATTCAATTAATCGATACCCTCTCTCTCTCTCAAACCATTCAAAAACGCTCAAAAATCTTTAAAATTGATAAGATCTACAACTGCATTCAAAATTAAAAACCGTTTGAGAAAAAAATAAACACTTCATGGACTTATTTATATTGTAAGCGTATGATAGGATCGTGAAGACATAAAACGCTATTTAAGGAATCTGTATGCATATTTCATTAATGGAAAGTGAAAGATATATCGCTGATTTTGTTCATCTCGAACAAAATTAGCGATTTGGGATTACCTCCCTTCATTTTCATTCAAAACAAATCTAACTCATCGCGCTCATTAACTTTTATTCTTAAATCATTCCAAAATCAATCGGCCACTGTCATAGGGCAGTTGGTAGCGCGTCGAACTGTCATTCTAGAGGTCCCGGGTTCGATCCATGACGGCAGCACTTATGCTCTTCGACTATTTGTCTCTCACAAATGGGTTGATAATCTTAGACCTATGTGGGATAGCAGCTGGAGGCTAGGAAAGGATGTAATGGTAGCACTGGTGTGAGAAATACCAGGAATCCATTTTTGGTGCTCCAGCCGCCGCGATATAGCTGAAAATTATTGAAAGCAGCGTAGAACTCCATTTAAATTCTTTGGGCAAAATTTGATAAGACTGCGTTTTGTTATCAAATTGTTATGCCCACTTTTATTTATGAAATAATTTCATTTTTGCGTGGATGTGTCAAGGATAAAGTTTGATGGAGGAGGAGTTATACGCAAAAGAAAAGATCCGATGGCGGAGCCCGAGGATTTTGTTTTGCATATAACCCCCCCCCCCCTCCCCCACGACTACCACCAATCTTGATACATGGACCCATCGACGCGAAAATGAAATTATATCCATAGTAACACGATTACAATTCTGAAAAATAGTTTTATTACCCTTTTCTGGGTGTAAAATAATGAAATTACAATTTTCTTGATGTAGAATTAAAAAATAAGTAATGATACTGACGTTGGGAGATTTTTCACAAATAATAATAATAATAATAATAATGTCTTTATTTCACGAGGCTACACAGTTTGGCGAACCCAGTCTTCCCTGTGGAAATATGACATCCAAAGCATCAACGTTCTCGATAAAGAAGACGTATGACGTCATAGCTTGGCGGAGCTATCTGTGTACACAGTAAACACATGACATATGAATTTTATCGCTAATAAAGACATATGAAATTCTTCATATTTCAAATATGCGTTTTACGCCATCGTGTTATAACCTTTTGTTGATTTTGTTTTTCACAATGCCATCCTTACTAACGTCACATAAACTCACGGGTAATATGACGCGCTTCGTGTCTGCCCTCATTATTTCCGAGGTCTATTCCGTAAAATCGCCGAAGGTTCCCGAGTGATCTCACATAATTTTATACTCACAGCAAAGAGTGTGGAATAAAGTTCGATCGAACAAGTACAGGATCTACTTTAAAAGCGCGAACGCTCGTTGCTCCAGCCAGGAAATCTATTATTCTGTCCATGTTAAGACGACGTTATGTATCTTTTCACCAAAATAAAAGAAATCAAAGTACTGACAGTACTGAAAGCCAGGTCTTGAGTACATGTAAATGGTTGAACTCGTTCTCCTTTCAGGGAGAAACAAAACATAATAAAGTACAAAAAAGTAATTGTAACCTCAAATTTTAGAGACTTGCATAAAATCTCACAAAAGAAAAAAAAGCATTACAAAAATATACATACGCAATATCATGAGTTTTGGTTTAAACCTATTTATTTTACATCGATTGGGAGTTCTTACAACTTAGATTAATCCCTCTCGATTCTGCTTCCTCGAAAATTCACCAGTACTCGCGCCGAATGTGTGGGCCAATGAAAGACCCAAGATCGATAGCCGCTCCCGGGAATCGAACAGGGTCAAGAGGCAGACGCTTACCTCTAGACCACGGACACCACACAGTGTGTGAGTACATGAGTACATTGTATTGGTCAGAGGATATGAAACACATCTAAAATAATAAAAAATATTTCAAACGATAGAAAATTGTTTTCCTTTTTCTCTTGATGATATGCAGTACTTCCGAAATGATTGGTTGAGATAACCCTATATCACCCCATTAACTATTCAACGCCAGCATCTTGTATCCTGTAGCAGACGACTTTAAAATAGATTGATTCAAAAGCAAAATATGCTCCTAATGATTCATTTGGTATAAAAAATCCAAAGATATTATAAAAATTGCAGACGTATCAGCCCAGCAAAGCACACCGCTGTTGCGAAGGTCATGCTTATTGCTTAAAGACGTCGCATATGTTGCGTCTCAAATTATAAAAAAAATAATAAAAGAATAAAGAAAAATAGAACTAATAGAAAAATGAGAGAACTTCTCAATATCTTGCCCCAAAATGATCCCTGGATCGGATCTTTTGTTGAAATTTTTAGGGTGTTACAGACGTTAAAAAACTAAAAAAAAAAAAAAAACAAAAAAAACAAAAAAAAAAACCCAAAAAAATCCCCATATGATTCGCCGATTGTGCGCCTCGAACCCACGCCGCGAATGTACAAAAGTTTATGGGCTTCAGACGTATACGTTAGGCTATGGCCACTCCGACTAAATGTTAGCGAATTTTAAGACTATATATTATTGATTTCCTAAAATAGGATCCTTTCCTACGCGATTTACGATTGTGTAAAAAAAAAATCATATAGTTTACGGACCCAAAAGAATTGTCTTGTCTTTATTTTGATTTAACTAAAATGGCAGTTAAGTTAAAGCCGAAATGATACAGCAATTAGCGATTTTCGGTCTGTACACACGAGGAACTACTTTTTGATTTTGGCGGTGAAGAGGTCAACAATTTCCATCCCGTCTGGCAGCAATAAAGCCAGTATACTGAAAGTATACCTGGCTTTAAAAATTGGCAGGAACTATAATTCCTTTGTGTAAGGTTAAATCATGACTCGATTTCGGTGAAACTTGACCAGAGTTAGTCTCATATCTTACAGGAGAGCCCTTCGAAAATGTGAACAGACGGCAAAGGGAGCCTTGGTGATAAAATAAACTATATCCCTTCAAGGAAGCTACACGCTTTGTCCTATCTAAATAAAACTTGGTCAGGACATTTTGGAGACAAATATGAACGCTGTTAAAAATTGAGAACATTGAAAACGGAAAGTAAAATGAGTCCCTGATGATATTTTGTTTTACTATATTTATATATCATTTGTCGTAAAACTAAAAAAACACCTTCGTTAAGAAAGAACAGTGCCCTGCCCGCTTTTGAGTTTTTTTTACGAAGGTCGAGATTTAAAATCACATTTAAATCGAGAAAATCCCGTCTGTTTCAATTAAAGTCCCATTTAATTGATATTATATTTCCATCTTTTCGTTTGCGTCTTATTTAAAGAATGATATAATTGGTTTGAACTGTACCCTCGTGGGGCTTTTTGTCTAAATAAGAGGTCGTTCAGAAAGGTCGTTTAGTTTTGATATTAAGTCTGCCTATTTGTAAGTGCTGAAGGACATAACAGCATTTAATAAGTACATTTATCTTGATAACTGTACGGTAATTTTCCACATGTCTTAATTCCATAAAGTGTGTGTCTATTTGTGTTTATTTCAGTGTGATTTACCGACTAAAATGTTTTATAAATTATAGCGACGACTAAACATGATCGTACCTCCACTAGCCTCTTGTCACAAAATATGCCTTTGTCATAGACTCTATGTGAAAGTTAATATACACAATTTCAAGGAGGGATAATTCAGTCGTAGGGACATACAAATTACAGGTGCACAGTTTCACATAGAGATTCATATTATGTATAAATTTCAATTCTGTATACGCAAAATAGTGGAGAAAAATACCCTACTCAACAGATACTAAATGATAGGACAGATAATTCTGCACCATTAAAAGTAGAGGATTCTAAATCGCAGGTTCACAATTTTATGAGCTGAACTCATTGTATAAATTTCAGAGCAGTAGCTGCCAGAATGCAGAAAAAATTCCTTAGAAAAAATTGTCGGACAGACAATCGCGTTGACAGACAGACGGATAGTCATAGCAATTCCAGTATACTTCACCTCTTCATAATTAGGGTCCAATAAAAGATATACGAAAAAGCCCATACTGATCCGCATTGGTTCGAAGTATTGAAAGAGGTGGTCCGATTAGGCTAGACTGTGTCATTTTTACATTTTTCTTGGGCAAAATGATCGTGTTTGCATTATTTCTCTCCTCTAATAATCTCATAATTTTCAAACCTATAATGATATTACGAAGACGTTCAATAATACCTATATTTTAACGAATTACGTTCTTCGTGTGTAAATTTTCTCGACATATGAAACAACACCACCATATTGTTTGTAAATGAATTAATGATTAATGATATCTTGAAGTTTTTACCGCTAAATTTTTCATGCGAATGTATGAATATTGTATCATTTAATCGTTTTAACAGGCTATATTAGAGTCTATTGACCTTGTAATAATGTGAACCTAGCCTTATGACACAGTGTCACAATCAAGTAGGTCTTGACCTTAATTCTTCTTATAACGACTTTCTAATGCTTTCCTAATTTTCTATACACTGAAACCTGGTAATGAGACTATTGGATCTGACTGACAATCACTCAAAAGTTATTAATAAAGTCACAATGCTTTTTTATTCAAACAACGCCAAGGGACGTCCCAAGAGATTTACAGCAATATTGTCTCGATGATGCTATAATGAAAATACAAGTAATATTGATATAGCTTATTGTTGTGACCCTAACACACAGTCAGGAAAGTCTACCTAGTTTACTAGTCTATTGTTGGTTTATCCACACGCTTCATAGAAACCTTGAACAGCGTTTTGGTCCGTTTGCCAATTTACTATCTGTCTCTCTAATAAGCTAAATAGAAATTTTATTTGAGGTAACATTTTAACCCATTTTGGACTTTGTTAGCAGAATTATAACACGCAACGAGCAAATTTCACACGATGCGGGTTCCAAGTAATTCGCATTTGTATTTACCACGGTCAAGGTCATTCAATCAAAATTTACCTCCTTTTATAGTTGTCATATTCAGATCTATCATTATTGTTTTATAAAGACATTTTGTTTTGAATAGTACACAGTAGACTGTTTTCTTTTAGCTACTATCTTAGCCAAAGACTGTCGAGTTTATGATTAAACAGGAAGAAACAATGAAGATCGATCTGGGTAATAGTTGGGCTAATAATTTCATAGATGAAAACATTTTAAAATAACGTGCTTTATGACGACATGCACGTCTTGAAATGATTCTGGTTACTTGAAAATGTAAGAAACAGGGTAAATATGGGCAAAATGATTTCTAGCTCGGAACCGGGCGGGGATTAAACTGACAGCCCGCTACATCAGAGTATCTGTCAGACAGCGGGCTACCAATTCACGCTCGGATAAGATTGGTCCCAATGTTGACTGAGTCTATGCCCGACCCGGATGCAGGTCAGAATTCGGGAGGCCCTTAATCGCTGATATTGCAACGTTTAACAAAATTACACCGGACTTTCAAATAATCAGTTGTTATAGAAAAGAGTATGTAAAAGATTCCTTTCAATTACTTCGATCATTTCATTTATATACATATATTTTTATTGTTTCTTTTGCGACATTGGGTTGTCAAACATCGGTACAGAAAATTAGACATTTTCCGGGCGAATCCCACATGGTCTCTATACTATAATATGACTTTGCATCAAAGTCTGCTAATGAAAGTACAAATGAAATTAGGAACATTGTCGCACACAAACAATCACGTGCTATTGACTTTCACTAAAACCGAGGATTGGATTTGGTTGTCAATTTTTGATTTCAAGGGTTGACAGTTGTGTATATATACGAAATATTCTTTTTTCACAAAGAAATATTTATTCTCGTATAAGTTATGTTGATAAAGATCAGCATCTGGAGATATAGAAGATCTTTTATTTACATTATTCAGAAGGTATGGGTTCTCAGAACGGTCAGCTCTTTGAATTATAGATCATACGACCATCATACTTAAACCGCCCTATACTCATCTGATATTCATAGTCTTTTCAAATCTTATTAAGATCTCTTATAATATTACCTACGTCATTGGAGTGGATAACCCCGTTGAACATTTTTGTTATGACAGTTAGTGGAATAACTATGCAAATGAGCTTAGAGCGAATAGCAACGCTATTTTGCAATCGCGAAAATGACGTCATAATGTATATATTGTGACTTCAGTTTTAAACGGCGTTATAAGTTTCGCGGAAAATTGAAATGTTCAATTTCAAGAATTTTGACGATTTTTCGCGAAAATTTGGGTAATATTAAAAATAGAATATAAAATTTGTGCTGATAAAATACAGAATTTATTGAAATCATCATCTTTAAACAGATAAAAACTCGGCGAAGCCTCGTATTATCTGTTTATGGATGACTAGTTTAATAAATTCGGTATTACATGAACACTCATTCAATATCTTCTATATATTTTACATACGTACTACGTAGATTTTGAATTGGACCCGACGTTACAGTGCTATAGGACTTTAACTGTCTATACACTTTAAAAGCACTTGCGACCGTTTACGACTGGGTCAACGATGTTTCGTGACGAGAATAGACAAATGTTACAGACATGGGAAACATCAGGGTGATTGATCTAAGGAAGAAGTACAGTAATTTTAATTATAGTTCCATTAATATGTTTCATCTATTTGATTTTTATTTACATCGTATATCAAATTGATATCATTAGTTTATACGAAAACAACCTCTTGGCGCTGTTGATGCAATTAATCCTTCCAATTCTGTTCACGACACGTGCGAAGTTTTTGCAGATAGTATAGACTAAGATAAGACATGTAGACATTAAGGCTGACCGAAGTCTGCAATTTATGCTTTCTTCATATTTATTGTGCAGAAAATGAGCCAGACTGATTAAAATGTTCCAAAATTTGTCAATTTGTTTGAAACAAGACTTAAATTCGGGAGGATAAGGGTATAACTGTAGTTCAGTTTTTGTTCAATCTTCTGTCGTCTTAGGTTTGTAGTAAAATACAGGCTCTCTCTTGTGATTTTAATCTGTATTGTAGAAACCTAAATTTGAATTAATCTGTCAGCTCTTTTCCTTTCTACCAACAAACGTTCTGCACAATTAAGCACAAAGTCGGGATATATGCACAGTTGTTATTCTGCAATCACTGTGCTTTTATAATTATTAATCGGCTAAATGATAATGAGTCTGCGTGGATGAGTGGTCTAGCCTTCACTTCCTAAAAAACAAATGTCAAGGATTCGAGTCTCGATTTATTTTTGTTGTTGTTGTTGTTGTTACTGTTGTTTTGATTTGTTTATTTGAATACGCTTTTACACCGCTTTCAACAATCTTTCAGCTATATCGCGGCGGCTTGAAATTTTATTTTCAAACGTTTTAACAATTTTGCAGATTTTTTTAGATTTATTAACGGATTATTGCATGATATTTCTACCAACAAACCAGTGAAACTATTAAAATGAAAACCTTCAGTATTTTGACACATTCAGTCCTTTATTAATCATTTACTATACTATACTACTGTGCTTGGGCATAAATCTATCGCATAAAGCTACAGAAACCGGACCACAAATTGAACCCTGGTTTACATTTACCACGGAAAACATCATACATTTTTGAGTTATTGGAATGAGAAGTTTGGGTGCATTGAATTGAGCGCTTAGCAAACGGCGATTTAGAAAGCTTTTAGTAGAGATGGAAGTCAATTTCACGATGTTACTAACTGTATCTTAGCCTTAACAACCACCTCCTTATTTTGTTATGGTTCTATTATTACCTACTGTAGTGTAACCAAACTGAGTTTCTTTAAATTTCAGTGTTTGAATATTCTGTCGGTGAAATGATCTTGCAATAACGACTGCAGTCTCCCAAGATAAATCATCGTGGGTCAATTTATCATCCGCTCGGATTTTTCTCTGCTTAATGTCAAATAACTGTCAGGGATAGAACATGGATACAAATGTTAGACGGTGTACATGTGTGTTGGGGTCACGTTACAGTTGCTTGTCTGACAGCAGGAACCCGATGTGAAAGATTCGATAAGGATTTATGAGAAATAACAATTTATAAACCAATATATATATATTTGTTTTTAAAATTCAAACAATTTTAGAATGGTATAGAATGTAAGGAAAAAGTACTTTAGTGACGTAACCTTCTACGATTCTACGATAAGACTTTGGGAATAACAAAAGCGCAGCCATCAAAGCGCGTCGTTTCGCAATTGGGTTTACATGGCGTCACCAGCATGACGATGACGTTCAGGAAATCAAATTCAACAACAGATAATAAATTGAAATATTATAATTTTCTAACAAAACGCAATGTTGTACTGTGTTTTGTCATCAAATTATAATTTGTCCAGGAGATCTCTATAAAGACAATCAGAGAGCAATAACGTACCAACAGCAGTGACCCAAAACCTCTCACGAAGTACACTCCACGAGTAATCTCAACCTTTCAAAATCGTATATTAATCGTACGGAATCGTATGAAACCTTTCCCAATTCCCATAACAACACTCGTTTTAACTCTCGAATGTTATGCGATCACCGGACATATAAATTCTAAACGATTGTCATACCTCGAATACGGTTTCATACGCTCACTATCGGCCAATGCAGTTTAGGTACGAATTTTACATTGTCTAATACGACCAGACACGGCCTCTACCACTCTACGAAGCTCGTGTATGATTATCTGCTTAAACAGTTTATCATATTGAAAAAACTTGACCATTTTGTTGCGCCATTCCCGTGTCATAACTTGTCTCCTTCTCCGTCTGTTTGGCTCGTATTTGTCTCCACTGACGCCTGCTTGCCAAAATATTTCATTTCAAGTCTTATCATAATTCTAATTCCATTTTTCTGTCATCTGCTTATTTAAAAACTCAGTGTTGAAAGTTCGAAAATTTATGAAGCCAAGGCACCAAAACGAGTCAACTTCTATCAAAACATTTAATTTTAGCATAACTCGAGCAAAAGTCATTGAAACCGTATGTAAGCCTTGAAAATGTGCAGTTAATCGACTAAAGGCCGTACTTATTCGTACTACGCCGTTACAGACCGTACTAGAACGTACTTAACTAATACCATACGACAATCGTGCGAAGATCGTTTGCAAATCATGTTCAAACCGTAACAAAACCTTGCTTGACCGAGTATATTCGTGCTTTGTTCGTGCACAATTATGCTATTCCTTGGCTAATTTCGCCTGAGACTCTGTTTATTTTCCGTGAGTGATATCGGAAAATCCCGATGTCGACGATTTCCGCTAATTTGATTTACGAATTAAATGTTTACTGGCGGCTGGTAGACTAAACAAACCGGTGGTGTAGAGGTTAAGACGTCTGCCCCTTGTTCGAGAGACAACGAGTTCAAGCCGCGTACATGTAGAAGAAATAATGTTTTTTTAACTCAAATTTTCTATTTTTTTCTGTCATACTTCGGAATTTTTATTGGAAGGGGTGGCTTTTTTTGCCATTTTGGCCAATCAAATTAAGAAAACATCAAAAAAATGAATTTATTTTCTAATAAAGATATCATTTTTACCTACTTAACACTAAATCAAATTCATTTGAAACAATAAATGCAATAATCATTTCTAATGCAAATGTTACCTACTAGTCTCTTCAGCTTTTTCTAGCACATACAAACAAAATTAGGACTTCTACTAATACTTCCAAAAATTGTAATAATAATGATGATAAAACAACAACAACAAATGAAGCTCTAATGATCTCGAGTACCTGTGTAGTAAATTTGGCACTGTTTTTATTCTACTTCGTATTTTCTTGGATGGGCTCGAAACAAGGCTTAGCAGGCAAATTATGTTTATTTCTGTAAAAAATGGAAACATATTTTCATCGCGATTTTAGAAAAATAAGTTCGGTAAATAATTCACGTTTATACAATGATTAAGACTTCTTTGTACCTGAGATGTCGCAAAGGGTTTCAATGGAAGAGGTCGTTTTCTGATATCAAAGAGAGAAAAAATCCCTAAGTGTGAGTTTTAAAGGGCGAAAATAGTATGGACCAAAAAAAAGCGTGTCGGAGGTTTGAACTCACAGATGAATGATCGTGAGTTCGCATCTTAACCGACTGAGCTATCATTTCTTGCTCTCACTCACTGATTAAATTGTGTATTTATCAATAAGGTACTAACGGTAAATTCAATTAGAAATCGGAAATCTTCCGAAGATATACGGAATATGCACAGAGTCTCAGGCGAAATCAGCCAAATAATACCTTCTTTTGTTGATGTAGTTATTGTCTGTTTGTTTGTTTGGTTTTTTTGTTTTGTTTTGTTTTGTTTTTTATCAGATAGGACATGTATACAACAAGGGCAATATGAAATCATATTACAGTACGTAATTGATCGTTGCACTCTGTACTAGTCTAAATCGAACCAATCAGTCCAAATGCAATGAAGAAGTTCTTACTAGGCAACCCGTGTATAACAGTGTATACAGTATTGGTATAGCGGGCGCATATTAACTTGAACCTGACCTTTATGCAGAATAAATAATAAGGCACATGAATAAATTCCGAAGATACTTCGGCACGTGACGATCAAGCATGGACATTCCGTTATACTGCACAAATTACAGGTATGCGTGGAGTTAGTAGTCTAGTCATGTAGCAGACGATTTGATTTCAAAAACAATTATTGCGACTGAGAGAGGGGATTTCATTTCATTTCCATTCAAAACACATAAATTGCATTTAAAGAAATTTGAAAATGTGTATTTTTCTTACCCCCATCTCAAGATTTTTTTAATAAGAAACTCAATTTATTTATTGATTAACTAGTTCATAAGGGTGACCAAACATTGCCGTTATAGTGAACAGCATGTGCGATAACGGGTTAACAGAGCTAACACGTGCACTCCAACTTTACGTTTAGATTCCGCAGGTAAGTCGTGTTTTGCCGAGGAGAAACGACCGGTATTTAATTTATTTAAATCACAAAGGCCAGGTTTAGGTCAATATGCTTCCACTATACCATGTGCCAAACCGTGTGCTTTGTGAGACAGGCTTAATATTTATTCAATTTTCTTTTTTTACAACGGTTTGAGATGTTCACCGTATGTCAGGTTACATTTAAACCAAAAGTATCAAGTATTTTACATTAGTCGTCATGGTAACATAATACTGCGAAAGAAAACAATCGAAGTATAAGCAAGGCAAAATGTCTTTGAACGCGTCATGCGAAATTTCTGATATGAATAATTTTAAGTAATTCTGTACGGGAATTAGGTGTCTGTGCTATTACCACCAAACAGGAACACATTTATGCAATATATTGGTATAGTTAACAACATCGTGAAATTGACAAGATGAATGATTTGGGAATGATTTAGGAATGAAATTGAATGAGTGTGTGGAGCCAGTTTTGAGTGAATTTAATGGGAGGTAATCCTATATCGTAAATTTTGTTCAAGATGAACAAAGTTTGCGATATTGATTACCTCCCTTAAATAAAAATACATTCAACTTTTATTCATGGCTTCCTATTTCTTCAAGAACCTATGAGACGCTAATAATTTGAATTATGTTAGTGAAATCGGGATTTTCCTCAATCAAAATTTATTTTGAATGACGTTGGTTATTCTTTACAATTTTGAGTGAGTGTTTAAAATGAATGAATGGAGCGCTGAGTGAGCGATTTAGAATGGCTTTGATTGAAGTGAATGTCAATTTCACGATGTTACTAACTGTATATTGTTGCATGTTCGCGTACAATATCAATAAATATATAAGTGCGGTACCGGTGTAACCAACATAAAGATATTCGACTCTGGTCGGGGTTCGAACCCGGGACCTCTCGGTCCCTTGCGAATACTCTACCACGGCGCTATTAAAGCTTGCATGTACGACATAGTAGTACAAACATCCTTATACCTAATCCAGCAACACAAGGTATTAAAATAAAATGAGAAACTACTTGTTACAATCAATTTATCACATTTCGCCAAATTCAAAAACATAATACATTTCTCATAATTTTAAAAAAAATGCGGTAAAGGGTTTAACATAAATAACAAAGAATATAATGACAATGACAATGACAATACTTTAATTCCAATCAAGGGCCCACGAGGGGCAGAAAATCAAAGGAGATGATCTCCATACAATGATTAAGTGTGATTACAAAGAAAGAAATAAACAAAAAGCATCAATATAAGAAAAAGCAACACATCAATTAATCCAAGGCGTGTGCTAGCTATTTAAATTCAAGAGCCACTGACTCCACACCAGTCGAACTCTACTGTAGGATCGTAATCATTAAATGAGAAAAATAATAATCATTACTTAATGCTAGACTGCTTCCATTGTGTCCCAAACATCTCTACAAGAGATCCTCCTTTGAGGACACAAGGGAGACAATCAAATTCTTTTACTTAAACCTGCAGTAATAGTATCAAGATGAGATAACATAGATTTAATTTATAATATGACCGACGTTGCCGGAGTGAAATATCCCCGTTGGATATTTTTGAAATTACACGGGTGTTATTACACTAGTGGAATAAGTATGCAAATGAGCTCAGATCGAATAGCAACGCTTTTTTGGAACCGCGAAAATAACGTCATAATCTATGTTTTTTGACGTCATTTTTAAGCGGCGTTATAAGTTTCGCGGAAAAGTGAAACGTTGAATTTCTAGAATTTTGACGGTTTCCGCTTAAATTCTGGTCATATTATAAACAGAATATTAAATTTGTGCTCATAAAATACAGAATTTATTAAACGAGTCATCTATAAACAGATAAAACTCGGCACAGCCTCGTTTTTATCTATTTATAGATGACTCGTTTAATAAATTCGGTATTCAATGACCACTCATTCAATATCCTCTATATAAATACAGCAATCGTTGTTAGGATTTGATTAGTTGAATTCAGTAGAGCCATGCTAGCAAGATAAAAGACAGACGAATTATATGAAGAAGTCTGCTAATTCAAAATTATCTCTCACGCGAGTCTACTTACATCTATAAATTCAGATAGATTTTTTATCTTGACTGTCGACAGACCAAAATAGTGTAATCATTTATTGGTTTAAGAACTCCGAATAGTTTATACCGCCGAATACAAAATCCTAACCCAGAAATAGTGACCATGGGTTAACTAAAACTTGTTTATTTAACGCATTCCACATGGAAAGGTATCCAATACATATTTCTAAAATGATTTGTCAAGCGAGCTAGATTTGCTCACTCTATAAAATTTGTTTCGAACTTTTGGAAAAACCTTCTGAAAACGTGAGAAATTAGACCGTTGTATTTATATTTTTTTTATTTTTATAATTTATTTGAATGAATGTTCTTAATTTCTGGAAAAGGGTATTTTAAAGAGAATTTAAAAAAAAAATGTTGTCTAAAGCAGTATGTTTCTCTCGTTAGTATCTCAATATCGCAATTTCTGCTAATAATAGGTTCGAAAGAGATTTCATTCAAGGAAAATGCAATTAAACTTCCAAGGAAAATTGATAAAAAGGGCCCAGTTGTCAATTCACTGTATCAAAAATACATATTCAAAATCACATAGACTGGAAAACTTATTCTCGTTCATATCTTCATCTTCTACTAAAATAGCCTTGAAAATCAGAATACAGTTAGGCTGAAAACCTAAATATTCCTTATTACATATACAAGACGTATATTTGTCTGTTTAAGTAATGTATTTGTTACCGTGGTTACATAGGGTCGTTAAATATTGGTTCAGATAATGAGAATCCATTTCACTGTTTTTTTTTCTTGTCGAATCCCCCTGGGCGGCTCTTAATTCTAATTGGACAGGGATTCAACACGTCTTTCTAAAGGGTAGTACTCGCCCCATCATCGTTTGTTTCCTTGACTTCAGAGACATTGGTTCAATACTAGAACGGGCTAAAATGTTGAAGGGCAAACAGTACAGTATTAACAAGGATTATCCTAAAGAAATCACAGATGCTCGTCGTCGTCTCTGGCCCGAGTATAAACGTTTGCGTGAGGCTAATCCAGATGTCAAGACAACTATAGCATATCCGGCAAAATTGATTCACAACGGACGTATTATCGCCGATGAATTCCCCGACTGGGGCCTCATTATGCAGACAAGTCGGACATCACATCATGTACGCACGGGATTCCCCAGTCAATCAAATATTCAACAAAAACAACATGATGACCACGCATTACATAAACATTCGTCTGGGTCAATCGAACGTCCTGTAAATACACCCCAGTCTACCAATACACATCGGTCCAGGTCTAAGCAGCGAAGTACCAGGCGTTCTCAATCTCCTTCTCCTGTTCAGCATAGGCATCGTGGAAGCGCTCCTACCGGACATCGCCAGGCTACGCTAAATGCCACACAGGATTTTCGACGCCCGTGGCAATCTAAATCAGCGAATGCACAATTGACTACTTCGAGATCCGCTAGTGTAGAATCCCTTGCAAGTGCAATACACGGTGTTCGTAGTGTTAACAATCAAACTGTTCCCAGATAGGAACGCGGAGGGATAGATCTATCAGTGAACCTGCAAAGAGACAAACTAAAAATTGGATGTTTAAATGTAAACGGATTAAAAAAAAGACTGGATTATCCAGAATTTATAGGTTTAATTAGTAAGTACGATATTTTCAGTGTTTGTGAGACACATATTGACTGTACTGATATTGTCGATATTCCTAACTACTCATTCATCTCCAAAAACCGATCAACCCCTTATAAACGCAAATCAGGTGGCATTGGACTGTATGTTAAAGATAGCTTAGCACCACATATTAATTTTTTGCAAAATAATTCAGATTACGTGCTTTGGGTATCAATTGACAAAACATTTGTAAACCTAGATGAGAATTTAATTTTAGGTACATTATATGTTCCCCCCGAAAACTCACGTTTTTTCACAAATGATCAGTTCTCTGACCTTGAAGCTGAAATAGCTGAAAAATGTAATATTTACAAATATGTTTACCTTGCTGGAGACACAAATTGTCGTGTTGGTAGCATGTGTGATTTTGTCCCCTCTGACTCATATATCAATGAAGCCATAGGCATCGACTTGAGCTTGGAATCTGAACTTCACAAGTATAGAATACTCGAAGATTTTTCTTTCAACCTGAAAAGGAATTCAAAGGATACACGCACAAATACAAACGGCTTCAAATTACTAGATATTTGTAAAAATAATAACTTATTCATTTTAAATGGTAGATGTTTCTGTGATAAAGAAGTTGGTGAATTTACTTTTAGAGAAAAATCCATTATAGACTATGTAATTGCATCACCAGACTGCTTTTGTAATCTACAAAATTTTGAAATAATTGAAACTGATCCACTCTTTTCCGATGGTCATAACATTCTGTCTTGGGCAATTAATATAAAACCTCAACTCACCAGCAAAACTGATTCGCCTAAACATGCTTATACCCCTGGCTGGGTACCTATGTTTGAAACAGAGTTCTGTAACAACATCAACAGAGACGATATAGATCAACTAATTGGACAACTTCATACATTCCAACAATCTCAAGAAACAATTGAACACATCACCAACCAAATTGAAGAAATTTTCACAAATTCTGCAAACTTAAGCTTCCCACATAGAAATAGATACCAATCAAATGCACATCTTCACCCAGAAAACAAACCTTGGTTTGGTCCCCAATGCCACAAGGCCAGAGAAAAGTATCACAAATCAAGGAATATATACAATAAAAATAAAAGTATTTACAATAAAGCAAAACTAAAACAAGCTAGCAAAGAATACAAAAGAACTATAAACTATTATATAAACAATGCTAAACAAAAAACTTCATCAAAATTAAGATCCATGAGCACTAAAAACCCCAAACAATATTGGAAATTCTTACAGAAATTGAAGCCAAAACAAAAGGAAAAGGAAACACCTTCCTTAGATGAATTTTTCAACTTTTTCCAAGAGATTAACAAAAATGATATCCAAGACAATAGATTCTCTGATGAAACTCATAATATTAATATTACTAATTCTAATGACTATCTTAACTCTGAGATTAGTGAGGAAGAAATCATAAAGTGTATTACTAATCTGAAAAATTCTAAATCTCCAAGCCCCTTCGATAACATAATGAATGAATACATCAAATCAACTAAAAATATACTCCTTCCATTGTATCATAAACTTTTCAATTGTATTCTAAGCACAGGACTTTTACCAAAATCATGGTTGGAAGGAGTAATTATCCCAATCTTTAAAAACAAAGGTGACCCTAAGAGCCCTAATAATTACAGACCAATTACTATATTAAGCTGCCTTGGTAAACTTTTCACCTCAGTTCTAAACAATAGGCTTAATCTGTTCTTAGAAGAAAACCAAATCTTGGAAGAAAATCAAGCAGGCTTTCGAGCAAAATATTCATGTACAGATCACATTTACACTCTTCATTGTCTATTTGAAATACTAAGAAAAAGGAAAAAGAAACTCTTTGTGGCCTTTGTTGATTTTTCTCAAGCGTTTGATAAAGTATGGCGAGCCGGGCTGTGGCATAAGCTACTTCTATATAACATAAATGGCAATTTCCTGAAAGTTTTAACCACGATGTATGAGAATATCAAATCTAGCATACAACTAAATGGTGACTTTTCACCATCTTTTGTCTCAGAAATTGGTGTTAGGCAGGGCGAAAATTTGTCCCCAATATTGTTTTCCCTTTTTCTAAATGATCTTCAATCTAATCTTTTCAGTAATGGGGCCATTGGCATAGAGCTAAACAATACTGATGATATCTCATTATGGCTTAAACTATTAGTTTTACTCTATGCTGATGATACCATAATTCTTTCCAACAATGCTAATGACCTTCAAAATAATCTTGACCTTTTTTCAAATTACTGTAATGATTGGCACTTAAAAGTAAACACTAGCAAAACTAAAATAGTAATCTTTGGTGCAAGAAATACAAATAATTTTCTGTTCAAACTTGGGGATCAGGTTCTTGAAATTGTTGATAATTATCACTACCTGGGCATCACCTTTTCAAACAATGGTTCTTTCCTAAGAGCCCGAAAACACATAGCAGAGCAGGCCAATAAGGCTCTACACTATCTCTATATGAAGGTAAACAACTCAGATTTACCTATTGACCTCATCTTAAAACTCTTTGATCATACTGTCCTTCCCATCCTAACATACGGTTCTGAAGTATTTGGTTTTGAAAATCTAGATATCTTGGAAAAGGTCCACAATAATTTCCTAAGGAAAATCACATGCTCAAGAAAATCTACTCCTATGTCCTTTCTTTACGGGGAACTTGGGCGTTACCCAATCAGAATAGTCATTCTATCACGCATGATATCTTTTTGGAACCGCCTGGTGACAGGAAAAAGTGAAAAAAATTCTCTAAAACTCTATAAGTATATGTTATCTAACAGGCAAAATACATATAAATGGCCAAGCAAAATTCAAGACATATTAACTACAGTAGGAAGACCCGACTTGTGGGAAAACCAATTCTCTATTGATCAAAAAAACATTCATAAATCAGTTAAACAAACCCTTATTGACCAATTCAAGCAAAATTGGAAGGAACAGCTCGCATTATCTAACAAAGGCAGAATTTATCTTAGTTTCAAAGAAAACCATGAATTGGAAGACTACCTTAAAATACTTAACAAAAATGAATACTTACCAATTCTAAAATTCCGGACTGCAAACCACCGCTTACCAATTGAAACAGGGCGCCATGATAGTATCCCTTTGGCTGAAAGAGTTTGTCATCTCTGCAATATTGACCAAATTGGCACTGAAAAACATTATTTATTTGATTGCTCCCATTTCAATGAGCCAAGAAGCCGATTTCTTAAACCTATTCATATTCATTCAAGAAGTATAAGTCTTTTACTTCAAACAAAATCAAAGAAAGAATTAAAAAATCTTAGCTCTTTTATTAAGCTAATTATGCATGATGCTTGTACATAGCATGACATGACATAATCAGTCCAAATGCCACCAGCACCAAAAATGAAGTAGAAAAATATATGTGTTTGTATATGTGTGTGTATGTATGCATGAATGCGTGTATATGTATGAGTATATATGTGTGCATATGTGCAAATGTGTATATGTATGTAGGTGTGTATATGCATGTGTTTATGTATATGTGTATGCATATGTATGTTTTTATGTACATGTGTATGCATATGTATGTGGCCTATGAGTTGTATGTATATGTGTATATACATGTATATGTATATATTTATATATATTTGTATTTCTCAAGTCAAAACAACACGAGTTATTTTCTCCTTTTACTACTTTGTTGTGTCTAATAATGCATAGTGAAGCAGTTCCTGTGATGTATTGTATCATCTGGTTTAACAAAGAATGTCTAAATACTACACGTAGCATGTACTCACATTGATCAATTTCTCCTTTTCCCATTTTGAAGTATCTTGCTTTGCATGAAACTATTTTAGTCTATGTAAATGCTTACAAACCTAGCCTTAGAATTACCAAATATTTTTTTTTTTTTTTTCCCTTTCAAACACCATTTACAATGGTAAACATAAGACCAGCAAACTTCCAATATTCAAAAACCTGTCTAACTGCATCTTTTGCTTACCCTTATCCTGCTGGATTTGTGTAGAATAAGATCAGACTGCATGATTGTGCAGGCTGATCCTAGTCTATGCCAGAATTGAACACCAGAAATGTGTCATGAACTGAACCAGAAAGCATTAATGCAATCCTAGAATAACAAAGATCACCCAGTGATAGTAGTTTATTTTCCCACTATGTTTATGTTGCATTGTGCTACCAGTATATAACTCCATTTTGTAGATTATCCTTTTCATTCTTGATTACTTCAAGAATGCGAAGTTATACTTTCTTTGATTACATGTCTGAGATGCTTAACTATAAAATAACCTATAGACAATACAGTCTTATTGCCTTCTGATTGTAAATGAGGGGATGGCAGTGTAGACTGGGATCAGACTTGTTTGTACAGGGTGGTCTTGGATTGCAGAGCCTGCCAGTTCCTCGTGTATAGCAGGAATATTTTGCAAACATCACAAAAGGGTTAATGAAAACAATTACAAACCTGTTTCTTTTTTTAGAAATATAAACCCTTCTTTTCCAACACTGCTTTATGTTGAATTTATTTATATATGTCAATCTGACTTATATTTTCCCTATGTTGTAACTAAAAAAAGATGTGTTCAAACCCATGTTTAACAAAGCAGATGAATTTTGGGTTTATGTTTAAACAAAACATTTATCCTTTTCCCACTTTGCTACATGAAGCCTTGTTTTTATGGTAATTAGATTTCTTTATACTGCAATAAAAGAAAAGAAGAAAAAATCTGCTTTTCAACATTCAAATGCACAATGTAGGCTGAGTTGGCTGAGATCTGACTGCATGGGCGTGCAGACTGATCTTAGTCTGCACAGTCTTTAAAGGATCTTGGTCATATTAATCATGTCCTTACATCTGAATAAAATTTCTCTCTCACTTTTGTAATCCGGAAAAGAGGTCTTCAAATCAGTGTTAGAGTAGAGAGAAAAGAAAAAAAAATGTCTATATAAAACTTATTCCTTTTCCCAATTTGTTGTACGATGCCCCACCTTTATCACAAACTGTAGATATACATATGGAGTCCCTGCATTTATGAAATGACTGCTTGTTGCCACAATTCCCTTTTCCTCTAGTCTATATTAATTCTGTATAAAGTGGGCAGATTAGGCTGAGATCAGACTACAAGTTTGAGCGGGCTGATCTTGGGCTAAACTGTTTACAAAAGACCTCAGCCTAGGAAAGCAGATTTTGGACCTTGTCATGCTGAATATTCCTGCTCTGACAGAAGCTATGGACAAATATCAGCCTGCACATTAATGCATTCTGATCTTTTGCCTATACCACCTGTTGCAATTTTGTCAAGATTTTTTAATTCAGCATGACAAGGGTTGAGTTTGGTTAATAAGGCAAAGCTTTTCCAACCCTTCACCAAACTGTTGCTTATTTATTTGTTATGTTTTGCATTTTGTTTTGTCATGCAACAATTTTTGTATATTTTTGTATATATTCCATGAATGTCTAATTGTTGTATCCCATGTTTCTCTCTCTCTCTCTCTCTCTCTCTCTCTCTCTCTCTCTCTCTCTCTCTCTCTCTCTCTCTCTCTTTTTTTTTTTTTTTTTTTTTTTTTTTTTTATCCACATAGAAAGGGAAGATGTCATGGCCAGAAACAAAATTTTCATTTTCTCCTCTTTCCAATATATTATTCTGCCAAGATTAAGTTTTCATTCAGTCCATTTAATCCCCAAGCCACAAATATATTCTAGATATTGCAAATTGCCCGCCAGACAAATAAATCCAAACTGTTCAAAAGGGAAATTCTATTTAGGGGAACGCAAGTATAACACATTCTCCTTTTACAATTATATTCATAAACTTATCATGTTTTCTCTACGAGAAAGTAAAATTCTAAATTACTATCTATCTATATATACTGCCTGACTCCCCTTTCGGGTATTACTGGCAGGTGCGCGTCTGTGCTGGAATAAGAACTGTTAGTCATTTGTTAGGGTGCCAAATTTTAAAAGTATTGTGAGTGTTAGATTAAAAGATCTGGTAAAACAATTTTGGTTATTCAGGGACGGCTCACTATCTGAAAAGAATCAAGACTCTTCTTGAATGCGGCAATATCGGGTTGCTGTATGATTGTTTCTGGTAGGCTGTTCCAAAGTATCACTGTATAAGGAAAAAAAGAATATTTAAAGTAGGAAGCATTTGTGTGGATCTGTCTAAAAGATTTTGGGTGCATATGTCGGGTGATCCTAACTGGTCTTTCAAGATAAGTTGGTATGGGTACTGCAACAAAACAATTCACAATTTTATAAAACATGGTGACTCTGGTGATGTCTCGTCTATATTGAAGAGTTTGCCAGCCAAGATCCTTCTGCATGCAGGTGACACTGTCATAATGAGAAAAATTATTTTGAACCCATCTTGCTGCTCTACGTTGTACTTTTTCTACTTTGTTGATATAGGATGTTGTGTAAGGGCTCCAAACAGTTGATGCATATTCTACCTGGGGTCTAACCAGTGTTTTGTATGCTGTTTCTCTGATCTTCTTATTTTTGGTCTGGATGTTTCTGCGGAGAAAACCTAAAGTTTTATTTGCATTAGATGTTATATTGTCAATATGCTTGTTCCAGGAAAGATCTTCAGATATAGTAACACCTAGGTATTTGGCATTGTCCACAGTCTCTAGCACTTGTCCGTGTAGACTGTAATCAAAAGAAATCTTTTTCTTCTTTTTAGTAATATTTAGGACAATGCATTTGCTAGGGTTAAACTCCATTTCCCATTTTTTCTCCCACTGCATAAGCTTGTCTAGATCTTCTTGCAGGGTGATACAGTCTTGCTTGTTATCTATAGCTAAGTAAACGGCGGTGTCATCTGCAAACAAACGAACTTGGGAGGTGATAGTGTTAGGAAGGTCATTAATATATAAGAGAAACAGAAGAGGGCCAAGCACTGATCCCTGAGGTACTCCTGACGTGACTGGTACTTCCGATGAGCATCCACCTTCTAAGACTACTTTCTGTGTTCTGCCTATAAGAAAAGATTTAATCCACAAAAGGGTAGCATTGTTAACTCCATGTTCCTGCAATTTATACAAAAGTTTAAGGTGGCTAACTTTATCAAAAGCCTTGCTGAAGTCTAACAAAACTAGATCAGTTTGTTTTCCTTCAGTAAGGTTTCTGGCAAGATGGTCGGTCAGTTGCAGTAGTTGTGTTTCACATGAGCGCCGTTCTCTGAAGCCATGTTGTAAATCATACAGAATATTATTTTTGTCAAAATGTTTAGTTAGATTTGATGCTACAATATGTTCAAGAACTTTACACAATATACATGTTAAGGATATAGGCCTGTAATTTGCAGGATCTTCTTTGTTTCCTTTCTTAAAGAGTGGTGTCACGTTTGCCTTCGTCCATACCTGGGGGAGGGTGCCTGTATCTAGGGATTTCTGAAAGAGAATTTGCAAACTAGGCACCACGACCAACGACAACCCTATGATCTACATTATCTTTTTCCACAATAGTTGCCTGATTTTTTGTATAATTTTGTTTGTTAGAAATAATGATTATAATAATAATCGCCAGGTAAATAACTACAATACAGGCTATTCGCTATTTTAAATTCAATACCTTATAGGGGACTTCGGCACAGGTAGTGATGACGTCATCAAAATATGAGTGGTTGGCGTTTCCAACCATTTTTACATACACAAAGAGCAAAAAATCCAATTTTCAAGTAGTAAAATTATACATTTGTAATGATTTATTCCATGTGATGAAGGTGTCAAAATGTAGATAAATCACCCCTTCTTCTGGTTATGCAGTTGTCATAATGTGACAATGTCTTTGAAACGAATAATTTGTGTCGAAATGTAACCTGCCGGAGAGTCATACGAATCCAAATGATTCGTAGTTGAGCAACCAAAGTATCGGAAATGGGACACGAATAAAGCTGTATTTACGGCATTTTTGGCCACACAGCAATGAAATATGTTAGTTTGAATTTCAATGCTGATTTTTTTTATTTTTTTTATCTTAGTAACGATATTCATACCGTCTCAGAACATCCAAACATATATTTAAGTTTTGTATTTATCCTTAATGGTCTTAACAACATAAATCCAGTCATTTTAACCTAAAATATTGAGAATCGTCCAAAGCTATCTAAATATTAAATCCAAATTGATAAAGATGAAAACACACACACGTTTAGAAATTAAGGTCATGTTAGATAATAAGCGAACGTTGCAAATCCAAAATATTCGGATGAAACGGCTTTTCGAACACATACTGTTAGGTACAAAAACCCTAACACAGAGAGTTTACATTATGCAACATGAAAAACATTATCGGCACTCATCACACAAACATGTGTCATACAGATTGTCATTCCTAACCCAATGATCTATACTACACGGCAAATCTCTTTGATCTGACCATAACCGGATGCGCCAATCAATATTGTCAATGTCATAAAACGGTAGTCGCTTATCCCACACACGTGCACGGGTCATTAAGATCGACCTTACTTACGCAACGTTTATACCACATTCCTAATTTTCTTTGATCTGCATCAATCAAGCCATGTCATTTGCCACTGATTGGTTGCTTTCAGTATGACACAACTAGTATTTGAGCCCAATGTGTGAAAGCTTGGTTTACGCATCAAATATTATGCTAAATCAGACATGGTAATAACATGCTGTCATATAAAAAGTCAAAATATTCCACATGCTTCAAAACATTGCAACTGTAGTATTGCAACATTTGACTGATTACAATCCTCCGAAGGCCATCTCGTTGATATTATAGAACTATTACAGTCACTCAAACACATACTTTTTGTAATCTTTGTAATAATTAGCAGAAGTGAAGAATTTCAACCAATCAAATTATTGACGGATCCTGAGGGGGATTGCAGCGAGGGGTCGAAGATGTGTCATTAAATTATCAAAGAGAATTTCAATTTAAACTGGGCACTTATAGGAAAAGGCACCAACTATATTTTAAGTTCCAAACCTCTATACAGAAATCCTGTATCCACCACTACAAATGATAAAAATGTTTTCGAAATGATAAAATCAAATTCATTTATAACTTCATTCATTCATTCATTCATTCATTCATTCATTCGTTCGTTCGTTCGTTCGTTCGTTCGTTCGTTCGTTCGTTCGTTCGTTCGTTCGTTCGTTCGTTCGTTCGTTCGTTCGTTCGTTCGTTCGTTCGTTCGTTCATTCGTTCGTTCGTTCGTTCGTTCGTTCATTCATTCATTTATCCCTCCCTCCGTCCAACCATTCCTCCATCCATCCGTCCATACATCCATCCGTCCGTCCGTCCGTCCGTCCATCCATACATCTGTCCGTCGCCGCCGTCATAGCGCAGTTGGTAACGCGTCGGACTGTCAATTTAGAGGTCCCGGGTTCGATCCCCGACGGCGGCACTCATTCTTTCCGACTATTTGTATCTCACCAATGGGTTGATAAATCGTAGACCTATGCATGATAGCAGCTGGAGGCTAGGAAAGAATGTGATGGTTGTACTGGTGAGAGAAATACCAGGAATCCATTGTTAGGTGCTCCACCCGCCGGGATATAACTTGACTGAAATAATGTTGAAAGCGGGGTTAAACTCCATGCAATCAATCAATTAATCCATGGTCCTTCCATACATCAATCCATCCGTCCTTCTATCCGTCCATCCATCCATCTGTCCGTCCATCCGTCAATTCGTTTGTTTGTAATTTCGTTCGTTAGTTTGTTCGTCCGTCCGTCTGTTTGTCCGTCTGTCCGTCCGCCTGTCTTACTAGCCGACTTTGAATTCATACGTCAGTCGGTCTTAGTACCATAAAAATCTTCAGTTTGAACCTTTTGTATTTAAACAGGTCAATAAGCCCAAATCGAATACCTTTTCACTGTTTTCAACAAGGTGAAAGGGTTTGTCAAACAAATAATCGATAATGACACCACTTGTCATTCAAGAATCAATATTCCCTAATTAGGGAATGTCATAAGGCATCTAAGGAAAATTGTAACATGCCGAAATATTTTGTTATAGTGTTACAGATATTGTTTGGATATATAATGGCTATATTTTGAGTGATTGGGAAAGACTATCAATGGCGATTTACCGAACGATTTTGTTCGCATAAACAAACAAAACATAAACCTATTTTTTTTTTTATAATAATAAGATATTAAAGAAAAAAAAATTAATCAGGATTTAATAAAATCAAGATGAATCAGCGGTAAAAATGATAAATATTTGCAAAAAATCAACCAAATCGGTGTTATTCCTTTTTGAAAGTGGTGTTTTCAAAGCATGGTTATTAATCTAAATTCGTGTTATTTTCTTCATAAACATGTTTTCTGAAAAGTTCGAATTATTTACTTTTCAAAAATGTATTGTTTTGATACCTTTTTCCTCAAGTAAAGCGAAAAAAGTGATTTAGATTGGGCAATATTTATATAAATTAAATAGAGCGAGGCGATTCAACGCCAACCATTTTTATTGGCTAGTGGGCTATGACGTCATACCGAAGTTCCCTATTCACGTGATTATCGCGTGTGCAAAAATGCTCACTGAAATCTTACCTGTAAAGTATACAAACAAAAACCATTCACCCGTTTTCCTCCATGAAAGTTATGCACTGTACGATCTTTTTCCCGTGTACTCCCCTATGACACGAGTTGAACTCACGCGTGTGTAAAAAAAACGCCGTTTTCTGATTGGCCATACCACGCCTACTACGATTTTAACTACCCTCTTATGAATGAAATATGTACACATGAGCTACGATAGGTCAAGTTTACAAACGAATGGAATGTTCCTATATTTAGCCCAAATCCTCATCAAAACATAAACACGAACTACTTGACCCTTCCAACATTGATATGAAGTAAAATTTAACCCATTACCAGACGACTAATTTTCTCAACTGCTCTGGCATAATTTCGATATTTCGACATTGACAAAAATTGCCCCCCCGTCAACTCCCCACTTCTATGATTAGGGCACTGGTGAATGGTCAAAACATCGTAGCTACAGCTTGAATAAGCTGTAATTTCGATCTTGTGTCCATTCACCAACGATGTTTTTCAACAGATTATTATTAATTGTTTAACGCATTTGAGTAAAATGCGTAATGGGAGTTACGCACTTGTATATCTCTAACATTGTTGTTGTCGTCCTTGTGTAATTGTCTCAATTACGGATGTTATATATATTGTATCACATTCCCCAAATCCCATTCCTTGTTCTTTCGTTTCGAACAAGGACGGAAAACAGGGGATATAGCCATCTCGGCACGATTTAATGTAACTATATGCATGTCGTTATTTTGAACTCAAACAAATAAAAGAATAAACAATTATCCGCCTAACAAAACAGATCAAATTTCAGCCTATTTCATCGAATGGAGACTGAAACGTCGTAACTATGGCATGCTTAACCTGTAGCCGCGATGTTTAAGTCCCCATTGGCATAATTTCTTGTTCTCTTGATTTTCACTGATAACAAAATATTTTTCTTCAAATAACTTAACATAGTAACCTCAATTTATGATAGCGCCTCTATCCCTCGGATGAGTCTAAAATTCCCTCAATCCCAGCATTCATCTAGTTGTTTTACCGGAAGTACTTAAATTATTACAGTAACATTATTTGTGTATATTGTCCATATTGTACTCCATTGTACTTGGATGAAAATAAAAGATATGTTCTGTTCTGTTATAGGAATGTCCATGGGAACGTCTCATTTCAAGTTGACTACACGTAGTTGTCCACGAATTATATATTTGTAATTTTCGTTAGTTTGCATAGTTTTTCAAGGTAATTATAAAGATAATAATTTTTATGACCCACCATTTGGACATCGACCACACCTTCTAAAGCATGTATATTGAGATAATTTTTTTTTTGCCAATTTAGCATATATACTCTCGTAAAAAAGGGTTCTTTGAGATCGATTAAAATCGATCTTTTTTTTTTCTTGATTAAGACAAATACTCCGATGACAGTTGATTTTTTTGTAAACAGTGGTGATTTTTCAAGAAATTCACGCACATTGCGATAAATTACTTGATAGCGTTTCTGCATAACGACGTCGACGTTTAATTACACAAAGTTTGTCCAGCTCACACTGCTCGTGCACTTTCAGATTCAATAGATCGTACTGAAAGTTCTTTATTGTGATTGAAATGAAATTCCACTATAGATAGATTTTCGCGATGAGCCTTATTTACTTTCAACCGTTAGATTCCCGTGTCATATTTTCGATTAAGATAAAAATAGGTTAAAATATCACTTTAAAAAAGTAACAAATTACCTTTCTGGTGGAAGGTTTTGATTTCCTTAATTCGTAAAGTTTACTCATACATGTACTTTCATAATTGAAGCCAAGGGATTAGGTTCAAATCCTATCATGTGCTTTTAAGATATACGCGATATACCTATGGTAATTGACTCGGTGCCTACGCTATGGGGCTGTCACAACACAGCGTATGTCTCAACGAATGCGAACGTATGCTCATACGCTCACATACGCTGATGTATGCTAGGCGTTCGTTACTCATAAGTCGCGTACGTTACAAGTACGCTGGTGTACGTTGGTATACGTTCTTATTCGCAGAAGCCCAATTATTTTTTGAACATGTTAAAAAATGTTCAGCGTATAAAATATACGCTAGTCATACGGTACGCATACGGTCAATACGCTAGAGGCACATTACTCATAAGTCAAGTACGCTTGTCATACGCTGACATAGAATTATCATTTTAGCTGTACTTCAATACTCATATGTTGTAATACTGGAGGACTTTTTTTCCTTGAGAGAGTTTTGGAGGCACACTCAGCTTCAGATGTTGGAGAAGAAATAAGCGCCCAGTCGAAATTAAGAGGAGAGCAATCTAGACCATTAACTATACCTTGATTCAAGATAGATTAAGAATTTAGACTATAACAGTTAAGAACATTGTGAAATTAGCTGTCACTCTGATCAAAACCATTATAAATCGCTCACTCGGCGCACAAATGATTCAATCCAAACACTCACTCAAACAATTCAAAAACACTCCAAAATCATTAAAATTGATAAGATCTACAACTGATTTCAAAATTAAAAATCGATAGAAACAAAATAAAAGTCATTGACTAAAGCCTTGTTTACATTTGGCTAACGGAGTCCATACGGCGCCCGTAACTCGTCGTAACCCCAAAATCGTGCGATGCCCGTGCGGCGGCACACGGTGTTCGTGCGGTCATCTAACGGCTCTACGGATGTCGTGGACCCTTGCGATTTTGTATAAAAAAAAGTTACACAAGTTTTTAAAAAATCGCAAGACCGCACGAAGACCGTAGCCCGTAGCCTCGTCGCAGAGGCATCGCACGATCGCCGCACGGCTACCGTGCAATATTTTGCCTTTAAATCTTTAACGGATCATTCTACGGTCCTCGTGCGGGTATCGTACGATGATCGCACAGCGGCAGCGCGGTTTACAGTGTAAATAGTCGACAATTCACACGGTCTCCGTGCGGGGATCTCACGATTACCTTGCGATCGCCGTACGGGCACCTCAATTATTCTCATAAAAGTTCTATGAAAGTTTTTTGAACACATACGCCGTAGAAAATAAAATCGTACGATGTCAAAAATGTCATACAAGAAATCGCAAACAGCGATATCGTTAGGCGGCCGTGCCAAATGTAAAGTAGGCTTTAGATATATATTTTGTAAGCTTACGATGGGTTGTTGAAGACATACAAAGCTATTGAAAGAACCTGTATGCGTATTTTTAAAGGGAAGTAATAAATAACGCTGATTTTGTTCATATTGAACAAAATTAGCGATATTGGATTACCTCCCTTTATTTTCATTTAAAACGAAACTCAAATATCACGCTCATCAACTTTCATTCCAAAATCACTCCAATATCAGTAAACTTGTCAATTCCACGATGTTTTTTACTGTATCTAGCCTTGCGTTGAAAATTAAAGAGCAGGGGAAAAGAGAAACAAGAAACTAGACGCTGAGGGCCTCTAGCTTGGGCCCTGAATGTCTGGAGAAATAGTCCATGGCTTCAATCTTTTATATTTGAAAATGGCAGGGGCCCCTGTGGTCAAATTGTTAGTTATTTTCATTGAAACAGTTCACGGAATATTTGAAATATGGTAACCTGCTTTGTACATGTACTGTTTGCACCCTGGACACAGGATGGGAACATACCTTCAGAGATTTAATTTAATCGCTGAGTCTAAAAAGAAACTCGTTTTTTAACAGTAAACGATATCGTGAAATTGACAGGTTGAATGATTTTGGAATTATCTTGGAATGATATTGGATGAGTATGTGGAGTGAATTTTGAAATTGGAAGAATTAAGCGATTTTATTACACCACTTTGAAAGTCTTCGCTATTTGAGTGTAATCACGTTTCCTATCAGACGTCTTGGATTCCACAACAGCCAAAAAATAATTTGAACGATTTCGTTTTGTTTTAAAATAGTTTCTAAGCATTTTTGAGTGGTTGAAGTGATTATTTTGAATGAATGAATGAACGAATTAATGAACAAATGAATGAATAAATAAATGAATGAATGGATAATTCAATGAATGAAATAATGAATGTGTGAATGAATAAATAATTCAATGAATAAATGAATGAATGAATGAGTGAATGAATAAATGAATGAATGAATGAATGAATGAATGAATGAATGAATGAATGAATGAATGAATGAATGAATGAATGAATGAATGAATGAATGAATGAATGAATGAATGAATGAATGAATGAATGATTTTGATTGAGGTAAATGTCAATTTCACCATGTTACTTACTAACTTTAATAGAATTCTTTGATATACGATTCATCATTTAGCAGAGCTTTTTAGACATGCTGGGTATAAAGGCCACTGATATTTCTAGAATATGTTTGACATTTTAAAACGCTGGTGCCATCATGCCAGTTAACATTAGCTTAACTTGGAAAATAAATGTCACCAAATACGCCGTACAAATGAAGATCATGGGGGTAAACCCTACGGTAAATTATTTACATGCAATTTTATAAAATGCCGTTAAGCCTATCTTACAATTGGCTTTTGGAGCCCGTACAGCACCCATAACTCGCCGTAACTCCTAAACCGTGCGGTCCGTTTGGCGATATACGGTCTCGGTGCGATCATCGCACGGTTTTGTGGGTGCCGTGGAGCCATTCGATTTTGTATGAAAATAGTAAAACAAGTTCTTAAATGTCGCAAGACCGCACGGAGACCGTAGTCCGTAGACACGTCGCGGATGCATCGCACGATCTCCGCGCGGACGTCGCATGGCCAACGTGTGATGTTGTGCCTATATGTCTCTCTTATTTATTTTAATTTTTTTTAGCTTTCAAATCTTTCAAATACGAAGCCAAGTCTCTCAAAACAATCTAGTATAAGTCCGTTGGACTCTCTTAAAATCAACTTAAGAAAAGAATTGAAGACTGTCTCAAACAGTCTTCGATTCTTTCCGAAGTTGAATCCACAAAGGAACATATTTATCCGTGGCCTTGTAAGGATTATCCAGTGTGTACATTGTATTTCAGTCTTTGAACAAAAATAGTGGGGATAACTTAAAAGAAGTCTCCATTTAAAGCAAGACTTCAGAAACCTTTAGAGAGGACCCGTAAGAGCCTTACTATTGAGTCCTTTTTTTCTGTTAAAGCCGTACAAAAATCCGGGGCTTCGTTTTCCTTCTACAGTAACAACGTCGTGAAATTGACCAAGGGAATGATTTTGGAGTGAATTTGGAATGAAAATTAATGAGTGCGATGAGAGAGTTTTGGGTGTAATTAAAGGGAGATAAATCAATATCGTTATTTTTTCAGGATTAACACAATTAGCGATATCTTTTTCCTCCCTTTGGGTAATATACAAGTTCAATGAATAGCTACTTTTTTCTTCAAGAACCAACCAGACGCCTATATTGTGTCTGTGAAATCGCAACTTTTTTCTAGCTATATCTACTCTGAATGTAGTACTTGTTGATTTTATCTTTTTTATTGATTTTGGGGCGAATTTGAATGAGTTTGAGTGAGTGTTTGGAATAAATGAATGGATCGTAATTTAGAAAGGTTTTGGTTGAAATGAATGTCAATTCAAAATGTTCCTTACTGTATAACCCAATTCGATTGAATTTCCCCATGACAGTGAAATAAATAGGCCTCAGAGGCATTTGGAACATCACTCGGCCATTTCCGTAAACTACAACAGACCTCGGATGTATGTAAGGCGGATGAGTATGTAACAAAATCGTGCATTTTGTTAGGCGGAAACAGTGTAAGAAAAACTAGCACTGTAGATTTATAGCTTTTACAGTAAATAACGGCTGAGTGATCTTAATTTTTGAGAACGACGAATCATTCTCAAAAATTAAGATTTTTCAGCCGTTATTTAAAAATCTTACTAAATTTATATAAGGATACGATGGTTTCACGTCAGTGACTAAAACGAGTAGCGTTGGCGACGTCGAATGTTTTCTCTCACAGTTTCGAGGGCTAACGCCACTTTAAATGACGTCATAGAGTTTTTCGAAGGTTTTTCCGTACCGTTTAAAAATAGTCCGTCTATGTACATCCGAGATTGATCGTGAGATTGGCCGATTGGTGTTCCGAATGGCCTCAGAGGGTGTTTATTTGAACCCTCGAACACCCTCTAGATTCGCCACTGGATACTGAATTGTTGAACAAGTCAAAAGTCGATGTATTTATGTATAAAAATGGAATTATCGTTGAAATATTCTCGTAACTTTTTATTCAGTCTATGCTTGACTTAAAGTTTTCATATTGTGCACAAATTTGAATTAGAATGACTGTATATGGGAGAGAACTCTTAATCTCACCTTAGATGACAGAGTAATATCCCTCGTAACAGTAATTGGTTAACCGTATTCTTTCAACAAATCAAAATTGAAAAAAGGTAATAAAAACCCTCTGAGTCTGCGTTGAAAGTTTTATTTCATGTTTGACAGATAAAGATTAATGGAAGATTTAAAAAATCGCATGATACGACTCATAGATTATCCAGTAATGTTTTCCTTGGTTGTTTTCTTCGGCGCATAGAGACATGGGTACAGTTATTAACATCGTGAAATTGACATTCATCTCAATCAAAACCATTCTAAATCGCTCACTCAGCGCTCCATTCATTCATTCCAAACACTCACTCAAGCCATTTAAAAACGCTCAAACCCATTGAAAAATATAGAACCAACAATATCATTCAAAATAAATTTTGATAGAGAAAAATCGCGATTTCATTGACATAATTCAAATTGTTAGCGACTCATAGATCCTGAAAAAATGGGAAGATATGTAAAGAACTTCTATGCATTTTTTATGAAAGGGAGGTAATCAATGTCGCCAATTTTGTCCATCCTGAACAAAATTTGCGATATAGGATTACCTTCCATGAAAATCACTAAAAACTCGCTCTACACACTCGTTCAATTTCATTCTTAAAGCATTCCAAAATCATTCACCTTGTCAATTTCACTATGTTGTTAACTGTTAGTGCGATTATTAGTTTTCATTCCTTTTTCTCGGGCCAAGATGTTGATATAGAGGATATTGAAATGATGGTCATTGAATGACGAATTTATTAAACGAGTCATCCATGGTAAAAACGAGGCTGTGCCGAGGTTTTATCTGTTTTAGATGACGAGTTTAATAAATTCTGTATTTCATGAGCATATTTGATGTTCTATTTATGATATGACCTTAACTTTTGCGATAAATCGAGGGAATTCCAGAAATATGGATTTAAGTTAGTTTGCAAACATTATTGCGCTGTTTGCGAGTTGACGATAGCAAATCCATTACATATGACGTCATTCTCTCAACGAAAGTGTAACGTTGCTCTTAGCTCATGCGCATATTTATTCTTCAAGTGTTATAACACCCGTGTAATATCAAAAATATTCAACGGGGTTATTTTACTCTCGCGACGTAGATCATATAATAAATCCCATTAACAGACGGCAAGATTTAAGACTGGTACAATTTTGCAGACGACAACTTTTGATTATGATATTTTTAAATCCTTCGTTTATTGCGGAAAATAATATAATGGCCAAAGAAGCAATAGGCATTAACAAGCAATTTGGTCATAATAAACAATATTTTCGCGACTATTTTCTTCAGAGTCCCACATAAAAAGGGTTAAGAAAGCGGTGAGATTTTACCGGGTTAAGGAGGAATAGAATCAAGTAGTTTGTCTTAATTCAGTGTTTTAGAATTGTATCAAACACATTAAGAATTTGTGCATTTGTTGAAATTAGTAGCGTCTTTCAAAATAATCGAAAAACTGTACAAATACTTGCATGGTGGAAATGAGAAAAATAAACCTTGCAATGTATGTCTTTCTGGCATATTGTCGATGTGGGATCGAAACCTCGTGACCACAGATTAAACAAAGGTGTTGTTTCGAGGTTTTGGTCCCTCATCTGCAATATACTGTTTAAAGAAAATTTTTGAATTGGAATTCGCCTTGAAATTATTTGGATTTTGACACTCGATTAGATTTAAGAGATTATTATAATCCACTTTCATGGACAAATGATTGCCCCTAGGGGAATAAACAATGTCTATAATATGAGATAAATGAAAATGTGATTTATAGCGTACGTTTGTTGTCGTATTTAATTAATTGTGGATCTCTGTCTACGCTGTCCGATCCCAATCAAGCATTTTTTCTAAATAATCAAGCTATGCTAGTTTGTAAAAAAAATCTTTATTCGGCATAAAACATCCGATCTTTCATTGCCTTTAAAAGACAGGAAATCTAAAAACAACATTCTTAAATGAAGAACGTATATAATCTTATTTCCTCCATAAAAATTGAAGATTTTAAATACCTCGAAATTAGATTTTTCCTTATATTTTTTATAATTTGGACAAATCTTGATAAAATGGTATTCATCTTCGATTACTTTCATCGAGCATTCTTCACATAATCTAATTGAACGAGCAATATTGTTATGTTGACCTAGTTCAATTGATTATTTGTGGCTGAGACATCTACATCTGTTTCTCTTACTTTATCAGAGTTTTATCATTTACCCTTAGGAAAGTCTGATAAGCCAGGGTGAAAAAAGGACAGGATTTCGGAAAAGAAGCCAGACGATATAGTATTTAAATTCTTACACGAAAATGAGCTGCAAGGCTTAGACATTGGTTTGCCTCCGCAAACACCGCACAAAAAATGCAACCATTTTGGTTTTACACGCTTACGGTTGGTTATACTGATCTGTTTGCCGTCTTCTGTGTCTATTTGTGCGTTTAGACAGTCGTTTTATCAATAATAAATATTGTCTCGACGTTTTCTAGACAAACATTACGCACGTGACCAGTAAGATAATAAGGACAGGGGTCTAGATAACGTTACAACCAGGCTCGCTTTCAGTAAAATCTCGAATCGTTTACGAAATGTTACCCTGTTTTACACGGGAAACAATTCTAAACACTCGCATTTTTTTCGTCCTGAACGCAGGGCTGGTGAAAATGGGTCAAAAAATCACAATATCTGAACACTTACTTGATAGTCTTTACATATTTAACATACCGACCTTGAAGCCTATCTTTATACATTGAATAATTATCATCACCATGGCATTTACAGATTAAGAGACAATAACCCTTCTTTTAAACCACATGAACTTTAACATAATCTTAGCTCTAGTAAATAACAAAGACAGTTCATTAAATATTTCCTATTAGAGGAAAATTGAATAAGGATTCGTCTATCGAAACTGTTTTTAATCATCTTCTTTCAGCAATGATGTAGAAATTTACAAGGATGCATCTTAAATGTTGGCTGCTTTACCAGTATGTACACGAAATAACAATTTTGTGTAGATGATGGAGTTAATGAAAGATTTCCTCTATAGAGAGTTCATGTTCGTCATTTCCCCGTAAATAGCGACATTTCCGGAGATAGGCGAAGGAATCTTTATTCTCGTCCTCCGAGTCCTCGTCACTTTCATGTTCATGTTTTAGAGCTGACTCTTGTTGGGATGTGAGCGGGTTTTTACGTAATTCCTGGATCGATTTGGCTTTTCTGTTTGCCAGACGTTTCATGTGAACAACTGCAGATATCATACACAATTTAGCGCCATGTCTATGTCCCAGATGTTCACTGGCCCCCAAGTGTGTTTCCGCTTTCGGTTTGATCCCGTCGACAGTGTCGCCACCTGCTGACGTAATGTCTGATTTCTTTACAGCTGGTTTCACGTTTTGAATTCCAGGGACGTCAAACATTGATTTAACGACAGGAACATTATCATGCATGTCTTTGATTTCCTTCTCCTCCCGCATCCTCTGGTACTCTAATAGGGCGCTGCTATCATGTCGAATTATTGTCGCCATCTTTCTTAATGCTCTTGTAAACTTCGCGAGGTACTGAGTTTGAAAAAGCCTGAAAAACAGAATGATGAAAAATTTTAATTTGGACGAGGATATCATGAATCCGTCAAAAAAATAACTTGTAGGACCACGGAAACAAATATCCCGTAAAGAAATATAAGGGGAGACCAAGGCTAGTCCGGCCTCCGGGTATGTTCGGCAGATAGCATTATCTGGACAAACTAAAACGATAGAGAGTTGGGATCCAAATTTTTTAAGTAACTTGTGAAAATTCTATCAACTACAAAAACAAACAAAAAGTATCTAAAAACTAGTTTGAATCCATTCAATTAATTCAGGTGATGAAAAGGCATTCCCTAGCTAAATTCAGAAGATATAGTTTGGTATTTTAGGCAACATGTATGGGGGCCTGTTCGGCTTTTTGGGACGGGACAGGTTCGGCCCAGAAAAGAAGTGTGTATCTCTTTTTGTTGTTGTTGTTGTTTGGGTTTTTTTTTTTTCAATTTTCTATGTGAAATACGTCTTTTCGTGTGTTTGAGTTTATGTCTATCCCCAGCAGATCGAAGAAGAGGAAAACGTACAAAGAAAAATAGGTTAGAATAGATCTTTTATATTCAACGAAACATGTGCGTATGGACGAGCTTTGTATGCGAACAACTTTCCAAGATTTCATTTCACACAGTCATTTATCTTTAAGCTTTATAAACTCACAGATTATCCAGATTCTTCATTGGTAGGAAAGATAATACAAGGAAAATACAGGTAGGAAAGATAATACAAGAAAAATACAGGTAGGAAAGATAATACGAGGGAAATAAAGGTAGGAAAGATAATACAAGGAAAATACAGGTAGGAAAGATAATACGAGGGAAATAAAGGTAGGAAAGATAATACAAGGAAAATACAGGTAGGAAAGATAATACGAGGGAAATACAGGTAGAAAAGATAATACGAGGGAAATACAGGTATGAAACATAATACGAGGGAAATACAGTCCATATGACTCGCAGCCACGTCTATTAAACGACCAAATTTATTTAGCGACCGTTTTCCAAATCTACTTTGTTAAATCAAAATATTTAGACATCAATGGTCTAAAAAAAATGTCAATGTATGTTGTGCTGTTAAAACTCTTAAGAATCGTTTCAGTGAGACGATTCTATTTAGTTTTAACAACATGGGATTAATGAGAAATTCGCAGTTACATACATATTTAATCAAAATAATGATCGTTATCATTAAACAAATCGTGTACTGAGCGCCCATTCTCTTTAACGACCACTTTTTTGTGGTCCCTTATTATGTGGTCGCTTAATGCAAGTTTTAGTGTATATCGAAAAGCATGCAATGAGGTGTGACTGGTGATAGTCAATGCTGATACAGTTATTAACATCGAGAAATAGACATTCATCTCAATCAAAACCATTCTAAATCGTTCACACAGCGCTCCATTTATTCATTCCAAACACTCACTCAAACCATTCAAAGACGCTCCTAAATTACTAAAAAAGATAAGATCAACAACTAAATTCGAAATAGTTATAGATAGGAAAAAATGCGATTTCACCCACATAATTGAATTAAAAACGTCTGATTGGTTCTCGAGGAGATCCCCGACATCTTCACGAGTCAAGGGGTATCGAATCGATAAGATCTTCTCGAATACGAGTAAAATAAGTAAAACGTTCGTAACCCTTGGCTCGACAAGATGGATCCCCGACGGCGGCACTCATTTTTTCCGGCTATTCGTCTCTCACCAATGGGTGTGATAATCGTAGACCTATGTGAGATAACAGCTGGAGGCTACGAAATGATGTGATGGTTGTACTGGTGAGAGAAATACCAGGTATCCATTGTAAGGTGCTCCAGCCACCACGATATAACTGAAAAAATGTTGAAAGCAGCATGAAACTCCATTCAATGCCAATAGTTCTTTAGAAATCGAAAGCTTTTGCTCATCTTGAACTAATATAGCGATATCTGATTACCGCCCTTTAATTTCATTCTAAACTCAATTCTTCTCTCGCTCATTAATTCTAAAATCATTCCAATATCATTCTGTTTGTCAATTTCACAACCTTCTTTACTATAAGCTAATGACATTTTTGATGAGAATGAATGAATTATGGATAAGAAATTGTGTTTATTATAGCAAGTATAATGATAAATGATTATAATGTGAAGAAAATTATCTAAAAGACTAAATCATAATAGATTTTACGGTTGTTTTTATTAGTTTTCCTTATTGGTCTACTAACTTAATATTTTTGATATACTAAATAAAGAATGTTAATAAACATATATATTATTAAACAATTATATGTATAAATCAATTGTTTAAGGTTTCGTAGAATGGGAATATGATTGAAAATGGAAAAATATGTTACGTCTTATGAGGCCGAACTTGCACCTGTCTATCACTTATAAATACAAGGAACAGGATGACGACATCGTTTGCTGTTGGAAATAAGAGCTATACTTTGGTTTACTATAAAGTATACATTTACTTAAAATTACTTTAATAGTCATTTTGAACATCAAAATTATATAACAGTGGCAGGACAAATCCCGGTCTCCCCTACCTCTAAAACTGGCAGTAGCAATATCGTATCATAGACTGAGTTATATTTATGAAAGTTCTTACCAATTTATTATTCCAAGTGACTATATTTATATGTATACAATCGTTTAACGAAAATATAAAGGTAATGAATTTTATAATATTTCTCAAAATAACTACGAATAATCCGTTAGTCAGTGGTAAATCTAAAATTCTATCCCATGATTACAAATTACCATTTGTAAAATCTATTATATCATATGAAAAGTACGGATTTATTATTATTGTCATTAAACAGCTTACGCAAGTGTATAGAAAAAATCTATCTGGCTTATTATTCTTTCCATTTAATGCTTTAAATTGCGTCATGGGCACCTTTAAAGACGCGCAGACAAAATTGTTCGCCCTAAATACGGCGGTAGAAAACAAATAATGCTTATTAAGGATCAGGGTCATTTAGTAAAAGCGACATTATGTATAGTATATACGAGCAATGATCAAGAAATACATAAGGAATATAGATATACACGTAAAACATTATTTTTCATTTAGTATTAAGTTCAAAAGACAACGAACTTGGTGACGTTATGATTGGAATCGGACTTTCTAAGATGCAGGGGGTGTTATGATAAAAGCCATTTCACAGGTCACATGTTAGGGTCACAATACAAGGTGTAAACAATGTTTTACAACATGTCAGCTCTTTGTCTATATGTAGCTTTGTTTTGGATAACTGTATTAGGCGACAATTTACTTAAAAGAGATAATAAATTTGTATGATATGAGAATCTGTTTTCATATCCAGTGAGGACAGAGGGACCTTTAAATCGGGACATAGACACGGCGGAGAAATACGTGATACACCAATTTCAGAAAATGGCCAATGATTCTTTCAATATGAGCCGAATTTTAATTCGGTTTGAAGCAGAGAAAATAGGAAAATGCCAGGAATTGGCTGAATATGGCAGATCTGCGGATAAAAAAAAGTTATTAACGACCAAGTAAATATTTACGTGGTCGTCAATATTTTTTTTCATCCTCAGATTTTCGAAAGCAAAAGATCCTGAATTTCACTGCGTTTTCCCGCCTTCTCTGGCTCAAACTTTTTTTTCAAATGAGTCAAGTATTTATTTAATTACATGTATATGGAAAGATTTGTTTCGCGTAAATTCCCGACGTGGAAGACGTTATAACTTTCGAACGTTGGTTTCACAGATCTAATTTTAATGTTTTTCAATTGCGCAATTCGATCACTTTATATCGCATTTGATAAATGTACATTTTATACATAAACAGTCATTTACTATAGCTTACAATTATTTATCGATTGTCGACTTCATTGAAATTTGAAATTGAAATATTGAAATCTTTGACCTCAATCTCATTAAAATCCAGCAGATCTCAAATATCCTTTATACTCTTACACATGTCGTATAAAATTGTGTACTATTGAATAACTTTAAACCTAGTGAAAGCGGAAACTGCGATGTGATTGAAAATAAAAATTTTAAAAGCTGTATTAAACCATATTCAAATAAATTAATCTGCATGTTAGAGATAAAAAAAATCTTTATAATTTCAAATAATGTTAGTTTCATCCAAAGATAAGATGTTAACCTTGGCAATATAGAATAATAACCATTTTTTTCTTCTCTTAAAACGTACTTAAATTTCGAATTATGATCTAATTTCATTTAGAGTAAATCTTGGGTTAAGCCACCACTTAGGGAACTACCAAAAAGCGGTCGCTAATTGCAATGGTCGCTTGATACAATATTTTATGATACATTATACATTTGGGTCATTTTGATACAATAATTAGCTTGTCGAATAGGTCTTACTGATTCCTATGATGCTCAAACTTTTTAGAATCGTCTCATTGATTCAAAATGATTTTAACAGCAAAACACATTTTCCTCACGGCGAAGTGGCTTTTTGTGGAAGTCGCTAAATTAAATTGGGTGCTAGACGTGATCGCTAGTGCATTATTGATTGTAACAGTGGATTCAGACTTTAACGCCCAATCATCGAATACGGCAATACAGCACTAACACCCCTTGTATATATCCCTGCTACGATTAAAACCTATGTCGACTATTACATATGGAGCTCCAAGATGTCAAATTACTTAGACTTGCAACTCTCGCGAGTACAGTTAACAACATCGTGAAATTGATATGGTGAATGATTTTGGAATGAAATAAGAAAGAAATTGAGTGAGTGCAATGAGTGTGTTTTGAGTGGAATCAAAAGGAAAGTAATCCAATATCGCTAATTTTGTTCATGATTTACAAACTTGGCGATATTTAATACCTCTCTTTATAAAAAAAATATGCAAACAAGGTCTATAAACTGCTTCCACTTTCTTCAAGACCCAATCATGAGCTTACAATTTCAAATAGGTCAATGATATAGCAATCTTTTTCGAGCTATATTCATTTTGATTATAGTTGTTGATCTTATCTTTTTTAATCATTTTGGTGCGATTGAGTGTTTGGACTCAATGAATGTGGCACTCAGTGAGCGATTTAGAAAGGTTTTATATAAGAAGAGTGTCAATTTCACGCTGTTATTAATTTTACCTATCAAAACTTTTTGACCAAGAGGAGCAATATGTAGTATTATGTTAAGAAAAATGACCATATATGAGGCGGGTTTCGACCCCGTGACTCTCAGAACCAGAAGTCACCGCTTAATAACCTGGACCCACAAACTAATTTTTTGAAAAGAAAATAGAATAATAAATCGCTCGCAAGCGCCTTCATATTAAATCAGATTCGATTCACAGGTTAATGTAGGCATATATTTTTCCTTCTTAAACGCGGTGATGATCAGACTGAAATGACTTGACAAAATCTACTTTTTGTCCTTGGAAATGCGACTGCTGTGTCCGATCTCCTTCCGATTTTATCTTAAAGAGTTCACAGTTTAGCATTTTTTTATTCGCTGGTCAACAAATACTAATAACTTAAGAAAATCTGGACCATGACATGGAACACAAGTTGGTCATTTGAAACATTAGTGGCGATAAATGGAGATTCAAACAAAAAAACAACACACAGATCCTAGGCGTTTCGAGTCATTGATTCTAGTTCTAAGGCCTCTATTGTAAAATTAAATAAAAAATCAAATATCTCACCGATTGTGACCGGGTTATTCCATATTTATAGTATTTTGATTTAATTGAATGTATATAAATACACTGTAAGTGTCCTGATTTAATGTCCTTACGGCTTAACTTTCATTGTTATATTAATCTCCTCAATCAGAGTCCAGGTATGTAATATAAATGGGCAATATGAAATCTTAATCTTCGTGTATTCTAAATAAAACTAGAAAGAAAAATATGCCTTTTTCATCAAAGGGCCATAATTCAGTAAAAATCAATGGACTGAAACCAAAATACTTGTTTGATATGTACAGACTTAGCCGAGTCTTTCTGTGTTGTTTGAATGAAACATCCAATAGTTGCACACAAAATGAGCGGACACGATTTATCACCAAATAATTGCAATCCAATAAAATAAAGAACTCTGATTGGTTTAAATCGCATCACGTGGGGAAATCCATTGCACTTTATTTCTGTATAAAATGCAATAGGTCTTTCGGGAAACCCCCGAAATTCGATCTGCAAGTCCTGTGTTGTAGGAACTCGAATTAACCTAGTTCCCGATCATCAACGTAACATTGCTATTCAATCTATTATGAATCGATATATTTTCGAAAGAATTTACGATAACAAGCATGAAGTTTGTTACGTGCCAATGTAACACGAACAAAGAAGCCAGCAACAAACTTTACAATTAACAATATTTATTGACAATAATTACAGAATTATTGACAATATGAAACTAATACAAAAACAAATTACAATACCTTGAATGTTTAATCCTAGAGTTTTAATTTTAGATCCAATTTATTTAAGTTCCTGGTCCACAAATAATAAGTCCAATAATATCTGAATTTAAAATTAAACACGCTTTCATACACACTTTTAAGATAACAAGAAATCCCCTTTTAGTTTAACACAGTACTACTAAATGAAACCATAAGTCTAAATCAAGTGAACCAAGAATGCTGTAGGAACCCCTTTATATAATACTATAGAACAATCTGGAATAGTATAGAACATAAGAATACTCTAGAGTCTGAATCACCTTCCAAAAGGCCTTTCTAGAAAGATCTACATAATTCTACATACATTTACGTAACAGAATCAAGAGATAAGAAAATTCCCAGTCTAAAAATAGACACGGTAAATACCATTAGGTTTATTTATAGCTTATACATAACACTTTCCCCCTTGAAAGAAAAAAGAAAGGTTTATGAAATAAATCTTTCTTTTTGTATTATCTTTAGCATATACAATGATAATATACTTTACATAATTAATAATATCATGATTTGTTGAAACATTTCAGCACATCTAGCATGAAAATACAAACAATTTTCATCAAAAGAATTGAAAAAGAGATATATATATACAAACATATATACATATAAACAAAAAATATAGTGAAATGGTACTGTTAAATTCAATTTTATATTAAAGATAAGACAATTCAAAATTTTAGACTCTTGACAGAGCATCTGGTATAATATTGTCTTTTCCTTTAATGTGTCTTACATCAAGATCAAATTCTTGAAGTGACAAACTCCACCTCAATAATCTTTGGTTCTTACTCTTAAGTTTGTGAAGAAAACTTAAGGGATTGTGATCACTGAAAACAACTATAGGAGAAGTTGCAGATGTTAAATAAACTTCAAAATGTTGGATTGCCAAAATCAGAGCAAGACATTCTTTTTCAATGGTTGAGTAGTTTTTCTGATGTTTGTTTAATTTTTTAGAAAAATAACAAACGGGATGATCAATACCATCATCGTCTTCTTGCAAGAGAACAGCACCAATACCCACATCACTTGCATCAACAGCTAATTTAAAACATTTGTCAAAATCAGGTGCTAAAAGAACTGGTGTGCTCTTTAGTATGGCTTTCAAGCGATCAAAGGCAACTTGACAGTTATCATTCCATTTGAACTTAACATTTTTCTTTAATAAATTTGTTAAAGGTTCAGCTATTATAGAAAAATTCTTACAAAACTTTCTATAGTAGCCAGCCATACCAAGAAATCGCATCAGTTGCTTTTTAGTAGCAGGCACTGGAAACTCAGAGATAGCATTGACCTTAGATTCTAAAGGTTTAACTTGACCCTGTCCCACAAGATGTCCTAAAAAAGTAACAGTAGCATGACAAAATTCTGTTTTTCCCAGATTAACAGTCAATTTTGCTTCACTGAGACGGTCGAAGAATTGTTTGATTCTTTGAAGGTGGTCACTCCATGTATCTGTATAGATGATGACATCATCGATGTATGCGTCACAGCCATCCAAGCCAGCTATAACCATATTTACAAGCCGCTGAAACGTCGCAGGAGAATTTTTCATCCCAAACGGCATAACTTTGTACTGGTACAGACCAGTTGGAGTAGCAAATGCTGATACTTCTTTAGCCCTATCAGTGAGCGGAACTTGCCAGAATCCTTTGAGAAGGTCAAATTTGGTGACATATTTAGAATTACCGACTTTGTCAATACAGTCATCAATTCTTGGAATTGGAAAAGAGTCAGTTTTTGTCACAGAGTTCACTTTTCGATAGTCAGTACACATTCTGTATGTTCCATTTGGCTTTGGAACTAATATACATGGTGAACTGTAATTACTTTGGCTGGGTTCAATAAAGTCATTCTCCAATAAGTAATTCACTTCATCTTGAAGGGCTTTTTGTTTCACTGGATTCATTCTATAAGGATGTTGTTTTATTGGTTGAGAATCTTCCACAATGACATCATGATATATTTTATCAGTTCTTGTGGGGATGTCAGGAAATAAGTGTTTATATTCATTAATCAACTGTTTCAGCTCTTCTCGTTGAGATGGCTCCAAATGTGAAAGTTTGTCGTCAAGATTCTTAAGTATTTCAGAGTTCTCAAGTTTAGGTGGACCAGGAACAGATTTTTCACTAAAGTCTGAACTAACTTCTGATTCAATCATATTTGATTGTTGTGGGACAGTGTTTACAACTGTAACTGGTTTTGAAATAGAGCTATCTCTGTCAAAATACTTTTTTAACATGTTTACATGACACATTTGTTTATTTTTACGCCTTCCGGGAGTATTGATGATATAATTCAAATCACTTGTTTTCTTATCAATAGTATACGGGCCATAATATCTTGCCTGTAAGGGTCGGCCAGGTATTGGCAAAAGAGCAAGGACTTTATCACCTGGTTCGAATTTCCTATCAACACTATGCTTGTCATATCTTGCCTTCATTTTGCTCTGAGATGATTTAAGATTTGACCTAGCAACCTCACATGCCCTAGACAGTTTATTTCTGAAGTCAGAAACATACTGTAACAAGTTCAAGGGTGTTTCATCATCAGCAAGAAATTTCTCTTTTAAGAGTGTTAATGGCCCACGAACAGAATGACCAAAAACTAACTCAAAGGGGCTAAAGCCAAGAGATTCTTGAACAGATTCTCTGACTGCAAATAATAGCAAATGAATACCTTCATCCCAATTTTTATCAGTATCAAAACAATATGACCTTATCATATTCTTTAGGGTCTGATGAAATCTTTCTAAAGCACCTTGACTTTCAGGGTGATAAGCAGATGACCGATATTGCTTGATACCTAATTCATGCATAACCTGTTGGAATATGCCTGACATGAAGTTTGATCCTTGATCAGACTGAACTGATTTTGGAAGGCCAACAAAAGTAAAGAACTTGACAAGAGCCTTAATAATTGACTTTGCCTTAATGTTCCTTAAAGGAATTGCTTCTGGGAAGCGGGTAGAAGCACACATAATTGTCAACAAATATTCAGAACCTGACTTGGTTTTTGGTAAAGGACCAACGCAGTCTATTATTATTCGACTGAAAGGTTCATCAAAAGCTGGAATGGGTTGTAACCTTGCTTTTGGAATAACTTGGTTAGGTTTCCCTACCATTTGACAAGTGTGGCAACTTTTACAATATTTGGAAACATCCGATTTAAGTCCAGGCCAAAAGAAATGAGTCATAATCTTGTGATAAGTCTTGTTTACACCTAAATGACCAGACATTGGACTTTCATGGGCTATACTAAGTATTTCATGGCGATATGACTTTGGAACAACAATTTGGTGATGAACAGCCCAATCGTCATCAGCTGGGACATCAAATGGTCGCCATTTTCTCATCAGAATACCATTCTTTTTATAGTAACAAACAGGATTCTGAGACATTTCTTTTTCGGGTAATGCCCTATCAATTAACTTTGAAATCTCAGGATCATTTTGCTGTTCCTGGATTAACTTTGACTTTGAATGCGTTTCATGACCTTGGTCATTTGACCTTGGAGATGACTGACAAAATTTTGACGAGTCTGTCTGAGTATCAGGCAGACTAAGATTAAAAGACTTTTTAATCTCGTCATTGAAATATTGACCAACAAAAGTATCAGTTAAGTCAATATCATTTGAATTTTTCAAGGAAGTTTTTTTAGCCATACCCCGAGTTACTGCACATGAAGGGTACAAATCAGGTATTTCCTGCAAAATAGGATCATCTGTTTGACCTACATTAGGTGTGTCAGTTACAAGAGGATTAACAACAACCTTATCTCCAGCTAAGTCATTGCCTAGCAATAAATGTACACCTTTAAATGGTAAAGAATGTTTAACACCAACAACCACAGAACCAGTAACCAAATCCGAGGACAAATTAACCTTATGAAGAGGAACATTAATAACACCACACTCTACACCCTGAATAAGGACACTAGTACCAGACGAAGTCTTCTCAGAAAAAGGCAGAACATCTGCTAAAATAAGAGATTGAGAAGCTCCTGTGTCTCTTAAAATTTTAATAGGGGTAGGTGGACACATATCACCTGAAAGTGATACAAAACCATCCAACATGAACGGTTCAAAAATCTCCATACAGGAATCAGAATTTGGTTCTGCCTTAACAATTGAATTTAACTCAAAAGAAGGCTGTGATTTAGGCTGAAGGCTAGTGAGCCCTGTAGGTTTGGCTGCACTCAGTTCCTTCTTCCTTTTTAATCTAAAACATTCTGAAATAAGGTGACCTGGTTTTTTACAAAAAGTACAATGTACTCGAGATAAGGGATTTGAACATTGGTTTCACCAGTAGACTTTGGTTTAGGTGAATTCGATTGACTAGACATGCTAGATGAATCACCAGACATAGATTTATTTTGGGGATGTGAGGAAGCAGGTTTTGCTTTATTAACAAAATAATTTTTGTGTGTAAGGTAGTAATCATCAGCTAAACGAGCTGCTTCATGTATAGTTTCAACATTTTTTTCATCTAAATGTGACTTAATGTCAGATTGAATGCAATTTTTGAATTGTTCAATTAATATAAGTTGTCTAAGATTATCATAATTTTGGTCTATTTTCTTAGAATAGCACCACCTGTCAAATAATTTTTCTTCGTTTCTTGCAAGTTCAACGTGAGTCTGGCCAGATTCTTTTCTACAACTTCTAAATTGTTGTCTGTATGCTTCTGGTACCAGCTCATAACCTTTGAGAATGAGTTCTTTTACAGTATCATAATCATTGCTTTGTTCTGTTCTAAGTTGCGAATAAATATTGCGAGCTTTTCCTACTAAGACACTTTGGAGAAGTAAGGTCCATTGCTCCTTTGGCCATTTCAAGTTATTTGCAACTTTTTCAAAATGTTCGAAATATGTATCAACTTCATTTTCTTGAAATGGTGGGACAAGCCTAAAATGTTTTGTTACATCAAAATGGTCATTATACATATATCTAGGCTGATTTGCTCTATCTTGAATTTCTAATTCTTTTAATCGTAATTGAAATGCTCTTTCTTCTCTTTCCCTCTCTCTTTCTATTTCTCTCTCTTCTCTTTCCCTTTCTTCCTTTTCTCTTTCTCTCTCTCTTTCCCTTTCTTCCTTTTCCCTTTGAAATTGCCTTTCTCTTTTTTTTTCTTCAATTTCTAATTGTGCTCTTTCTCTTTCAATTTCAATTTCTAATTGCTTTTCTTGAAATTTCCGCTCTTCTCTCTCTCTTTCTATTTCCAATTCCTTCTCCCTTTGTTGAAGTTTTAACAGTTCAAGATCTCTTGAGCTTGAAACTGATGGAACATCAACAATGAGAGACAGAGCCTTTTCATCAAAAATGTCCTCATCAACAAAATATTGAACCAAAATATTCTTAATTTCATGCTTTCGCAATGAGGACTTGACTTCTTTTAATTCATAATGCTTGGCAAGATTGAGCAAATCAGGCTTTTTACCCAAATTCAATAACTCCACGGAAGGTTCGTGCGTAAATTTTTCTAAGTCAAAAGACATGGTAGCTTGTTGCTGTATTTGAATAAGAATGTAAGATTTCGATAAATAATAGTGAAAGTGCACTCTAGATTTATCAAAATTGAAATATGAAATTAATTTCTTAAATAATTTTGAACAGTAGATATAAATAAAGAATTTGTTTGATTTGTTTTGTTTTGTTTGTTTGTCTGATATTCGTATCTCGAGACGAGCCCCCAAATTGTTACGTGCCAATGTAACACGAACAAAGAAGCCAGCAACAAACTTTACAATTAACAATATTTATTGACAATAATTACAGAATTATTGACAATATGAAACTAATACAAAAACAAATTACAATACCTTGAATGTTTAATCCTAGAGTTTTAATTTTAGATCCAATTTATTTAAGTTCCTGGTCCACAAATAATAAGTCCAATAATATCTGAATTTAAAATTAAACACGCTTTCATACACACTTTTAAGATAACAAGAAATCCCCTTTTAGTTTAACACAGTACTACTAAATGAAACCATAAGTCTAAATCAAGTGAACCAAGAATGCTGTAGGAACCCCTTTATATAATATTATAGAACAATCTGGAATAGTATAGAACATAAGAATACTCTAGAGTCTGAATCACCTTCCAAAAGGCCTTTCTAGAAAGATCTACATAATTCTACATACATTTACGTAACAGAATCAAGAGATAAGAAAATTCCCAGTCTAAAAATAGACACGGTAAATACCATTAGGTTTATTTATAGCTTATACATAACAAGTTCTGATTCTGAGCCGACGTAAACTTAGAAAACAGCGAGTCGACGAAGACCTTCAAGCAACCCTCTAAACAAAGACCGACCACGCCGTTTTCGTTCAAAAATACAGACTAACTTGGCAGAAACAAGCTTCTTTGTCATAAGTACCTCTACGAATTTTAATTTTGTCTTTTATTTGTGTATCATTTGTTTTACTATATGACATTTCACTTCGATAGCGAGATAAACAATACACGATCTAAAAATAGATCGTGTAATTTATACGCGCAGATAGTAGACTTGAAGCTTTAATGTCTGGCTGAGTATTTTAATAGTTTCTTCGATCTAGATGATTGCAATTATAAGGGAAGAGTGTCTTTTTCACTGCGTTTATTGGGATATAAAGTGCAATAGCCTTAGCACATGGCTTAATCATAACGCCCTACGGGCGTTATTTGCCATGTGCCAAGGCAATTGCACTTTATACCCCAATAAACGCAGTGAAAACGACTCTCATCCCTATAATGGCATAACTATGGCTAAAAGTCAATGGACCGTACCCCAAATCTTTACTCGAAACTGAGCCTTAATATAAAGTTTGAATATATTACATTAAATCGCTGCTGAGAAATTCAGCGGGCACGAAGAGTTACAAAAAAGGTAAAAAGAAAAGAAAATTATCAAAGGGCCATAACTCAGTCAAAAATCAATGGATCGTAACCAAATTATGATAAGAACATGTCTGACTTACACAAAGGGCCAACTTATTTCTCGCCCTATCGTGGCCCGTTGTTGTTGTTGTTTGAGCTTGAAACCCGCCCTGCATTCAGAATGAAAAAGGTTGCAAACCGTTTGCAAATTATATCCCGCTTTACAGGCAAGTATACGGGTAAAGCGGGATATCACTTGAACCGGTTTGTCATCCTGAACGCAGGGCTGGTTTCAAGCTGGAAAAACAACAACAACGGGCCCCGATAAGGCGAGAAATAAGTTGGCCCAAAGTCTTTCGGTGTTGTTTGAATGAAATACATCTGATAGTTGCTGAGAAATTGAGTGGACACGATTCAAAATTACCAAAGGGCCATAACTCTGAAAAAACGAACCGTAACGAAAATAGCCCATGTACATGTGAACTATATACTGAGCATAACTATGAAATTTGAATGAAATCTCTCCAAGGCTGGCGAGAAATTAAGCGAAGACAAAAAGCTACAGACGGACGGTCAGACAAGCTGACCCCTATCCAATATACCCCCCCCCCACTCACCCCCCCCCCCCCCCCCAAAAAAAAAAAAAACATAGCGTCGGGGAGGGGGTTTAACAATTGGGCCAGGATGAGTTACTGGAATTCTCACTCAAAACCAATAACATTTCCTGGGACTTTAATCAGAATGTCACCTTACTGAATAGGTATCTGGATCATTTCCATTCACACACACGAATATGAAACGTCTAAAATTGTAACATAGCACATTCATTGGGGTACTTTTCCCTCTGATATAACACAAAATGTCACAAAAATCAATGGGAATATTCCTTACTGACCAGAAAGATAAAGTCAAGAAAGTTTCAGAAAGATTGAACCGAAATTGTAACATCTACAATGGTTGAAAAAAATGTCATAGGGCTCCCTTTTCCACTACATAATTTTAAATGCCACCAAAACCAATAGGGGTCTTTCTTGCGACCAAACACACATTTTCTGTCAGAGAAAATTTAGACACCTGAAGTGGTAACATGGAAATTGTCTTCAGGGCTCCTTTTCCAAAGACCATCTATGAACCCACTCAGTCATCCCCAAACACATCAATTTCGTTTCAAAGCTTGGATTGTTGATATTATATTTAAAAGTACTAAATTCGATAGTGCCACTTTTTACAGTGTGTTCCATTCTAATTTTATAACTGCGTATTGAATAAGCTGTAACGGAAGGGCCATCTAAAAGTTTTCACTGCGGATTGAACGAAATGTAATTTGTGCGCTATCTACAACATGAATGTATAATTGATGAGAAACGTAGCCAATCTTACTACCACATGCACAAGTGTACCGCAAAGGGATGCCACGATCAGCATGCTTCAAAGTGATACAATCCCAGTCGAAAAGGGGAATCATTCTTCAAGAACTGATTTTAAAGTTATCCCCCTCGATATACTACTCAAAATTTGGATAAGGACCACTTATAAAATTGCCCTTAGTTCCTAATAATGAAAGGTACGGACATTGATTTTGATTACAGAAAATATGCACATTTGACAAAATATGTGTGTTAAAAAGCCAAAGCGGAACAGTGGTTTAAATAATTCGGGATAACACAAAATGGACGATGGAGAAAATTTGTTTGAAAATCGAAATTTTGATTTAATTAAGCTGTAAAAATGCTTGTATTTGTCAAATAAGTGCATTTAAACCTATGACAAGTCTATGGATAAACATACTCTCAACTGCTTTTATAATGCGATTTGAGTTACCTACCCATAGTTATTTGCAACACACCCACACTCGTGATTGACTTTGCTTGGCAGGCCAATTTGTTGATCCCCTGCTTTCTGTGAACGTGTCGTTTCGTCCACTAACTCAAATCAAAACTAAGAAAACGATTCTAGAGGAGAGCATGTACCTCTAATATAAAGTTAGTTACGTTGTGAAATAAACATTCCTCTCAATGAAAACCATTCTAAATCGTCTACTTAGCACTCCACTCATTTATCCCAAACAATCACTCAAACCATTCAAAAACGCTTAAAAATTACTACCGTAAAAAGAAGAGAGCAACAACTCAATTTCGAAATAAATATAAATAGAAAAATGTGATTTCACTTACATAATTGAAATAACAAGTGCTGTCGGAGGACAGCGAAGCTCGACTATGCCTAGTGCTGGAGAGAAGGAGCTTATCACTATCGACATTGGAAAATTCAATTAAATGAGAGTCAAGAGAAGGGAATCTTTATTTGAGACTGATGGTCACAGAAGCATGGGCAAGGTTTCCAAGCAAAATCTTAGGTAGACATAGAGCAATAAGGAGAAATAGAAACATAACTGACATACAATGTACAATAGTTGCACATAAAAAGTTAACCAAGAATTTCTAAGTCCGAAAATGGTTACCATCCCACTAAATTCAATTTTAGTGGAATGAATCTTTGTCTATAGGCTTATATTATGGTCACAGAAGCATGTGCAAAGTTTCCAAGCAAAATCTTAGGTAGACATAGAGAAATAAGCGAAATACAACATTTGCATGTAAAAACTTTACCAGGAATTTCAAAGTCCGAAAATGGTTAAAATTCCATTAAATTCAATATCAGAGTAATGAATCTTTGTCTAGATGCTGATATTATGGCCACAGAAATATGAGAAAAATTTCCAAACGATAGCCTAAGTAGAAATAGAGAAATAACTGAAATACAACATTTGCAGGTAAAAACTTAAGTCCGAAAAGGGTTAAAGTTCCACTAAATTCAATATCCAAGAAATTATTTTTTTTCTGTGGGCTGATATTCTAGTCACAGAAGCATGTGCAAATCTTCCAAGCAATAGCTTTAATAGAAACAATAATATTACAGATATACATCAGTTGCACGTAAAAACTTAACCAGGAATTTCTAAGTCCGAAAAGGGTTAAAATTCCACTAAATTCAATATCAGACTAATGAATCCTTGTCTAGAGGCTGACATTATCGTCACAGAAGTATGTGCAAAGTTTCAAAGCAATAGTTTTAGTAGAAACACTTGCACGTAATAAAAGGGCCGATGTGGTCTTAAATCGCTCACCTGCGTTTACTGTCTGTTACTATTAGAAGAAAGGCTTTAGTTTAATGACAGGGCAGTTACAACAAATATCACAAATTCGAACTTGTCCGAGTTTTCATCAAGATAATCATTCTGACCAATTTTCAGGTTGATTGGGCTAAAATTATAGCCTCTAGAGTGTCCACAAGGTTTTTCTAAAATTTGTCCCTGTGACAAAGTTTTTGACCCCACTTGACCCAAATTCAAATTTGTCCGAGATTTCATCAAGATAATCATTTTGACTAATTTTAAGGTGATTGAGCTAAAAATATGGCCTCAAGAGTGTTCACAAGGTTATTCTAAAATTTGTCCCTGTGACAAAGTTTTTGACCCCACTTGATCCAAAATCGAACTTGTCCGAGATTTCATCATGATACTCATTCTGACCAATTTTAAGGTGATTGAGCTAAAAATATGGCCTCAAGAGTTTTCACAAGGTTATTCTCAAATTTGAGCCCGTGACAAAGTTTTTGACCCCACTTGATCCAAATTCGAACTTGTCCGAGATTTCATCAAGATTGTCATTCTGACTAATTTTCATGTTGATTGGGCTAAAAATAAGGCCTATAGAGTGTCCACAACGTATTTCTAAGTTTTAAACCCGTGACCTAGTTTTTGACCCCACTTGACCCAAATTTGATCTTGTCAAGGATTTCATCAGGATTATCACTATGACCAATTTTCATGTTGATTTGGCTAAAAATATGGCCTGTAGAGTGTCCACAAGGTTTTTCTAAGATTTGACCCAGTGACCTAGTTTTTATGCCCACTTAACCCAAATTAGAACTTTAATGAGATTTCATCAAGATTATCATTCTAACCAATTTTCAGGTTAATTGGGGCCAAAAATATGGCCTCAAGAGTGTCCACAAGGTTTTTCTAAGATTTGACCCCGAGGCCTAGTTTTTGACCCCACTTGACCCAAATTCGAACTTGTCCGAGATTTCATCAAGATAATCATTCTGACCGATTTTAAGGTGATTGAGCTAAAAATATGGCCTCAAGAGTGTTCACAAGGTTATTCTAAGTTATTCTAAGATTTGACCCCATGACAAAGTTTTTGCCCCACTTGACCCAAATTAAAAATGTTCGAGATTTCATCAAGATAATCATTCTGACCAATTTTGAGGTTGGTTGGGTTAAAAAATAAGGCCTCTAAAGTGTTGACGATGGATGACACACAACAGACATTGTGCATAGGTGAGCTAAAAACTTAATTAAAGAAGTACTCTGTAGCTGACACCCCAGTGACCAGAATAGCCTTCCTTTTGAATGAATAGTCAAGCTAAAAAGCTTCTGATTTGTTCTTGAGGAATAGGAAGCTATTCATAGAACGCGTATGTATATTTTATTATTAAAGAAAGATAATAAATATCTCTAATTTCATTTGTCTTGAACAGAATTAGCAATATTTGATTACCTCCCTTTTGTTGCCTTTAAAAACTAACTCCTCTTGCTCATTCTTTTTCATTAGTTAATTGTTCCAATATCATTCAGTAGGTCAATTTCACAACGTTCTTAACTTTAAGTCTTCAAATGACGTAACAAGATTTGGTTCCTTGGAAATCAGAAATGGAACACAGTCATACAATTGAAATTTCGGGTTAAAGGGCATCTGTTTGAAACCTGCCTAGCTGTGTTTTTCCTTGACTCAATCTGAATTGCTTGTCATCTGCCTGCATACAGGCTCTTTTTTGATGGTTTCTGAATTGTTTGAAAGAGGGGTCTACCCCAATGATTTGGGTAGATATCTAGGGAAACAGGGGGTCATCAATGAATACCTGTACAAAGCAACTTAAAGAGAATGGCCTGTCTGCCAAAGACAATAGTTTTGAATTCTGTTCCCCTATAACGCTGTGACTTGAACATACAATAGACTGCAGGTGCTTCCTTCCCTGCCTTCAGGATCACAAAACAGTGCAAACAGTTTTCCAATTATACCTTACTTTGCATGTGTACTTTTGTGCAAAGTGATGTATAACTGGAAAATTGTTTGCACTGTTTTGTTATCATGAACATAGGGCTTATCAAGCCAACCATGCTTCTTGGGTTGTAGCAGGTATAATTGCCTGTAACAAGTATGAAGCACTGTTCCACTTCAAGGGGGGGGGGATGTTAGTGGTTACATTTCCATAGTTGTTTTGGATTTTGTGATGTTGCCGAGGACGAAAAAAGTTGGTGTTCCAAATCTACCGATCTAATAAAGTACCATTGATAGGCAACTATCAATGACGGCTGTAACTGCATCTTTAATACGATCTGATGCGTGACAAACTTTGAAGGTTGTAGTTAAACAGTTTTGATCCACATCATAGTGTTAGGGAATCCATTTCAAATCACAATTGATAATCAGTTTTTAGTTGGAAGAGTAAATAAACTAATGATCAATTGTATAATCGTTTTCTTAGAAAATTAATACAGCCCTCGCATTATCATCATTTGAAGAACAGAATGTGAAAGTTTAATTAAAACTCATGACCTAAGGACTCTTTCTGCAGATTTTTCTACCAACTTCATGGCTCAGCATGAAACAGTTGTAACTGCCAATGTTTGTAGGCAGTTACAACTGTGTTACACTGAGTCATCAAACTGATGTTGTTTCAAAAACAATATGTAATGGTTCCAATTATGTGTTAGGAACTGATTAATCGATTATGAAATTTCTTATTCGATTATCACAATTGGAAGCCCAAACCAACTGATTATCGATTATAATCGATTAATCTGGCCATCACTTGGTGATCAATCAAATACAATTTCTCACATTGAATGTAGCTTAAAATCCTAGCTTGGTAATTAGTGGATTACCAGTTTCAATGTGTCATTATTTGGGAAATAGGGGAAAAGGAAAAGATAGTAAACTAAGTAAAGAACATGAAACAATTCTCTCTATTTCAAGCACACTTTAATTGTAAGAATATATATAAAAATAAGTATGTAGATCTATATATAGATATTTCTTTTATATAAGGCACAAAATCCGTGTTCCACTATATAAATATATTATACCATGTTCAACCTGAAAACCATGTGAGACAAGTATATAATTGTACAGTAAATCCACCTAAAATGAGTATTGATAGTATAAATTGAGGGGTGAGTGTTAAACTATTGTAAATACCTATCTATAAATAGTTAATAACATCATGAAATTGACAAGATGAATGATTTTGGAATGTTTTTCGAATGAAATTGAATAAGTGTGTGGAGTGAGTTTTGATTGAAATTAAGAAGGTAATCCAATACCGCTAATTTTGTTCAAGATGAAAAAAAAATAGTGATATTAATTACCTCCCTTTATAAAATATAAGTATTTTTCAGTTTATGTGGCTTTGCGGACCAATCATGCACTTTAAAATCAAAACACAAGCCAATAAAGTAACAGAATAAATTGATCAATTTGAATTAAATGCTTATGGTCTTGAACAATTTTCAATTAATTTCTAATGATGTTGGAGCATTTATGATCAATTTGAGTGAGTGATTGGAATGAATGAATAGAGCACTGAGTGAATGATTTTGAAAGATTTTGAATGATTTTGAAGGAAATGATTGTCAATTTTAGGATGTTTTACGTTGTATAGTTAGAGCTGACCCCTCAAATTGAACATTTAAAACAACTTTATCTACAGTTATCTGGATGGGCCAGATATAGCATTTTTGGCAAACCAGATTGTAATAACTTCACCTTCAATCATTCCAAGTTTTTTGGGTTTTTTTTTTTTTTTTTTTCAAAATATTGTACAGGTCAAATTTCAAGGTTTCACATGACAACAAATGCACTGCCCCCAGGTGCCAATGCTCAGCTGCAGGAACTGGATAGTGCAAAAATTCTAAGTGGAAAGGGGGAATAACTGTTACAAAAATGCTTTACAGGGATATCCCCTTGATAGTCTGGATAGCTCTTGAAAATATCTTCAATAAGAACAAAGATGTTCATGACCAAGCCAGGTTAAGTTTGTCATGCCAACACCAACACCAACACCAATGCCAAGGTGTTCATGATACCTCAGGTTTTCTCCAAAAACAGCCAAGCTAAAAAAGGAATAAAGCATAATGGCACATATAAGTCTTGTAAACAGAGGTATATGCAAGTTCTTATTTCAGCATGACAGGAATATTTGTGCTTTGCAATAAGGATCTACTAAAACCAGGCCGTACGACAAGATATATTAAGAATGGCATGAAAGATCAGATTTGTACAGTCCTTTTAGTTTAAATGAAGACCTTGATCTGAAATTCAGTCAATGAGCAGCCAATCAGAGTCTTTATTTTCGCAAATGCGTCATGATTGATTTTTCTTATAGCATTGTTATTTCTACTTTATATCATACAAGTAAATAGAGGATAATCATTTGTTTCAGTGTAGGATCGATTTATGTTTCATTGAGTTAACATCAGTAGCTATATTTTCACAAGAGTGAACAGTGATTACATAATCTATCCTCAAGTTTCTCCCCAAGATATCTATCACGTTCTATACGTTACTTATGTGCACTTATTCTGAGCGAACAAAAGCTTTTTCTTAAATCTTTTTCAGGGATAAGCTCAAGATAAGGTTCAATAACATATTTGCTCGTTATTAATTTGTAAGTTCTTAGTTTTTTACTACCTTCTTCTGAAGAAAACCTATTTTTCCAATAAAAATAGATGACGTTAGATAGGATGAAATGCACAAAAGCAGGGTAAAAGATTTTGATAGTTTCACTGCATGTGTAGTGAGATTATCAAGTGATAATTTCTTGATAAACCACCAAAAAGCATTAAAGAATATGCTATTTTGTTGAATTATGGTGTTCAATATGTCATGAAAAATACCAGGATAAAACTTTTGACAATAAACTCTATCAACAGTATTTCAATATTGTCTCTATTGAATTGAAATATGACAACAAAATTTGGTTTTTTTTCTTGGTAATGGTTAAATGTATGAAAGTAAATAAATACAAAACAGTATCAAAGAAGTTATCAAAGAAGTTAGAAACTAGCATATGTAAGTAATTAACACGGGTCAATCAATGATGTGCTATAGTCAGGGCATTGTGCACACAAGAGGCCTTTTCTAGACAAATATAACTTAAATAATATAAAAAAATATATATATAAAGCACAATCTGGCACTGTAACAACAATACATCACAGGTTAAAGGCTCAAAGAGAGAGATTTCACAACAATTTAGGTAATAGAAATTTGATCATGTCTAGCTCTATCTCGGGTCTATAATATCATAAAATGCTTTGGAGTAACAATATTTTGTGTTTGATTTTTTCACAACTCTTTTCAAATATTCAACAATAATAATGTAACAATATCAAATGCCCTTAACAGTACAATAAGAAACAAGGATGTACAAAACAAGGGTTTCATTTTTCACCATTATGAATAAGAGATGTTTGTAAAACATTTATGCCCCCCATAAGAGCAGGTCAATGGTCTTCTCTTTTTCAATCAACAAAGGGCAATGACCCAAAAATAAGATTATTAGAGTTATGGTTCTTGTACACTGCACATCTCCCCAATGAGATCTATTGACCTGTGAAGTTTCATGATTCTAGCTTGCATACTCTTTAAAATATACTCCAGACAAAAAAATGGTCTATGGACAGACAGACCGACAGACAAGTGCAACACAATATACCCCCTCTTCTTCGAAGGGGGTCATAATAGAGTATTTTTCTATATGAACAGCCCTGCGTTCAGGATGAAAACATTTGAGAAAGATTTTCTAATTGTACCATGCTTTGCAAATGCTTGAATGTGTATAGATGTTTACTATTTTGAAAAGTTTGCAAAGTTTTTTTAATCCTGAACACAAAGAAGTTTAAAATTCAAACATGGAGACCATGATTGTCCTTAATCACTCTCCCGAGTTAGATTGTTTCAGCTGGGCTTTGAGGAAAAAACAAAAGATAATATTTTGGAACCAATAAACTCAGGCTAATTTCAATCAATGAGCAAATAATGGTCTTTTATGGTGGTCTACTATAAGGTATTCCAGCAAAATTCGGAAACTCTTTGATAGTAATACATGTATAACAATTGCAGTTTACATCAGTCAGATAGAGCCAATTATATATGACAAAGGATTGATTAAACTCATACCTTGTAAGAAGTTTTTTGCTATCCAACAAAAATCTCTTTATTCCATGCATCAAAATAATCACTTGCGTTTCGGCTAAATGAATTTCATTTTGAACAATTATTTTGAAAATAAAATGTATTGATATCATCTCCAAATGTTTTCCAACTCTATCAGGGCCTGAGTTTATTAAACTTTTCTCAAGCCCAACTGAGAATTTTCTCAAATTCTAACTTTAAAACATCAATTCTGTTGTAAAACTAAAATGGATGTATGAATATTGTTGCTACAATTAACAGCTTATTGATATCATCATTTATGTTCATGTATTTACTCACTAGTCACTCTAAATTTAAGACAATTCTTTGTTGAAAACGAGAAAAGTTTTATAATCTCAGACCCTTATGTCAATTTATCACAACAATAATATGACACATAACTTGACCCTTGTCATGTTGAATAAAAATCTTTGCAAAATAAATATACAATCAAAGTGCTAAAAGCACTGGAAGTTACCAAATGTGAGAGAGTATTGATTTTGGAAATGCATTGTTTTACATCTTTCTGGTTTAAACTGATTGAATTTCGGGTAGTATGAACTAAGATCAGGCTGCACATATGTGCAGGCTGATCTTTGTCTATACCTCCTGTCAAAGCAGGAATATTCCGGGTTCAGCATGACAAGGGTTAAGATTTGTTTGCTTTCAGTCAGATCTATTAAATCTTGTAATCAGTTTGTTTTGGTTTCTCGTTCAGAATTGAATGGTCTTGTTTACAATTTGAGAATGGACAGTGGCATCTACTTTCTTGTATTTCGATGATGTTTTGTCAAAGTAGAAGAGTGGATCAGAAACTTTGATAACATCAAATGCTTCTTGTTTTAGACTGACTTTATTTTGTTTGATCGTCGCTGTCAGAGAAAGGCTTCCCCACTGTAGTCGAATAAACACTGGTCTGGAATAGATCGGGAATGTTTTGGTGCAGAATTCTGAGATTTTGTCTAACATCTCATCGTCACATTTGCTATCCTCGCTGTCAATCAACAATGTGGCCATCCCAGCTTTACCGTCTTGACCTGTGGGTTCAGAATAAATCAGTTTCTAGACAACATATATGATCTATAACCAATATAATTTTGATTTTACTCTCATATAACGATGATGGCAACAAGAGGCACTAGATACTGATTAACAGAAAATAAAATCCTATCTGAACACAATAATTTCATGCATTCTGCTAAGGCATCACCAGAGGATCTCTGAAGTGAAATTTGGTTGATAACCTTTATCTAGTTTGTTTGTTTTGTTTGAATGGGGGTTTATGCCCTTTTTAGAATTCTTTCAGTCATTGTGGTGACTGCAGCACCTTTAAATGGATTTCTGGTATTCCCCACACAAGTACTACAATTACATCTTTTCCTAGCCTCCAGCTGCTTTTCCACATAGATCTATGATTATCAACTCATCAATGGAAGACAAATAATCTGAGAGAACGAGTGCTAGCCTGGAACATTAGGATTGACAGTCCAATGTGATACCAACTGCACCATGACTGCAGCCACCTTTATCTAGTTTTGGAGAAAATGATTTTCAAAGTTTCCACTATCTAAAATAAGTAGGGATGACCTTCTCCCATAAAAGATATAATTTCATCCAATAACAATAAACTTGTATTATAAAGGATCACTTAAATAATCATTAAACTGAAATTTGGTTGATATCTATCATCTAATTTCTGATTTTTTTTTTTTTTTTTTTTTCAAAATTTCCATTACATAACATATATAGAAATGACACCTGCCCATAGAAGACATATTTTTCGTACAATCAAAATATTTTTTGCAGTGTGAAAGAGGGTCAATCAAGGATCATTCTTGTAAAATTTGATTGAAATCCATCATAGTTTCTGAAGAGATTTTAAAAGTAAAGGTTTATGGAAGGACACAGAGGCTCTCCCAACAGACACTTTGCCATAACAACAGCTAAATTATTTACTTTTTTCCCTTTAACAAGATATAATAATATAACCATAATTTTGTCTTCCAATTCTTAATTCAAATTAAGTTGTTCTAGACTAACCTGGAATTGTTACCCCATACACACAGGCATCTGTCACAAAGTCTAAATCTGTCAATATATTACTGACTTCTGTAGTAGATACATTCTCTCCTTTCCATCTGAAGTTATCAGAATACAGAATACAGAATACAGAATTTTATTCCATGCACACTTATACCCAATATGGGTTAAAGGCATATATACATATATACATAAGTCATATTTAAGAAAACAACCAACAATGCAGTTATGAACATCCTTAAACACTCACAAGAGTATTATCCATATAGGTACCTCCTTTTACATAAAAATTTATTATTGTTAAATTAATCATAACACAGAGATTTGTATGTTCAAAAAAAAAAAAAAAAGATTTAAAAGAAGAACATTCCACATAACTGCTATATTAAATGGGAATATCATAAGAGCCATCATAATTTTCAAAAAATATTACATGAATATACAAAGGTTGCAATTGCATTCAAAGTTTTGGTACTTTTATCTGTCAATAAATTGACAAACTTTTCTTTATCTGTAACCGAAGAATCAAAAGTAATACTTTGCAATGCTATAGAATGCTGCATGTTATATTTTTTGCAACTGCACAAAAAATGAATTTCATCTTCCACCTCATTACAAAAAACACACAATCGATCTTTAGCCTGCTTGCCACAATACCTCCCTCTCTCTATTTCCAATTTATGCGCTGAGATTCTGAGTGAGGTTAACGCAATTCTGTTTTTCCTATCTGCTAGCAAGTCAATGTAATTCTCAAAGCAAAATGAGTTTTTAATCAATTTATATGTTCTTAATTTTTCCATACAGTCATTGCCATTCATATAATTCGTCCAGAACTGAACGAATCTTTCTTTCAGTTTATGTTTTAAACATGACAAAAGCGACGCAGGATTAAAGGTGCCGTGGTTATTCCATACGTGAGAAAAGCCTAACTCGTGTAAAATATTTTTTTATAAAAGAAAGCCAATTACATTTTACCTCGGAATTACATAAATTTTCCCAATATGCCTTCGCTGTGAGTGACTCCGAACTAGTCTGAAGAATGTGAATCCAAAAATTCAAACAACTCATTATTCCTGACAAAATCATAGGAAATTGGCCGAGCTCACTATATACAGCAAAATTTTGAGCTCTTGAATGAACGCCCAATATGTACTTTAAAAATCTAGTAAGGACCTTATCACACTCATTATAACTTTTAAAAGACATGTTAAAAATATCATCTAGATTTTTGTTTTGGTAGCATGGCTTATACCCAATCCAAATTTCACTATTATACAAGGCAATAGGCTTTATAAGTGAATCAAAAAGACGCATCACAATAGACGGTTTTATAGAACTATTAAATATGCTTTGTTTAACCTTAAACAGAGCTTGACTTGCTTTCAGACTTAAATTTTTCTCGGCAATGAAAAATTTTCCGTTGGACGAAATGTCCACTCCAAGACATTTATAGCTTGACACACATTCTAAACTTAAACCACCTATCTCGAAACCCTGACAATGCCTATCAATTCCTCCTTTCTTAGAGAATATAATCACCTTACATCTATTATTCATCTATAACAAGCTTTTGAATCTATTATTACAGTGTGCAATCAAACATCTTTTGTTTCAAGTCTCAGGAATTTATTCTTATATAAACTATTTTATTTTGGTTTTTCCTATTATGTACAGCTTGTACTCATATTCTCTGTAGAGTAAACAGAACTATAGAATATTATATATGACATAAAATAGTCATATGACCCACCTATAAGTGTCTCCAATCCTGTCATTAAAGTATAGAAAGTACTCCTTGTCTCTTGTAAACAGATCTCCAGAATTAAAGAATACATCTCCATCTTTCACTACATTCCTGAATATATATATATTATAATGAATAAAATCTAATTCCTAAACATATCATAAAATTCAAAACAAAATCACTGTCTTTGGGTGCCTTAGCTTCTAATGTTGGATAGTGCAAAAAAATCCAATTTGAAAAGGGGCATAATTTTTACAAAAATGCTTCCAGAGTTATGAGCCTTGATGGTCTTAATAATTCTTGAATTTGGGAACTCATGCCAAGTTTCATGAAGATATTTTCAAAAAAAATAAAGATATATACATTTAACATGATGAATGACATATAAGTAGCCATCAAATGTTTGGTCTTCATTTCAAATATGAGATTTGTTCCTTCAATAGACGCAGAGAAATTGCCAATACATGTATTTAGTTTTTGGGGTAAATTTTTGAAGAAGGAAGGAATGCCAGATGGACAGACAGACAAAAGTAAAACAAGATGTTCTTGATTTCCCATGCATGTGTTTAGTCAATCCATAGAATTTTAAGTTGAATGTTCTGGTCCTATCACAATCTATGCAAAAAAAAGGGTTATTATTAAAGACACAATTAACAAACACCATAGACCTTATAAATTGAGCCTTGAAAAAATGACTATGAATTTGTAAACAGAGATTAATTTCCAGCATTTTTGAGGTACAGTTTAATTCAACATGACTTGTTAGGTAGATTTCAAAATGCAGAATTCTCAATGCTTGTTATTGTTTTGCTATTGCTCTATCCCCAAAACTATCGGCTGTTTATTTTATTTAACATGGCAAGGTAATTACAAAGACAAGAGTCAAATGATTTCTGTATTATCAGAGATACATAGAATCCCCATGAGTTTTTATTTAAGCTAAACTGATCTTATTTAACTGAGTCTAGAATAGAAATATTATAAAGCAAGCTTTTCCAATCTAAATAACTTTTCTATACTAAAAAGGTTAAAATCAGCTTGTTACATATAAGATTAATTAACAGTTTCTTTTTCACACATAAACATCAATTTTATATGCATAAATTCTTTTTTTGAAACACATGGATGAAAACAAGATGTGTTCATAAAACACTAATGTCCCCAAAATAGCAATTTTTTTTACACGTTTGACCATGAAAATTGACCTTGACCATGACCTATGACCTTCACCTTGAAATTGGATGATAAGTTTTGTAAAAAAGGAACATTCATGGCAAATCAAAGCATTGTCACTTGAATGGTGTCGAAGTTATAGGTAAGTGATTAGTTGCAGGTTAAGGTTTTGCAGACAGACAGATGGACAGGCAGGTTAAGTTTTTGCAGACAGACAGATGGACAGGCAGACAGACAGACACTCGTAAAATAATATGCCCCAGATCTTATCGAAGATGGGGGATAAATACTTCAATATCATGTGTTTGACGATGTCATGATGGCATCTTTGTGAATATGATCCTACACATGTGTAAGACAAATATACATCTGGGCCCTGAGGTTATAAAACTTTTCTTAGGCTCAATTCAAAATTTTCTCTAATTTCAATTTGAGATTAAAGCTGTAACTCTGTTATAATACTCATTTTACTGTATTAACATAAAAGATAATATTAATAAGTTGTTATGAATAACAACTTATTATTATTATCTTTTATTTTCATACATTTATTTTGATTTAAAATTTGAGAAAATTATCAGTTGAGCCTGAGAAAAGTTTTATAATCTCAGCCCAGATGGCTGTTCATTTTAGGAGACAAGGTGAGCTATGTTAGAGGGTATGGTATGCAGATTTACCTTACAAGTTTGGCCTCTGTAATTTCCTTCTTTCCTTTATAACCATCAAACTTCTGGAATTCACTTACAGCTGACAGTAACAACCCAGGCTCACCTACAAATCAAACAAATCACCTTGTCAACTGGCATACTACATTATTCATACAATAAGCACATTTTTTCACCCTGTAGACTCTAGGAAATTCACAATTTTGCACAGGTCAAACAATCTTGTAAGAATTATTTTCATAGGAAATCATTCCCAAACACAAAGCCTGCATTTCCCTATCATGTCAGAACATATCCATTTAGAAATTTTACATATGCTTTTAAATTTTCTTTGAATCTTTCTTCTAGTAATTATTTCAAATCCATAAAAGAGCGCACAAATTCTTTAAAAGGCATAGACACTAACAAGAGGGCAATAGTGGCCCTAAATCGCTGACCTGAATGAACCGTCTAAAATTTTAAAAAGCAGGTTTAGAAAGAGAATAATGAATAAATGTCACTTAGCTAAATAATGCTGTTGCTTCTATAAAACTTCAGAATCTTTTTTTTTTATACAATTTTCAGGTTAACTTACAAGTTTTTTCTATGATTTGACTCTGTAACCTAGGTTTTGACCCCTAATGACCTGATTTCAAAGTCATCCAAAATTGCATCAATTCAATCATTCTGACCAAATTTTAAGTTGATCTGGCAAAATATGTGGCCTCTAGAGTGCATACAAGGTTTTTCTAAGATTTGACCCAGTGACCTAGAATTTGACCCGAGTTGACTCAATTTCGAACTTGTCCAAGATTTCACCAAGACAATCATTCTGACGAAGTTTCAGGTTGATCAGGCAAAAAAATGTGGCCTCTAGAGTGCATACAAGGTTTTTTTAAGATTTGATCCAGTGAGCCAGTTTTTGACCCCAGTTGACCCTTTTTCGAACTCATCCAAGATTTCATCAAGACAGTCATTCTGGCCAAATTTCAGGTTGATCGGGCAAAAAATGTGGCCTCTAGAGTGCATAAAAGGTATTCTAAGATTTGACCAAGTGACCTAGTTTTTGACCCCAGTTGATCCAATTTCAAACTCGTCCAAGATTTCATCAATGTCTCTAGAGTGCATACAAGGCAAATGTTGATGACAGACGGCTAATGACTGACGACAGACAACAGACATCAACCTAACCACAATAGCTCACCTTGAGCACTTCGTGCTCAGGTGAGCTAAAAAAAAAATAATCAAGCACTAATGTTAAGTAAATTAGGTCAGAGCTAAATGTGTTTGTGTTTGTACAGAACTTTGACTTTGCCAGATAACTTATCCTGGTAACAATTACTGTATACTTATTTAATGACACCAAGCATCGACAATGAATTTTGAAGAGGCAACAAATTTTTGGATTTGTTAAGTTTTTTTGTTAAATTTTGCTGAACAATGACCTTGATAACTGACCTCAAGCTCCCATGATCATATGAAAAAAAAAGAGCATTGCAAGGGGGTGCCAACGCTCAGCTGTTAATTATTTCTTAGGCAAATGCAACTATATAAACTTGGTACCTACAGAAAGGTTTTGTCCAAAGCAATGATCATGTGAAATATGAAGGTTCTTTGACTTACCATTCAAAAGTTATGACCAAAATTAATTTTCTTAAAAGAAATTTGACCTTGAAAGGTGATCCTGACGGATGACCTTGAACCTGGTACCTATTAAAAGTTCTTTTCCAAAGCAATGTTCATGTGAAATATGAAGTCTCTATGACTTACCATTCAAAAGTTATGACCAAGGTTAATTATTTAAGGAATTTGACCTTGAAAAATGACCTTGACCTTGACTGATGACCTTGAACTTGGTTCCTACAGAAAGGTCTTATCCCAAGCATTTATCATATTAAATATGAAGGCTCTTTGACTTACCATTCAAAAGTTATGACCAAATTACATCTTTTAAAGAAATTTCACCTTGAAAAATGACCATGACCTTGACTGATGACCTTGAACTTAGTACCTACAGAAAGGATGTGTCCCAGGCAATGATCTTGTGAATGAAGGCTCTATCACTTACCATTCAAAAGTTATGACCAAGGTTAAAGTTTGTCACGCCAACGCCAACATCAACGCCAACAACAACACCAACGCGAATAGCACCGAGGCGATCATAATACTTGGGTTTTTTCGAATTAGCCGAGCTCAAAATGTGTCCTCTAGAGTGTCTATTAGATTTTGTCTCAAATTTGATCTTGTTTTTGTAATTTGTTCCAGATTTAATCAAATCATCGAAATGACCTATTTTCAGGTTCATTCAGATAAATGTGAACTTAAGTGAATACAAGGTTATCCAAGATTAGACTTAGTGACCTAGTTTTTTATACCAAATAACCCAATCAAGAAAATCATAAAATGGGTCTACAAGGTTTTCTAAGGTTCAATCTAGATTGTATCCCCAGTAGACCAAACTTCAAACTTGTAAGAGTTTTTATCAAGATAAGGAATTTGACTAGATCTAGAAACAAGGTTAATATTGACAATGCTCAACACACATAACAGAACTAATAACAGACAATATCCAACATAAACTTCATGCTCAGATGAGTTACAATGACCCTGGCTATCTCTAGCAACTATACCTTATTTAACTGATATACAAAAACCCTTACTATCTCTCTTATCCGTGCCATACCTTGTTTAACTGGTATACAATGACCCTTGATATTTCTAGCAACTATACCATACCTTGTTTAACTGGTATACAATGACCCTTGCTATCTCTAGCAACTATACAATACCTTGTTTAACTGGTATACAATGACCCTTGCTATCTCTGGCAACTACACCATACCTTGTTTAACGGGTATACAATGACCCTTGCTATCTCTGGCAACTACAACATACCTTGTTTAACAGGTATACAATGACCCTTGCTATCTCTAGCAACTACACCATACCTTGTTTAACTGGTATACAATGACCCTTGCTATCTCTAGCAACTACACAATACCTTGTTTTACAGGTATACAATGACCCTTGCTATCTCTGGCAACTACACCATACCTTGTTTAACCGGTATACAATGACCCTTGCTATCTCTGGCAACTACACCATACCTTGTTTAACTGGTATACAATGACCCTTGCTATCTCTGGCGACTACATCATATCTTGTTTAACCGGTATACAATGACCCTTGCTATCTCTGGCAACTACACCATACCTTGTTTAACCGGTATACAATGACCCTTGCTATCTCTGGCGACTACACCATACCTTGTTTAACTGGTATACAATGACCCAGGCTATCTCTGGCCAGGCATTCTTTCTCAGCATCGAACTTGTAGAATCCACATTTAAACACAGAACCCTGGTTATAAAACAAAATGTAAACTGAAACTTATAGTGGTCCTTGTTTGCATTACTCTTTTTTATAGCAATATTGGGGCTTTTTCCAACAGACATTTTAAACTATCAACATGAAGCTAATAAAATTATTGATGATGACAGGGTGATATAGGTAATTTGCCTTTTTTCTTAAATAACCAATTTAAGAAATTAGGTTTAAGTAGCATTTCTACCTAAAAAAGTGTAATAAATAAGATTTTATTTGATTTATGTCAATGGCCTTGCTTTGATTAGGATTGATGTTTTTAACTGTCATATTTTTGTTTTATGATTTTCATGCTAATATTAACTTTATGGAAAAATTGAATGAGAAAATACTTGCCAATTAATCATGAAGTCCACATTACAGTAAAACTTGCATTAAGCAACCACTTAGGTGACCAATAAAAAGCGGTCACTTATGGAAATGGTTGTTTAATACAACATTTCATGATAAAAAGACATGTTTTTTGATAGCATATAATGATTGTCTCGTAATTCTGACTGAATACTAGGATGTTAGAACCCATAAGAATCGTCGCAATGAGATGATTCTTATGGATTCTAATGTCACGAGATTTATTTTTTAGTTTAAGAATGTCCACTTTTTCCGAAATTTTACTTACGGCAAAGGGACTTTTTACGAAGGTCGCTTAATAAAAGTGGTCGCTTAATAGACGTGGTCGCTCGAGCAACACTGACTGTGATTCTTACCAGAAAAGGGGAAGCTCTGCCACAAGATCCAACTTTGTTGAACAAATTCAGAAAGCCAATGGGAGCTTCTGTGGCTGCATACAACTCACATATGTTGGGAATTTTGAATCTGTCAACAGTCTCTTGATAAATATCTTGTCTCAACCCATTTCCAATGGCGATTCTTATCTTATGCTGACCATCTAAATCACTCTGTAATTGTAAACAAGTTATCTCCCATTTCCACTCACTACTTTCAAGCAGTGGTAATCCAACAAAAATAAAATAAACAAGAGGACCATGATGTTCCTAGATCGCTCACAGGAGTCTCTTTGACCCCTGGGACATCACATTAATAAAATAGGCAGATGTCAACAAGGAGATAAAATCTCAGCCAAGAGCAAGAAGGATATGACTTTTTGCTCTTTGCTTCTTCGAGAGCCGAGCTGTATTCGCTCCTTCGCTGAAATTGCGGCTCGATCGCGTCGAGGCGCGACTCCAGCGCGAATCGCTGTAGCTCTGACGTTTCTTGCTACAGCCCAACCAAACTCGCCACGATTGTAGCGCTTGATTAGGGCTACACGAAGGTACCTACAACATAGGAATCGGTTCATTGTTTCGAGCCCCCTAATTTCACCCATCATGCTTCGATGAGCTAAAAAGGGATGCAACCTGGTTGAGCCCGAGTATGACCCCACGGTCTTGATATGAACAAACCTGGTAAGCCCACTAGATGATGCTACATACCAAATATGAAAGAAAGCTGTGTGCCCTCAGGTTTCAGAGAAGAAGATTTTTGAAGGTTTTCCCTGTCGAGCCCAAATATGATCCCAGGGGTTGATATGAACAAACTTGCTGAAGTTCCACAAGATGATGCTACATACCAAATATGAAAGCTGTCTGCCTTCTGGTTTCAGAGTAGAAGATTTTTGAGGATTTTCCTATTTTCACCCTTTTTATTTAGGGTAAATGGAGAGTTCAGGGTGGATTTCATTTATTCCAACAACTTTGGTAGAGCTTGACCTAAGGAACATCCCTGCCAAGATTCATCAAGATTGGCCCACTGGTTTTAGGATAAGATGTTAAAAGAAATCGTTGACAACTTATGGTGGACGACATATGACAGACAACGCACAACTGACAAAGGACGCCGGACATTGGGTGATCACAATAGCTCACCTTGAAAGTTTAGAGATGGAAGGATGCACAGACAGAAAGATGGACAGAAAACACACCATTGCTATAGCGCCTCTAATCTTCGGTCAAAAGCTAAAAATCAGTATATCAAATATGCTATCAATCTATATTTTAAGTTTCTCAATAGTTCAAGGAAAACATTATGAAGTTTGTATGATTTGTTCTTTCGTATCAGGCTTAACACCACTTACAACATTATCACAGTTATATTGTTGTGGCTTGTGTACTTACCAATACTTACAGTACAACCACAAAATTTCATCTGAGCCACCAGCTACTCATCCCATTAAAGTGTTCTGATTGATGAGAGACAAATGACTCATGTCTCACTGACTTTTGTCAATAGCAGATGCAAAGGTTAAAACCAACAACCTCTGGATTGACAGCCCAATGGGCATAGCTAACTCAGCTTTGCTGAAGTTTATATATGTGACCCGTCACATGAAAAGGGACCATCTGGGAAGTGTGTCAAGTGTTGAACCTTGTCAGACTGTGCGGATTGCGCAGACTGACTATGTTTGAAACTTTTTGCACATTGCTAATTTTCTGAATCTATAATGAGTAATCTTCTTATGAAACAATTGATGGAATACGACCTTCAGTTGACCTGTTCTAGGACCAATTTCTTTTTCAAATGTTTATTTTACAGAGTTCTCAGATGGTCCCTTTTCGCTTGATGGGTCACATAAATATAACTTACAGATGTTGAAGGTTTTGCACTACGACACTTGTTCTGTAATAATTATACAAATTTTGTTATCTTTTCACTTATATTGTTATTCACGCCATACCTGCTGGCCAGAAAAATGAAAGCTTTGTCAAACAGTAAACACTAAGACAAGCCTGCACACATGTGCAATCTGATTTCAGATGCCTGCATTCTCCTAAACAAGAGATGTTTGTAAAATGTGTATGCCCCTCTATAAGAGCAGGTCAATGGCCTTGTCTTTGTCAATTAACAAAGGGTAATAACTCAAAAATTTGATGAGTAGAGTTATGGTTCTTGCGCACTTCACTTCTCATCAATGAGATCTATTCACTTTTTCCAGCAATATACCCCTCTTCTTCAAAGGGGGCATAAATATTCTGATATGCATACCTTGTCATTAGCTAGCAGGAATCTAAACAGTTCTCCTATATAATTAATAACAGTTATGTTATATTTCCTGCAATCTTCAAAGTAATGGGTCCTTGAAAACTTCTTAGCTGTAACCACAGTTGCACCTTAAATAAAAATCCAAAAATATACACATATATCATTGCATAAAATTTTTCATATTTAGGTCGATATAGGCATACAGACAAAAAAAACCGGTAGTTAACTGAAGAAAACATAGATTTATAAGTTAATCCATGTGCTGTTAGTACCAGGCCTTTTTTACTTAAATATCCTTGGTCTGAGCCTATGCACTTTATCAGTTTCTATGTCTTACATCAATACATAGCATAAAAAAAGATGTTGATCTTATTCCAATGATGTTATAAATTCACTAAGCAACATCAATTTAAACAAGAACCATGTCGGACATGGCCATCCCCCACCAAGAAAGCTTGAAAAAAAACTGAAGTCTAATAGATTAAGGGTTCTACTTTAAGAAATTAAGCCCCTACAAAATCTAAGTCTTTAAAATAACAAAGGGCAATAACTCCAAAATTATGCAAGCCAGAGTTATAGTTCTTGTGCACTGAACTCATCTTCCATGAGATCTATCCACCCATAAAGTTTCAAGTTGATAGCTATTATACTTAAGGAGATATGCTCCGGACAAAATCTAAGTCTTAAAAATAACAAAGGGCAATAACTCCAAAATTATGCAAGCCAGAGTTATAGTTCTTGTGCACTGAACTCCTCTTCCATGAGATCTATCCACCCATAAAGTTTCAAGTTGATAGCTATTATACTTAAGGAGATATGCTCCGGACAAAATCTAAGTCTTAAAAATAACAAAGGGCAATAACTCCAAAATTATACAAGCCAGAGTCATAGTTCTTGTGCACTGTACTTCTCTTCCATGAGATCTATCCTCCCATAAAGTTTCAAGTTGATAGCTTTAATACTTTAGGAGATATGCTTCAGACAAAATCTAAGTCTTAAAAATAACAAAGGGCAATTACTCCAAAATTATGCAAGCAAGAGTTGTAGTTCTTGTGCACTGCACTGCTCCTCTATGAGATCTATCCACCCATAAAGTTTCAAGTTGATAGCTATTATACTTTAGGAGATATGCTTCAGACAAAATCTAAGTCTTAAAAATAACAAAGGGCAATAACTCCAAAATTATGCAAGCAAGAGTTGTAGTTCTTGTGCACTGCACTTCTCCTTGATGAGATCTATCCACCCATAAAGTTTCAAGTTGATAGCTATTATACTTTAGGAGATATGCTCCGGACAAGTTTAGTGACGGAATGAATGAATGACGGAATGATGGAAGGACAGAATGACGGATGGAGAGCATTACTATATCCCCTTTGCTGAAAATGGCGGGGTATAACAAGAGATAGTGCAATGCATAAAGCAATTTTTCTGGCACAGTTGTGGGTTTGGAGCTAGTCAAAGCGATCCAATGAATCAGATTGCAATCTCTGTTGGAATAAATACTATAGGCTTTCTTTTATGCATTATAGTGTCAATTCAGATTTTTTCTAGCGATAGCATTCTCTGTTGGAATAAAGACTATAGGCTTTCTTTTATGCATTAAAGTGTCAATTCAGATTTTTTCTGGCGATAGCATTTGGAGAGACCCTCTAAATGCTTTAACACCCAATGCAGGAATACTCCAGGTTAAGCATGACAAGGGTTAACAAAGTATTTCTTCTCCCAACGATTTCTGTTTTTTTCACTTTACATTCATTCTAAGTAACCATGGCATCAGCATATAATTGGGTAAGCCCATTACCAAACAATAAAATCTATGTCCATATTAAAAGATGATGCAAGAGACATTTTTTAGGTGATGAAACATGGTCACATGATCAGAAACACTCTGTGAAAGTTTCAAGGTAATCTGTCAATAATCGTAGGGGCTTGGTTCACAAGATATGGATGTAAATACATTCAGATGTACGGATCATCAGAGAAGATGAGATCAATGTATGCAGATACATATAAAAAGATAAACTTACCAATCCCAAGTCCTGCATACAAACACAGAATTAGGCCATTGGAGTGAAACAAGGGGAGAGAATTGTAGAAAATATCATCTTTTGTTGCTCCACTGGACAATGCTACCACAACCCCAGCCTGTACACGTCTATCACTCACAATGGCTGGTTTGGGCAAACCTACAGAAATACAAATCCTTCTGTGAAATAATCAGTTGTATGTAGATTCAAATACTCCTGTGAAATAATTAGTTTTATGAAGATTCAATAGTTTACAAACATGTTCCAACTGGTTCAAAATAAGGAAACAAGATTTATATTTCTTTAATCCTTTTCGGTGGATTATCAAGAAATAACGGTAGATTATCATTTGATAAACTAACCGCCTAACTAGTGAAATGATCAAAAGCCTATGCCCAACTATCTTTCATTGCACCCTAAAATAATCTAAGCTGAGCCCAATAAGTGACGTCATCGTGAATGTTGCATAGCAATCACAGGCAATATTGTGCGCTTTAGGAAAATTTGTCATAAAATTTTCACATTTTGTCTCATTTTTTTCATTTAAGAAAGAAAGTAATAATTGCTTTTTTAGTAATATTGATTGATATTTCATTTCGTAAACAACAAAAGTTTTATTTTCACTCTGCCATTCGTGAAAATATAGCTTTTGTTGTTCACTCAATGAAATATAAATCGATCTTACACTAAAACATTGGAGTATCCTCTATGTAATTGTTGACAAACTGAGTTATAACCTATAGGTTGGAGACAAATTGACCGAAAGGAGAGTAGAGTCCAACCACCAGGAATTATTCGTTGAACTGTATGATTGACAGTCTGAAATGCTACTTTCTATGCTTTGATCAAGGTTTTAACCCTTGTCATGCTGATCCCGGAATATTCCTGCTTTGGCAGGAGGTATGGACAAACATCAGCCTGCACATATGTGAAGTCTGATGTTAGTCCATACAACCTGATTTTCCTTTTTAAACCAGAAAAGTTTCAGAAATTATATATTTTTAATATCAAATGCTGACTCACAATTAGGAAATACAGAGCTTTCAGCACTTTGATTTATATATAAAATTTTGTGTTTTTATTCAGCATGACAAGGGTTAATTGACGCAGGCTTAGCACATCTGGGATGCAAAAAATAGTAGCCAGGACTGTGATGTGAGTCCCATAGACTCTTAAGGATCACATTCAGTAAAGAATTGAAGACAGTTATGAAGTCTTCAATTCTATCCTGAAGTTGAGGCTAATCATAATCTGCATGTGATTAATTACTCAAATATGTCTTCATATCATATCTAATGTGAAACAAGTAGAATTTTAACATCACATGCCCACCACACATGTTCCGGGTCCAAAGAATCCACTCGTCCGCTCGTATTTACGAGTAAGAAATCCCTGAGGACGAGTGGAAATACAAAGGCAGTCGTCCTCCCGGACGAGTGAAGAATGGATGACATTTAATCATTATGTCTAGTGTCAGGATAAAATTTGATAAAATAAAAAAAAACATTTCGAAAAAGTTCAGGGTGATAGAAGTTCGCAACACATTGAACTGTAAACAGTCATTTACTTTGATTTCTAAAAATAAAACTTCCGGTTTTCGCACGATATAACCCGGTACCCGAACTTCGTAAAAACAAATCAATCTCACAATCAAGGAAAGTATCGAACATAGAAATAAATTTTCCCCTGTTTTGTTCATATCTACTACTTCTTTTATTATCGCTTAGAGCCACAATCATTGAAAATTACCCAAAAAATCCATGATATTGTATGTTTGCAAATGATAAAATGATTTTACTTGTCTCGATCTTTTTACCGGTATTTATTGTCCGGAATCTATTGTTTTTGAATGTCGTATAAATTGTACTTTTGTTTCGTCTGCACTTCAAAATTACGTTTCCAGATACAAAACATGTTCTTTAACGATCAACGATCCCTAGGCCTATTGAAGGGCGAGTGACAATCAAACCAGGACAAGTTACTTTTTCAAGTCATTTGCCCTGCAGGATGAGTGCCTTTTTCTGAATTCTTTGGACCCTGATGTTGAGGTGAATTCCTTATGTTTACTGCTCCAGCTATATTTTCAGTATGTTAGATTGTTTCAAACAAGACGTTTCTGACCTGTTGTTCCCTGAAGTAAATATGTCTACATGTAATATCTAATATCAGACAGGTAGAATTTCAACATCACTTGAACACCACACAAGTTGAGGTAAATTCCTAAGGTAAACTGCTCAAGCTAAATTTTCAGTGAATAAGATAATAGATTGTTTCAAATTAGAAGTTTCTGACCTGTTGTTTCTGAAGTAAATATGTTTTCATGTCATATCTAATATCAGACAGGTAGAATTTCAACATCACTTGAACACCACACAAGTTGAGGTGAATTCCTTAGGTTAACTGCTCTAGCTAAATTTTCAGTATGTAATATATGAGCCTGTGTGTGACATATAGAACAATTTCATATGTTCATCTGTGAAGACTCAGATCAGTCTGTGCAGCTGCACAGTCTGATCAGAGTCTTCTGCACTCAATAAGTAGCTAGGGACACATTCTCTTTGCTCAAAAATACAGAAGATTTTCATTGCACTATGTGGCTGTCAAGGAATCTCAATGTCTCCCCATCATGCACACATAGAATTGTTGGAAATGTCAAGCACAGGCTCATATTATCTAACTACAAGTTACTGACCTGTTGTTCCAGAAGTGAATATATAACAGTTACAGTTATTGTAATTCACAGGTTGTCTAACGCTGCTGTCAATTTCTTCATCAGACATTTTCTCCGTTATATCATGGAAGTTTTTGAAGGTGCTCGAGACCATTGATCTTCCAGAGCAGTAGACAAAAACCTCCACATGTAAATCAGGTAAAATACCATGTATAGCCTCCCCTAGGTCCTCATCTAAATATACATATGACATTACTGATGGCATATTATTCTTGAAGAATGGTGAAAATCAAAAGTGTTTGAAAAACATTACTGCCCCAAAACATACCCTGTGTTCATGATGACCAAACGGTGCAAGCAGTTTGCCAATTATACCCTGATTTGCATATATGGAGTGACCTCACTGGAATTTTCTTCCAGAGGTCATTGTATGGTAAAAGTAGATCCTTTAGAAAAAGTAGTGCGACATTGAAACATTATTTTTGATAGTAAAATAGTAACCCGTGTGCTCTTTATTTTTCTTTCACCTAGTTTTGCATCTCTTCTTTGATTTAACGCTTGATTTGACCTTCTCTGTGTACGATTTCCTTTAGGAAAGGACAGATAACGGGTGGGGGTCGTACCTAAAGTAACTGTCCTCTTCATAGGTGGAAAAAAGACGGTACCTCTTCTTAAGCTTGGGTACCCCAAAAGTTGAAGGGAGTTTCCCGTGTGTTTTTTTACTTTAAGTTAGGACATTGAACGAAGATGAAGGGCTTAAGAGGTCAAAGGTCAAACCTTCCTGTGGAACCGACCACAGCACCGGAAAAGAGTGCAATTTTATATAGGACAAAGAAGGCCCAAAATCCGGTGGGGTCACTCCATATGCAAGTGTGCATGCAAAGCAGGGTATAATTGGCAAACTGCCTGCATCAATTGGTCAACATGAACACAAGAATTAATGTTTTTAGAAATTTGACCTTGGTATATAGCCTTTTCAGATAACCTTGACCTTTAAAAGATGCACATTGTTGAGAGTAACCTTTATATTAACGATAAGCATTTATAACAGACAGTGTTAAGGTCAGTGAAAATGTTTAGTTTGCAGGTTTAGTTTTTGCAGACTTACAGTGTGATTCATGGATTACTAGTAAAACAGTTTTCCTCACAATCTATCAATGGAGGAAAAATTGTCAGGTTTTAACTCAATGAAGAGGTTGATGATATATGCTTACACAAGACAACATAAACATGAAGGCCAGAACACATTATACTGTGTTATTATTCAATTGACAGCTGTGACGTGATTTGGCAGGTTTAGTTTTCAATGTTTTGGGTTCTTTTCAAAGTTAGTTGCCAATTAATATTTACACATGCAATTAACTTTATCGTAAAACCATTGAGAACACATATCATCGTTGGGTTACCAAAGCTCTGTAACTTAAGCTAGGACAAGCTGAAGTTACTTGGGTTTGGTTACCCACCTATGATTTAAGGTCTCAAGTTATTTATGTCAACTATTTATAGAAGTACTTATAAATTTACCTAAACCTTAAGTGCAACATCCAGTTATTTAGGCTCCGCCCTACCAGGGCAAAAATCATGGATTATACCAGGACTAAATCCAACACTGTAGTAGTGTCTTTCTAAATACAAATGTGACATGTCATAAAAAAAAGACCATTTAAAAATTCTGTTAAATGAATACTTGATAAAGAGATTGGTTACAGTGCAGATCATAGATCGTTGTTCAAAATATTTTTATAGGAAGGTAGATGTATCATTCTAGATTCAGAAAATCAGTCAAGTACAGTCAAAATTAACCCTAGTTTAGGTTAAAACCTATCTATTTCAAAACAATTGGGAAAAAGGTTCATACAACTTAGATTGATCCCTCTCGATTCTGCTGCCTTGAAAATTCACCAGTACTTGCATCAAATGTGTGGGTCTTTGAAATAGCCAAGATCAATAGCCGCTCCTGGGAATCAAACTTAGGACCTTTGGGTCAAGAGGCCAATGCTCTACCTCTAGACCACAGACAACATGATGCATAACCCAATTGGTCCCTTTTGCTTGACTGGTCACAAATATAAAGAATTTAAAACAGAGTTTCTCTGAGCCCTCTGTTATCATTTATCAGTCACACATTTCACTCAGCAGCTTTATTAGTTTTTTCTCTCAATGCTAGGACTTCAGCCATAAAAAGCAACCTTCTGAAGATATACAAGTCAATATTTACCTTCTCCAACAAGGATTATTTTTGGATCAGAAGCGTTTATACAGTGTAGAAGCTGTTTTCCTTTTAAACTTGTGTTGATCAAGGCTGGCTTTACTCCAATTTTCATCAAACCTAGAACACACAGATTATAAGATCTTGAAGTTACATTAAATACAGCTTAAGAAGTGTTCCCCCTAAAGACTAGTATTGAACAGTTTTAAACTAAATTTTAAAAGAATTTTAACAGTTGATTCAATGTGCATGGAAATGAAAAAAATACTGCAATATATTGTAGAAAACATTGAGAAAAAGAGGAAATTGCTTGAAAGCAATTTCATTTTTTCCTCAATGCTTTCCCTTTTGATTTTCTTCACTGCATAGCATATACATTTTGTTGGAAAATAGATACATGAACAGGAAGAAAGCATCTTATTCTTTTTGGAAATAACATATTTTTTCTTGTTTAAAGAATAATAATTTTTCATGTTTAATATTAGGAGTTTAAGTCTGTTGTCAATTTTTGTTGTCATTTAGGCAGGTTTTCCTAGATAACGCCATCACCTTTATTTTATCTTGTAAAATCAGCCAGTAAGGACACTAAGTGACATTTATAAATGTTTCCGATTCAAAAACAGGTTCATGCATGTGGGCGTTCATTCCATCTTAATCAAATTCAATATGATTGTTGGCCAACTTTACTTTCAGAAATTCAAATGTGACTTTATATTAATAATAGGTATCCATTGACAAAATTGTTAGAATCTAAAGCGGACCAGTAACCCCCCCCCCCCCCCCAAGCAATTTGTCAAAATATAAGTGCTATTAGTGCAGGATGTGTTTGTAAAAAGTAATTGAGAATTCAAGTTATATGCCTGTGATAAATTGTAGGTCACTTGGTTCTTAAGTTAGAGTCTGGAAACGAAAAGGTCTAACAGAAATTTAACAAAGATTGACAGTGACCTCTGTGATCCCCAAACAATAGGGCACTGCCTTGGGCCATAACCAGCATTTGCATGAAGTTTTATGATTCTAGGTTGCTTGGTTCTTCAGTTAGAGTCCGGAAACGAAAATTAACCAAAAATGACAGTGACCTTGACCTTTAACCATGTTTTGACACAAAAACAATAGGACACTTCCTTGGGTCATAAGCAGTATTTGCATGAAGTTTCATAATTCTAGGTTGCTTGGTTCTTAAGTTAAGAGTCTGGAAACAAAAATTAACAAAAATTGACTGTGACCGTTGATCTATGTGACCCCAAAAGCAATAGGGCACTGCCATGGGTCAAAAGGAGCATTTGTATGAATTTTCATGATTCTAGGACACTTGGTTCTTAAATTAGAGTCCGGAAACAAAAAAGTCTACAGAGGGACAGACAGATGGACAGATAGACAGACATGGTGAATCCAATATACCCCCCTCTCCTCCCTAATATTTTAGCAAAGCTTCAGTTAGATAGACAAAAAACAAAACTCTGATTGACAGAGCACTATCTACCAGGGGTCCACATAAAAGAGGAGGCGTCTGTGGTAGAACAACAACCTCTTGACCCAAACGTCCTGAGTAAGATTCACGGGAGTGGCTATCGTTCTTGGTTCTTTCACTGGCGAGGGAGAGGGATTAGTCTAAGTAGTATGAGCTTGTTTTTCAATTGAAGTAAGATAAATAGGTTTAAACCATAAATGAGAGTAGAGGCAGTCTTAAATCTTTATATCCCAATGAAATCCTATGCTGTGTGTACTCATTTGAATCATATCAATGGTACTTTTCAAATTAATACCAACAACATAGAGGATTGAAGTTAGAATAATGAAATATCTAAATTTGAAAAACAAATTACCCTCTCTATCTGACACTCTGATCTTTCCCTCTGGAGCGATGACTATCATCTTACCTATATTTATCCAGACAAATTCTGGTGAGTTATGCATCAATACAGCGATGGTATCCCCACACTGTAGACCCAGACTCTGGGCTGCTCGTGCTACTCTGATTGCATTCTCATTCAACTCCTTTTGATATAAAAAGAACAATTTCTGTTATACATGTAACATAGATAATGTAACATCACAAAAGGCCATTTCAAGGGGTAAGTGCAATACTATTGTAAGTGCCTACAATTAAATTGATAGGCACTTACAATAGTGTTGCACTGATCCACTGGTTTTGGTAAGAGCAGAATTGGATCTTGCTGAATCTGTATTCAATATAATATAGAGATGTGGAATTCCCATCCCCAGTTTGTGAGTAGACATGTATTGTAGATTCTGTTCACTTATATCCTGGCAGCTGGAGCACCTTACAATGGATTCCTGGTATTTCTCATAACAGTACTACCATTTCATTCTTTCCTAGCCTCCAGCTGCTATTCCACATAGGTCTATGTTTATTGACCCATTGGTGGAAGACAAATAGTTGGAAAGACCGAGTGCCGCCATCCGGGATCAAACACAGGACCTCTAGATTGACAGTCAGACACAATACAAACTATGCTACGATGGCGGCTACTTTACAAGAAAAGGTCAGCAGCCTCTTACATTTGTAAAGTTCTACTTATGTTCTGCCATGTCTGTTGTTTTGACTGTATGACCCCTTTTAAATGGTTTCAAAGGTAAGGAGTCAATGACTCCCAAATTCCAAACTCTTTCACAAACCCTGCAGTCCTAATGTTATACTCACAGGATTTAAATGGATGCAGTTTTTGTGAGTCTGAGACTCTCAAATCATAAGCCAAGACTCTCAAAACTATCTAGTGTGAGTCCCTAGGACCCTCTGAGGGGATCAATTTCAGAAAAAAATTGAAGACTGTTTTTCTTTCCTGAAGTTGATCCCAAAGGGAACATATCTTTTCAATAATTTGTGTTGCTTAACCAAGAAAATGTTTCGAAATTTACACAAAACATGAGGATAATTAGAAATAGTCTAGAATGAAAGAATGGACCCCTATGAGCCTTAGTATTGAGTCCATGGGACACCATTTTGTTGATGTCTTCAGGGTTCGTGTTTGACCCTTAAACCAAGGTTTGACCCTCAAAAATCTAAAAATATCATCTTTTGACCCCTAAATTTTCCCGTTAAAGGGGTCAAAATGACCCATCAAGTGTTCAGTAATGCATCATAATCTGTTACTCAATGAATGTATTAGAATCAATTGTTACATCCTTCTTATCTTTATAAGATATTCATATTTCATACATATGAAGGAAACAATTTAAGAAATCAACAAAGAAAAAGTTACTTATTATCCCCTTACTTTGATTTGACCCTTCAGTCAAAACCAATTTTGACTCCTAGAAATTCCCAGTCAAGGGTCACTGACCCCTGATTTGTAAAGCTAAAACAAGCCCTGGTCATATTAAAGCCCTGTACTCACCTGGTATGTAAAACTCTTGTCCTTGTAAATCAAAGCTATTTTATTGGGATCGGCTTTCACATTGTCTTCAAAGTAATCAATATACAGTTTGTGTTTGTTGCTGTATTTCTTGATGTGTTTCATGACTGTATACAGGTATTTAAAGTCTTTGATCAACCATGGATAAAGGATGAGAAGGCCTGCTGTGCCAGCCAGTAAGGTCGCACCCACAGCTAGCAGCAACATATCTCAGGAATATCTGAAAAAACAAGATGTGTTTGTAAAACACTAAAACCCCTTAAACGGCAAGTTTGACCTTGATAAATGACCTTGATGGATGACGTTCCAAGGTTTGACACTAACTTCTATGAAAAAGGAGTCAAACAGTCTCCCAACTTACAAAACCAGGGAGTCCATGCTAAAATTAGTGAGTTAAAATTTTCATATTTCAGGGAAAAATTGTGGAAAAGAGGAAATTGCTTTTCCCTGCATTTATAAACAGGGAAAAAGACCAACAAATTTAACTTAGGGGCCCAGACTTCCAAAATTCAATATTTAGCATAAAGCCTCTAAAATAATCTAGGGTACATCCTGAAATCTAGGGACCATGGTCAACTGGCCCTCTGTCAGTCTTTTAACCTGATTAGATCAATTTTCTTTCAAAATAATTAGTTGATACAACCAAATGTTATATGTAGCAACTATCATACCAAAAAGATCTGAAACTTTGACAAAATTATAGAGTTTATGTTTAAAAACTTAAAGGATATTTCTCTGATCATTTGTTTGAGGATATATTCTATGTCCATCGGACTCCTAACTTGCAAAGTAAAGGAGTCCTGCCCAAAAAATAAGGAGTCTCGGACCTGCAGACTCCCCTTAGTGTAGAACTCTGCCTTCAAAGATAAGGATAGTTGTGAGGAACCTTTGTGCCAAATATGATCATTCTCACTTGAATAGTCTTAATGGACAGACAGATGGACAGACACTGTATGGCCCAATCTATCTATGAGAGGGCACAAAAATAGAGTAAAACTGATATACATTGTTGGTACAGCAATGTGTTTGAAATGCCTGTAAAAGAATAGAGCAAAAGTGTTCCTATATTCTTAATAACTAGACCCATAACAAACTTTAAGACTGGTCAAAAACAACTGGGATCAATCAAAATTTCTTCTAAGAATTTAAGAACAGGTCACAAAAGGATTATTTCTACAAAGTTTGGTTACATACCGCCCATTGGTTTGAGAGGAGAAGATGTTTAAAGAAAAAGTTTACCCATGGACAGAAGGAGGCTCGCAAGCAGGCACAGACAGTGGACATATCCATGACAAAAGCTCCCTGGCCTTTGGCCAATGAAGCTAAAATGACAAATTGTCCTTCTACTTCTACCGCATAACGGCCGCTATCAACATGCTGACAATTCTGCCGTGTTTGGGTGTGCGCAATGAAATATTAATCAAAAAGAGTCCATCTCAATCTTAAAGACCTGGTTTAAGGAATGTTGTATATTCAGGACCCCTACTGATAAGCTAATTGTTAATCTATCTGAATCACCCTAGGGGGTCAATCACCCTTTATGCTCTACACATGACATAGTCCATTATTTGTCATCAAAATTCATTAATTGATTTGAAAAGAGTTAAAAATAGAATATTTATATTTCATTTGAACAGAAAGTTTTTTTTAAAGAACAGAAAGAATTATTCTTTTTTAAAGTGTTAAATGTTTTTATGACTAGAAAACATTGTGATTAAATCAAATTTTAAAAGAAGGAAGAGACAAAGAGTGAAAAATGATCTAGATCAATTATTAATATATACACGAAAAAGATTGAACTTGCAGCAATATTAAGAAAAAAAAATTTAAATAAAAAGTTTTTTTGTGTAAATAATACTTTTGTCTCCTTCTAAATATGTTATTAACCATAAAAATTTGCTTCTGAATTGAAACATTGCAGTAAATGGAGGACATTTATTATCGCCTTTCAATAATTCCATGCAATTTGTTTTAAGAGTTTTCTAAATATCATAGCTATAGCTATTTTGTGACTGAGGAATTATTTTTTTATTGAAAACCTTTTAAGATGCATCACTTTTCTTTTCTATGCCAAGTTAAAAAATTGAGGAAAAAAATAATAATCATTATCTAAATGAATGAATAAACGAGATATTTATTTCTTCAAAATAAATTAACCAATAATTAACTAAATTCTATTCTCAATAAGTGAAAATCAATATATGCCTGACAGCCTCTGTATGTGTATCTCTACATAGAGTATACAAGGTGATTAAGTGATCAAGATAAGGACCATAAAACCATTAAGATAACAATGGGTGGTTAAATGCATATCTCGTTTGGGGGGGTCAAATAAAGAAGGCTTAAACCAGGTCTTTAAAAAAACTGCTTTGCATGTGCTATACAGATTTTTACAGTGAAGATAAAAACAGCCATAGTCCAATAATTACACAGTGAGGCGGGCCTTGAATGCCTCAAGACTCGTTGCAGACACAGTGCTGGTGGGCAAGGTATTCCACTGCGTTATAGTACGCGGGTAAAAAGACTCCTTCCTAATGTTGGTTCAACAACTGGGTATCTGGAAGGCTTGGTTATTAAATGTCCTTGATTTCCTCTGTACTGGGATCAATTTGTCACTAGCGTCGATGTATACTTTTCCATTTACAATCTTGTACATCATTGTCAGTCTCGCATTCTTCCTCCTGTCTGAGAGAGAACCCCACTCAAGATACTCGATCATTTCCGTCACCGAAGAAGTGTTATGGTATCTATTCATTATGTACCTGGCTGCCCGTCTTTGAACCTTATCCAGTTTGTCAATGTCTGTTTTCAAATGTGGATCCCAGACTGTACTTGCATATTCCAGGGACGGTCTAACAAGTGACTTATACGCATTCTCTTTGATGGATCTGTTACTAATGTTGAGATTTCTTTTTAGAAAACTTATAGTATTGTTGGCTTTGCCACATATTTGATTTATATGAGGAGTCCATTTTTGGTCGCTGGTGATTGTTACGCCCAGGTATTTTGCGGATGGCACATGTTCTAGTATGTGGTCTCGGAGAGTGTAGCTTCTTTTTATAATCTTTCTATTTTTGGTCCTCTTCATTTCAAAATTGTGACAGTACTCATTTACATTGTCGGAAATATGGTGGACCTGAAAATCTTAAAACATTATTCAATAACAAAATTATGCACAAAACAAAGAGTTCGTATGCTTTAGTTTAGGTAGAGGTCGACATCCGGGGTCGAAAAGTTTACGGGCCGATAAGACTTGGTGAGACTTTGGACATCAGAAACAGTAAAAATATATTTCCACCAACAGGAACAGCGTCAAAAGTCACCAATAAAAAAACTATCTTAAGTTGTTCAGCATATATCGAATTTTCTTTGGAGGTAGAACAAATGTTATTCGGCTATCAATACACAAAAGTTCCCAGTCTATTTCAATCTACCGGTTTCATAAAACAAGAAAAGTTGCAAAAATAAGGCCCGAGGACCATAATTTCCATATAGCGTTCATCTGAGTGCATGGGTTCTATCTATCTATTGTTATATATAAACCTAATGGTTTTTACCGTGTCTATTTTTAGACTGGGAATTTTCCTATCACTTGATTCTGTTAGGTAAATGTATGTAGAATATTTTAGATCTTTCTAGAAAGGACTTCTGGAAAGTGATTCAGACTCTAGAGTATTCTTATGTTCTTTGCTATTCCAGATTGTTCTATAGTATTATATAAAGGGGTTCCTACAGCATTCTTGGTTCACTTGGTTTAGACTAATGGTTTCATTTAGTAGTACTGTGTTATACTAAAAGGGGATTTCTTCTTATCTTAAACGTGTGTTTGAAAGCGTGTTTAACAAAACAAAACAAATCAAACAAATTCTGTATTTAAATCTGCTGTTCAAAATTATTTAAGAAATTAATTTCATATCTCAATTTTAATAAATCTAGAGTGTACTTTCACTATTATTTATCGAAATCTTACATTCTTGTTTGAATACAGCAACAAGCTACCATATCTTTTGACTTAGAAAAATTTACGCACAAACCTTCCGTGGAGCTATTGAATTTGGGTAAAAAGTCTGATTTGCTCAATCTTGCCAAGCATTATGAATTAAAAGAAGTCAAGTCCTCATTGCGAAAGCACGAAATTAAAAATATTTTGGTTCAATATTTTGTTGATGAGGACATTTTTGATGAAAAGGCTCTATATCTCATTGTTGATGTTCCATCAGTTGCAAGCTCAAGAGCGCTTGAACTGTTAAAACTTCAACAAAATTGGAAATAGAAAGAGAGAGAGAAGAGAGAAAATTACAAGAAAAACAATTAGAAATTGAAGAAAAAGAAAGAGAAAGGCAATTTCAAAGAGAAGAAAGAGAATGAGAAGAAGAGAGAGCAGAGAGAGAGCGAGAAAAAGAACGAGAATTTCAATTACGATTAAAAGAATTAGAAATTCAAGATAGAGCAAATCAGTCCAGATATATGTATAATGACCATTTTGATGTAACAAAACATTTTAGGCTTGTTCCTCAATTTCAAGAAAATGAAGTTGATACATATTTCGAACATTTTGAAAAAGTTGCAAATAACTTGAAATGGCCAAAGGAGCACTGGACCTTACTTCTTCAAAGTGTCTTAGTAGGAAAAGCTCGCAATATTTATTCGCAACTTAGAACAGAACAAAGCAATGATTATGATACTGTAAAAGAACTCATTCTCAAAGGTTATGAGCTGGTTCCAGAAGCATACAGACAACAATTTAGAAGTTGTAGAAAAGAATCTGGCCAGACTCACGTTGAATTTGCAAGAAACGAAGAAAATTATTTGACAGATGGTGCTGTTCTAAGAAAATAGACCAAAATTATGATAATCTTAGACAACTTATATTAATTGAACAATTCAAAAATCGCATTCAATCTGACATTAAGTCACATTTAGATGAAAAAAATGTTGAAACTATACATGAAGCAGCTCGTTTAGCTGATGATTACTACCTTACACACAAAAATTCTTTCGTTAATAAAACAAAACCTGCTTCCTCACATCCCCAAAATAAATCTATGTCTGGTGATTCATCTAGCATGTCTAGTCAATCAAATTCACCTAACCCAAAGTCTACTGGTGAAACCAATGTTCAAAACCCCTTATCTCGAGTACACTGTACTTTTTGTAAAAAACCAGGTAACCTTATTTCGGAATGTTTTAGATTAAAAAGGAAGAAGGAACTGAGTGCAGCCAAACCTACAGGGCTCACCAGCCTTCAGCCTAAATCACAGCCTTCTTTTGAGTTAAATTCAATTGTTAAGGCAGAACCAAATTCTGATTCCTGTATGGAGATTTTTGAACCGTTCATGTTGGATGGTTTTGTATCACTTTCAGGTGATATGTGCCCACCTGCTTCTCAATCTCTTATTATCAGATGTTCTGCCTTTTTCTGAGAAGCCTTCGTCTGGTACTAGTGTCCTTATTCAGGGTGTAGAGTGTGGTATTATTAATATTCCTCTTCATAAGGTTAATTTGTCCTCAGATTTGGTTACTGGTTCTGTGGTTGTTGGTGTTAAACATTCTTTACCATTTAAAGGTGTACATTTATTGCTAGGCAATGACTTAGCTGGAGATAAGGTTGTTGTTAATCCTCTTGTAACTGACACACCTAATGTAGGTCAAACAGATTATCCTATTTTGCAGGAAATACCTGATTTGTACCCTTCATGTGCAGTAACTTGGGGTATGGCTAATAAAGCTTCCTTGGAAAATTCAAATGATATTGACTTAACTGATACTTTTGTTGGTCAATATTTCAATGACGAGATTAAAAAGTCTTTTAATCTTAGTCTGCCTGATACTCAGACAGACTCGTCAAAATTTTGTCAGTCATCTCCAAGGTCATGAAACGCATTCAAAGTCAAAGTTAATCCAGGAACAGCAAAATGATCCTGAGATTTCAAAGTTAATTGATAGGGCATTACCCGAAAAAGAAATGTCTCAGAATCCTGTTTGTTACTATAAAAAGAATGGTATTCTGATGTGAAAATGGCGACCACTTGATGTCCCAGCTGATGATGATTGGGCTGTTCATCACCAAATTGTTGTTCCAAAGTCATATCGCCGTGAAATACTTAGTATAGCCCATGAAAGTCCAATGTCTGGTCATTTAGGTGTAAACAAGACTTATCAAAAGATTATGACTCATTTCTTTTGGCCTGGACTTAAATCGGATGTTTCCAAATATTGTAAAAGTTGCCACACTTGTCAAATGGTAGGGAAACCTAACCAAGTTATTCCAAAAGCAAGGTTACAACCCATTCCAGCTTTTGATGAACCTTCCAGTCGAATAATAATAGACTGCGTTGGTCCTTTACCAAAAACTAAGTCAGGTTCTGAATATTTGTTGTCAATTATGTGTGCTTCTACTCGCTTCCCTGAAGCAATTCCTTTAAGAAACATTAAGGCAAGGTCAATCATTAAAGCTCTTGTCAAATTCTTTACTTTTGTTGGCCTTCCAAAATCAGTTCAGTCTGATCAAGGATCAAACTTCATGTCAGGCATATTCCAACAGGTTATGCATGAATTAGGTATCAAGCAATATCGGTCATCTGCTTATCATCCTGAAAGTCAAGGTGCTTTAGAAAGATTTCATCAGACCCTAAAAAATATGATAAGGTCATATTGTTTTGATACTGAGAAAAAATGGGATGAAGGTATTCATTTGCTATTATTTGCAGTCAGGGAATCTTTTCAAGAATCTCTTGGCTTTAGCCCCTTTGAGTTAGTTTTTGGTCATTCTGTTCGTGGGCCATTAACACTCTTAAAAGAGAAATTTCTTGCTGATGATGAAACACCCTTGAACTTGTTACAGTATGTTTCTGACTTCAGAAATAAACTGTCTTAGGCATGTGAGGTTGCTAGGTCAAATCTTAAATCATCTCAGAGCAAAATGAAGGCAAGATATGACAAGCATAGTGTTGATAGGAAATTTGAACCAGGTGATAAAGTCCTTGCTCTTTTGCCAATACCTGGCCGACCCTTACAGGCAAGATATTATGGCCCGTATACTATTGATAAGAAAACAAGTGATTTGAATGATATCATCAATACTCCCGGAAGGCGTAAAAATAAACAATTGTGTCATGTGAACATGCTAAAAAAGCATTTTGACAGAGACAGCTCTATTTCAAAACCAATTACAGTTGTAAACACTGTCCCACAAGAATCAAATGTGATTGAATCAGAAGTTAGTTCAGACTTTAGTGAAAAATCTGTTCCTGGTCCACCTAAACTTGAGAACTCTGAAATACTAAAGAATCTTGACGACAAACTTTCACATTTGGAGCCATCTCAACGAGAAGAGCTGAAACAGTTGATTAATGAATATAAACACTTGTTTCCTGACATCCCCACAAGAACTGATAAAATATATCATGATGTCATTGTGGAAGATTCTCAACCAATAAAACAACATCCTTATAGAATGAATCCAGTGAAACAAAAAGCCCTTCAAGATGAAGTGAATTACTTATTGGAGAATGATTTTATTGAACCCAGCCAAAGTAATTACAGTTCACCATGTATATTAGTTCCAAAGCCAAATGGAACATACTGAATGTCTACTGACTATCGAAAAGTGAAATCAGTGACAAAAACTGACTTTTTTCCAATACCAAGAATTGATGACTGTATTGACAAAGTCGGTAATTCTAAATATGTCACCAAATTTGACCTTCTCAAAGGATTCTGGCAAGTTCCGCTCACTGGTAGGGCTAAAGAAGTATCAGCATTTGCTACTCCAACTGGTCTGTACCAGTACAAAGTTATGCCATTTGGGATGAAAAATTCTCCTGCGACGTTTCAGCGGCTTGTAAATATGGTTATAGCTGGCTTAGATGTCTGTGACGCATACATCGATGATGTCATCATCTATACAGATACATGGAGTGACCACCTTCAAAGAATCAAACAATTCTTCGACCGTCTCAGTGATGCAAAATTGACTGTTAATCTTGGAAAAACAGAATTTTGTCATGCTACTGTTACTTTCTTAGGACATGTTGTGGGACAGGGTAAAGTTAAACCTTTAGAATCTAAGGTCAATGCTATCTCTGAGTTTCCTGTGCCTGCTACTAAAAAGCAACTGATGCGATTTCTTGGTATGGCTGGCTACTATAGAAAGTTTTGTAAGAATTTTTCTATAATAGCTGAACCTTTAACAAACTTATAAAAGAAAAACGTTAAGTTCAAATGGAATGATAACTGTCAAGTTGCCTTTGATCGCTTGAAAGCCATACTAAAGAGCACACCAGTTCTTTTGGCACCTTATTTTGACAAATGTTTCAAATTAGCTATTGATGCAAGTGATGTGGGTATTGGTGCTGTTCTTTTGCAAGAAGACGATGACGGTATTGATCATCCAGTTTGTTATTTTTCTAAAAAATTAAACAAACATCAGAAAAACTACTCCACCATTGAAAAAGAATGTCTTGCTTTGATTTTAGCAATCCAACATTTTGAAGTTTATTTAACATCTGCAACTTCTCCTATAGTTGTATTCAGTGATCACAATCCCTTAAGTTTTCTTCACAAACTTAAGAGTAAGAACCAAAGATTATTGAGGTGGAGTTTGTCACTTCAAGAATTTGATCTTGATGTAAGACACATAAAAGGAAAAGACAACATTATACCAGATGCTCTGTCAAGAGTCTAAAATTTTGAATTGTCTTATCTTTAATACTTAAATTGCATTTAACAGTTACATTTCACTTTTTTTGTATATATGTATGTCTATATGTTTGCATATATATCTCTTTTTTCAATTCTTTTGATGAAAATTGTTTGTATGTTCATGCTAGATGTGATGAAATGTTTCAACAAATCATGATATTATCAATTGCGTAAAGTATGTTATCATTGTATATGCTAAAGATAATGCAAAAAGAAAGATTTATTTCATAAACCTTTCTCTTTTTTTCAAGGGGGAAAGTGTTATATATAAACCTAATGGTTTTTACCGTGTCTTTTTTTAGACTGGGAATTTTCCTATCTCTTGATTCTGTTAGGTAAATGTATGTAGAATATTTTAGATCTTTCTAGAAAGGACTTCTGGAAAGTGATTCAGACTCTAGAGTATTCTTATGTTCTATGCTATTCCAGATTGTTCTATAGTATTATATAAAGGGGTTCCTACAGTATTCTTGGTTCACTTGGTTTAGACTAATGGTTTCATTTAGTAGTACTGTGTTAAACTAAAAGGGGATTTCTTCTTATCTTAAAAGTGTGTTTGAAAGCGTGTTTAATTTTAAATTCGGATATTATTGGACTTATTATTTGTGGACCAGGAACTTAATTAAATTGGATCTAAAATTAAAAACTTTAGAATTAAACATTCAAGGTATTGTAATTTGTTTTTGTATTAATTTCATATTGTCAATAATTCTGTTGTTATTGTCAATAAATATTGTTAATTGTAAAGTTTGTTTCTGGCTTCTTTGTTCTTGTTACATTGGCACGTTACACTATCAATCTATATAGACAACTTGGGCACGCAATCACTGTTCAAGGTAATAGATAAATCACACTGTTTTAAATACACTGTTTTATCGAAATTTTGGAAATTGAAATTGGGTCTGACAATTTACCCCGGGAAACCCCGGGAACTCTGGAACTACCACGGGAAACATCATAATAGTAGATGTAGCAGGGTCATTTTGGATGCATTATCAATGTGGTGTAATTCTACTTTGTTCTGCTTGAGTGATTGGTACCTGTGTCCTGGTTGATTGGTTAATTCTCACCAAAATTGGTCACGTGACCTTTGGAAGCCTTGAGTAAGTAAAAAGTCTTTGCAGAGTCAAGATCTATGATGTTTCATTAATTTTCTATTTCGGCGTGAAAATGGAGATTTTCATAGTAAGTTATCTTGGATTGGATTCCTTACTTTCTTATGATGTTTCCTTTGATGTTAATTGCTTAGGAATGAATTCTATTCATTATTTCGCATGGATTACGTTTGAATTATTAAAATGAGTTCGGTACGGTTTTCACTCCATTTATCCCGTTCGCGCTATCTTTTTCTTTTCTTAACATGTTTCCTACCTTTCACTAGTTTGCACTGTTCGTTTCAATATTTTCAGTACTGACCATAACAGGCACGAGGCGATAGAGATGTTTGTGGTGTGGTTGAGATAAGGGAACACTTAATTCCTCAAATTGGTAGGGTATCCTATGTTGTCAAAATCCCTAATTAGAATACCGAGGATAGAGATTAGCAGCAGAAATATCATATCAATGTGTTAAAGTTATTTGGGTAAATGTTTAGAGACAATTGTTGTAAAGAGTTAAATGCTTCAGATATTGTATAGTAAATTACCTATTTGCTGTATAGAGTATTGCATCATCAAAGAACTCTGTCAATAAACTAATGTGGAAAAATCTAGAACAACTTGTTATCATCCACAGGGCATTGCAATTCCAGAGAGGTTAAATAGATCTTTGTTAGGAATGTTTTGAACTCTACACAATGAACAAATGCTGACTGGAAGAAGTACGTCAACTCATTGGTTATGCCTATAATTGCACACCCCAGAGCTCTAAGTAGCATTCACCCTTTGAAATCATGTTTTGGAGGAAACCAAAACTCCATATTGATTCTGTTTTCCAGCAAGTATGTAAAAATCAGAACAGTACCACAAAGGAGTACATTGATGATCTTCAAGAAAGAATGAAAGCAACAACAGAAATAGTTTTGAAACATTAAGACAAAGCAAAGAATCGACAGAAAGAGCAATATGACAAAAAAGCTAAGGCGTTTCAGTTTTCGGTAGGTGAAAGAGTTCTTGTAAAGGTTTTAGCATTCGAAGCAAGATCCAAGGTAAATTTGAGGATGACGTTTACATTGTCTTAGAGCAGCCTTACCGTCAGATTCCTGTCTACAGGAATCATTTGTTTCCCATTCGGGAGGGGAAAATGGTGAAATCAGTCCCAAAGAAGTGACAGTCTTTTGTCTTTTGGCTTTTATCATCAGCACTCAAATCTCCTACTACTATTTCGATATACTCACTGATACCGCATTTTCTGTGTTTCTGTCTGCCACTGTCGTCACAAGCAACAGCATATGACCGGTCAGTCACATTAACATTGCATTGGATACAGGGATATTGTTCTGACATTATTGACAAGCGAACTGCTGAGGTCTAAATTCCGATATTTTATAGGGGGAAAATTGCAAACGAAAAAACAACCCTGCAATCTGTCACAAATGCAATCGCAAATTAAGTCGCAATTTGTTGCATTAATAATCTGATTGATTGAATAGTATTCGCATTAGATTTTTATTTTAATCAATTTCAATTAAACCAAACTTGTGTCCATTTATTTAATCAGTATGTGTTTAATTGGGGTATTTTTTACTTTGGGTTACCTTGTGTTGATCGGGGAATTTTCAGTTAACAGGTTTGTTATCCCCTTCGCAGTCGTTGTTGTCTCCGCTCCGGTTTAAAGATGAGTTCACTTGGCATAGCACTTACAATATAGAATAATTCAGGAAATTCACACCCAGAGTAAAAACTGAGTATAGATCAGACACATCAAACCTTCGATTGATCCACAATTTATCAATGCGCGATTAAAATTGCACTACATTTCTGGATGTTACCACTGAATCTGGAAGTTGATTCCAAACATTAATTACTCGATGGGTGAAGGAATTGAGTCTTATATTCTTTGTTGCCCTTAGTTTTTCGATTTTTAAACTGTGGCCACTTGTATGTGTATCAGAAGTAAATGAAAATAATTCGCTGTAGTCGACATCATCTATTCTGTGAATAATCTTGTATAACTGGATAATATCAAAACGAGGTCTCCTGTATTCCAAGGTAGGAAGGTTGAGATTTTTTAATGTCTCTTCATAGGAAAAACCTGCTTATTTTGGGACCAGTTTGGTTGCACGTTTCTGAACATTTTCAAGAAGACGCTTGTTTTTTCTTCAACGCCGGGAACCAGATGGTATTACCGTAGTCCAAGTATGGCCTTATAAGAGTGTTATATAATGTTGAAAATAATTTCTCATCCATAAAGGTAAAATCTCAACGAATGAGTCCTACAATACGGTTTGCTTTGCTTACTGTCTGGCTTATATGCCTGTCAAAATTCAATGAGCCAGAGGAATAAATTCCCAAATCCTTTTCCGCATTATCCGATTTGACTTCTGTAGTATGACCATCCTTGTCCAACATATTGCAATCAAATTCAAATTGATATTGCCCAATATGCATGATTTTACGCTTGGATAAAAACACAAAAGCCATTGGTCACTCCAGTCACACAGATTAAAGATATCTTTCTGCAAAGCTTCCTGGTCATCTTTTGAGTGAATAACTTTATACATTTTGGTGTAATCAGCAAAGAGACAGCAATTACTGTCAACTGTGTCTGGTTAATCGTTTATAGATATGATAAACAAGACTGGTCCCACGGTCGAGCCTTGTGGGATTCAGGAAATAACGCCAATCCACGAAGAAGCATTGTTGTTAATAATCACTCGTTGTTTTATTCCACTGAGGAATTCTTCGATCCAAACATAAAGAGAACAGTACCATATGCATTGAGCTTCAATAATATTCGACGATGTGGAACAGTGTCAAACGCAAATTCTATGTAAACAGAATCAATTTGAAATTTTTTGTCGAGTCTTCCAGTCCAGTCATCTAATACCTTTATTAACTGCAAATCTGTACCTCTTGAATCTTGATTCCTGAAGCCTTATTGACTGTCAGTGAATAGTTTATATTTCGAGAAATGATTAATTGAAACTTCTCTTATTATCCTTTCAAGGATATTACGCGCTATTGACGCCAAAGATATAGGCCTATAATTACCTGGATCGGACTTTTTGCCGTTCTTAAAAAACACGTAACATTACCAGTTTCCAGTCATTGAGAAGAACTCCTTCTGATATAGACTTGTTAAAAAAGACAGATAAAGGTATGTTTAATAATTCAGCACTCTCTTTGAGTAAGAAAGGGTGACAGTTATCTGGTCCGCAGGCTTAAGAAGGGTTGAGCTGTCTAAGCTGGCTTAATAGCTTCTCCGGGTCAATATGCACAGAATCAATGTGAAATTCGCTGTCTAAACGTGTTTCAAATTGAGGTAAATTAGAAACGTCTTCGGTGGCGAATACAGAGGTAAAAAAAATGAGTTCAGTAACTCCGCTTTATCACTATCTTCTGTAATAAAATACCATGAGCATTTGAAAGTCGCTTATACCAGTTTTAGTACCAGTTTGTGACTTGATGTAGCCCCAGAATGACTTGCAACTTTCTACGGAACTTTGGGCAATCCCCTTTTCATGCTTCTCTTTTCAAAACGAACAGCTTTAGAGGCTTTGTTACGAAGACGACAGTATTCAGCATAATCTTTGTAACCGTGACTGTTTGAAAAACGCTTCCACGCATTATATTTCTCTTTAACTGCTCGTAAGCAATAGTTGTCCATCCACCTTTTTGCAAGTATTTATTCTACAAACATAATAAACGTAAGTTTGTTGATATAACTACGTGTCGATATTGAAAAAAATATAAATTTCTTATTTCAATTGCATATATTATAGGATAAATATGTCTAAAGCATACATTTACAAACATGTCGTCGATAAACATACATGTATATAATTACACTATAATTACCTTTTTACCGAAGTCTCTCTTATATATATATTAGAAATTTATTGAGGGTGTAATTTACCGAAGTTACCTGAGACCTGTCATAAAAGTAGACTGGTCCCACTGTCGACTATCATTAAAGCTTCATACATGAGTCGACAGTAGTACCAGTCTACGGGTTGACTGTGAACTTTTTTCAAGTCATGTCAAGTCAAGTCACATAAAATATATTTATAGAAAGTCGGGAGTACATAACAGATAACACAAGCTCTGATGAGCACTTGACACCGACTTGACAATTTAAGACATATAATACATTACATTATTCATCAAAAAGATAAGATACTACCGTAAAAAGGAAAAAGACGCATAAAAGATTTGTTTGGGCAGGGAAGACCACTCATGCATTGCATCCAGGTATTCAGGATTTAAGTTATGCAAAATTTTGAAAGTTTCTTGGGCAATTGATCTTAAACGTCTTACTTTAAGTGACGGCAAGCCAGATTTAGAAAGAAGAATCTCGTAGCTGCTTTGGTAATCCTCGTAGATGAATCTTAAGGCGCGTTCCTGGACTTTTTCAATCTTTCTTGTATTTGCTTCGTTTATAAAGTGCCATGTAAAGGACAATAGTTAAAATTAGACATATTGAATGAATAGTAAATTGTTAATCTGCCTAGTTTATTTAAATGCTTCCCGATACGTTTAAGAACATTAAGTTGTCTTGAAGCTTTTTTGCATATAGAACTTATGTGTGAATTGACAGATAGTAAAAAATCCAAGTTTACGCCAAGTAGCTTAACCTCTTCATCACTTTGAATAGATATATTGTTGTAAATGAAGTTTAGATTTTTGTTTATGTGTCTTATGACCCAAAGAAAAATTATATTTAGAATGTTTGTATTTAATGAGGTCATGTAGGTATTCAGGATTTAAGTTATGCAAAATTTTGAAAGTTTCTTGGGCAATTGATCTTAAACGTCTTACTTTTAGTGACGGCAAGCCAGATTTAGACAGGAGAATCTCGTAGCTGCTTTGGTTATCCTCGTAGATGAATCTTAAGGCGCGTTCCTGGACTTTTTCAATCTTTCTTGTATTTGCTTCGTTAATAAAGTGCCATTTTAAAGGACAATAGTTAAAATTAGACATATTGAATGAATAGTAAATTGTTAATCTGTCTAGTTTATTTAAATGCTTCCCAATACGTTTAAGAACATTAAGTTGTTTTGAAGCTTTTTTGCATATAGAACTTATGTGTGAATTGAAAGATAGTAAAAAATCCAAGTTTACGCCAAGTAGCTTAACCTCTTCATCACTTTGAATAGATATATTGTTGTAATTGAAGTTTAGATTTTTGTTTATGTGTCTTATGACCCAAAGAAATGGCCTGGAATTTTTCAGGGTTTGCTTTCATCTGATTTACTGAGAACCAGTTTATTAAGGAAAGACTTTCATTTTCAAGAGTTTCAACCAGGTCTGAAAGAGAGTTGCTAGCACATGAAAGGGTATTATCATCAGCGTAGTTGTAGAATTTTGATTTATGGACAAATAGGATAATATCATCGATGAAAATGTTAAAGAGGATTGGTCCCAATATTCTACCTTGTGGAACACCTTTGATTATTGTTTGAAAGTCACTTGTTGCTTTACCTGTTTTGACGCATTGTATCCGGTCTTAAAGATAGCTTTTAATGAGATTTACCGCCTGGCTTGTTAATACATAATGTTTAAGATTCAAAAGTAGCAAATCATGTGGTAAGCAGTCAAAAGCTTTTGATAGATCCATCAATATGGCAGCCAGGTATTGATTGTTTTCAAGGTGCAATTTCCAGTCTTCCACAATTTTCAGTGGGGCGGTGTTGCAGTCATAACCTGTCGGAAAGCACTAAGATAAGGGTTGAAGACTGTTTCAAAAAGTTGCATTATCTAAACATAGATGGCTCGCTCAAAAACTTTCGATATTACCGGTAGAAGGCTGACTGGTCTGTAGTTACTTTTATCCATTAGGCTGTTCTTTTTATGTATTGGTACGGGTGCAAGTCAAAACGGCCCAAAGTCAAAACGGCCCAGAGTTGAAACGGCCCGCATGTCGGTCAAAACGGCCCGTAATTTGGTCAAAACGGCCCAAAGCAGATTTTACGTTCGGTCAAAACGGCCCAAATAGAAATTTTGTCTGAAATAACTCTTTGAAATTATATAGCAAGCTTGTTTCTTAATACAACGTGTAAGATTAATGTCAACGATTACGCCAATGCTAGTTTTCGTCTTACTTAGCAGTTTTCCCTTCTTCCGATTTTTAATATAAATTCTCGAAAACTTAAAGAAGGAGTTTCTTGAAAATCGAATTTTTCTACTGTTGTAATTTATTGGAAAAGTTCTACATACGTGTAATGGTTATTTTATTATGTTACAATTTATTATAACCATTTCTAATCTTATTGTCCGTAACTATCGCAGAAAAGACATCTAGTTAAATATAATTTCCCATCGAAAAAGATTCATGTAAAATTGTTTTATAACGAGAAATCAAATGTTGGTAAATTTCAAAATCTTACAAGCTTTTTTTCTTGTGAATTTTGCCAATTCTATATCATGAACTTCTCCAACTCCAACTTCTTCAAGATTTGTTTCTCCCTCAGTCCTTTAAACTTAAACTAGACTACGACATATCATGTCACTTATTTGTAATTTCAACTTTCTATAAGAAAGATCATCGGTTTGTAAATTTGGGTTATTTCCTGATTTGGGGAAAATTGCACTTTTTGGCATGTAGAAGGGTTCCTTTTAGGTTTAATCATGTTGATATATATGCTATACATTTAAATCGTGTTTATAGCAATTTTCGGGATTGAATTCGGTGCTTTAAAGTTGTGCTCACAAGGGACTGTATTTTCCCACCTAGTCCAAAGCGGCATTTCATATTTAAAGCGGTTTAATCTTTTCTGCCTTTTTGATGCCACACATTTGTATTACAAAAGAAATATGCCTGCATAAGATTTTAACATTATGTAAACCATTTTTTTTTTCAATCTATAATAAAAATTAATTTACATCAACAAAGCTAGGAAAATAAAGCAAATTAAATGTTTGGGCCGTTTTGACCGATTGTCAAAACTGATTTGGGCCGTTTTGACCAAATTACGGGCCGTTTTGACTATGGGCCGTTTTGACTTTGGGCCGTTTTGACTGTAAACCATTGGTACCACCTGTGCTATTTTCATGTTATTTGGAAAAATTGATTCTTTAAAACTGCGGTTTATCAAATCTGTAAGAGGCTTAGCAACCACAGGAGAGCATATTTTCAGCATTTTTATATTGCAAAGATTTTGCAACTTTTTGTCTGTTGAGGATAAACCCGGTATAGCGTTAGATTTTGAATACCGTGAAATATAGAGTTTCTGTTCTGTCCCGTGTGGTTATGGTTGTTCTGAAAGAAATTTCCAATAAAAACATGTTTTGGGGTAAATATTTGTTTTTATGGTTTCTGTGTATTGAAAATTATTGGCATTTAAGTCAGGCGTTTAAAATATATGCTACGGACTTGAAACCCACATGATACAAATCATAGAAAAGGGCGAAGGATGAAACACGTGTTGCTTCAAATTTCATAAAATATAAGCCTCGTTTGATAGTCTTATAACCAGCATATTAGAGTAGGGATTAAATTATTGCAGTTTAAGTGTTGTCAGCTCATGACACAAAATGGAGATGACATATGATAATTTAGAACTGATTGATCATTCTAGAAAAAAAAGAGAGGCCCAGGAGGGTCTACTTTGCTCCACTGGCTTTCAAATATCTATATCTAAAGGATACAACACATACCATTTTGTTGAAAACAAAACCACACATTTAGGCATTATTAGATCAAAAACCAAGGAAAATGATGTCAACATTACAAACAGAATTAACACAGCCAGAAGAACTCTGTACTCCCTAGTCCAAATATTTAGACGTCTACACATGCACCATTCTTTATTTGATATTCGCTATTCTGACATTTCATGTTTTACCTTTGTTATTGCAGTGTAACGTCTAAAAGTATCCTTAACTTTTCCCGTTAGCAAATATCATTTCGCGATTTAAACAACTGTGACAGTGAACAACACGACAGATCAATAACATATAACTTCTGAATCAATTCTTACTTGTCGCTCGCCTTAATTTCCACCGAATGTGTCAATTTTCAAGGAAAAAAGTTTTCGCTTTCACTTTCACAATGCATTTCCAATTGTTTTGTTCCAAAGCAGAGTTGGGAAAATAAAAAATGGACGGCAAAATAATTTTTAAACGAAAAAATAATGCGCGCAGAAACAGTTGATAAACATTCGTGATATAAACTAAAATTTTTATTTGAGGCAATTTCATAGTAAAAGACATTTATATTTTTGATTCTGTAAGGGAAAAAAACAAGTTTGAACGGACAAAATATATCGACGGCCACTGGTCAAATCAGCCCATTTTAAATTATGCCTATGATAAAAATTTGCATCTAAACTTTCTGCAACAATATACGGTATAATGTAATAAGTTGGTGCGGAGTATGTGCAGTAAACGATATCTTCATTCAAGTATATTTTTCATGTTAAATTCGCTTTGTTTTTGTGATTTTTTAAAGTCCCCTTTACGAGAAAAATGTTCGTAGATCTACTGATTAGAACAGATTCAGACCTCAGATTGCATTGCTATTTTTAGACTGGTCGCATCCGAGTACAGAAACGATTGCAAATTTCTCGTGAGAAATTAGCGCAGGGATTCTCTCACACTTCAAATAATAGTTTCTTCACTGCTGTGGAAGAAGACACTTTGAAACTTAACTAGCGTTGTTATATCCTGATCGCCGACAATGTTTATTCACAGACACATTTTTTGTGACACTTGACACATACACACACAATATATGTTAAACTAGATTTTGGATTAGTTTGTTCGAAATGACAGTTTCCATACCCGATTTAGCGCGGCTACTTAGTCAGTTATGAACTCGGTTAACTTCTTTATGTCGGGATTTACTCCGATAATATTGCAAACTTACTTGAAATTAAATCGTCAAGTAGTAGAAAGAGTAACATAGCATGTTCGAATTTCTGAACCGTTTTAATTATAAGCTAAAGTTTGTTAACTTTGAAAAAAAATGTAACTGTGTGAGTCTGAAGCCCTGTGATTTTCGCGATATATTCAGTCTACTATTGTTTCACTGACATAAATTGCGGGAAGAAAGCTCGTCGTTATTCTGTTAAGTTCGGAAATAAGTTCTGATGACTTGGACGCCACCGAAGAAACCTAGATTTATCTGTTTTATAATATATTATTGGGGTCCGCGCAGGACGAGGTCTTAAAACTATAAGTACCTGTTTCATTTCGTAGGTTCGTCCTTTAGAATCTTTTTTATAAGATTTTAAAGATAACTTAAGATATTTTGGTTGAATTTTCTTGACGGTGTCAAGGCTGTTCGTTTATGCGACTAACTTACATCTGTTGGTAGAATAACGAGAATAGTGTAACTTTGTTTAAAATTTGATGACCATTAAGCAATTAAAGCCTATAATTTATTTATTCGTCAAACTTAATTTGCAAAACTTGAAAATTAAAAAAAATTGACAATATACATAAAAGAGAAATTATCAGAATAAGATCTTAAATCTCCAAGAAATAGTTTACCCCTTACATTTGTATGTCTCTATTTCAACCGTTTTCGAAATATCTCGCTAAGCCAAGTTAACATAACCCACGGACGCCTTACGATATCGCAGCTTATGTTTTTTTTTGTTTTTTTAGCTCACCTGAGCACAAAGTGCTCAAGGTGAGCTATTGGGATCGTAGAATGTCCGTCGTCCGTCGTCAGTCGTGCGTCGTCCGTCGTGCGTCGTGCGTCGTCCACAATTTCTTTAAACATCTTCTCCTCCTAAACCATAGGGCCAATCTTGATGAAACTTGGCAGGGATGTTCCTTGGGTCAAGCTCTACCAAAGTTGTTCAAATAAATGAAATCCACCCTTAACTTTCCCTTTACCCTTAACAAAAAGGGTGAAAATATGATAATCTTTAAAAATCTTCTTCTCTGAAACCAGAAGGCAGACAGCTTTCATATTTGGTATGTAGCATCATCTAGTTGACCTCTACCAAGTTTGTACATATCAAGACCCTGGGGTCATATTTGGGCTTTGCCCGGGCCCAACCCTTTTTACATAGAATCAAAGAGTGAAAATCTTTAAAAATCTTCTTCTCTGAAACCAGATGGCAGACAGCTTTAATATTTGGTATGTAGCATCACCTAGTGGGCCTCTACCAAGTTTGTTCATATCAAGACCCTTGGGTCATATTTGGGCTTTGCACGGGTGCATCCCTTTATCTCTTATGAGCACAAAGGGTAAAAAAACGAAAATCTTCAAAAATCTTCTTCTATGAAACCAGATGGCAGACAGCTTTCATATTTGGTATGTAGCATCATCTTGTGGACCTCTACCAAGTTTGTTCATATCAAGACCCTAGGATCATATTTGGGCTCAACCCCGGGCGCAACCCTTTTTACATAGAATCAAAGAGGGAAAATCTTTTAAAATCTTCTTTAATCGAAATCAGAGGACACACTGCCTTCATTTTTGGTATGTAGCATTATCTAGTGGGCCCCTACCAAGTTTGTTCATATCAAGACCCTTGGGTCATATTTGGGCTCCAACCGGGCGCATCCCTTTCAGCTCATCTGAGCACAATGGGTGAAAATAGGAAAACCTTCAAAAATCTTCTTCTCTGAAACCAGAAGGCTGACAGCTTTCATATTTAGTATGTAGCATCATCTTATGGACTTCTTTTAAGTTTGTTCATATCAAGACCCTGGGGTCACATTTGGGGTCCACCCGGGTGCATCCCTTTTTACATAGAATCAAAGAGCAAAAAGGCATATCTGTCTTGCTCTTCGCTGAAAACGTTCCATGGTATTGATCTTAGGCAATCACTTCTTTTTGACATCTGCCTATCTAATTAATGTGATGTCCCAGGGGTCAAAGAGACTCAGGTGAGCGATCTAGGACCATCTTGGTCCTCTTGTTTTAATTTTTGACACCTAACAATTTCATTATCTACAGCGTATATGTTCACAAAATTGTGTGGTGCCCAAACGGATTTTATAACCCTTTCATCCATGAATCATTGTGTGCTCGTGCAGCGATAAGAAGTCAATCGCAAAAATCGCAAAGTAATCGCAGTGATTGTATGATTTGTCATCTTATGTTAGATCTACTTTAGACCATGCGGCTCCTGTACTTTTTCCCAACGGTTCCTATGCGGGGATCGTAGAATAATTATGTGGTAAAGATTTCTAAGCATACAGTCGACAGTGACCGTGCGATGTCCGTGTGGCGATTTTGTGATGCCTTAACGACGTGGTTGCGGGCCTCCATGCGATCTTGTGATTTAAAAAAAAATATAAAATTGTTTAGCCTTTTTTCTACAAAACGTAATGTCTTCAGCATCTTTAAAAACGTCCTATTACCATACGGAACTCCTTTGTTGCAGCAAGGGCTCTCCATGTTCTCTGGGTTTCGGCGAATAGAATAGAATATGTGGCGTCCGAAATTGAGACTGATCTAATGTTTACAAACTCTTGGAAAATTGTCACGGTGCATAATTATACTGTTCCTTTATATCCATGTGCCATCTTTATGGTGTATTCTTAGATAACGGTCAAAATTATCAAAGTTGGCAAATACGGGAAATAAACACCATTTGTTTACAGATGCAATATGAAAACATAACCATACGCACCGAATACGCAGAAATTTTATTTAGTTGAGAGATGATGATAAACTAAAAGGTAATCTGGATAAGATAAGTTATATAAGAAAACACACAGTACTAAATTTAAATGTACTGAGAAATTACATTTGAAGCGATTTCTTTTAATTTAACTAACAATACGGGACTAAATTCGTTCGCAAAAAGATACAAAACGTTTTCTATTGGGAAAAGAAATACTCCAGGACTAAAATATGTGCATATACCATTTTAAAATGCGATTCCGTAAATGATAAGAAACACCCCGGAACTTAATCAAGCATGGACTCTGTATAGTCAGGCTCTGTGATTCAAGTTCACAGAAGACGACTCCTCGCGTAAAAATAAACCGGGACTGATTCTTAATGCATGGAAGAGTTTTAAATACGTTTTTTATAGGATGTGAACCTACAGGGCCATAATTTAAGAGCACAGAACACTAGCACAACGAAGCTAGAGACTAGTTTCATTTTATGAAAATTGTAATAAATTGTAGCACAAGGAGAGCATTCTACCAGTCTTTTTGGTCAGAAATTGTAACAGTCGGATAAATTCACAATCCAAGTGTTCATTTTCTTACTGTATTAAGGTATTTTCTATAAATATACATGTATCACATTCAATATAAGGGGAAAATTCTGAAGAAAGAAAAATGACGAAAACTAGCATAGACGTAACAATGAGAAAATATTAGAATAAAACCTTAACTCAAATCAAATTTGGTAGTTTTCATAAAAAAACGCTTTGGTAATTTGCGTAGAGATAATTGTTTAAAAAACTACACTTGGGCCGTTTTGACCGAATGCAAAATCAGAAATAGGCCCTTCTTACAGTTTTCAGAAACAGCTAATGGCCCTTTTAAACCAAACTACGGACCGTTTTTTTACGGAATAACGGCCAGTTTAACTAGATACTAAAAGGAATTGTAGATCGGTAAATAAATTAGAATTAAAACAACATAGAATCTTATAGAAACAGACAGGTATTAAAGTTGCATTTTTTTGTGCCCGAGGCATATATAATGGAATAGAACAGACGATGGATTTAAAAAAATGGTTAATATTCTTTTCAACGCATTCAGCCCAAATTTAAATATTCTTTTTTAGTCCCCCACCGGTTACCGGTTGGGGGACTATAGGTTTGCTCGATTCCGTCTGTCTGTCCGTCCGTCCGTCCGTCTGTCCGTCCGTCCGTCTGTCCGTCACGCTTTTGTCCGGGCTATATCTTCTAAACCATATGTGCTAGCAACTTCAAACTTGGTACACTTATAGATCTCATTGAGGAGCAGTGTCATGTTCAAGAACCGTTACTCTGCCACACCCACTTTTTGAGTTATTGCCCTTTGTTGTTTTTACCCTTACATTCTTGTCCGGATCATATCTCCTAAAGTATAAGTGCTAGTAACTTCAAACTTTGTACACTTATAGATCTCATTGAGGAGAAGTGTCATGTTCAAGAACCGTTACTCTGCCACGCCCACTTTTTGAGTTATTGCCCTTTGTTGTTTTTACCCTTACATTCTTGTCCGGATCATATCTCCTAAAGTATAAGTGCTAGCAACTTCAAACTTTGTACACTTATAGATCTCATTGAGGAGAAGTGTCATGTTCAAGATCCATAACTCTGCCACGCCCACTTTTTGAGTTATTGCCCTTTGTTGTTTTTACCCTTACATTCTTGTCCGGAACATATCTCCTAAACTATAAGTGCTAGCAACTTCAAACTTTGTACACTTATAGATCTCATTGAGGAGAAGTGTCATGTTTAAGAACCGTTACTCTGCCACGCCCACTTTTTGAGTTATTGCCCTTTGTTGTTTTTACCCTTACATTCTTGTCCAGAACATATCTCCTAAACTATAAGTGCTAGCAACTTCAAACTTTGTACACTTATAGATCTCATTGAGGAGAAGTGTCATGTTAAAGAACTGTTACTCTGCCACGCCCACTTTTTGAGTTATTGCCCTTTGTTGTTTTTACCCTTACATTCTTGTCAGGATCATATCTCCTAAACTATAAGTGCTAGCAACTTCAAACTTTGTACGCTTATAGATGTCATTGAGGCAAAGTGTCATGTTCAAGATCCGTAACTCAGCCACACCCACTTTTTGAGTTATTGCCCTTTGTTGTCTTTACCCTTACATTCTTGTCAGGATCATATCTCCTAAACTATAAGTGCTAGCAACTTCAAACTTTTTACAGTGATAGATCTTGTTGAGGACAATGGTCATGTTCAAGAACTGTTATTCTGCCACGCCCAAATTTTGAGTTATTGCCCTTTGTTGTCTTTACCCTTACATTTTTGTCCGGATCATATCTTCTAAACCATAAGTGCTAGCAACTTCAAACTTAGTACACTGATAGATCTTATCAAGGACAAGTGTCATGTAGAAGAACTGTTTCTCTGCCATGTCACTTTTTAGAGTTATTGCCCTTTGTTGTTTTTTAGTCTTACATTCTTGTCCCGATCATATCTCCTAAACTATAAGTGCTTGCAACTTTAAACTTTTACAGTTATAGATCTATTAAGTAGGAGGTATATTATAAGAGAGGATTTTTTGTTATCCGGTGGGGGACTCCTGTATTGCATCGCAATACGACATGCACTTGTTTCCTTTAATCGTGTTACTTTTACCTAATTTTGTGTGATACATAATGACTGTGTAGACTTTATTTTTAATACACATTTCGGTTCAAATAATTCCAATCAGTGGTTCCACCATTTCCACGTGCTGTTTTTGTTTACTTAATTGGAATGTTCGGCATTGTTCGACAGCGAAAAACATTATTTAGAGGGTTACTGAGTTTCAATAGGGATTAATTAATGATCTGGTAAGTTCACTTCTCATAAATTGTTGCATTCGACGCATATTTCATTGTTCCTTGTATAAATATATAGGTTGTTTGGCATTTCATTCTTAAAGCATGTGTATTTTGTGTCCAAACATCGAACCGTTTCTTCATCGGGATTTGCACATGGACACAAACAGGAAACTGATAAGACCCGACATACACGATAAAAGTCAAAATGTAAAATAACGTATGCCGGGTCTTATAAATAGGACTATGTACTCCCTAATGAATGTTGGCTGCCATGGAGTAAATGGAATAAACCCAGCTGTTTCCTCAAAAATATACCAGGTGTACGTAATACCCAGGATGATAACTTACCTAGAGGTAATGCAACTCAACAAGTCAAATATATATGAACTGGAAATCTTCCACAGGAAAACTTTACGACAAATCCAATCCTTGCCCCAGTGCACCTGTAACGCAGCAGTTTACTTACTTTTAGGAGTTTTACCAGTCGAAGCTGAAATAGATAGAAGAACTTTGAGTCTCTTTCACTCATTAATCTCCGGCACAAATGAAACCATACACAACCTTTTTGATAGACAGTAAGATCCATATGTACAACAACCAAAAAGTTTTTACAACAGAGCCATTAACATCCTGAAGAAATATAACCTTCCAAACATCCAGGAAACTGGTATACAACAGCCCACAAAGATGGAATGGAAAAGAACAGTCAAAAAAGCTGTGTACCAAGTATGGACAAACAAACTTAAAGCAGACATAGAAGACAAATGCAGTATGGCTCTCTGCAATAAAAGCATACTAGAAATAGGCAAGGTGCATCCAATCTGGGATACAATTGAAAATTGTGCCACTGATGTAAAAAGAGGAAACATCAAAGTAAGGATGCTTACAGGTACTTACTTATTATATGGACGGAAAAATGATGAGGAACCAAGCTGCCCTATGTGCCACCTAGGAGAAAAAGTTATCCATATACTTACCAGATGCCCGTACCTAAGTGAAATAAGGTCAGAAAAGATCACTGAATTAAAATCAATCCTCTCTAAGAACATAGGACAGTCCTTCTGGAGTGATAACATAAGAGATAGAGGAGATCTATCAAAATTAATTCTTGATTGCACATTCTACATAGACAAAAAGATACATAAGAATCGCATTCTGTTGAAACAAGTAGAACATCTTACTAGAAAGATGTGCTACGACATGCACATCAAGAGAACTGAATATATAAGCAATACTGTCAGGGTAAATTAATATCAAGTCTGTGAAAATAGAATAAGATAAGGGGGAGGAGGAAGAGTGAGAGAGAACATAGTGCGTCTTTTGTCTTTATTCCTCTTTCTCTTCTCTCTAAGTCTCACTGTTACTATAATGTACATGTCATGAACTAGATTAACAGTAGTGAGCATTGGAAACGCTCCATCTCATTCTCACTGCCTACCAGAAATGGTATTTTACTGTCTCTCGCTACAAAGTACATATTAATATTCTTCTATAGTTATAAAAGGATATATACATTTCACTCTTTTTACACGCATTTTAAGCGAAAGAAATACCCCGAAATATTAAAGCTATATTAATACAGAGAATCGAACTCGTCTGAATATCAAAAATAAGCAATTAACGTAAGAATTACTAAGCGTAAATACTTAACTAGCTAGTTAATAGACGTATATATTTTGTCTTGTCATTGTGATATGCCAATATTAATAGCAACATATCATGCATGTTTTAAACCTTACATAAACTGTATTGCTTATCATTGTAAATATATTATACTTAGTATATTTTATGTAGTTATTTTATGACAACAGGACAAAAATATATCTAGGGACAAGTTACCTGAAGATAGTGCCTCGAAGTGAACGGGGGAAAATACACAGGAACGAACGAACGAACGAACGTTTTTTATTATCTCTATAAAAAACCAAAGATAATGAGTTTTAAAGCATACTTGTTATGCCATAGTGTAGCGATATTAAAGGGTGGAATCAAGGGAGATGTAACGAACCGAGCAGATAGATAGACGTGATTCATTCAGAGAAAAGGTTCCTTAACCCTTAATGGGTTGACTTTGTCTATATAAGCTTCAATTAGCAATTTGATTAAGGGAAGGTCTCTCTCATTTGCATATCCAATACAAGTTACCTACCTTTAAACCGTTACAGAGGCAACCACCCTTGTTCACTTTCATGACTAAATGTTGAAGGGGAATTAGGAGTTCCAATAACCTGCTTTAGTGTGGATATGAGCACATCTTTTAGTCATTTAGTGCATTTATGTACTTTAACTTGAAACATGAAATCAAGTGTCAGAAAATGAGATGTAATCGGCAAACTTTAAACTTCAATACCTTCCTTATTTATCAAAGGGTTGATAATTGTAGATCTATGTGGGATAGCAGCTGGACAGTACTGGTCACGTGTGAGAAATACCAGGAATCCATTGTAAGGTGCTCCTGCCACTGCAATTTAACTGGAAGATTGTTAAAATGGAGTGTTAAACCCCAGTCAAAAAAATTGATTTACCCTCTTAATAATTATGGGCCTGGGAGGTTGGAGCTTATTTTGACCCTCAAATCATTAAATGTATTCTCCACAGCAATCAAAGGATAGATGTCAACCAAAGTTGGGCAGAAATGATCCTTGGGTGACCCTTTTGATAAATTGTTTGACCAATTTTGTTTGATCTCCAAACATGGACATGGCTGGGCAGACTTATTTTGACCTTGAATTCTCTTAAAAGACTTCTTTTCAGTCACAAATGGGCAGATTTTAACCAAACTTTGTGGAATTTTTTCTTTGGTGACCCTTCATATTGAATCATGAAACAATCGCCTTTGGTCTACAATTGATTTGGCTATTGCACTCCATTTATCAGCGTATCTTTTAAATTTTGAATCTTCTAATAGTCATATCACAGTTTCAGGCTCGATCTAAGCTGGACTTTATATTCATCCCCAAGGTGAAGTAAATATAGTATATATCTTTTCAATCCAAAGAATACAAATAGCCTTTGAAGCATTTTCAAAATTAGCACAACATTAAACATATTTTTTTTGTTTAAAAAAATATGCCATTAAATGTATAAATTGAAAAAGTAAATTATTTTGTCGCAATGCAAAATCGAACTGGGTCCACTTGGTCAAAATTCTGTCGTCCTTATCCACTCCACTACACCACTCCAATAAACTACTGCATGTTTTTTCAGTATAATAAAGACAGCCAATTGACATGAACACTGTTTTCAATAACATGGATTGATCCAGTGTTTATACACAATATCAGGTATACTGACTGTCAGAGTGTGCAGACATGGATTTTTTGCTCTTGCATTTATGCTCATTAACTCTTTAACAACAAATCATTTTGGAATAAAAATTATATGGATGTTATTGTTAAAACTAGTGCTACAAAGTTATGGAATTGAAAAAATGATTCTTTATTTACTATTTGAGTTATTTTAAGAAAAACAGTGAAATTAAAATGAATTTTCTTTGTGTTGAGAATAATCTGCTCTGGACATAAAACAGCTTGGACCTATACTCTAAGTGCCTATCCAAACAATTAGCCTTGTATTAATCCTAAGAACAAACTGAGTAAGAGTGGACCTTGCCAATAATCATGGAATCAACAGATTTAAGCAGCTTTAGTGGCTTTTCTGATATAATGGATACAACCAATTACAGTGATGCTAATGATGGAATCCTTTATGACACTGTAATAAGCAGTTTAACTGACTGTGTGTCAATACTTTTTTATAACAAGAGTACACAGGATGAACTTATACAGCTTTTGAAGGAATTATATCCCTTTATCTATAATAAAGACTCCACTGGTATAACAACTACTCTCTACATCAATGATAAAAAAGTTGTTATAACTTGTTATTTTACATTGAGAATGCTTATACAAGGTCCAGGGTGCCGTCTGTGGAGAAACAAAATAATGAAAACACTTTCGGAAAAACTGACTAAAAATCCAGAAACAGACAGAGATAAATCGAACAGCAGGCTTACTGAACCCCACTCAACACCAATCGCCTCTCAACTCCCTAGAAAAAGAAAACTTCGCTCACTAAGCTTCCTCCCATCAGTGCTTTTTGGACCTTCCCATAAATCTAAAGCTGGAAAGACAGCCAAAACAACCCAAGATGCTCCGGAAAATCAACTTGATAAAACCAACAGTCTCACTAGTGCTAAAAAGATGAAAGACAATGAACTATCCACAGATTGTGATAAGAATTTTCCATTATCCAGCAGTGAAACAAAAAAGAAACAATTTATTTCAACCCCAATTAACACTTATTCTTGTTTTACTGATAGGAATACTTTTGAGGATTATTCCGATGTTGATTCTTTATCAAAGAAATTAAGTTATAGTAACTATGAAAGTGAATTTATTGGAACTGAGGGCAACTTATCTAAATTATCTATTTGTCAAACAAGTAAGATAGATTTGAGTAGTATCTTGACTAGTCCAACTGAATACAAATGCACCTCAATAAGCACACAAACTGAAACTGAGAGTCAAAACAAAAAAGTTAAGGAACAGGCAAAACAAATACTATCTCTAACTGAAAAATTGAACAAATTGAGAGAAAAACTTGATCAGGCTCAGAATTCCAGTCAGTCTTCAAAAGTAATTGACTTAACCAAAGAAAATGAATCATTAAAATTAAAAGTAGCTAACCTCTCTGCAGAAAGTTTGATTAAAGAGGAACAAAATAAAAGCCTAAAAAATGAAATCACTCAACTAAAAAACACTTTGAAAACTGAAAACAAGAGTGCATCCAAAAAGGGGAAAAATATTACACATAATGATATTGTCTCCATAAATAAATGCTTATCCACCTTTCAGGAAGATTTGGATACTCTAAACAAAAAACTTTCAGAAACAACTAAAATTCTTGAGCAGACAGCCAAAGCATCTGAGCTTGTTGAACTGAAAGAAAATTTAAATACAATCAAGCATATGCAATCAAGTAAAACCTTGTCGCAAAACACCCAAAAAACTGAATTTAAACATGAAAATAAACAAACAGCAATACAATCTGCAAAACAAAAACCATCAACTCAAGAAAAAACAGACACTTTTTCGCATAACATAACACAGTCATCAACACCACACAAACAAGTTATTGAAAAACACCATAACAAACAAAAACCAAAAGTTTTTATCATCGGAGACTCTGTTACAAAAGATATCGACCCAATCAGACTGTCTGGAAATAACTTCCAGGCTAGGGTCAGGTCTCACTCTGGTGCAACAGTACCAGATATTACCAGAAATATACAGCAGTGTAAGAAAAAGGAAGACCTCTCACAATATGACATGTTCATTATACAAACTGGTATCAATGCTGTTTCTGGTGCTAAAAATAGCCAAATAATTACAAAAGATCTCCTACACCTTACAAAGGAACTGAAAAGCATTAACCCAAAAGCCAAAGTGGTATTATCATCAATCCTAAGGAAAAAACATGATAAATTGTCTCTGCCAATTATTGATGAATTAAACTCTAACTTGAAATATGTCTGTTCAAAGAATGATGTAATATTCTTGGACCATACACCTTCATTCAGTGACAGTGAAGGACTTGTCATTAAATCCTTGTATAGGGATGATGTTCATCTATCAAACAAGGGCACATCCTTGTTTGCATCAAACATGAAGAAGTGCATCTTTTCATCTCTTGAGTTAACAGACTCAGGGATACAATATCCAAAAGCTGTAAATTTTCCTCGGGTAAAACATCAACGAAGGAGAGAAATTCCAAATCATCAGCACCCACCCAATCAACACCAGTTCAATGTCATGTGGGGAGCACCTCCATGGATCTATCATCACAGACCATATCCTTAAGCCATATTAATCAATCAGAACTTGTTAAAGCAGAAGAATATAAAATTCACTGTAATCAAGGTAAGTTTTTTTCCAACTCAAAGAATGGACTCAACATTTTTAACTTAAATATTCATTATTTGCTTCCAAAATTTGAAGAAATAAAAGCTCTTGTGCATGATCACAGTGAAATTGACATCTTGTGCCTTAGTGAAACTTTTTTATATAAACAAATTGAAAACAATGAAATACACATTAGTAATTACAATTTATTTAGAAGAGATAGGGGCAGTCATGGTGGAGGTATAGTCACATATATAAGAAATGAATTTCATTCAATTCTAAGACAAGATCTTGAACGTCCTAATATTGAGGCTTTGTGGTTAGAAGTAAGGCATTCTAAACAACGATCTTTCATACTTGGAAACATATATAGGCCTCCATCTGCAAATAATGATTGGGTCATTGAAATTGAAAACATTTTGGAAACTCTTTCTTTTGAAAATAAAGAAATTATTCTAACAGGAGATTTCAATTTTAACTTTTCGAATTCTATATGTTCATGCTCTTTTTGGAATGATGTCATTCAATCTTACAATTTATCTCAACTTGTTGAAACTCCAACTAGAGTTACCAGCAATACAGCCACTACTATAGACCATGTTTATTCTAACAAACCTCAAAATATCACCAATATAAATGTTCCAAAAATTGCATTAAGTGATCATTACCCTGTATGTTTTACACGTAAGCTTAACTCAAATGATTTTCCAAAGATATCTCACAATATAATTCAATATAGAAATTTACATCACTTTGATTCAGAATCTTTCTGCAGAGACCTAGCAAAACAGCCTTGGTCCCTTATAGAAATTTATGATCATGTAGATGACTCATTGGACTGTTTTGTTGCATTGTTCAATGATATTTTAAACCAACATGCCCCTTTAAAACAAAAACGAGTCAAACACATTAACCTTCCAGAATGGTATACAAATGACATCAGAAATGCCTCAAAACAACGTGATAGAGCAAAAGCTCAAAATGATACCCCTCTATACAAATACTGGAGAAACAAAACGAAAGAACTTATACACCAAGCTAAACAATATTTCTTTAATTCAGCAATTAATGAAAATAAAAGGAACCCCAAAAAATTATGGAAACATCTTAAGGAAGTGTCAGGAAAATCAAGAACTATTCAATCAAATTCTATAACAGATGAGCATGGACTTCCTATTACTGATGCTAAGTGTAAAGCAGAAGTTTTTAATTCATATTTTTCTGATATATTAAGATCTACAAAATCCTACAATTTAAATAACAGTAGTTATAATGTTAACTTGCCACAGGATAAAACAACTGAGTTTTTTTCAGTTCAAAGCAGTTTTATAATCCCTCCCATTAATGAAGAGTTTGTTTTTAAACAAATTCAAAGTTTGAATGTAAATAAATCCACAGGACTTGATGGTATAGGGCCAAAATTTTTGAAAATAAGTGCTAGAATTATTTCAAAGCCTATAACCTATATATTTAACCAAAGTATAAAACAAAATGAATTTCCTTCTTTGTTTAAACAAGCTAAAGTTATTCCAATTTTCAAAAAAGGGGATAAAACAGATGTAAGTAATTACCGCCCCATTTCAATTTTGCCAGTATTATCAAAAATTCTTGAACGTCATGTTAGTGACAAACTGAAGGTTTATCTTGAGGACAATATGCTTATTCATGGAAGCCAGTCAGGATTTCGAAGTAACCATTCTTGTGAGACAGCTCTCACAGCCATTATTGATTCCTGGATTGAAGCCATTAATAACAAAAAGGTTGTGGGAACTGTCTTCCTTGACTTAACAAAAGCCTTCGACTTGATGAATCATGAGCCGCCTCCATAGCGCAGTTGGTTAGGCATAAGACTTCCAATCTGGAAGTCGTGGGTTCGATCCCCGGTGGCGGCAAATATCCTTTCCGACGTTTGTCTTTCACCAATGGGTAGATAATCGTAAACCTATGTGAAATAGCAGTCGGAGGCTAGGAAAGGATGTAATGGTAGTACTGGCGTGAGAAATACCAGGAATCCATTGTTAGGTGCTCCGGCCGCCGCGATATAACTGAAATAATGTTGAAAGCGGCGTAAAACCCCATTCAATCAATCAATCAATTGATGAATCATGATCTGCTTTTACAAAAGATGAGCAAGTTTAATGTCAACAATCATTCTCTGGCATGGTTCAAGTCTTATCTTTCTAATAGAACACAAAGGGTGTCTGTGGAGGGTAAACTTTCTACATCACAAGATATAATGTCTGGTGTACCCCAAGGCTCTGTTCTAGGTCCTATTCTTTTTCTATTGTACATAAATGACTTGCCTTTACATCTAACATCATCATCAACAGATTTATTTGCAGACGATACAACAATTAGTGTCACAGGTCAATCAACCATAGCAGTATGTAAATTGCTCCAAAATAGTCTAAATGCTATAGATGAATGGTGTGGAAGAAATGCCATGCTGCCCAATCCAAACAAAACAAAAGCAATGATTATCTCACCAGCAAACAGTGTTTCAGGCAAAGAAACGTTTCCTTTATTTCTCCATGATCAACAAATAGAATTCTCTGAAGTAGAGAAATTGCTTGGAGTACAAGTTGACCATAAACTGTCTTGGACAGTCCAAATTGAAAACTTGTTAAAAAAGTGCAATTCTTTACTTTACCTTCTTACTAGAATTAAGATTTACCTTAGTATTCATGTTAGAAAAATGTTCTTTAATGCTTATATTCTCCCACACATTGATTATTGTTGTGTTATCTGGGGAAATTGTAATTCTAAACTTTTAGATAAGCTTTATAAATTTCAAAAGAGAGCTGCAAGAGTAATTCTTGATAAAAATACTGATACTCCTAGTAATGATCTATTCAAAGAACTTAATTGGCTCAGCATTCATGATCGTATTGTGTTCAAAAAGTCTGTTTTTATGTATAAATCCTTAACTGGTAAACATCCAAACTACATATCAAGCCTCTTTACTCAATCAGCTAACACAAATCTAAGGTCAAATTCTTATGAAGTTCTTAGAATTCCAAAGCCAAGGATCGAGTTTTTCAGGAAATCAATTGCTTACTCTGGTCCAAAAATTTGGAACCAAATACCATTATATATACGAAATGCTGACAGTCTAAATAAGTTTAAATCTACCTTCTTAATTTGGTGGAAGTCTAATGCACAAACCCATTTATTCACCTAGAAACCAAAGGTGAAAACTAGCCTATTCAATTTTGTTCCTTCATAGTGTTGAAGAGTTTCTGATCCCAATCATTATGTACAAAATCAAATTTGTTGTGAACAATAGTTTTTCTGCACTTGATTTATATAATCAGTCTGTAAATAAATACTTAATGTTGTTCTGTTAAGATTTTTATTCATTGTGTAGTGTATTTTATTATTATTGTTATTGTCAATTTTAAACATTTAGACTGATCCAAAGCTAAATGGTTAAAAATGATAATATCAATAGTAATTCATTAATATCAAAATGTGACAGAATTCAGGTTCAGAAAAGTACAAGTAAGTACCATAATAATAATAATGTATTGGTACTATTTAATACATGTACAAGACAAAACATAGTGAAGCTTTTATATGATACATTTTTAATTCATTCACTGATACTTGTTAATTTATGTTGTTTGTGTAAATGATTTTGTAAATATTTGAAGAGGCCCACAGGGAAGACTGGGTTTACCCAACTGTGTTGCCTCGTTAAATAAAGACTTTATTATTATTATTATTATTATTATTACAATAACGCAGTTATCGCATGAGCGTTATAGTATATAATGTTTTATGTGTGTATTTCAACCCTAACATAAGAGACATGGTAATATATAATGTTTTATGTGTCTAATTCAGCCTTTACATTAGAGACATAGTAGTATATAATGTTTTATGTGTGTATTTCAGCCCTTACATTAGAGACATAGTAGTATATAATGTTTTATGTATGTATTTCAACCCTTATATTAGAGACATGGTAGTATATAATGTTTTATGTGTGTATTTCAGCCCTTAGATAAGAGACATAGTAGTATATAATGTTTTATTTGTGAAATGCTGACATGGTAGTATATAATGTTTTATGTGCGTATTGCAGCCCTTACATTAGAGATGTGTTAGTATATCATATTTTATGTTTGTATTGCAGCCCTTACTTTAGAGACGGGTAAACGTTACACCCAGACAGTAGAGAAAGCCTTCCATATGAGTATGGCTGCACTAGAAGGTCAGTTGGCTACAGTAGAAAATAACCAAACAAATATTAGGACCAGTAACATTAAGTTTGTTTGATAGTTTGGTGTTAAATGCCACTCCCAACAGTATTTCAATAATAGCTTAATATCCTGTGCATCAATAAATTGCATTCTGGGTTTTTTTTCACACTAGTACTACTGGTAACTACATATCTGTTCATCTAGTTGCTCATCCAACATACTACTTATCTTTTGCCCATAGGTGGAAATAAATGATGTCTGCCTTGGTGACTTTTATAAAAAAAAAAAGATAGGACAAAAGTTAACAGCTGAGTATCAATCTTGCAACCCATAGGTGTGGAAATGCAGAGTTTCTCTACTTGTCCCTGAACAAGTAAAAGCTGATTAATTACTTGTCCAGAGTCAAAATGAACTTGTCCACAAAAAAAGTAGGTAGATGAATATTGAGAAAATATTGTTTTTAAAGAAGAAAATGCTGTAACCCAGCATTTTCTTCATTAAAGACAAAGTTAACTTTCCTTTGATACACAAATGGTGACTTTTCTCCTAGATCTTCTTAGTACTGTATCAAAGTTTGGACTGGTATCTACTTGTCCATGGACAAGTGGCCTAGAAAAATATACTTGCCTGCAAGTTAAAAACCCGTGTCGGACTAGCTGGGCATGGTAATTCCACCCCCTGTGCAACCCCAAACTTCAGAGCCAAAGATGTTACTAAGTTAAGAGAGCACTGTAGGATTACCAGATTGAGCTCAAAAATATGCTATTATGGATATACTTATGTGGTAAGCAATGTACTATCTTCATCTTGAATGGTAATATTCTCATTTCAATGGCTTGGTGCAAAACACTTGTAACTGGCTATAAACATATCCTGAAACTACATGTGGATAGATTGCATTTAGGAATTGTGCAGAGCACAAGAACTGTAACTCTTCTTGTCATATTTTTTAGGCAATTGCCCCTTGTTAATTGACAAAAAAATGCCAATGACCTGCTCTTATGGGGGGCATAAATGTTTAACAAACATCTCTTGTTATATTTTTAATCCAATACAGATGCAGGCAAGAAAAAAGAGGGAGTTGTTGGTGTCATGATTGTAACAGATAAAGCAGAATTCCTGTTGTGTTCATTAAGTCACAGATCACCTTTTAATCAACCGTTAGACTTAAATTTTACGGAGGGGGAAGAAGTGACGTTTTTCATCAATGGTGAGGGAACCGTCCACTTGACTGGTTACCAGCTAGAAGACGAGTCCAATGATTTTGACGACTATGATGACATGATTACAGACTCTGATGAAGATGATGATGCGGAAGGTAAGAAACCTACAGTGGATGACAAAAACTGCAAATTCAAATCTGGAGTTGTGTGGTTTTGGTTGTCCAGGTATGAAATAAGTTTGTGTTAATATAGTCCACCAACAAAACAAGGGAAACATTATTTTTTGTCAGCAATCCTAGTTAGTTGAGTGCATTTAGCAGGAGTGGACACTATCTGCTTTTCAATGGGCTCCCACAGGAATCCCTGATTTCTACCATCAGGATCCCTTCATTTACACATGGAAGAAAAAGCAAGGAAAATCATAGGCCAGTGATTAATTCTGATATCCTTCCAAGCCAAGGGTTCGAATTAAAGTACAATTAGCACCTTTGCTTGGAAAAAATATTCTGATTGAGAGAACTTCAAAATTCTACTGATATAGAAGGATCTTGACAGAATCCCTTGCTTTGAACCAATGCGATGCCTCCAAATATTTTTGATTTCTCGGGATCCCAAGCACTGTTAGTGGTGAACTCTTCAGGGTTTTAGTCCTAACATCAACAAAATAGGATTCAATCATTTGGATCTTAGGGATCCTTTTTAGCTCACCTGAGCATGACTTGCTCAAGGGGAGCTTTTAGGGTGGTGCTGAGTCTGTCGTTCGTGGTCAACAATCTTAAAAACTTCTTCTTCTCCTAAACCACTGGGCCATTTCAATGAAACTTCGCCAGAATATTCCTTGGGTAACCCTCTTTAAAAATTGTTCGCTAAATTCTGATTGGTCCATAAATAAGGGTGTGGCAGGTTGTGGCATTTTTTCACTTTGAAATCTTTGAAAGACATCTCCTACTGAACCACTGGGCCAACTTCAATGAAACTTTACCAGAATGTTCCTTTGGTGATCCTTTTCTTAAATTGTTTGCAAGCTTTTGATTGGCCCATAAATATGGGTGTGGCAGGGCAGGGGCTTATTATGAGCCTTTTTGAACGACATTTCCTCCTGAAATTTAATTTTAGCCTGGAATCTTTTATCGACATCTCCTCCTGAAACACTGGGCCAATTTCAATGAAACTTTCAATGAAACTTTAGCAGAATGTTCTTTTGGAGACTCTTTTCAAAAAATGTTCGTGAAATTTTGGTTGGCCCATAAGTATGGGCATGGTAGGGGGATTATTTTGAGTGGCCTCAGTAAAAAATGGGTGGACAGGGTCACTTTAAATTCTTGGAATAACATCTCCTCATCAGCAAATGTGAATGAAACTTTGTCAGAAAGTTACGTGGATGGATTCCAATGGACCAATGAATTTCAGGTGAGCGATTTAGGGCCATTCTGGCCCTCTTGTTTAAAGTTTGGGAGTCCCTGCTTTAGGTATATGAGGGTTGTTCAAATTAATTATTGATTAGGTCAGTTTATCATCATTGAATTATCGCTATGTGAAAAAAGTATACTCATATTAACGGGAGCTGGAGCAGTTGAATATTTCTTTTAGGTTATAATCTTTTATTTTTTTTTAGCTCCACTGGCTGAAAGCCACTGGGGCTATTTTTATTGCGTTGTGACCATCGTGCATCCGTCCGTGTGTCCGGTTGTAAACTTTTTCTTTAAAAAATTTTCTCCTCAGAAACTACTGGATGAATTTCAACCAAACTTCACAGGAATGATCCTTGTGTGACCCTCTTTCAAAGTTGTTCAAGAAATTTTGATCCAATGAAAAACATGGATTAAATGGACGTGGCTAATTTCCAAATATGGTAAAAAGTGAGTTTTCTCTGATTCTAATTGATGGATACCAAGGAAATTCTACATGAATAATCCTTGTGTGACCCTTCATCAGTCTTCAAAAAATTATTTTGATTCGATGAAAAATATGTATTTTATGGGCAGAGGTCATTTCTCTATGTGTTATATAGTGGAAACTTTGAAAATCATTTTCTCAGAATGTAAGTGATGGATATCAACCAAATTTCACTGGAATGATCCTTGAGTGACCCTTTATCAGTCTTAAAAAAATTATTGTGATTGGATGAAAAATATGTATTTTATGGGTGGAGGTCATTTCTCTATATGTTATTTAGTGGAAACTTTAAAACTCATTTCTCAGAATGTAATTGATGGATATCAACCAAATTTCACTGAAATGATCCTTGAGTGACCCTTTATCAGTCCAAAAAAAAATTATTTTGATCGGATGAAAAATATGTATTCCATGGGCGGAGGTTATTTCTCTATATTTTATATAGTTGAAACTTTGAAAATTATTTTCTCAGAATGTAATTGATGGATATCAACCAAATTTCACTGGAATGATTCTTGAGTGAACCTTCATCAATTTTCCAAAAATTATTGTGATCTGATGAAAAAATATGTATTTTTAATATGGGCGGAGGTCATTTCTCTATATGATATATCGTGGAAACTTTAAAAATCATTTTCTCAGAATGTAACTGATGGATATCAATCAATTTTTATACGCCCGTCGAAGACGGGACGTATTATGGGATCACCCGTGGCGTCCGGCGTCCGGTTGTCCGGGCGTCCGGGCGTCCGGCGGCGTCCACTTCTTTGTCCGGAGCATAACTCTGTCACTTGAAGTCCGATTGACTTCAAACTTGGCAATTATATTCTTCTCATCATTGCGGAGTGCAGTGCACAAGAACCATAACTCTACCTGGCCTATTTTTTGAGTTATTGCCCTTTGTTGTTTTTCATACTAGAATCTTGTCCGGAGTATATCTCTTAAAGTATAATAGCTAGGATCATGAAACTTCATGGGTGTATAGATCTCACCAAGGGGGAGTGCAGTGCACAAGAACCATAACTCTACCTGGCCTATTTTTTGAGTTATTGCCCTTTGTTGTTTTTCATACTAGAATATTGTCCGGAGTATATCTCTTAAAGTATAAAAGCTAGGATCATGAAACTTCATGGGTGTATAGATCTCACCAAGGGGGAGTGCAGTGCACAAGAACCATAACTCTACCTGGCCTATTTTTTGAGTTATTGCCCTTTGTTGTTTTTCAGAATTGAATCTTGTCCGGAGTATATCTGTAAAAGTATTATAGCTAGAATCATGAAACTTCATGGGTGTATAGATCTCACCAAGGGGAGGTGCAGTGCACAAGAACCATAACTCTACCTGGCCTATTTTTTGAGTTATTGCCCTTTGTTGTTTTTCAGACTTGAATCTTGTCCGGAGTATATCTCTACAAGTATAATAGCTAGGATCATGAAACTGCATGGGTGTATAGATCTAACCAAGGGGTAGTGCAGTGTACAATAACCATAATTCTACCTGGCCTATTTTTTGAGTTATTGCCCTTTGTCGTTTTTCAGACTTGAATCTTGTCCGGAGTATATCTGTAAAAGTATAATAGCTAGGATAATGAAACTACATGGGTGCAAAAAATATTCATTCAAAATAACCTCAGTTCTATTCAAACCCCCAGTTAATACTAAGCAGTGTGACGGGCGTATCTTGTGACAATTTGGCACCTTGTTTTTGTATGATCTTTGGTTGACACATTGTGCAGCTTAAAAATTATTGTGATTGAATGAAAAATATGTCTTTTATGGGCGGAGGTCATTTTCATGCCCCCATATCGAGAGTTCGGGGGTATATTGTTTTACTCATGTCTGTCTGTCTGTCCGTCTGTCTGTCCATCCGTCCGTCCGTCTGTCTGTCTGTCCATCTGTCCTAAAACTTAACCTTTGCCTTTTCTCCAAAAGTATTTGACATACAAGGCTCATATTTGGCATGATGATAGATCTCAATGATCCGCATCTGCTGGTACCAAAGTAAAGGTCATGTGACAAGGTCAAGGCCATCTGTCAAGGTCAAACTTTGAAAAAAATGCTGTTCCAGGGGCATTCGTGTTTCACAAACACATCTTGTTCTATATGTTATATAGTTGAAACTTTGAAATCATTTTCAACATCAGTAGAACCCAAAATATCTAAAAATCTAGTCAAAACTTTTATTGCTTTTCAAGAATTTCAAGCCTGTGGAGCAACACAAGCCATTCATGGCTTTCTTGTTTTATTTATGTTCCGGTTTCCTATAGTGCTGATATACGGAGACGTATTATAAACAACACAATGCCTGACTGCAGCACTAGACTATTTTAATGAACTGATATACATCTATTGATAAGGGGTTTATATAGCATTCCGTACATGCATACATGACATTGTGTGTAAATTGATATTACTGCATCTCCCTTCTTTTGCAAAAAACGAAATAATAAATTTTGATGTTATTAAAGTAACTTGTTATTGCTAATTAATTTTGAATGAAATTGTTATAGTCATCACATAAACTAAAATAACGAAATAATGGTAAGGGTAAATACTCAACATCGCTAACTAATTGTAAAAAATATTTACAGCCTGACATTTAATAAAGTTCATAAACATAAATTTCCTGTCTATCAACTAAATGTTGTCAAAATCAGGAAAATCCAAATAATTCATGTAAGCGACCTTTAAACAATGACAGACAGGACTCTTATTACAAATTCTATTTACTCCATTTTTCTGTCTGATAAAGTCTATTTGGTTTTACAACCCGGCCACTTTGCATCTGGTAACCATATTTCTGATCAGTCTGCAACTGCATTTGTTCATTGTTCTCAATCCTAGAATTAGGGCTCATACTTAATAAACTTTGATCTGAATAACCTTGATTATTCTCTATCGGAGTCAATTGTTCAGAACAAAGGATGTTAGGAACTGTCGGTTTTATCTCAAAATTCTCACGCGTTTTATGAATGAACCGACGGTTACGGCGGTTACTACAATTTAGAGCTATAATCGTGGTTACCGTAAAGAAATTGGTAGAAGTTAATTTAAAAATATCTGGGATTCAACTTCAGGAAAGAATGCACAGTGCGGATGCACAGCCTGGCCAGAATCTTTGGTTTGTGCATATTGATGGCTCAGTGCAAAACAGTTGTAAACTTATAGGCTATTACAACTATTTGGCACTGAGCCTTAAATATGTGAAATTGTTGGAAATGTCACACACAGGCTCATTTATTTTGATGTATATATTTCAGTGCCTTCACTTGTACCTGCCAAGGGTGAGAAAAGAAAGGGTCAATCAACTCAGGACAAAGTAAAGAAAATGAAAATGGTAACTGATTAATGTATAATTGTATAAGCATATTTGAGTTAACCTATTTCTTGGCAAACAGAGTTGATTTTGTTTTATTTTAGAATATAGTCCGTTTGACTTCTATATGGACCAACATTTTACACAAAATCTTAGAATCGAGTTAGCGTAACATATTTATTTCTCGTCATATCATATTTTCCATCTAATACCATGAAGAATTTTGTTTTTCAGAATTTTTGAATGTAAGATAATGATTTTGTCCGTCTGTCTACATATTAACTCTCAGCCTTTCATACCTTCTTGTGTCTGTATTAAACGGAACAGCGAATTGTCAATCCAATAATAGTTCTGATTTGCATAGGGGCTGAGTCAAAAGTGTATTATCTTAAGAGAGTTGTTTTAGTATAAAAATTAGTATTTTTATAAAATGAATTTTGTCAAAGATATTTACTTCCTTAGGATATCAGCTCTGAGTGTATTCTCTCTTTGTTCAAAAATTGTTTGACCAGATAATTGATAATTGCTTTTTCTCTATTCTGAGATGAACCCCATATTCACGTTTTTAGACCAATCAAAGTGCATTATGTAACAAAGTTGTTGGGAATTTCACAAGGAAAACTAGTTAAGCGGGCGAGTAATAACGGTACAAATCATGTGATATTTAAAGTTAAAAATGACATAACAGTCGATATGCTAATTAGCATTTCCAAATAAGGAAAAGTGAACATTTCTTCTGTCAAATGTATAGTATAAAACCACATGCTTTTAATATATGTTTACATTTTCTTACTACTAAACAGCCTTCATCACCCTGTGTGTTTAAGAGCGGAAAATGAGAATATATTAACATTAATTAGATAGACAAAATCATCATTTTGAAACCATTTTATAATCAAAAAATATTTTTTGGAATGGTATTAAGCTGAAATTAAGATTATACCACATACAAATCCTTCATTCAAACGCAATTTTATGTAATTGATAAAAAGGTTAGTCCATATAGAAGTCAAACAGACTATACTTCTGAATGTATTTGAGTTGATGCAGTTTGATAACTTTCGTCTTGAAAAAGATTATAATGGAAAGCAAAGTCAGTCCTTAACTATGGCTATATAGATACACAAGTGCTAGAAGGTTGGGAGTTCCCACACAGTGCGATACTTTCAAGCTTATAGAACAGGAATGTCAGTATGTTTGATATTTTCTGAAGGATGCAAAGATGAAAAAACTCGCCTCTCTTGATGACGACGATGATGATGATGATGATGATTTTGAAGATAAGGAAGAAGAATCCCTTGATGAAGATGAAGTAGAACTTGACGATGTAAGTCTAAATGCTTCTGAATATTCTTGTCAAGATTTTGTCAGGGGGACCTTCAAAACCTTAAAAATTTTGTTGGAATACTTTGACGCCTTTACCTTGCTTAGAAACCTTTATTAAAAGCCTTTACTCAGGCCTCCTAGTGAAACCTTTAAAACCTTTAAAAACCTTTAATTTCAGAGCAAACCTTTAAAACCTTTACATTTCCCCAGAAAACCTTTAAAACGCCAAAATAGCCTGTAATTCTCACTCAAAACCTTTATGTTTGCTCTGAATGGTTGCTGTCCTAGCTGAAAGCAAGTAACGGCTTTTGTTCTGCATTTTCCATTCTTTTATGTGTAGTTAAAAAATGCTGCTTTTGTTTCTTCCATCTTGAGTTTTTCAGAATGCAGTATATAGCATAAAAAAATGACTTTGGTATGACTATGGGTTCAATAAAGAAATAAGAACCTCGACAAAAATAGCCTTTATTTACTCTTTATTTTCTTCATATTTTACACTAAAAGGCCTTTATTTTCATACATTGGAGCCTTTATAAAAACCTTTATTTTCGTTTAGGCCTGCTAGGAGGCCTGCTTTACTTAATGAGTAAAACTTTAAATTTTGTGATACAGAGTATTAAACTAACAATTTTGTTCATTAAGTTTCTATATCAGAAATTGAAAAAACTTTAGTTATTTAAAAAAAAATGTCCTTCCTGTGCTATTTTTTCCATTTTAATACATGACAGCAGGTTATCAAAATCAAAAAAACATATATGAGAAGAGTAGGTGTTTATGCACTTTGGCTCTTAATAGCTCTCTTGTCATGACAGAAGCCTTTATTTTGCTTAAAATATATCCTTTTCTTAAAACCTGTATTTGTAATGCTACCTGACACCTTCCCTGCAAGGATTATAAAGATTTATTTTAAGGTAGAAGACCTGTAAAAGTTCTGCAACGTTTTCCAAGTAATGAATTGTAACAATGTTAACTGAGGTTTCCTAATGATTTTCATTAGGAAACCTCGGTCAACATTGTGAAAGATCATGTGTTCCGAAATATTGCGGAACTATTATGGGTCTACTACCTTTGTAGCATGTGATTGTGTGTTTCAGGATGATGATATGGAAGACGATGATGATGATGATGATGATGATGAAGGTAAGATATATAGAATCTGTCATGAGATTGTCTTTTAAATAGAAGCAGCTGTCATAGTGCAGTTGGTAGTGCATCAGACTATCAATCATAAGGTCTTGGATTCAATCCCAGACGACAACACTCTTCCTTTTTGTCTTTTTGTCTTCCACCAATGGGTTGATAATTGAAGACCTTTATAGGATAGCAGCTTGAGGCTAGGACAGGATGTAATGGTCTTACTGGTGTTAGAAATACCAGGAATCCTTGTTAGGTGCTCCGTCTGCCCACCACATGACATGACTTAAAGATTGTAAATAGTAATGTTTACCCCATTCAAACAGACAAATTCTTCTAAATTGATTGTTATACGCCCATCAAAAGATGAAGTTACTAGGAAATAACAATGACAATATCAAGATTCTAATAATTCAGTGAAAAGAGTGCAGGGACCTAAAATCTATTAATCATACCCCAACTCTATGTTGTGGGTTGTCACTTGTAAATAAAGAAATACAATTTTGATTGATTTTAATTTCAGATGAAGAGGAAGTTAAACCACAGAAAAAGTCTGCAAAGAATGAGATCTCAAAAGTAAGAAACCAAACTTTATATGGTGATAACATTCAGGAGCTTTATTCTCTTTTATTCTATGCTATCACAATTCTTCTTACATTGATGGATGATTTACATTTAACTTCACATAATGACCCTTATTTTGTTACGTTTTTCTAAACTTACCGTATTTCCTGTAATGAAAGCACCCTCCCTAATAATAGCACCCCTACATTTTATGCCCCCGTATCGAAAGATGGTCCTATCTTTGATGAGTGGAGATTAGCAGAAATGGCCAGTGGAGCCATACATGCCTTCTAGTGCCTCTTGTCTTAATCCTCATCATTCTGAACCAGGGATATTCATTTCAAAACTTGAAATTTTAGAAATTATACTTTGAAAGTAAAGCGAATCATAAAAAGTACATTCAGTATTTTCAGTACTTTAATTTTAGTGCAATCTTGCCGAGGATTTTTTTCAGCAAGGGTTAAAAATGATAACAAAATCACTCTCTTGAATCCAATGTTCTGATTCTCATGTGAAATATCAAGAAAACTTGCTTTAGATGTAAAAAAGATGCTTTTCTAGTCAATATCTGTCCAAAAGCATTAACCCTTGTCATGCTGAACCTTGAATATTCCTGCTTTGGCAGGAGCTATAGACAAACATCAGTCTGCACATATGTGCAGTCTGATGTTAGTCTACACCACCTGTTTCTCACTTTCAAACCAGAGTTGTCAAAAGATTTAGTTTTTCAAATAAATATTGACCTACAGTTGGAACTTTCAGTGCTTTTTGCCCTTTGATTTTGATGCAAATTTTAGCCAAAATCTATTCAGCATGACAATTTATCTATCTATCAAAGGTTCAAACACAAACACCAGATAAATCAGACAAGAAGAAAAAAGAAAATAAAGACAAACCCAAGACCCCAGCTCAAGAAAAGGTAATTCATGCCTAGATGTTTCAAGACTATATGATGTACATCATTCTTTTTAAACTAGATTCAATTCAAAAATGGTGCCGCAGTCATGATGCAATGGTAGCATGTCGGACATTTAAAAGGTCCTGGGTTTGATTCCTGACCGGGGCACTCATCCTTTCCAACTATTGTCTTCCACCAATGTGTTGAAAATCATAAACCTATGTGAAATATGTAGTAGCTGGAGGCTAGGACAGTAAGAAATGGTAGTACTGGTGTAAGAATCACAAGGAATTATCGTTTAGGTGCTCCAGCTGTAGAGATATAACTGAAAGATTGTTGAAAGCAGAGTAAAACCCCATTCAAACAAACAAATCAATTTGAAAATTAAAAGAAGCTGCAGTGGTTCAAAGAGAATGCTTGCAGATGAAATTGAGTTGATTAGATAATTTCTATTTCCAGATTGCCAGGATTCAACATTTACTGTTTTTCAATGGGAACTAATAGAAGCCCCTATTAATCCCTATGGGTATCCCTCCAAATAACCAGGGAGCCCTTCTTCCATTTATATAGTTTGATTTAAAAAGGAAGCACAAGGAAAGGCATAGTGGCATATCCTAAAATAATTGCAAGATAAGGGTTTAACAGCACTTAAACCCTTACCTTAGTGAAGTTAAGACCCTTGAATGAAAAGCAGGATGCTTATTGAGAGAATATTTTACACTGGAAATATTTAGGGATTCCAAAGGAATGATTTGCTTTGAACTGATGGCATTCCTCTTGGTATTGTGACATTTTATTCAAGGCTGGAGCTCATACACCTACTGAGCTTAATTTCCAGAAATGGCTCCGATAGAAATGGAAGTCTTAAATTTAAATGAGGTTTTACCCTGTAAATACATAAATCAAGGGCCAAGAGAATGTTAGAAAAGAAAGAAATACTGCTTAGATTGTTACTATACTCATTTCTTTACATGCATAGCTTAAGAAAGGTTTAAATACAATACCTGGCCCCTGTGTCATGGTAGATCAGTAGGTTAGCGCATTGGTCTTGTTAACCTAAAATTTCTATATTACCTTTCCATGTGGCTTTGACTTGGCCTGGTTATTTTCAGCTATACTTCAGTTGTTGATTATTTGTTTGTAGAATGCAATCAGTTTGGCTAAAGGATATTTGGTTTTGGTCAGCTGGCAACATTTTAATTATGTCCCCCTTCGAAGAGGGGATATATTGTTTTGCACTTGTCAGTTGGTCTGTCTGTAGACCGTTTTTTGTCTGGAGCATACCTCAAAAGATATTCGAGCTAGAATCATGAAACTTCACAGGTGAATAGATCTCATTGAGGAGAAGTGCAGTGCACAAGAACCATAACTCTACTCTTCATATTTTTTGTGTTATTGCCCTTTGTTGAATAGGATATTGACCTGCTTTTATGGGGGGCATAAATGTTTTACAAACATCTCTTGTTTATTTGATTTTAGCAAGCACCACAAACCCCGTCCACACCAGTAACCCCAGGTGGGGATGGTACAGAATCCTCCAAGAAGAAAAAAAAGAAGAAGAAGAAGAATAAAAACAAAGATTCAGACACACCAGGAAAGGTAAGGATGTCAGTGGGATATGAATTTACATTAACTCTATTATTTAAACGGAATTTGATTAAGCTTTTAGAACTGTTTGTTAGAAGACTTAAAGGTAACAATCAAACATTAACTGTAGATATCATAATTTCAATTTGGACTCTGCCTATAGTTTAAACAAATGTTTCAGTTTTGGATCAAATTTTCGACATCTATTATATAACCATAGATTAGGAGCAGTCATAGCGCAGTTTGTAGTGCATCAGACTATCAATCTAGAGGTCCTGGGTTGATTCTGGACTGCAGCACTCATCCTTTCTGTCTATTTGTCTCACACAAATGGCTTATTAATGGTAGACCTATGTGGGATAGCTGCTGAAGGCTAGGAAAGGAAGTAATGGTAGTACTGGTGTGAGAAATACCAGGAATCCCTCATTATGTACTCCAGCCGTTGCGATATATAACTGAAAGATTGTTGAAAGGGGTGTAAAGCCCCAATTAAATCATAGGTTAGGGGTATGAAAATTTGTATGAAGAAAGTAGAATAGTGAGAAGTAACTATCCGTAAAGCAAAAGCAAAGGCAGTCTTCAGATGCCTTGTTACTGCACTGCTATTCTGTATGTTTCTAATTAGAAAAGACCTTAGTCGGGGATCAAAACTCTTGGGGCCCAAGGTCTGTGGATTTAAGGGAAGACTGGTAGAAGCTACAATGTTGAAGTTAATTATTATTCTATTCCCAATTTTTCCATTTTTTAGCTCACCTGAGCACGAAGTGCTCAAGGTGAGCTTTTGTGGTGGAGTGATGTCCGTTGTGTGGCGTGTGTCGTCAACATTTACCTTGTAGACACTCTAGAGGCCACATTTTTTGCCCGATCAACCTGAAATTTGGTCAGAATGATTGTCTTGATGAAATCTCGGACAAGTTCTAAATTGGGTCAAAAATGAGGTCACTGGGTCAAGTATTAGAAAAACCTTGTAGACACTCTAGAAGCCATATTTTTTGCCCAATCAACCGGAAATTTGGTCAGAATAAATGTCTTGATGAAACCTCAGACAAGTTCGAAATTGGGTCAAGTGGGGTCAAAAATGAGGTCACGGGGTCAAATATTAGAAAAACCTTGTAGACACTCTAGAAGCCATATTTTTTGCCCAATCAACCTGAAATTTGGTCAGAATGATTGTCTTGATGAAATTTCAGACAAGTTTGAAATTGGGTCAAGTAGGGTCAAAAATGAGGTCACAGGGTCAAATCCTAGTAAAACCTTGTAGACACTCTAGAAGTCATATTTTTTGCCCAATAAACCTGAAATTTTATCAAAATGATTTTCTTTATGAAATCTTGAACCAGTTTGAAATTGGGTCAAGTGGGGTCAAAAATGAGGTCGCGGGGTCAAATCTTAGAAAAAACTTATAGATACTCTAGAAGCCATATATTTTGCCCAATCAACCTGAAATTTGGTCAGAATGATTGTCTTGATGAAATCTCGGACAAGTTTGATATTTGGTCAAGTGGGGTCAAAAACTAGGTCATAGGATCAAATCTTATAAAAGCCTTGTAAGCAGTGTAGAGGCATCATTCTTTGCCCAATCGACCCGAAATTTAGTCAGAATTCTTCATCCTTTCTAAATCTAAGTTAAACAATTTTTGACAGTTCATTCAGGTGAGTGATTTAGGGCCACTATGGCCCTCTTGTTGAACAAAAAGTTGCCTTACAAATACCAATATTTTTCATACCCTATTAAAACACAGCGGAAAAGAAGAAACTGCTTGTCTCAAGCAATTTCTTCTTTTCCCACACAGTTTTCCTTACAATTTTACTTCATAAATAACTCCAAAAATAAAGTTTTCACAGAGGGCCTGATCTTCCCTTGGAGGACCCATAACATTTTGGGTTTATAGATTCGTTGTGCTGGTAGTACAAAGTAGTTTGTGTTAAACTCTGATTCAGTTTTTCTAAATCATTAATACTCTTATCGTGATGCGCAATAAGTGTGTTTGTGTCAGGCCAGTCTGTGATTATATTTACAGCCAGAACAACAGAACCAACAGAAGCAGTCTGATAAACAACAAAAGACGCCACAGAAGAAAGTTTTAGGTGGAGGTGTAGTTATGGAGGAGTTCAATCCTGGAAATGGTCCTGTAGCTCAAAAAGGGAAAATGGTGGGTAATCAATGGGAAAAAAGTTGGTGTATAGGAAACATAACAATTATCCTTCTATCAGAAAAAATAGGTTTAGATATTTGAAAGATTCTGATGTCACAAGCAATTGAATTTTTAAAACATTTTTTTTTCTTTCTTGAAAGGAAACATTATGGATGAGGACTGGTGAGTTGATTTTCATTAATGAAAATCTGTTGAATACCGTTAAAGTATTTTAACTGGCTTGAAAATTTCCTAAACATAACACTATTCTCTTGTCCTTCGTCTCATATTTGACAAATACAGTAATTATGTAAATTGCATTGACTAACTTTCTATTTTCCAGATGCATGTGTATTACGTTGGTAAACTACAGAAAGATGGTAAACAGTTTGACTCTTGTACAAGTGGGAAGCCGTTCAAATTTAGACTGGGATTCAAGGAGGTTATACCAGGCTGGGATAAAGGATTAGAAGGTATGTATAATGAAATGATGTACATTTTATTGTAAACATTTCATGATGTAATACATTTCCATGCACCTTTCATGACATTGAAATTAACTGTTTTATTGACCAATTTTGGATAAAAGTGATTCCCTGACATATCAATCTTTGAAAAGGGGTCTGGGCAACACTGTTATAAGTGCCTAATTACCATTTACTATAGGGATGAGTGTCTTTTTCACTGCATATATTGGGGTATAAGGTGCAAAATTTTGCTTTAGCACATGGCAAATTTTTTATGCTAAAGCTATGTGCTAAGGCAATTGCACTTTATACCCAATAAACACAGTGAAAAAGATACTTGTCTCTTATAATTGCAATCCTCTATATTGAAGAAACTATTAAAATACTTGGCCAAATATTAAAGCTTCAAGTCTATTTTCTGCGTGTTTAGATTACACTATCTTTTATAAGATCTTGTATTTTTATGCCCCTGTGTCGAAAGATCGAGGGCATATTGTTTTACCGTTGTCAGTCTGTCCTTCTGTCTGTCAGTCAATCTGTCTGTCTGTCTGTCTGTCCGCAAAAGTTAACCAAAAAACTTAACATTTCCAATATCTTCAAGCCTATTCAAGATATAAAGCTCATATTTGGCATGATGATAGATCTCAATGATCCGCATCTGCTGATACCAAAGTCAAGGTCATGTGACAAGGTCAAGGTCATCTCTCAAGGTCAAATAACTAAAAAAGTTAACCAAAAACTTAACATTGCCAATATCTTCAAGCCTATTCAAGATGCAAGGCTCATATTTGGCATGATGATAGATCTCGATGATCCACATCCGCTGGTACCAAAGTCAAGGTCATGTGACAAGGTCATGGTCATCTGTCAAGGGTCAACATTTTGAAAAAAAAATGCTGTAACGGGGGCATTGTGTTTCACAAAGACATCTTGTTTATCTCGCTTTCAAAGTGAAATGTCATAAAGTAAAACAAATGATACACAAATAAATGACAATTTTGAAATTCGTAGAGGTACTTATGATAAAAAACTTGTTTCTGCTAAATAAGTCTGTATATTTAAATGAAAACCACGTGGTTGATCTTAGTTGAGAGTGTTGCTTGATAGTCTTTGATGACTCACTGTTTTCTTAGTTAACATCGGCTCAGAATCAGAACTGCATGCTTGTAATCGTAAATTCTTTCAAAAATATCTTAATTTATAACAGATTAAAAAGCAGTGTTGCTCGGATGATTGGGAACTAGGTTAATTCGAGTTCCTACAACACAGGTCTTGCAGATCAAAAGTCTGGGGTTTCCCGAAAAAGCAGTGTTGCTCGGATGATTGGGAACTAGGTTAATTTCGAGTTCCTACAACACAGGTCTTGCAGATCAAAAGTCTGGGGTTTCCCGAAAGATCTATTGCATTTTTACAGAAATAAAATGCAATGGATTTTCCAATCAGAATTCTTTATTTTATTTGATTGCAATTATAATCATTTTTAAATGACATCTCAAAATGTCATTGATCATATTTCTGGAAATTCAATGTCATAAATCATCTGTGTATCAGTATTTGAGTTTATATCGAGGTACACTGCTTTATTTGACAGGAATGAAGGTTGGTGGTAAAAGGAGACTGATTGTTCCACCGAAAGAGGGGTAAGTACTATTTAACATTACATGCCACATCAATATTGTATATGATACAGCCTGGAAAGGAATCATTTTACACAATTAATTCAAAATTGGATCAGATAAGACCTTGTTGCCAAGTTGATATAAGATGAAGAGATTCTTGTTCTGCTGAGTTTGAATTTTGTATCGAACACATTTATTATTTATGTGGTATTTCAATAACATCTACTTGTTAAGATATTTTGATATTTTTAAGGTAGGGGTTTTGAAAACAGTCAATTGATAAAAATGGTAGCTTATTGGGTGTTGGCTCTAGCAAGGTTTACTGTATTTATCAGAAGTCTGGAGCGATGAAATATCTAATCAGCTGAACAAGGGTCACCACCAAGATTTTAACTCATAACATTGACTACAGGCATAGGCTGGCTTTGATGAAAAGTTGTAGTTAAATAATTGAGATATGAGAAACAACCGGAACCCATGGTAAGGTGCACCAACAAAGGCATCATTACATTTGCAAATGGTGAAAACTCTATACAAATAAATCATCCTATTATGTGAAATATTTGATTGAATTGAGTTTTTTTTCCCCACAAATATTGCTTGAAACAACCTCATCACCTTAAAAGTGAGCATTTCTTAGATCTGAGTTGTTTTAAAATCTGTACAAAATCTTTTTTTAACACCTATCATGTATTTGCATTAAGTCAACTTTTCTTGCTCTTTCCAGCTATGGTAACCAAAAGCAGGGACCCATTCCACCCAACAGTACCTTAGTATTTGACATTGAGTTAAAGAGTGTCAGCTGAAATCACATAACCTGTCTTTAAGAATCTTTTAATTTGTGATCGGCCATCTCGAGAGTTACTGTCAATTAATGACCTTGATAACCCAGCACAGGTTGTGATAATGTTAGACTGCTTTTACTGAAATCATACTGACTAGGTGCACAAAATTTCAGAACTTAGTACAACTTTTATAATTGCATATATGAATTAAAGGCTCAGTGCAAAATTATTGTAAGTGCCTATATATTTATAGGCGCTTACAAAATAGTTTTGCACTGACCCCTCAAAATACAGGGCCTTTGAATATGTTGAACTTTTATCTCTAAATATTTCACTTGGTGAATTAATTGACGCTGTGGTTAGAGATGATCACTTGTACCTTTAGCATGATTGTTCAAACAATTGTAATTCACTTCAAACCACCTGGTGCCTGCCTTGGTGCAATGTTTGAATTATATTTTGAAAAATCTGTCAGTTTTCTTTACATAAATTAATAGCAATCTTGTTCCCATAAAAGTTATTTTGTGTCTTGTATAGCACCTTTTAGTTTGAAATATGTTCACAAATCAATAAAGTTAATTTCATTTGTGGTTTGGAATGCCTTACTTGGCTTATATGGGATATTCCATTAGGCCACTTGTAAGTACAGTTCATTAAATGGCAATTTCAAAGGTAACTCGTAAAATTAAGGAAATTATCTGAGTTTCTGCATGGAAGGGTAAACATTTCTCAAATATTTTTTCTTGTCACTTTTTTGCTGACAGGTTGATTTTATTTCTTGACATGTTGAATTCCATATCACAGATTTTCATTTGTTTAGAATCTTCATGTTAATGGTTTGGGTGCTATAAAATTAATCTTTAAATTGTTTAACCCTTATTTTTGCTTGCTTTTTTAGTAATATTGCAATTTACAATTGGTGAATTTTTGTGAACAAGACAGACTTATTCTTTAACTCTGTCTGTCTTATCCATCTGTCTGTTAGTTTCAAACTAAACATTTACTCCAACTTAAACACTTTTTCAGTTACATTGCCCATATTTAGCTAGAAGGTTCCTCTATAATACACATCATTGCATGTCAAGGTCATCTGACAAGATCAAGGTCATTTATCAAGATCAAATTTCTAAAAAGTGCCATTTTGGGGGCATGAGTGTTCACAAATACATCTTGTTTGACATTGATCATTTTTATTTGCTTTTAAGTGAAAATTTATATATTGCTGTAAAAAATTGCTTCTACATGAGTTACCCTAATAATTACTTTTGTAAGCAAGTATTTACATAATGCATCTATGATCATGTATTAATAAATCTAGCTTTGTCCCTCCACGTATCTGTCTGGGTGGTGCATGGTCATCTGATTACATGTTTACCCCTTCTCATGCTGCCTACATTTACCTGATGTGTACAAAGCTTTGATAAACAGTGCAGACTCCTTATCTATCAGTTAAAACTTCTTCATTTTTGTAAGTTAGACCTAAGTGGGATAGCAGCTTTAGGCTAGGAAAGGATGTTATGGTAGTACTGGTGTGCTCCAGCCCCCACAATATGACTGAAATAATGTTAAAAGCAGCATAAAAACCCCATAAAGAAAGTTCATTTTGTAAGCAAGGAGGACAGTTTCATTTTAAGCCTTACAAAAACTAATTTGTTGGAGAAAATGTGTTTGCATCTAGTACATGTAGTATTTTGAAAGAGAGCAATCTTCTTGGGGTGGGAGAACACAGTGGAAAAAAGAAATTGCTTGTTACAAGCAATTTCTTCTTTCCACAATGTTTTCCCAGAGTGTAAAAATTTGGACTTCTTACTCTGAGCCGAGACTCCTTGATTTCTTAACTTAGTCCAATCGACTCCCTACTCTTAGAAGTTAGTGTCGATCCCTGGACATGTAAGTCTGATCATAGCCTAAACTGCCTCCTTTCTCAGTAACATATGCAGGAAAGTCTCCAATAAGACTTATTGAAATTGCCAAAAAGTTGCTTTTTTATTGCAAACAAATATTAAGCTCAGCATGATAAGGGTGAAACAAAGTAAGTTTTTATTATCAAAGATTTTCTTGTTAATGAGGCATAAGTATTGCTTTTATTTTTGTTTTATGTATTATTTTAAGACTGATAATATCAGCAAATGTTTTGTATAAACACATACACATTACCACAGATTGTGTTCAAGATTCATAAGGCATTGAAAATAATTCATGAAAAAATCATGTCGTATCCTCAGAACCTATTTTGGATTGGCAAATTTGCAAAAAGTGTAATTTAAGAAAGAAAAAAGTAGAAAATTCGGTCAAAATTGTAAAATTTCCACACGGTGTAAAATGAGAAGATGGAATACCAATATTTCCTTTTTTTCTATACCCCAGTTGAAAGACAGGGCTTATTATGTGATCACCTGTGACCTCTGGCAGCAGGCAGCATCCACTTCCTTGTTGACAGCATAACTATGTCACCGTATGTCTGATTGACTTGAAACTTGGCAGTTGTGTTCCTTTCATGAATACAGACTGCAGATGTACAAGAATCGTAATTCTAGCTAGCTTTATTTTTGAGTTATTTCTTTTTGCAGTGTAATGGAAGTATCTTGTGAGAATTTCCACCTTGCTCACAGTTACTTTAAATGTAAGCTTATTTTTAATGGATCGAACTATTGTTAATACAAAGAGGAATTTGAACTATTCAAAGTTGTATAAATGTCTATGTCAGTCTATCAGACAAAAAGGGACTGTGTGGAAATTAAGTTTTACCCTATCCTGTTTTACAAAATTTTAGACCCGTCAAAATTCAAAGGTTTTGCAGACGAAAATTTAAAGTAATTTTAGATTTAATTTGAAAATAACCATTCAGTAGGGTAGAAAATAGTCTGGAAAAAGAAGAAATTGCTTGTCAGAAGCAATTTCTTCTTTTTTCACAATATTTTCTCAATCATAAAATTCTAGGCACATAAAAAGCAGGGATTAAACAGCAAAGGGTTAAACTTATCTGCATGGACAGCTGATCCAGATTAATAATAAAAAAAATCTAACTTAAGGTAGTGGACCTGTAATGGTTCCATAAAATTCCCTAACTCATGATCTTTAACAATGTTGGAAATCATTTGGAAACCTCGGTTAAACCTGATGAAGTTTATTACTTCCGAAAACATTGAAGAACTATTACTGGTCAAATACTGTAACTTGCCTGCGTCAAGAATACAAAAGTGTTTGCGAATGTTTTGAAATTGTACCAAGCTTTGCATTCACGAGTTTACTTTCAAAGCAGTGTAATACTTATGAAACCTTGTGCAACCATTTCCATCTTGAATGCAGGATTACTTATTCTGTGAAAGATGACCAGGATCAAAGGTTAAATCATTTACAAATTTTCCTAATTGAGCCTGTGCATGACAATTCCAATAATTTCACATGTACATGAGGCACAAACTTTGAGCAGATGAGATAAAAACACTATGGAATAAGAATGCTGACCGCCTGAGGAGCGATTAAGACCTTATCTATCTATAAAGTGCATAATGAAGACTGGTCAGACTGTGCAGTTGCACAGGCTGACCAGAAGCTTTGCTTTGCACATGTGAAACTGTTGGAAATGTCATGCACAGACTCACTTTTCATTTTTTTACATTAGTTTTCAAAACTGGCTATCTATTGTACCTCTAACAGATATTAAATCAGCAGAATCTTAGTTGGCTTGTCACTATTTCTGTGAAGAGTCTTTCAGTTTGTCCCTTTTTGTTTGGTGGATCATGATTTTATTAATTGATTTGGTTGTAAATAAGACATTTGTTACCAATATCTACTTTTAAGAATGATCATGAAGAAATAAAAAGTTGATAGAAATATTCAATTGAGGTTTTTCTCAAAAGTTTTTCTGTTCCCTACCTGTGAAGCCAAAGCGGACTTTAGGTTTGCACTCTGCCTGTGCAGTCTGTCAGACCGTCCAAAATTATTAAAACTTCTCATTCCAAACTATCAGTCCGATATCAACCAAACTTCACATAAATCATCTTTAGGCCAGGGACTTTCAAAATACTTCACAGAAACGGAATTCGTGGAGAACTCAGGCCATCAGAGTCCAACTATAGCCTAAGCCGCTGTCATAGCGCAATTGGTAGCTCGTCCGACTGTCAATATAGAAGTCCTGGGTTTGATCCCAAACAGTGGCACTCATTATTTTCAACTATTTGTCTCCCATCTATGGGTTGATAATGGTAAACCTATGCGTGATAGCAGCTGGAGGCTTGGAAAGGATGTGATGGTAGTACAAGTGAAAGAAATACCAGGAAACCATTGTTAGGTTCTCCAGCCGCTGCAATATAACTGAAAATATATTGAAAGTGGCGTAAAAGTCCATTCAATCAATCAATCCAACTATAGCCCTTCGAGCGACTGATTCACTCCACAGGCCTGCATCTACTGATACGATTAGACCAGAATTTAAGTGGTTTTAGTGTTTTTCCTCCTTTCTCTTTCTAAAAGAATAATAAGTCAAATGCTGAAATATTTCTGCCAAGAAAAATAGGATATGTGTAACACATAGAAAATTGACCTTCTGCTAAATACATATTTTTCATCCAATCACAATGATTTTGTGCTGTCTGATAAAGGGTTACCATAAAGACATTGCAATGAAATTTGATTGATATCCATAAGTTAGGTTCCACTATATAACATATACAGAAATGACATATTTTTCATCTGATCAGAGTGATTATTTGTGAACTGATAAAGGGTTAGCAAAGGAACGTGCCAGTGAAATTTGGTTGATATCCTTCAGTCAGATTCTGAAAAAATGACTTTTTAAAGTTTCCATTATATATCAGATAGAGAAATGAAAGACATATTTTTTATCTGAACCCAATATTTTTTTAAAGACTGATAAAGATCATTCAAGAGAAATTAGATTTATATTCATCTGTTAGATTTTGAGAATACTAGCCATGCCAGTTACAGCTTTGTTTTTCATTGGATTGAAAAACTTTGAAAGAGGGTTTCCCAAGGATAATTTCTGTTTGGTAAAAATTCATCCAGCACATCGAGGGTTCAGCGCAATACTGTTCTAACCACATTTTTTTCAAAAATGACTTTTTAAAGAATTATATTTATTTTTCCAAGATGGATATCCTGTGAAAACATTGCATTCCAAATATTAAAGATAAAAAAGATATTGGTATTGTGCAATATAGTTCTAACTCAATTGTACCACCAAAGTTTGTGAAAGACAGTACTAACTGCACTTAGGACTATCTTGCACTGAAAACATTTCTGTTCAAAGACAAGACATTTGGTCAATGTCATCTGTTAAGTCGTATTTCTGGAAAAATGCTATTTCCAAGGCATTAATGCTTCAAAACATATCTTGTTTCAATTTAGCCTTAAGTTATGTTCTTAATTAGGTTAGATTTGTTCGAGTTATTACTACATTCAAATGTAGTGTTATGTGGAATTTCAGTTAAATGCAATCAAAGCTCAGTTAGCAAGAATGATTGATGAATTGAATGGAGTTTAAAGCGGCTTTTAACATTTTTAGCTCACCTGAGCACGAAGTGCTCAAGGTGAGCTTTTGGGGTTACTTGATGTCCGTCGTCCGTCGTCAACATTTACCTTGTGGACACTCTAGAGGCCATATTTTTAGCCCAATCAACCTGAAAATTGGTCAGAATGATTATCTTGATAAAATCTTGGACAAGTTCGAAATTGGGTCAAGTGGGGTCAAAAACTAGGTCACGGGGTCAAATCTTAGAAAAATCTTGTGGACACTCTAGAGGCCATATTTTTATCCCAATCAACCTGAAAATTGGTCAGAATGATTATCTTGATGAAATCTCGGACAAGTTCGAAATTGGGTCAAGTGGGGTCAAAAACTAGGTCACAGGGTCAAATCTTAGAAAAACCTTGTGGACACTCTAGAGGCCATATTTTTATCCAAATCAACCTGAAAATTGGTCAGAATGATTATCTTGATGAAATCTTGGACAAGTTTGAAATTGGGTCAAGTGGGGTCAAAAACTAGGTCACAGGGTCGAATCTTAGAAATACCTTGTGGACACTCTAGAGGCCATATTTTTAGCCCAATCAACCTGAAAATTGGTCAGAATGATTATCTTGATGAAATCTCGGACAAGTTTGAAACTGGGTCAAGTGGGGTCAAAAACTAGGTCATGGGGTCAAATCTTAGAAAAACCTTGTGGACACTCTAGAGGCCATATTTTTAGCCCAATCAACCTGAAAATTGGTCAGAATGATTATCTTGATGAAATCTCGGACAAGTTCGAAATTGGGTCAAGTGGGGTCAAAAACTAGGTCATGGGGTCAAATCTAGAAAAAACCTTGTGGACACTTTAGAGGCCATATTTTTAGCCCAATCAACCTGAAAATTGGTCAGAATGATTATCTTGATGAAATCTCGGACAATTGGAAATTGGGTAAAGTGGGGTCAAAAACTAGGTCACGGGGTCAAATCTTAGAAAAATCTTGTGGACACTCTAGAGGCCATATTTTTAGCCCAATCAACCTGAAAATTGGTCAGAATGATTATCTTGATAAAATCTCGGACAAGTTCGAAATTGGGTCAAGTGGGGTCAAAAACTAGGTCACGGGGTCAAGTCTTAGAAAAACCTTGTGGACACTCTAGAGGCCATATTTTTATCCCAATCAACCTGAAAATTGGTCAGAATGATTATCTTGATTATATCTCGGACAAGTTCAAATTGGGTCAAGTGGGGTCAAAAACTAGGTCACAGGGTCAAATCTTAGAAAAACCTTGTGGACACTCTAGAGGCCATATTTTTAGCCCAATCAACCTGAAAATTGGTCAGAATGATTATCTTGATGAAATCTCGGACAAGTTCGAAATTGGGTCAACTGGGGTCAAAAATTAGGTCACAGGGTCAAGTCTTAGAAAAACCTAGTGGACACTCTAGAGGCCATATTATTAGCCCAATCAACCTGAAATTTGGTCAGAATGATTATCTTGATGAAATCGCGACCAAGTTCAAAATTGGGTCAAGTGGGGTCAAAAACTAGGTCACGGGGTCAAGTCTTAGAAAAACCTTGTGGACACTCTAGAGGCCATATTTTTAGCCCAATCAACCTGAAAATTGGTCAGAATGATTATCTTGATGTCATCTCGGACAAGTTCAAAATTGGGTCAACTGGGGTCAAAAACTAGGTCACGGGGTCAAATCTTAGAAAAACCTAGTGGACACTCTAGAGGCCATATTATTAGCCCAATCAACCTGAAATTTGGTCAGAATGATTGTCTTGATGAAATCTCGGACAAGTTCGAAATTGGGTCAAGTGGGGTCAAAAACTAGGTCACGGGGTCAAGTCTTAGAAAAACCTTGTGGACACTCTAGAGGCCATATTTTTAGCCCAATCAACCTGAAAATTGGTCAGAATGATTATCTTGATGAAATCTCGGACAAGTTCTGAATTGGGTCAACTGGGGTCAAAAATTAGGTCACAGGGTCAAATCTTAGAAAAACCTAGTGGACACTCTAGAGGCCATATTATTAGCCCAATCAACCTGAAATTTGGTCAGAATGATTATCTTGATGAAATCTCGGACAAGTTTGAAATTGGGTCAAGTGGGGTCAAAAACTAGGTCACGGGGTCAAGTCTTAGAAAAACCTTGTGGACACTCTAGAGGCCATATTTTTAGCCCAATCAACCTGAAAATTGGTCAGAATGATTATCTTGATGTCATCTCGGACAAGTTCGAAATTGGGTCAACTGGGGTCAAAAATTAGGTCACAGGGTCAAATCTTGGAAAAACCTTGTGGACACTCTAGAGGCCATATTTTTAGCCCAATCAACCTTAAAATTGGTCAGAATGATTATCTTGATGAAATCTCGGACAAGTTTGGAATTGGGACAAGTGGAGTCAAAAACTGGGTCATTGGGTCAAATCTTAGAAAAACATTTTAAGATTGTTAATTCAGGTGAGTGATTAAGGGCCACTATGGCCCTCTTGTTTCAGTTATATCGCGGCTGCTGGAGCACCTAACAATGGTTTCCTGGTATTTCTCCCACCAGTACAACCACCACATCCTTTCCTAGCCTCCAGCTGCTATCTCACATAGGTCTATGATTATCAACCCATTGGTGAAAGACAATAGTCGGAAAGAATGAGTGCCGCCCTTGGGGATCGAACCTGGGGCCTCTAGATTGACAGTCCGACGCACTACCAACTGCGCTATGAAGGCGGCTATGATTATAAAAATAAGAATGAATAGCCTTTTCAGTCTTTCAAAATGATTTACTTCATAAGCCATTAGTTGTTTGTGTTTCCTTGAAAATTCTTCAAGAAGAAGAGTTTTAAGAGATTAATCTGTTGTTAAATCCCCTGTCTGTGTTTGTGAACATTTACGAAAGGCATTACAGTGATCTTAGACGACAATGTACACAAAAACTAGACTTTTATTCTCAAAGATAAGCTTGAATTTCTTATTCCAATATTCCGTAATTCAAATGATAATGATGCGATGATCTAGACATAGGCCCAACTTGATGAATATTTATGACCTGCAGTATTTCAGACTTCAATTTGAATACCGCTCTTATACCGCTCCTACACATGGACGCATTTCATGTGACCAAAATCCCATTTACATATTTACTTTATATGGCAGATCATACGTTTCTAGAAAAAGCCGCCGTTTGTTGATTGACTTGTATTTCAATGTAACTCATGTTTCATAAGACCAAGTCAAGAAAAAATATTCAAAGAATATTCACAAAAGAGCGATTTTTTTACTCTACACGCAGACTGTGGCTTTAACTTGTGTCCCAATGTGTGCTGCATTTAAAACATACTACATGTACATAAAAGTAAATTATTATACTACAATTCTGATTCAATGGACTAAAGAAATAGAATGATGGAACTCAAATATCAATCTCTCCTTAATAGCAGAAGAACACAAACTTTTCATAACATTTTAATCAGAACAGTTTAATTATTTCAAGGTTGTTTTAAAAGGGTTTGTACACTATATATCAATTTTGCCAAATTGCTTAACTAGCTTGTCTATTTCAACCAATGAGAAGAAAATTTCTTGTCTGGGTAATGAAACAAATTGAGTTGGGTGATATGACTGAATGGCTACTAGTGAGTCAAGACAATATTTTTTAGCACCTTTACTTTCTAGGTTGAATTAGGGTTCCAAAGATTTTTTTTACACCTCCTTAGTTAGCCATAAGCTTTTGTGTTAAATGTTTCAATGTTCTATGACTAACGATGATCATTATGTTCATGCTGTTTGCAACAACCGTTGTTGCACAGGTATTCAGTCAACTTTTCTTTTTAACTATAACTTAATGTGAAAACCTGAATATATTGACTGATTATGCAGATAATAAAAACAATTTACTGCCTTTTACTGTGAAAATCAAAAGAGAAGAAAATGGGACACTTGAATTCTGCAAAATTCTCCTGCAATATTCTTCAAATATGAGTCATGAAATTCAATTGACATCCAGAATCTATCGAAAAATTACTGTGAAATAGCCTGTTACCTTTTGACTTTAAATGAAGTTAAACCGAGGTAGTTTTTTTTTTTTTTTACAAAGTGCATCAAGTATTTCAAATTAATAAACATGTCAGATTGTTTTGTAAAACTGAAAATTTCTTTTGTGGTTCAGTATAGTTCACCTTATATCTGGCCCGTACAAAACATTTAGAACATATTTGGTCAGATTATGTTTGTCTGGTCACTGAAGTGTTTCAAAAATTCAAACATTCCAATGAAAAACAAGAGTCCAAGAATGACCTTAATTTGTCCACCTTAATAATTGTAGATGAATAAGAAGCTTGCAATAAAAAAAAAAGAAAAAAATTGGCCTAAGAATTGGAAGGAGAATCATGTGTAATAATTTCAAAGTCAAAATAAGCCTCAATCCTGCCACACAAATATGTTGGCACCTATCATAATTCATGAACAAGTTTTTAAAAGGGTCACCTACAGAACATTTAGACCAAATTTTGTTGAAACTGCTATGTGATGAGATGATGTTTAAAGATCTCAGGGTCAAAATAAACCCAACCCTGACACAACAATATTTGGGGGTCATTCCAGAACCTAAAAAAACAAAAACAAACAAGTTTTGAAAAGGGTCACCAAAGGAGAATTTATGCCAAGTATGGTTGGAATTGACCCACTCTTGATTTTTAGACGGAGAAAACATTTGAAGATTTTAAGGTCAAAATCACATCTATTTATGGGGTCCATGAAAATTTCACATGTAGGATCACCAAAGTAAATTTTTTTCCATGTTTAGCTGAATTATGCCCCTTAGTTAATGAGGAGAATATGTTTAGAATAAGCTCCACCCTGCCATGCCAATATTTGGGGATCAATCAAAATTTAATTACAAGTTTTGAGGACTGTCACCAAAGAAACATTTCTTTTTTTGTGCAGACAGGTAACTGAGGAGAAGATGATTTTAGATTTAAGGGCCAAAATAAGCCCTGCCCTGCCACATCTAATTTGGGTAAACATGTTTTGAGGAGGGTCACCCAAGGAATATTTTTGCCAAGTTTGATTGAAATCTGTCCATATTTAATTGGGAAGTATTCAAAGAATAATTGACGAATTCTGACAGACATACGGTGATCACCTTTAGCATTTTGTTGCTAAGATGAGCTAAAAATGGACCTCATTTCTTCGTTTACATTTTACGGGCTAAAGTTTTTCCCTTAATTTTCATTTAACCATGATCAGAATGTTGGGTCTCTTATATGGCACAGGCATAGACCCTATTAAAATACAGGAAATGTTGGTCAAATCTTCAAGAAATATTTTCAGAATAACTGAATATTTTGTCTGGTTAAAATATGCCCATCTGTCTGTCTGCCTTCCTAGCTATTCACAATTATATAATACAAACTTTATCCTTGATTGATTTTCTTTAAAAGTCCTTCATATATTATAAGAATTGAAGGAAAACTTATGCCTTATTGTCCTCTGTCAAAATACCTTAACTATGTGCTGAAAAGTAGTCCCTTGATGCTAGATTTGTAAATATTACATTGAAATATTGTTTTATACATTTGAGGGTCATAACATTGGCCCCATTTCCATGGAATTTGGTATGATTTGAAAAATGTATTTGATGTCAAAATTGGAATGTTCCATTGGAAATCAAGTGCAGAGGGACGGTGATGACAACTTCTTTCTTTAACGTCAGTTGGAATTTTTGTAAGTAAAATACTGTACACTCTTTGGTTCATTATAATTCAATTTTGGACAAAACTTAACTAAACTTGATCAGAATTATACCATTTTTATTACCCAAAAAATTTGAATGTTCAATCAGTATTCATAAATCATGGGAAAAGTCACTATCACAATAGCCTACATTGTATTTATATTCAAGAGGAAAACATTTTTGTCCCATCTTCAAGAATTGATTAGTTTAACGCTTACATAAAATTTGAACTTTAAAATGGAAAACACACTAAATGTAAAGGTGTTAAAATTTTAGTTTGTTATTACTCTTGAAGGCCACAATTATGATCCAATCTTCATGGAATATCGTCACATAGTCGGTCATAACAAAAGACCATATCAAAACAGAATGTTTCATGAAATTGTCAATTGCAAAAAGGGGACATTAAGGGGCCTTAATAAAGTTATGTTATTTAAAATCTTAGGACAATACATGTACTTAATTGACTAAATTTTTTAGAAATCTTTTTCAGAAAAGTTCATATGATCATATGGATATTCCTTATTGGAACCTTCCATCAGGAAACATGCTTTTGTGTTATTCAAACTCTACTGTAGAGCCATTTTTACCAAATCTTCATGAAACTTAGGCTGACTTATGGTCAGGTGAAAAGAACTTATCTGAATTCCAAAAAAATCTTTTTGAAGATATTGGACAAGGGTCTTTTATCACAAATTCATTGAAATAAGGGGCAACAAGTTAGCCAAATGTTCTTTAAACATAGTTAGAGTGTTTTTCAAGTCATTAAGAAACAGTTATATTCATTCTTTCATCCTTCATTTTGGTCTAAATAATGCAAACTTGATAAATGCTTAATCATTGCAGTCTCATACAAAGTTTGGATTCCAAAGGTTTATACTCTGCATATCTAAATCTCTTATTTCTTAAATGTTTAATCAATATTTTGTTCTATAAATTGTCATAAATGGTATCCTTGAAGAAAGTATTAAAATTGCTGATCAACTGATTTTTCTTTAACAAGCAAATTGTGGTTACTGTATGATGAATAGATAAAACTTTGTTATTTTACATCATAATAGTTGATTATTATTCAATGAAAAAGAAAAAGAAGTGAGTTAGTACTTTAATGCATAAAAGAATCTAACTATCTGCCAAAAAAAAACTTAGCGCAAGAGAGTACTAACTGACTTAAAACAGTCTTGCACAAAATATTTTCGCTGAAAATTACAAAATTGAGTGCAATACAGTACTTAGTCAATAAATGTCAATTTTTTTCAAAAATATTTAAAAGTAATTTTAAATAACTACATGCCTCTATAAGAAATAATATTTTTAATGAGTGCACCAAAAAAATCCATCATTCATTGAACAATGCAAAAGAGAGAATGTTTTCTTCGCCTCTTGTAAAATTTTCAAAAACGTAGTTAGTACAGTCTTGCGCTGAACCCTCGACATGTAGTTTCTGAGGAGCAGGTTTTTAGCTCGGCTGTTATTGTTTTTGGGGTTTTTTTTGAGAAAACCCTAGGTACACATGTATTACTAAAGCCTTGTTGTGAGAAAACTTAGGCATTTTGTAACATCTCTGGTTCTACTGAAGGCATTCACTTGAAACTTGGCACACATGCTCATATCAAAAGAGCAACCTATGCTATCAAGAAGGATAATTCTAGATGCATTCTAACCCTTTTCAACTTAAATTTTTATCCACAATCAAGCACTAAACAGTAGTGTTTGGCAATGAGTTTCCAATGACAATCGATAATCAGTTTTTAGTTGGAAGAGTAAATCATCTTATGATCAATTGTACAATCATATTCTTCTAATTAGTACAGAAATCCTAGTATCATTCTTTTGAAGAATAGAATGTGAAAGCTTAGTGAAAACTCATGACCTAAAGACTCATCCTGCAGATTTTTTCCTATTAAACTCATGGCTCAACATGAAACAGTTGTAACTGCCTAAAACATATAGGCAGTTACAACTGTTTCATGCTGAGCCATCAAACTGATGTCAGTTCCGTAAACAAAACATAATAGCTTTCATTTATGTGTTAGGACCCGTTTAATGGATAGTGAAATTTCTTAGTTGATTATCACAATCAGAAGTTCAAACTAACTGATTATCGATTATAATCGATTAATCTGCCCATCACTACTAAACAGCCTAGCATAGGCACCCGTAGACGGTGCATTTGTTAAAGAAAAAGTTTACAACAGAATAGATGGACACAGCACCATAACAGGGCCACGGGCCAGTGGAGCTAAAAATGAACAAACCTATTAGTTTCAATATTAACTTTATTTGAATTCAAATAAGATCTAAAGAAAATCTAATATATACTTGCACAATATCAAATAATCTGCTTGTTTGATTTGATTACATCTAATACTGAAATTTTCTTTTGTATTATAGGGATGAGTGTATTTTTCACTGTGTTTATTTGAGTATAAATCGAAATTGTCTTAGCACATGGCAAATAATGCCTGTAGGGCATTATGTTAAAGCCATGTGCTAAGGCAATTGCACTATACTCAAAAATACACAGTGAAAAATATGTTCCGCCCTTATAATTGCAATCCTTTAGATCTACAAGTAGGAAACAATTAAAATATTCAGCCACATGATAAAAGGTTCAAGTCTACTTTCTGTGTGTATATAGATCTATTTTTAGATCGCATATTAAATGTGTATTGTTGTCTCACTATCGGAGTTTGCTGGCATAAAGTTTTACAAATTTGACATAAATAGACAACAACCCTAACATTTCTAGAGGTATTCATCACCAAAAATTTTGTTCTGCCTAATACTGCTTCATTTTAAATGGAAATCTGTGTGACTGGGCGAGGTTGAGAACGTTGCCTGATTATCTTAGTTGACTCCCTGTAAACAGCAGCTCAGAATCAAAACTTCACACTTGTAATAAAAAAATTAATTCTTTTGCAAATGTTTTGATTCTTTACAGATCAAATAGTGATGAAGGGTTATGAAAAGGGAACAATAGATTTTCTAGTTCCTACAACACTGGACTTGCAGATCAATAGTCAGGGGTTTTCCTGAAATACCTATTGCATTTTATACAAAAACAAGAGGCACAAGAGGGCCTGTATTGCTCCACTGGCTTTAAAATCTTTAGACTTTCATTAAATAAAGCTTACTTTAAATAAATACATTAACACTCCGAAAAGTCCTAAGACCTATTTAATAATGATAAACTGGTTCTGGTCCACATTGCGCCAAAATACTCAATAACAATGAACCTGCAACCCTTGACCCAACTTATTAAAACATAAGGTTCAGAAGGAGACGTCGTTCAAAGATTTTGGTCTCAAAATAGGCCCCGCCTGCCACGCCCATATCTATGGACCAATCAAAATTTCTTCAACAATTAAAGTAATTAGTCACCCAAGAAAAATTCTGGTAAAGTTTCATTGAAATTGGCTGAGTGGTTCAGGAGGAGATATCGTTCAAAGATTTTGGCCCAAAAATAAGCCCTGCCACGCCCAAATATATGGGCCAATCAAAATTTAGCAAACAATTCTGTTAAAGTTTCATTGAAATCGGCCTAGTGGTTCAGGAGGAGATGTCGTTCAAAGATTTCGGGCTCAAAATAAGCCCCGCCCTGCTACGCCCATATTTATGGGCCAATCAAAATTTCTTGAACAATTTAAGTAAAGGGTCACCCAAGGAACATACATGCCAAGTTTCAATGAAATCGGCCCAATGGTTTGGGAGAAGAAGATTTTTAAATATTTCAAAGTGAAAAAATGCCACGCCCATATTTGGGGGCCAATCACAATTCTTTGAACAATTTAAGAAGAGGGCCACCCAAGGATCATTTCTACCCAGTTTTGTTAAAATCCACCCATTGGTTTGGGAGGAGAAGATGTTTAAAGAAAAAGTTTACGCACAGACGGACGGACGGATGCACGACGAACACTCTGCCATGACAATAGCTCGCTGGCCTTCGGCCAGTGGAGCTAAAAAAGTGCAACAGATTTTCTCACACGATACAATTTACACCAATCAAAATTCTTTAATCTACTGGGTTGTAATAATTATGGTACAAAATATGTGGGCTTTGGATTATAGATTTTTTCTCATGCTCAACTGATAATTTTCTCAAATTTCAATCCGAGATCAAAGCTTCAATACTGTTGTTGTAATAGTAATACTGAAATGTATGAACATAAAAGATAATATCAAAAAGTTGTTACAAATAACAACTTAGTATTATCTTTTATGTTCATACATTTATTTGAATTCTAAATTTGAGAAAATCCTCAGTTGAGAACAAAAAAGTTTTATAATCTCTGGCCTTGATTGTCTCAATGTCTCTATTCAGAATTGACATCACAAAAGCAAGGCTGTATAGATGCACTAGTGTAAGAGTGATCAAAGGTCAATTTTGTCTATACATGTATAGACAAATTTGACCTTTGATCACTCACTTAAACTTGTGCATCTGTAGTACAATACTGCTGTAGTACAATACTGCTGTAAGAGCCTCTTTTCATGTACATTATTGTACTTATCCTAGGCAATGGTACTGTGATGACAAAAATAATGGGTCTAGCAATCCCCCTATACTGTAAAGGTAATACCATTGAATGCCCAAGTTAAAGGATAACAACAATAAAGAATTTGGATGAGAAGTAACAGATTTAGATTGTACTTTCCTATGTAGCATCTAAGTTTCAAGATAATAGCTATTTGCCTCCCTAAATATAGAAACCTTTGCTTATTCAGCTATGTCAAGGCTAAATACATGTACAATTTGAATAAACATAAAATCAATAAAGATGTGTTGAAGAAACACAAGTCCCTCCCATACCAACTTTCATGAAAAGACTTTGATCTTTGTTCACCATGAGCTTCAACAGAAATGTACAGTACTGTAAACAGGGTAATTTTGGCGGTGGTTTTATTTGGCTATATTGGCGGTCAAGCTAAAATGCACCAAAATCAATCCACCGCCAATATTTCTCATTAATATGTGTTAAATTTCTTTATTATGATGGATATGAAATCTTTACATTTTAGTCAATTTTAATTAAATTTATATCAAAGATATGCAGACCATACTTTTATTCAACTTTGAATAAGAAAATCTGCTGACAATGTGGACATTTCGACGGGTCAGCGCAATAAGATTGTAAGTGACTATAAATTATAGGCACTTACAAAAGTATCGCACTTATCCATCAATTGCAAGATTCCAGAACCAAGTTGGCTGATACATTGTGACGAAATCACCGAGAAATAGTGTGAAAAACTGATACACACATTATAACTATAACAAAAGGTGTGAAAACAAACTATTGTTAAGTATGTAGAAAGTTGACATTACTCTATAAAGTGCCTGTCCTTTACATACATTGTTTGAACGACGAAAAAATGAAATATAGATAAAAGTTTTAATTTTTGCGTTAAAGTAAGATGTGCCAAAATAAATCAACGCCAATAAATCGTAATCGAAAAACCGCCAAATGTGGACATCGCCAATATAAAGCCGTTTACAGTAATTAGTTGTTGATATCCTGATAATCTTAATCTTTTAAAAATTTAGATGAATTGATTTGTCTGGATTCCATTCTCTAGATCTGCTCATAACCTGACATTAAAATTGTGCATATCAACAAAAGGCACTTACACATCAAATATGAAAACTGTATTGGTCAAATTATTTACACATGTAATCCATAATTTTTTCCCTGACAGGGCAGAGCCTAAGTAACCACAGTCCTATATCTGTTACAGTGTAGATTGTACTACACTCACATGACTGTAACAGGCATATGAATGTGGAAACACGTTGTTGCATTTAGGGTACAGGTAAATATTATTTTTTAATACTTACTTATAGTCCGTTTGACTTCTATATGGACCGACCTTTTCATCAATTGCATAAAATCGAGTTTGAATTAGCAATTTGTATGTGGTAAAATCTTAATTTCACCTAAATACCATTCCAAAAAATATTTTTTGAAAATAAAATGATTTCAAAATAATGATTTTGTCTATCTAGTTAATGCTAATAATTTCACATTTTACGCTCTTAAACACGAGGGGTGAAGAAGGCTGTTTAGGCTGAAACAAGATGTAATCAATAGTAAAAACACATGGTTTTATACATTGTACTAAACATTTGACAGAAGAAATGTCCGTCCTTATTTGGACGTGCTAATTAGCATATCGACGGGCATGTCATCTTAAACTTAAATATCTCGTGATTTGTACCGTTATTTCTCGCCTGCTTATCTAGTTTTCCTCGTGAAATTCACAACGACTTCGTTAAATAATGCTTTTTGATTGGTCTAAATATGTGAATATGGGGTTCGTCTCAAAATAGATAACAACAATTATAATTTATCTGGCCAAACGGTTTTTAAACAATGAGAAAGTACACTCAGATTTGATATCCCAAGGAATTAAAAATCTTCGACCAAATTAATTTTATAAAAATACTCAATTTTATGCCAAAACGACTCACTTTAAATCATTCGCTTTTGACTCGGCCCCTATGCAAATCAGAACTATTTTTGGTTGGGCAAGTCGCTGTTCCGTTTATTACAGACACGAGGAGGTATGAAAGGCTGGAAGTTAACATGTAGACGGACGGACAAAATCATTATTTTACATTAAAAAATTCTGAAAAACAAGATTCGTCATGGTATTAGATGGAAAATATGGTATGACAAGAATAAAATACGTTTTATTAATTCAATTCTGAAATTTTTTGCAAAATGTTGGTCCATATAGAAGTCAAACGGACTATACTGTTATAGATAGTCTGCAAAATAAACTTGAAACTTTGTACAATATGAAGTTACAATGGTTTTGCAATGATTAAATGTGTTAACTTTTGCTAAGCGTGTGATTCCTTTTGGTGTTAGGAAACCGTTATTTACATGAGTAAACAAGAAATGTCGACTATCTTTTGAAAGAATCTCAAAAATTGTAAAGAAAACTCACCAAATTATGTCATGGCTAAGCCACGCCCTTCCAGGTGAATAATGACACAGAATATGTGTTTACCAAAAACATAAACTGTAAAACAACATATACGTGTATAACAAATAATGTCATTATACATAAAATGGATATTTGGAACAATAAAGATATGCGATACATAAATGTATATTCACAAGCTATAACAACAACTATATATAAAACAACAACTATATAACAACTATAACATAAATATTGCACTAAAAATTAAAGCTAATTTTAAATCAAGACAGACTAGTGACCCTAGATGGCTCACCTGAGTAAACAATTGTAACCCATATCCTGCAGAGTTTAAATTTTCTATAAAATTATTGCCAATTTTTTAAATATTGATACCAGACTGACTCAAACTTGTTCCACTATGATTAAGTAGAAAGCAGGGGTGTAGGCTAGGATCAGACTGCGCATCTGTGCAGGCTTATCTTAGTTTATACTGTCTACCAAAGCTTTCTGTACAGCAGAAATATTGTATCGAACCAAGTACGTAGACAGATGTGATCCATTCAGACAAGGATCCTCGACCCTAAATGGTTGACACTGTCTACATAGGCTACCATTAGCCATTTAATTTAGGGCAGGTCTTTCTAATTTGCATAACTACTACAAAATGTCATAAAAGCACAAGAAGGGAAAAACTGTTTGGCACAGGCCTTTTGTAAATTGGGGTAGATGGTTAAAAAGTGATTGTCTAAACAATATCACTAAAAACAAGAGGACCATGATAGTCCTAGATCCCTCACCTGCGTCTCTTTGACCCCTAGGACATCACAATAATTGAATAGGCAGATGTTAAAAAGGAGATAATTTCTACATAAGAGTAATGCCATGGAATGTTTACAGCCAAGAGTAAGACAGATAACCCTTTAAGCTCTTTGATTCTAAGTAAAACGGGATGTGCCCGGGTGGAGCCCAAATGTGACCCCAGGGTTTTGATATGAACAAACTTGATAGGGGCCCACTAGATGATGCTACATACCAAATCTGAAAGCTATCTGCCTTCTAGTTTCAGAGAAGAAGACTTTTGAAGATTTTCATATTTTCAACCTTTTTGCTAAGGGTAAAGGGAAAGTAAAGGGTGGATTTCATTTATTTTAACAACTTTAGTAGAGCTTGACCCAAGGAACATCCCTGCCAAGTTTCATCAAGATTGGTCCACTGCTTAAGGAGGAGAAGATGTTTAAAGAAATTGTGGACGACGGATGGCGGACATTGTACAATCACAATAGCTCACCTTGAGCACCTCGTGCTGAGGTGAGCTAGAAAGAGGTCATACTATGAACATTTTGACCAATTTTTACACTAAACAAAGTTGCAGTTAGAATTTCCACAAGGTTCATATTACGATAAGTAATGGACATCAGACAAACACAACAGCTTACAATAAGCAAACAGTGCTCATATGAGCATACGAAAGAGCATCTCAAGGTGCAGAGTGATCTGCTGTTTGGTGATGGATAGTTGATAAAATCTATGTGGAAAAGGGGACATAATTCATTTATAACAAACTAGAAGTAAGCTGACATGCCTATATAGGTTACTCTTTACACTTATATTACAAGTTTTTGAAAGTGAATGCACTTTATTGCTATAGATATTACAAAATATCAAAGGTTATTGCGTGACAAAAGCAAGAAACCTTGATGCAATACCCTACATTTCTGATATAACTGCCAAGCCAAATATTGGTTTAAAGATATCCATTTATAAGACAAAAGACTTAAAATTATTTAGGGTTGCAACAAATACGTTCAATGAGTGTGAAATAAAACAAATTTCAAAGTGGAAAAAAAACACCAAAAGCAAGGAGAAATTATCTTCTTGTCTAGCTATCTTTCTATTTAATAAATGGCCATGGCCATGAGCCTGCCATTTTCAACAATTCCAAATGTGCAAAGACTCTGGACAGCCTATGTTTCTGTGCAGTCTTATTAGAGTCTTCATTGTGCACAATTTATGTTGATAAATAAGGTCCGATAATCAGTAGTCGGCCTTCTCACACTATGTGGCTGTCTCAATATTTCACCTCCCATACATAGAGAATAACATGTTAGAGTCTTAAACCTTTCCTGTTTTACAAAATTTTGGACCTGTCCAAATTCAAGGGTTTTGCAGACGAAAATTTAAAGTGCATTTAATTTGAAAAATAACCATTCTGTAGGGTAGAAAATAGTGTGGAAAAAGAAGAAATTGCTTGTCAGAAGCAATTTCTTCTTTTTTCACAGTGTTTTCTCAATCATAAAATGACAGGCATGTAAAAAGCAGGGATTAAACAGCAAAGGGTTAAAATATCAATGTTATCTGGATAGAGCTTGGGAGAATTTATCATGATGAGGCTTTGCCGAGTCTTCATAATTTCTCGCAGCTGAGACCAGATAACAGATCACATGTAAAACTTTGATGACAAGATTATTGTGCAGCTAATGTTCACCTAAAAAGGCTAAATAGGTCACACAAAACATAAATTGATAAAAGACAATCTAACAAACTACTAATGCGCTATATTATGTGGAATTTTCTTTTGTAGAATTTAAAATGGATTTGAGTTGAATTTAGGGATAAAATGGAAATTATAGACTCACATGAGACATCAATTTCAGAAACTCACCAATAATTCTGTTAATAAGCGACCAATATGAATTCCGTTCATCAGCAAAAGTCAGAAATTTGCTCGATGTGACAGATCTGTTAATATCTGCTGGAAAAGCTATCGAGTACCAGGTAAAAACTAGAGCTTGTCACTGAATGTGACTTAATACCCCCGCAAGTGCTTTCAGAGAATGAGATACTTTGACAGAAGAAGCAAAAAATGCTTCAAATATAAAGATAACTCTTGGATTTGAGACCTCTAATTTGCATCTTGCAAAACTGACACATGTGATAAATGTTTTCAAGCTATTGAAGGAAAACTGAAGGAGGAGTTTGGGAAACAAAATTACAAGTATATGTGTTCAAAAAGAAAAATTGTCTTAAGTTCAAGGGGAGATAATTCATAAACCTGTGGGAGTTTACACTTGAAATTTGTGTCTTGCAAAACTTCAACATGTGATAAATGTCTGTATACTGTTTCATTACTATTGAATGGAAATTGCAGGAGGAGTTTGCGACACAAAATTATAAGTACATGGTAACAAATAGGAAAAAATGTCAAAGTTCAAGGCTAGATAACACATGAGCCTGGGGGAGTTGACACTTGAAATTTGTGTCTTGCAAAACTTCAACATGTGATAATTGTTTGTATAATGTTTCATAACTATTGAATGAAGATTAAAGGAGGAGTTTGCGTCACAAAATTATAAGTACATTGTAACAAATAGAAAAAAAATATCTTAAGATCAAGGGGACATTATTCATGAACCTGGTAGAGTTGACACTTGAAATTAGCCTCTTGCGAAACTTCAACTTGTGATCAATATTTGCATAATGTTTCATTACAATTGAATGAAAATTGAAGTAGGAGTTTGCGACACAAAATGATAAGTACATGGTAAAAAATAGATAAAAATGTCTAAGTTCAAGGGGAAATAATTCATGAACCAGGGGGAATTGAGACTTGCAATTTGCGTCTTGCAAAACTTCAACTTGTAATGAATGTTTGTATAATATTTCATAACTATTTAATGAAAATTGAAGGAGGAGTTTGCGACACAAAATTATAAGTAAATGGTAACAAATAGAAAAAAATGTCTTAAGTACAAGGGGAGATAATAAGTGAACCTGGGAGAGTGAACACTTGAAATTTGCGTCTTGCAAAACTTCATTATGTGATGTATGTTTGTATAATATTTTATAACTATTGAATGAAAATTGAAGTAGGAGTTTGCGACACAAAATGATAAGTACATGGTAACAAATAGGAAAAAAATGTCTAAGTTCAAGGGGAGATAATTCATGAACCAGGGGAAGTTTGGACCTGAAAATTGCGTCTTGCAAAACTTCAACATGTGATGAATGTTTCTATAAAGTTTCAAGGCGTTTGAAGGAAAACTGAAGGAGGAGTTCGCGACACAAAATGATAAGTACATGGTAACAAATAGGAAAAAATGTCTAAGTTCAAGGGGAGATAATTCATGAACCAGGGGAAGTTGGGACCTGAAAATTGCGCCTTGCAAAACTTCAACATGTGATGAATGTTTCTATAAAGTTTCAAGGCTTTTGAAGGAAAACTGAAGGAGGAGTTCGCGACACAAATTTACTACTATTTGTGTCCACAGACGGACGGACGGACAGACAAACAGACAGGCTGATTCCAGTATACCCCCGAAAACATTCGTTTTGCGGGGGTATAAATGGTAAAAAATAGATAAAAATCTCTAAATTCAAGGGGAAATAATTCATGAACCAGGGGGAATTGAGACTTGCAATTTGCGTCTTGCAAAACTTCAACTTGTGATGAATGTTTGTATAATATTTCATAACTATTGAATGGAAATTGCAGGAGGAGTTTGCGACACAAAATTATAAGTACATGGTAACAAATAGGAAAAAATGTCAAAGTTCAAGGCTAGATAACACATGAGCCTGGGGGAGTTGACACTTGAAATTTGTGTCTTGCAAAACTTCAACATGTGATAATTGTTTGTATAATGTTTCATAACTATTGAATGAAGATTAAAGGAGGAGTTTGCGTCACAAAATTATAAGTACATTGTAACAAATAGAAAAAAAATATCTTAAGATCAAGGGGACATTATTCATGAACCTGGTAGAGTTGACACTTGAAATTAGCCTCTTGCGAAACTTCAACTTGTGATCAATATTTGCATAATGTTTCATTACAATTGAATGAAAATTGAAGTAGGAGTTTGCGACACAAAATGATAAGTACATGGTAAAAAATAGATAAAAATGTCTAAGTTCAAGGGGAAATAATTCATGAACCAGGGGGAATTGAGACTTGCAATTTGCGTCTTGCAAAACTTCAACTTGTAATGAATGTTTGTATAATATTTCATAACTATTTAATGAAAATTGAAGGAGGAGTTTGCGACACAAAATTATAAGTAAATGGTAACAAATAGAAAAAAATGTCTTAAGTACAAGGGGAGATAATAAGTGAACCTGGGAGAGTGAACACTTGAAATTTGCGTCTTGCAAAACTTCATTATGTGATGTATGTTTGTATAATATTTTATAACTATTGAATGAAAATTGAAGTAGGAGTTTGCGACACAAAATGATAAGTACATGGTAACAAATAGGAAAAAAATGTCTAAGTTCAAGGGGAGATAATTCATGAACCAGGGGAAGTTTGGACCTGAAAATTGCGTCTTGCAAAACTTCAACATGTGATGAATGTTTCTATAAAGTTTCAAGGCGTTTGAAGGAAAACTGAAGGAGGAGTTCGCGACACAAAATGATAAGTACATGGTAACAAATAGGAAAAAATGTCTAAGTTCAAGGGGAGATAATTCATGAACCAGGGGAAGTTGGGACCTGAAAATTGCGCCTTGCAAAACTTCAACATGTGATGAATGTTTCTATAAAGTTTCAAGGCTTTTGAAGGAAAACTGAAGGAGGAGTTCGCGACACAAATTTACTACTATTTGTGTCCACAGACGGACGGACGGACAGACAAACAGACAGGCTGATTCCAGTATACCCCCGAAAACATTCGTTTTGCGGGGGTATAAATGGTAAAAAATAGATAAAAATCTCTAAATTCAAGGGGAAATAATTCATGAACCAGGGGGAATTGAGACTTGCAATTTGCGTCTTGCAAAACTTCAACTTGTGATGAATGTTTGTATAATATTTCATAACTATTTAATGAAAATTGAAGGAGGAGTTTGCGACACAAAGTTATAAGTAAATGGTAACAAATAGAAAAAAATGTCTTAAGTACAAGGGGAGATAATAAGTGAACCTGGGAGAGTGAACACTTGAAATTTGCGTCTTGCAAAACTTCATTATGTGATGTATGTTTGTATAATATTTCATAACTATTGAATGAAAATTGAAGTAGGAGTTTGCGACACAAAATGATAAGTACATGGTAACAAATAGGAAAAAAATGTCTAAGTTCAAGGGGAGATAATTCATGAACCAGGGGAAGTTTGGACCTGAAAATTGCGTCTTGCAAAACTTCAACATGTGATGAATGTTTCTATAAAGTTTCAAGGCGTTTGAAGGAAAACTGAAGGAGGAGTTCGCGACACAAAATGATAAGTACATGGTAACAAATAGGAAAAAATGTCTAAGTTCAAGGGGAGATAATTCATGAACCAGGGGATGTTGGGACCTGAAAATTGCGTCTTGCAAAACTTCAACATGTGATGAATGTTTCTATAAAGTTTCAAGGCTTTTGAAGGAAAACTGAAGGAGGAGTTCGCGACACAAATTTACTACTATTTGTGTCCACAGACGGACGGACAGACGGACAGACGCACGGACGGACGGACAGACAGACAGGCTGATTCCAGTATACCCCCGAAAACATTCGTTTTGCGGGGGTATAATGATAAAATTTGAATTTTTAAAGATCTACCACATCCATCAAATCCCTGGCTTTATCCGTCTGCTTCAATTTTTTTAAAAATTGTAAAGTATTAACATAATTATTGCAAAAAAAAAGAAAAAATATGTCATGTTATTTCCAGGCCTGACTCAGAGGTGTGGAATTCTCAGGCCCGACTTGTCCGACACAGGCTTTTCTACCTGCGGGCGAGTAAATTTGTCGAGGCCACTTGTCCGTGGACAAGTAAATACCAGAGCAAATTTTGCTACAGTACTAAAAAGCTCTTTGAGAAAAGTCATCCTTTTGTTTGTATCAAAAAGAAGAAAACATTGTCTTAAATGAAGAAAATACTGGGTAACAGCATTTTCTTCATTAACTAGAAAGCCATGAATGGCTTGAGTCGCTCCACAGGCTTGAAATTCTTGTAAAGCAATAAAAGTTTTGACTAGACTTTTAGATATTTTGGATTCTACTGATGTTGAAAATGATTTTCAAAGTTTCAATTATATAACATATAGAGAAATGACATCCGCCCTTAAAATGCATATTTTCATCTGATCACAATAATTTTTTGTAGACTGATTAAGGGTCACTCAAGGATCGTTCCAGTAAAATTTGGTTGATATCTATTGGTTAGATTATGAGAAAATGATATCCAAAGTTTCCACTATGTAACATATAGAGAAATGACCTCCGCCATTAAAATACATACTTTTCATCCGATCACTATAATTTTTGGTAGACTAATAGAGGGTCACTCAAGGACCATTCCAGTGAAATTTGGTTGATATCCATTTGTTAGATTCTGAGAAAATGATTTCCAAAGTTTCCACTATATAACATTTAGAGAAATGACCTCCGCCCATAAAATACATAATTTTCATCCAATCACTATAATTTTTGTTAGACTGATAAAGGGTCACTCAAGGACCATTCCAGTGAAATTTGGTTGATATCCATCAGTTACATTCTGAGAAAATGATTTTCAAAGTTTCCACTATATAACATATAGAGAAATGACCTTCGCCCATAAAATGCATATTTTCCATCCGATCTCAATAATCTTTTGTAGACTGATAAAGGGTCACACAAGGATCATTCATGTAAAATTTCATTGGTATCCATCAATTAGAATCTGAGAAAACTCACTTTTTACCATATTTGGAAATTAGCCACGCCCAATTAAATCCATGTTTTTCATTGGATCAAAATTTCTTGAACAACTTTGAAAGAGGGTCACCCAAGGATCATTCCTGTTAGACAGGTAACTCTTTTTCAGGAGACCTCTAGAAATCACTTTAGGGAGGCCCGAAATGTAATGCAAAGTTATATAGTGGAAACTGTTCATCAACCTTTGCCAGACAAAATCTGCCCTGTCTGCAGTCCAGGAAATCTATATTATGCAAATTACGGGGGTCAAAGGTCATCAAGTGCATTTACGCTATTACGGAAATATATTATTCTAAACTGACTGTTATGCAGCTTTCTTCGATGAATAATTGACTGAAATGGTTTGAAAATGATTCAATTCTATAAAACAAATGTTTACACAAACGAAATTTAGGACTTTGAAGCCTTTTTTTGAAATAAAAGTACTGAAAGTACTGACATTTTAGGCATGGATGTTTGTTTTCTTTTTGTGTGTTGCAAAACTGACTCCAAATACATCTATTCATTATGTTTACTGATAGTATAAAGTATTAGAGATGATATGAATTGGTTTTATCATAATTTGTATTAATAATTTTGGTCGTTTTTAGTTCATACTTATGTATACATGTATATGTAATAGTCCTTATATATATATAACTTTTGACATTGATTCTGACGACGTCAGAATATCACCCTGAAAATATTTTTTGAAACGTGTTGAGTAAAATTTAAAAATAAAAAAAGAAAACACAAAACATATATATGTGACCCATCACGCGCTAAGGGGACATCTGGGAATTGTGTATAATACTTATTTGAAAAAGAGATTGATTCTATTACAGGTCAACCAGAGTAAGCTTAGATTTCAAAAATTCTTTCACGGGAAGGTAGAGTGATCATTCTAGATTCAGAAAATAATGAGAGTGTGAAAACTTTCTATCCTAGTCAGTCTGTGCAGTTTAAATAGGATTAACATTTTACGCACTTCCTAGATGGAACCTTTACGCATGAAGGGTCACACATCATGATCTGGGTTTTTTTTCATTCCGACACATTATATATAAACATCAATTGTACGCAAACAGTGAGTAGTTTAGATTATTGTTTGAAGCATAAATGACATAAGCACTTTCGAAACTTAATATTTCTTCATCCAAAAAGCCTCATGTTGTAAATATATATTCATTTGTCATAGGTACCCCTGACTACCTCCGCAAAATTGAATCAAAATCCATTCTAAAAGTTACGTTATTGGTCTCAATGGACGTGACATCTCTTAACACCGATATGCCATACAAAGTTGTCTTTGCAGCATGCAAAGAAGTTTGAAGCACAAGGGGTGTCAGACGACTTGGAAGAATTTTTAACAATTATCCTTAAAGGCAAAAACACTTTAGGGATGCACAACATAGCGATAAATTATAAGGATTATTATATTTTTCACTGCGTTTATTGGAGTATAAAGTGCAATCGCCTTAGCACATGGTAAATAAAGCCCATAAGACGTTATGTTTTAGCCATGTGCTAAGGCAATTGAACTTTATACTCCAATAAAAGCAGTGAAAATACACACTTCGTCGACTCGCTGTAAATCAGAAGTGAAAGATTATTTTTCAAATATTTCAATTCTAAACTGATACAATAGCGATGAGGTCTTATGAAAGGGGGACGAGGGCTTTTCGAGCTCCTTCAACACTGGACTCACCGATCGATGGTCAGCGTTTTCCAAAAATAGCTATTGCAATCTATACAGAAAAAAGTGCAACAGAATTCACAAAGTGATGCGATTCAATCCAATCAAAATTCTTGATTGTGTTTGATTGCAATTATTTCAAATCAAGGAACATAACTCTGATTGTTCTTAGATTGACTGAAATTATTGTGAAACTTGACTGATAATTTCCCGCCAGCTTGTCGTCATTAAACATGTAGTTGCTACACAACATCGCAACGTTGCTTTTCAAAAGGCGCACTTTTACAGCTTAAGGTAACCAATCTTAAGCATAACAGGTTTGATGCTTACATATACATGTATATTTGAAAATCTTGTGTAAGATGAATCGTTATGTTTGCGGTTCCCGTTAAACCACGCGATGACCGCATAGACATCGTACTGTCATTAAGGACATGGTGAAATTAACCCCACTCAAATTCATTCTGAATCACCTACTCAGCGCTTCGTTCTTGATGTTCCAAACCATCTGAATAAAAACACTTCGAAATCATTCCCAACGTTCCGGAATTGCTCTCAATCAATTCGAAATTCTAAGCACTCAATTCATTCAATGATTTCATTGATCAGCGTGAATTTTGAACAGTCTGATTGGTACGAGAAACCACACAGATCTATTTATGTAAGATTACATCATTAGATAGGATATACCAGTTTCAACCAAAACCGCTGAATTCATTTAAAAGTCGCTCATTCAATTCATTTCAATTCTATATCATTTCTTATGTCAATTTCACGATCTGCCGTACAGACTACGTAAGGCAAGTGTAAGCTATGCTAAATGGAAGGTTCATATTCAACTTAATCACCTTCAAAAAAGCGTATGCAGATCAAACTTTATAGATTTATTCATTTAATTTTATCATTTTATCACCATTTTAATTTTTCGAAACCATCAACTAAGAAAAAATGTGTAAACTACACACAATTACTGTTTTCCTTATGTCGGCAATATTAAAGGCTTACCACAAGGAATTATTTTGTTTTATCGTCTTCTGATGTCAAACACTTTTGATACAGCCAAAGCTGTATTTCCAATGTTCTGGTTGTCCTGTGACAAAAAAATCCATGTTTCCATGTTTTGCTTGCTAAATCCAGATCTTCATTCGCCTTTTTCAATTATTTGTATTTATCTATTGTTCAAAGTGCTCTTGTTCTTATAATTTGAGTTAGAATTGTTACGTGCTTCTCACAAAATTGATCTTATTAACACATATGTATTCTATAACTGACATAAATAATCCTATACTTTACTTATTTTCTGAAATTCAAGAAAGAACCAATTCTTCTTTTTCTTTTTTTTAAATTCTAGTCAAACCCTCTTGCCTGATTGTGACTAGAAATATTGAAAGTATCACAAAGTTATTTTGAATGTTTGGACTTTCAAAAAATTAAAATGTTTCTAAAAAGTATAAGAACACATTCACCTTGCTTAAATAAACTACTTAGGTTTGTAAAGGTCATTTTATTACGGCGATACAAAGCTGCAAAAAGTGTGACCAACGTGAAATATTTAAGCGAATAAACACGAAACGATATTGTCAATTGTCCTACTTTTTGTTATCGTTTTGGATCCCTACAGTTGCCTAAAAAATAGGGGAAATGCTATTAAGTAAGTATAATGGCGTATACTTTTTCAAACGAACTAGATTTGATTTGAATGCACTAAAAAGTGTGTAAAAATCTACAAGAAAATTCTAGAATTTTTTTTTTTGTTTCTTTAAAATCTAGTACAAAAACTTAATTTGGGGAAAATACCTTTTTTCTATGCCTGCTCGCAGGTTTTCTCATCGGTTCATGGAAAAAAAATTAAACAAAGCTTGAAAAAGGTATCAAACGATACTGTAATTTCATCCGTAATGGCTTATATTATTTGATTTTAAAATAATATCCAATCTCGTAGAAAACGTTGTTGAAGGAAAATCCCTTGCAGCCACAACCTTCGGATTCTAGGTCGATTCGAGACATTCTTGTTAAAGCAAAATTAAGGACTGCTACCAATGACTCTCTCAGAAATTCTGAATGTTGTAAAACACCAGTGTGTCAAATGTGCATTATCATGGAAGGCATGAAGACTTTCATATCGCACCTTGGCAATGTAACTACACTTTGACGTTCACACAATCGCAAAACTTCAAATGCTGTGCACCTCATCAAATGTATGATACGTCACAAACTTTTGTGAAACCTAGTAGCATATCGACAAGCACATGAATTCACACCGATCCGACTGGAAACTCAATAGGCCTCAAATTGCAGAACCTTAAAAACGAAATCGACCACTCATTCTACGACGTTGTCCTGTGTTGCATTGAAGCCATCTACAAATGCCACATGATTTTCATATCTGTGCTATGAATAAATCATCTTTTCAGATTGAAGTACGCCAAAATTGGTTTGTTCCATTCCTGGCAAAAATAATGATTTTTTTTTTCCAACTGCCTAGAATTCAAAGTTATGTTCGAGCAATAGACGAAATGGACAGTCTTATATGAATTAATTTTTGAGTGTTGAATATGCAAGATGTATTACGTAAATTTATCCTTATGCTAAAGTTATATTATATGTTGCTTTTACCCAAATATTCTCCGTTTGTAACTCAGTACTTGCAGTACTTTGATCTTTTATTGATGACTTATTTGCTGCTATTTTTCAAGTATACAATCATTTGAATATTATTTGCATATTTACAATACCAAAAATACCAAAAGCCTGGTTTTATTTTGATCATATCATAAAATATATGTGCATTTATACGAATTTTTACTGTTATGCACTCCATGACCTTTGACCTCTGTAATGACCCACAGAAGGGATTGTGAGTCTGCAGACAAGCCTAGGGCTGTTCCTCAGATATTGGGTAAGCAAACTATCATTGTCTGCATCCGTTACAAACCGGGCCTCCCTGGTCTCAAAATTTGAGATTGGATCACTAGTCTATGTGAAGTTTGGTTGAAATTCATCCAGTGGTTTCTGAGGAGAAGATTTTTAAAGAAAAATTTTATGAACGGACGCACTGACGCACGGACGGACGCACGACGGACACAACGCCATGACAAAAGCCCCAGTGGCTTTCAGCCAGTGGAGCTAAAAACAATATTTTCTTAGTATTTATCTACCTACTCTATGTTGATAAGTTCATTTTGATCCTGGACAAGTAAGAAATCAGCTTTTACTTGTCCAGGGACAAGTGGAAAAACTCTGTATTTTCACACCCCTGTGGCCAAACTGGTTGTTAAAAAAGAATAAAATTTTAAAAAACAAATAAACCGCTATCAAAAATCTGCATTTGTAAAGAAGTGCTTATGATTGTCTAATTTTAATGTACATAAAATTCTGCAAACATAAAGGGTGACAAGCAAAAGATACATTACAATGAATACTTTAAGTGACTCGATTTCAACAAAATAAATAAATTATTAAACCTAACTGTATCTATATAGAGATAAATTCAAATTCTAAGATAACTTAAAATTCTAATATTACAAAGTGTTGGGGGCAGTGTAATTACCATTAAAGAGAAACAGAAAATAATTGGTTTAAATTCCAACCACTGATCACATGGATATAGACATATTTGACTTTACACCAGTTGTATAAAAATAAATGATATATCACTATAATATGACTTATTATCATAAAATTGCTATTCAGGTGAAATGACTAACAATTTTAAGTAAGGGGCCAAGGCTTAAAAAATTCAATTTTTAACATTAGAGACGTAGGGATTTTCCCAAAAAATCTAGGGGCCCAGCCTAAAATCTAGGGGCCATGGGCGACTGGGCCTCTTGGCCCCTGCTAGTCTTTTTCCCTGCCTTAAAGTAGGAATTAAAATATTAATTCAAATTTAAGTTTGAATAAATTCCCAACTGAGTGTAAAAAATTTGTATGTTCAATCAATTGCAAACACCAATTTATATAAGTCTTATGACACTGGTCAAGATTTATCAAAACTTTTTGATGGGTGTATTCAAAGCTAAGAAATTCATCATTTTGAAGGATTAGAATCTAGTTTGAAGTAAACATAAATACATTGTAGGATTTAAGTTAACAATTTGAAAATGGCTCCTCTGTCTACACATTAGTAATAAATTGAGGGCTCAAAACAACAATATTGGCACTATAGGTAGATTTTGCGCGGAGAGCCGTGAAAAGAAAAGCACGGGAATTTTACTGTTACGTTAAAAGTAGATTATCTACTTTTAACGGTAAAATTCCCATGCTTTTCTATCAAAATAGATAAAACAGGTTTAAACAATACCTAAAAATGATACAAATTACCTTTCAAATGAAACATATTGCTTGTCTAAGATCGTAAGGTTCACTTATTCATGTACTTTCAAAGTTGAAAAGGAGATATCACATTCAATTCCTATCATTTGCTTTTTTTAAATATACCTGATATACCTATGGTAATGGACTCAACGCCTTTGTCAGAGCTCAGTTTTGAAAATAAACCTATAATAATAGTATTGTTTTGAGCCCCCAAATAAGGGTGCAACAAAGTATACTTTGCAGATATTGCACCATCTGTCCAGGGAATGTGATGAAACATGAAATATAAAATGACCTGCTAAGACTTGACATTTGACTTGTGACCTTGGAATATTAACTTTTGACCTTGACACCGAGAAAATTATAGCATTTTTCATGTGCTATTTGAACTGGCTGCAAAATATACTTGGACTCACTGTTGCAATATTCAAACAATGTCCTTAACCTTGTACTGTTACAAGCTTCAAATTTTTTCTTTGACTTTGGACTGCCTTTTGCAAGCTAGAAACTATGACCTTGACCTTAGAATTACCGTTAAAAACTTCTCATGTCACTTGTGTCAATTTTAATGAAAGATATGCTTTGGGCAAGGTTGAATTGTTTAACCCTTTGCTGTTTAATCCCTGCTTTTTACGTGCCTGTGATTTTATGATTGAGAAAACATTGTGAAAAAAGAAGAAATTGCTTCTGACAAGCAATTTCTTCTTTTTACACACTATTTTCTACCCTACTGAATGGTTATTTTTCAAATTAAATCCACTTTAAATGTTCGTCTGCAAAACTTTTGAATTTGGACAGGTCCAAAATTTTGTAAAACAGGAAAGGGTTAATAGTGGCCATGCCTGTATGAAGAAAAATATTACAGCAACAGTGACTTTAAATCAAGGGGCCAACTTCTACTGTTAAAATTTATATAACTAGAAAGCCATGAATGGCATGAGTCCCTCAACAGGCTTGAAATTCTTGTAAAAGCAAATCAAAGTTTCAACTAGATTTTTTAGATATTTCGGGTTCTACTGATGTTGAAAATAATTTTCAAAGTTTCATCTATATAACATATAGAGAAATGACCTCCACCCATAAAATACATGTTTTTCATCCAATCAAAATAATTTTTGGCTGCATGATAATGGGTCACCCAAAAATCATACCAAAAATGTGATTGATATCCATCACTTTCATTCTGAGAAAATGATTTTCGAAGTTTCCACTATATAACATATAGAGAAATGACCTCCGCCCATAGAAAACATATTTTCCATCCAATCATTATTATTTTCGGTAGACTGATAAAGGGTCACTCAAGGATCATTCAAGTGAAAAACTGGTTGATATCAAACAATTAGATTCTGAGAAAATGATTTTTCAAAGTTTCCACTATATAACGTATAGAGAAATGACCCTTCGCCCATAAAATACATACTTTTCATCCGATCACAATAATTTTTGGTAGACTGATAAAGGGTCACTCAAGGATCATTCCAGTGAATTTTGGTTGATATCCATCAGTTACATTCTGAAAAAATAATTTTCAAAGTTTCCACTATATAACATGTAGAGAAATGACCTCTGCCCATAAAATGTATATTTTCCATCCGATCACAATAATTTTTTGTAGACTAATAAGGGTCACCCAAAGATCATTCTTGTAAACTTTTATTGGTTTCCATCAATTAGAATCTGAGAAAACTCACTTTTTACCATATTTGGAAATAAGCCACGCCCATTAAATCCATGTTTTTCATTGGATCAAAATTTCTTGAACAACTTTGAAAGATGGTCACCCAAGGATCATTCCTGTGAAGTTTGGTTGAAATTCATCCAGTAGTTCCTGAGGAGAAGATTTTTAAAGAAAAAGTTTACGAACGGACGCACAGATGCACTGATGCACGGACGGACGCACAACAGACACAACTCCATGACAATAGCCCCAGTGGCTTTAAGCCAGTGGAGCTAAAAATAAATCTGTATGACTTAAAAAATTATACTCTAGATAAGATTAGTTAGGTTCCTTGACCTTTGAAAATAACCTAGACCTTATCTAAATGATTCTTTCACCGTGGCAATAGTACTAACATACTGAGTTGTGCCAAAATGTCTTGTTTAGCCTGCCTTCCAAAAAAAGCCAATTTTTCTTTAAGGCACTCAATTTGATGTCCTCTAAAGTATCTAAAAGGAAGTTTTTACGCTGCATGTAGCTCTTTTCGTCTGACAACATATGGCTGTACAAAATGGAGGTTGAAGAGTTCCTCTGGGTCGTCTAATTCTAGATCGTCAATTGAGATGCTCACATCAAACTGGAAAATTAGAACAAGAGGGCTGCTTAGACACCTGAATTTTATTAGTCCAGTTGATGTCACCAAAGTAACAATCTGGCAAGTTTTCGTTCAACTTGCAAAATAAAAAAAAGCCAAGCCCTGCCACTCAAAATTTATTGTCCAATCAGAACGTCACTAACATCTTTTGAAAAGGGTCACCCAAGGAAAATCCTGGCAAAGTTTCATTGAAATTGATCTATAGGTTTAAGAGGTTATGTTGTTAAAAGATTTCATAGTGAAAACATGCCCTGACCTGCCATACGTCATATTAACGGTGCATTTTGCAAACAGTTTTTGAATAGGGTTACCCAAAGAGCATTCTGGCAGAGTGTCATTGAAATTGGTCAAGTGGTTTCAGAGAAAAAAAATTTTAATTGTTGACAATCTACAACACACAACGGATGATGGACGATAGAATAAGACTGATCCGAATAGCTCCTTGAGCATGTTTTGCTCAGGTGAGCTAAAAATTACAACAATTTGCTTATCATTTACTTATAAAATCGATATATGAGATGGAGATTATCTTTTAAATTCATGAAGGTAGGAAAAGAAGCAAATGAAAGCTCTTATCTCTTTTGCCACAACAACCAAGAGGACATTAAACACAGCCAGGAATCACTAGACACATTTTTTTCAATAAATCTAAATTATTCTGTAAATACTGGACCCATTTGAAAAAGATTTGAAGTAGAGAAGACAGAAAAACGCCAGTGATCTATCGCATGTTGTAAATTTTTGAAAATCTCCTGATAAAAAAGTTATTGACAACCAAGTAAATTTTTACTTGGTCGTCAATTACTCTTTTATCAGCACTATTTCTAATGATCTGTGTCTTTCACCAAATTTCTGAATTTTTTCCATCTTCTCTGATTCAAACGGAATTCAAATCAGTCCAATATTCACAAAATTATTGATGATTTTCTTAAACTGTTATCACATGCTTATTCCCAATGATAAAGCAATCTTGACCCAAGGAACATCCATGCCAAGTTTCATCAAGATTGACCCAGCAGTTTAGGAGGAGAAGATGTTTAAAGAAATTGTTGACAACTGACTACGGAGTACGACAGACATTGGATGATCACAATAGCTTACCTTGAGCACTTTGTACTTGGGCAAATTAAAAACAAGACTATGCTCTCGTAAAGAGATACTTTATGACCATGGAAATTTTTAACTAAAAAGATTTAGATTCTTCAGAGGAAGCGGATTCAAACTTGAATCTGTGCTCGTTATTAGTACAATGTATCAAGTTTCCATAATTGTGCCTTGCAAAATATGCCCCATCCTGCCATGATGTTAGGACACAAGATATTATACAACTATCTTCATTTATTACACTGGCTTTGAAATTAAGAGACGAAGTTCTAAACACAGAGGCTGCTTCTTCTTAGTAGTCTATTTTCAGAATTAATATATTGTTTTCCTTGATATTAATCTTGATGTTTAGAATATATTGTAACATTTATTTATGAATTCTGTCTTGACCATACTTCATGTAATTATTTATTGTAAATTGTCAAAGGCAACTTGCCGATTTACCAATAAAGTTTAGTTAAAGTTTAGGAGTTATTTATGATCCAATTAGAATGCCACAAACATTTTTTGAAAAGGGTTACCAAAGACATATTCCGGCAAAGTTTCAATTAAAATAGTCTTTTGGAGAAGGAGGTTATGTTGTTCACAGATTTTGAAGTGAGAAAAGGCCCCACCCTGACAGGCCTGTATTTGGGGGTCATTCAAAATTTCTCAAACAACTCTTGAGAAGGGTCAGCAAAGGAACATTTCTGCCAAGTTTGGTTGAAATCTGCCCATTGGTTACTGAGAGGAAGATATTTAAAGATATCAGGATCAAAAACTAGCCCTCCCTGCCACACTCATAGGTTAATTAGAGTCAATCAAAATTTCACAAACAAGTTTTGAGAAGGGTAACTCAAGGAACATTTCTGTCAAGTTTGGTTGAAATCTGCCCTTCTGTTACTGAGAAGATATATAAAGATTCAAGGGTCAAATCTGCCCCACCCTGCCAACCCCATATTTTTGGGTCAATCTTGATTTTACAAACAGGTTTTGAGAAGTGTCACCCAAGGCACATTTCTGCCAAGTTTGGTTAAAATACGCCCAATGGTTACTGAGAAGTTGTTTAAATATTCAAGGGTCAAAAACTGCCTTGCCCTGCCATGCCCATATTTGGGGTCAATCAAAATTTCACAAACAAATTTTTGAGAAGGGTCTCCCAAGGAACAATCCTACCATTTTTGTTAAAATCCACTCATTGCTTACTGGGAAGATATTTAAGGATTTGAGTGTCAAAAACTGCCCCAACCCTGTCATCCCCATATTTTTGGGTCATTTAAAAGTTCAAGAACAAATTTTGAGAAGGGTCACCCAAGGGACATTTCTGCCGAGTTGAAATCCGCCTATTGGTTACTGAGCAGAACATATTAAAAGAATTGTTGAAGACTTCCAATACAGGATGCATGACAAACAACACACAACAGACAAATGGTGATCACAAAAGCTCATCTTGAGCATGTGCTCAGGTGACCCAAAATAGGTGTCTAAAATAAATAGGTGATAATTCATAAACCAGGATGAGTTGTGACTCCAAAATTGTGTCCAGCAAAACTTTATCATCTGAACAATATTAATCCAAATTTCAATACTTTAGTAACAAAGTTGATGGTGGAATTTGGAACACAGTATTACTAGTTTATCTACACAGATAAATTAGTAATACTGTGTTGCAAATTCAGCCTTCAACTTTGCTACAAAAGTATTGAAATAAAATAATGTCCAATTTCAAAGGGAGTTACTTTTTGAACCAGGAGTAGGATCCGCTCCGGTCTTGAATTACTTCCGAGGTCGTTGTACCCTAAAATAGTCCGGATAGAAAAATGATGTGCTCCTTTTGCCACACTGTTTTTATGTTTGAGTCAGAGTAAAGTGCTTGAAATGAGGTTCAGCTAAGTGCCAGACCTCTGCTACATTCCATGCATGAGATGAAATGCATTTAGGTACGAACTATTTTTTCTTGGAGCCTGACCTTTGGTGGAGGTACCCAAGTCTGCGTACACTTTCCTACCACGAGAATTTTTAGGGTAGTCGTGCGCAATGAAAAATTGTGAAAAATTTTATCCTGCAAGGTACTGTTTTCTGGAGATGATATTCAAGAGCATATAACGCTCTTTAAGCCGCACTAAGTTATTAAGCCCAAATTTGCTTTTTAAAGGAGCTACAGACTGTCAAAATGTGCCAATTTACTATATAATTTAACACGGCCAAAACAGACAGGAGTGTAACCTATATGGAGATGGGGGGGTCACACAAAAATATTGATTGCTATGTTGTTTTCATAAATTTTTGACTCAAATGTCACAGTCAACTAGTAAATATGATCAAAAACTGGTTTCTGATAAGAATCTTTCAATATTTTTAAAATTTGAATTAAATTTTTAAAAAAATGTTAAATTGGTGATTTCACGCCTTTAAAGTACTTTGATTCCTCCGGAATGCTTTGGTTTTTTCCCATTATGTCACAACAAGCTGTCTGCACAATTTGATCATCTGAACAAGAAGTTTGGGCTGTAAAGAACTAAAATTTTCATCTGAAAAAGGTATGGATAATGCCATCACCCTAGAATATCAGCCACTTAAAAGCCTTGTTGGTATGAATGATGGTCGATAGGACCTTATATATGTTTTTGGGTTCAGAATCAACAGTTCAACTCAAAAAGACTAAAAACACAAACTATTGTTGGAAAATCAAACCTTGCTTGAATGAGCTTTCTTACTTTACCTCTGTCTGTCTGTTTGTCTGTCCCCATCTCTATCTGTCTCTTTGTCATTGTCTGTCTGGCTCTCTGTTTCTCTCTCCCTGCCTCCCTCCCCTCTTTCTCTCTCTCTCTCTCTCTCTCTCTCTCTCCTTCTCTCTCTTGAAAAAAGTTGCAATATGATTTATCCCCCCCCCCCTTTTAAGGATTTTGAGTGTAATATTCTTGTATCCTCAAATTTATTTATATGTAGTTACAACTCATTTGTGCCGATCTATAGTTTTGAGCTCAAATAAGAGGTCGCTCTGTTTCAGCCGGTCGATTTCACCGTTACTGGACAGTCTATGTATAATTATGTATGCCATCACCTCAACATATTCCTTTGTTTCACTTACATTTTGTTAATCCTTAACCTCACGGTATTGAAATTCCATGATGGATTTGCTACTTAGGCGATTCATTCTAAAAGTGTTGTTTTTGTCATTGTAGCAGGTTACACATATGATCGTTCAAAATGTTGTCATCTGTAGTAGAAATAGAACTTGTTTTTTGTGTTTTTTTGTTTCATAAGCTTCACTGCAAGGGCCTAGTTGGTTACTTCTCAATTAATGAAGCATATTTTCTTTTTGAAAATAGCTTTCTCTTCTTCTGCATCTGCTGCCTTAAATCATGTTCAATAAGAATCTGTTTTTAGATGTCTGGAAATTGAAAGAATAGCTGGTTTTGGTAATAAAAGGAATCCTCATCTTCTTTTATACCTATCCCACAATGTCAGTGTCATATGACCAAAACGGCACTAATTTGATTGGCTGGCAGTCTAAGTAACCACTTGAAATGAAGATAATAAGCTTCCAAACCCTAAGCCCTGTATGGATATTTCCTGTTATGGATCCCCTTTACATTGTTTCGTAAATATTTTTGTATCGGATACAGCTTAAACTCTTCAATCAAAATGGTAAAAGCAAAAAAATAGTACTTTTAAAAGATTTTGATATATTATACAAAAGATTAATTCTGCCACCATTTTGCTCTACAGGTTCAAATAGTAATTCTTATTTAGAACTTTACTCTTTTTAACACTGTCCAATTAACTTTTCCTGGGAGTTTCTGACCTTTGACTTAGTTTTTGACTATTAAACTAATAATATAAGCTATTCATGAGGGTTTTTTCTTGAATGTATTTATATTTTTAAAGAAAAATTGAACTTAAATTAAACTTAAAATCAATTTTTTCTTCATATAATGATTTTTTTGCAACCAATTTTTAGCATAGACATCTGAAAAGGGTCACAAAGTAAAGAAGAATCATTTTGCTGCAAAACACTTTTTATTTTATGGAAATTGATCACTTATTACCAAAGTTATGTCAATTTCTAATCATCATGTGAAGGACATTGAAACTTTTCCATTTTGGTCCTAATTTCAGAAATATAGGCCTTGTACTAATTCTCCTGCCATTTCATTTCTAAGTAATATTTTTGAAAAATTTAAAGACATGGAAAGTTGTAATACACATATGCATAGGTTGAAAGAAGTTTTGTCCAAATTGGAAATAAAAAGTTTCATATTTAGGATCCGCTCCGGTCTTGAATTACTTCCGAGGTCGTTGTACCCTAAAATAGTCCGGATAGAAAAATGATGTGCTCCTTTTGCCACACTGTTTTTATGTTTGAGTCAGAGTAAAGTGCTTGAAATGAGGTTCAGCTAAGTGCCAGACCTCTGCTACATTCCATGCATGAGATGAAATGCATTTAGGTGCGAACTATTTTTTCTTGGAGCCTGACCTTTGGTGGAGGTACCCAAGTCTGCGTACACTTTCCTACCACGAGAATTTTTAGGGTAGTCGTGCGCAATGAAAAATTGTGAAAAATTTTATCCTGCAAGGTACTGTTTTCTGGAGATGATATTCAAGAGCATATAACGCTCTTTAAGCCGCACTAAGTTATTAAGCCCAAATTTGCTTTTTAAAGGAGCTACAGACTGTCAAAATGTGCCAATTTACTATATAATTTAACACGGCCAAAACAGACAGGAGTGTAACCAGTAGGGACTTCAAATTCACATCTTGCATAACTTCCAAATATGATTAATATTTGTTAAAAGTTAAATTAATATTAAAAGAAAACTGAAGGAGGAGTTTGCAACACAAACTTTGGAGTATTATATTCGTATCCACAGACAGACAGACAGATAGAAGGCCCATTTTGATATACCCCCAAAAACTTTTGTTTTGCAGAGGTATAAAGTTTTATTTGCTGGGGTATATCTATGCTATGCTAAGTTTTAACCTGTTCTAGATGAACAAAGCCTTTGCACATCACTGACACATGATCTATGGATCCATATGATGTTTAAAACTATTTCATACCAACAAATAGGACTCAACTCAATCAATGTTTTGATCTGTTTTATTGAACAAGTATTCCAGGATAATTTATCAGAATTTTCAACTTAATTAAACAGTACAAAAAAAGAATGTGTATATAAGTATTAATGTAGCAAGCATATTTCGATGGCTCAGCATAAAATGGTTGTAACTACCTATATGTTAATAGGCAGTTACAACTGTTTTGTGGTGAGCAATTGATTTAATAATTGTATCAATGTGCCAATAACAGACATTTCATCTTCTACAGAAAGAGGTGTAATAAATGAGATGGCCGTTACACAGCTGAATCTCAAAGTATGGAAAACAACACAGGGAGATAACTAAAAAATAAATCAAAGTAGAGTTATGGTTCTTTTTCACTGCACTATGCACTCATGAGAGGAACATAACTGCCAAGTTTCAAATCAATTGGACATTAAGTGACAAATTTGTGCTCTGGACAAATAAGTTGACGCTGCCCACCCGAATACTGGATTCCAAAATTTATTTCTCCCCCTGAAGCCTTGGGTTATCACACAATAAGTCACATGTTTCGATTGGCCAATAAAAAAGGGTATATACCCATTCCATGTTGTTCATAACATAGTCTTGTTGTACACAAACCAGCCCTGGGTTCATAACTAAACAGAGCAAACTGTTTGCAGATTTAATCCTGATTTGCATTATGCATTTGAATGCAAAAATGGGATAAAATTGGCAAACAGTTTACACTGGTTTTTCATCTTGAACACAAGGCAGGACTTACCAATCAAACTCTCAGACAAAGGTTTGACCTGTAACTAAGACCTCAGACATTCAGATCAATTTAATATTTCGAATTTTATCCATTAATGTGTTAATTACAATACAAATCCATCCATTAATGTGTTAATTACAGTACAAATCCATCCAGTAATGTGTTAATTTCTGTACATTTTGACTTCAAGTGGCACCTTGACCACTAACCATCTTAAACAGTTTTGAGATATGACAATTGTACCTAAGAAAATAAGCATAATTTCTCTGTATTTCATAATTTCAAATGTATAACAATATACATTTTTAAGTTTTTCCCAAATTTGACTGGTTTACCCCTTTGCTGTTTAATCCCTGCTTTTTACATGCCTGTAATTTTATTATTGAGAAAAACATTGTGAAACAAGATGTGTTTGTGAAACATGAATGCCCCCGTAATGGCATTTTTTTCAAAGTTTGACCTTGACAGATGACCTTGACCTTGTCACATGACCTTGACTTTGGTACCAGTGGATGCGGGTCATTGAGATCTATCATCATGCCAAATATTAGCTTTGTATCTTGAATAGGCTTGAAGATATTGGCAAGGTTAAGTTTTCGGACAGATGGACGGACGGACAGACAGACAGACAGACGGACGGACATGAGTAAAACAAGAAATTGCTTCTGACAAGCAATTTCTTCTTTTTCCACACTATTTTCTACCCTACTGAATGGTTATTATTCAAATTAAATCCACTTCAAATTCTCGTCTGCAAAACCTTTGAAATTGGACAGGTCCAAAATTTTGTAAAACAGGAAAGGGTTAAACTGACAGAGGTTACAGACCATAATGGAGAGTAGACACATTTTGTAAAGAAACCACCCTATGCAGTAGAAATCATTTAATGAAAAGAAAATATTTTTTTCAAGTATAAAAACACAAGAACGAATTAACACTTAGCAGAAACAGAAAAGGATCATATTCTGGAAAGAATAACTCAGTCCTTATTAGAGCATATTTCAAAAAATTAATAGCATTTCATTTGCAATATTGATAATGTTATGGAGGCAGTAATTTAGTCACATTTATCTACACTTATACACTGTGATTTTAAATGTCATATTTTCCATGTCTTCATTTTTCCCCCATTGAGTCCATTTCAATCTCCTCTGGATTGGTTTCCATTTCACCAGACTGGGTACCATCACCACGGGTAGGGACCTGGGAAAAGAAAGGAAACTAGTCTAACTAGAGGAATGAACAATTGTTTCTGCAAGCCATTTATCTTATTTGACCTTGACATTATACAATTATCTTAGCCCTATCATTTGCAGGGGTGTGTCAAAAAGTACCCAGTTTTGTACATAAGGTTTCTCAAGAAGAAGTCTAAAATTGAATTAAGTAGCAACTCTTACATTATGTTATGGTAGTGAGACCCGTAATAGTAACACAACATTTCAGAAGTAATGAACTTTCACAGTGTTAACCGAGGTTTCCTAGTGATTTCATTGGGAAACCTTGTTCAACATTGTGAAAGATCATGAGTTCTGAAATGTTGCGTAACTAATATAATGATAGGTTTAACCTATGGACGGGAAAAGTAATTTGAAGAAAGAACCATTCTTGATTTACTCATTTACTCAACTTAAGCTACCGAATTTAACAATAAAGCTCCTGCACTCAAACCTTTTGCTATATCAACACGTATGCATGATATATCAAATTCAACATTATCTGTGTGTCTGTTCCAACTGCTCATTCTTTTTCTTTTTTTTTTCGCTTGAATGGGGTTTAACGCCGCATTTTTTTTTTTATCAATTTAAGTCATATGCGAACAAAACAAAAAAAATAGAACCCTTGTTGACCTTTTTCTACTCCGATGATATTGTCACTGGAACAAATAAGTGCAGTTATAATGTGAAATAAAACTTCCCAGGTGCTGTGCAAAACATGCACATGATAACTAATTTTCAGAATACCCAAAATAGGCTATTTATCAAATCGGTGGCTACTTGATTTTTCTCATTTATTTCTAGATTTGATTTGATTTGAATTGGGGTTTTACGTCGCTTTCAACATTCTTTCAGTTATATCGCGACGACTGGAGCACCTAACGATGGATTCCTGGTATTTCTCACACCAGTACTACCACCACATCCCTTTCCTAGCCTCCAGTTGCTATTCCACATAGGTTTACGATTATCTACCCATTGGTGGAAGACAAATGTCGGAAAGGATAAGTGCCGCGGCCGGGAATCGAACCCGTGCGAATAAAGACCCCTGGATTAGAAGTCCGGCGCGCTACCAACTGCGCTATTGCCGCGGCTTTATTTCTAGATTGATTTCCTCAGTCACACAGTCATTTACATAAGTACTAACATCGGAAGAAATTCACATAATATGAGTGAAAGATTCTCAATACAATTCTTATTGTTTTTTCTTCGTAAAAATGTAAGAGTGGGGTACTTTGAATATGGGCGCACGCATTAAAGAAACTGCGTCAGTTCTAAATCCTAAAGAATGCGATTCCGATAAGATGTTGGCCGGCAAAGCTTTAGCTAAGATAGCTGTATTTCAATTTTTTAAATCAAACTGCGAATTTTGATGTAGATTTCATCCTTTTCAAGTCTTAACTTGTAATATTGCTATAGCATGATTTAATCTCTTTCAAAACTTATCCCGCTTTTTACCCCGACCGTGATTAAAACGCAACAACTATGACGTTGTTTTAGCGGGAAAAAGTAGCGTCTTATTTCCCCAAAGTGTAGAATGAGGTCATTTGCGGAGGGTAAATAGAAAACGTCATCCAGACGAGATTCTAAGCAAAAAAGTGCAAGTTTCTACATGTAAGGCTTATTTTTATCCTAATTTTTCGTTCACTACAATCTTAATTTTGATAATGATCGACAGAAATAAAATCGAAGAAAAAAGGAGATAGATAAAAATAAATAATAAAACAAAATGGCGAAATCTCGCGAGATCATCATCTTCCATGTAGGCCGCCATTACGACACAAAATTTAACTTTGATGGTATATGTATTTCATTTTGATTTTGATTATTTAAATGTTTTACACGCGTTATCTAGAAGCGGGAATAGCCACAAAGCGCCCTGTGGGCGCTTTGCGTTACTTTTCCCGTATTACGGGTCCACTACCTTAATGTTCTGATATCTTAATGTTATTTTTGCACAGACAGAGGCACAAAAAGTATTATTTGCTGGTACTGTTTACTTGCAACATTTTTTTTATTTATAAGATAGGCATTTAAGACATATCTTTAGAAAGATAGTGACAAATCCAATTAATATGCAATTCTCAGTTATCTGCAAGCAGGGACTCTCAGAAGATATTTAGGTACAGTGTTGCAAGAAACTTTAACCCATGTCATACTGTTCTGGGAATATCCCTGCTTAGCCAGGAGGTATAGACAAAGATCAGTCTGCACATATGTGCAATCTGATCTTAGTCTACACCACCTGATTGTCACTTTCAAACCAGAATTGACAATAGATTTAGTTTTTATAATGAAGAACAATTGGTACTTCAATGCTTTCAGCCCTTTGATTAAGATGCAATTATAAGTCAAAATTTATTCAGCAGGTAAAGGGTTGATAATATCATTATTACGTTTCTCTTTTGTCAAAAACAAGCAGACTCAATCACAAGAGGACCATGATGGTCCTAAATCTCTCACCCAGGTCTCCTCAAGTGAGGGACATCACATGACCAAGACTGGTAGATGTCCACTACTAGATAATTTGTACCTTATATTGGTGCCCTGGATTTTGTTTCAAGGGAGATGATTGAGAGATTGAGTTTCTATTGATAGGGATGCACAGAGGCTAAGCCCAATCATATGGCCATAGAAATATGGTCTTAGTAAAATATCTACACTGGCTATCTTCTCTTTACAAAGAAGATTTAAAGGTGGTTTTCCATTTTCTTAAACATTTTGGAAGATCTTTACCAAAGGAACATACCTGCCAAGTTTCATCAAGGTTGGCCTACAGAATTAGGAGTTGTTGAAGAAATTGTGGGTGACAGACATTGCATGACAGACATTTGACAATCACAATAGCTCACCTTGAGCACTTTGTGCTTAGATTAGCTAAGATTAGATTAAGCATTAACGGCAATAAGAAACTCTTCATATGACCATACATACAGGGAACGATTAACATTGGTGAAGCAGGATTTATTAGCATTAGCTTGAAACAACTACAAGTAATTCACAATCCATGATTCTTTTGTTTTGTTCATTTTCATGACACACTCATGATTTAACTTTAAGTACAACAAAACATAGTAATAAAAGGGAGACCATTATTGTTCAAAACAATTCTCCTTTCCTTAGAATGGTTTTATTATCAGATGTTAGTTATATTTTGATTTAGGAGTAAACTTCATTTTATTTTAGACAAGTCTAGGAATTCTCTACATTGTTAACAATTTAATTGTTTAACTAAACATTGCCATATCAAAGGATTTTAATTTCAATGGAAAAAATATAATAGCTTTCACATCATATATTCAGATTAGGGACTTTGACTCAAGGCCTAAATGTACAAATGTACACAGATTATAATTGAAGCCTAAGGTGAATAAATCATTTTACAATAATACATAGAAGCCTATAAAATTTTAATTTGTTTCCAAACTTGAACTGAGAAGCCATTTATCTGAAAACTGAAGAACTATTGAAGAGTAATTTTCACCATATGTTATATATGTTATTTTTGTGTGAAAGTTCTATTAAAGGGTAAAGCGTTAACAACAAATATGTGTACTAACCTCACGGACCATTTCATGTCACCATGGTTACAATGGAGGCCGGACGTCTCCTTTCTAGTTCTACCTCCACCAATGAAATGACCGTGTGTGTGTATAATTATTAGATATTGTGCATGTATTATAATGAAGCCATAACTATATGTTAGTTCAACCATGACCTTCACCTTGCTCTAACTACAAAGCCCACGAAAACTTGCCTAACTACCGCAACCACTATCCAAGGGTGCAACTACCGTTATGCACCTTACGCAAGTGCGTAACAGAAATTAATCCTCATTCAGAAAATGTCATTGATGAATGATCATAACATCAAAACTACAGCTTGTTCAAGCTGTAGTTACAATGTTTTGATTATTCACCAACCCTCAAATCATAGAAAGGGGGAGTGGACGGAGGACATTCATCTTATGTCACAGTCCACATATAGCCTTTATCCTATATATTCTATGCTGGTCACCCTCTGACTGCATGTAAATTTCAAAATCTTAGTTACACATATGCAAAATCCACATAAACTCGCCTAACTTTAGCAAATTCTGACCACCATCTCTACTTCACTCTTCCCATGTTACAAAACAATCAACATTCTTTCAAGCAACAAAATAAGTCCATTGCTTTAATGTACTGCAAGTGTAGATGTAAATAACCCATACATTGTTTAAAAGGATATTGATAATTCAGCATGAAACAGTTGTAACTGCCAATATGTTTTTATATGCAGTTACAACTGTTTAACACTGAGCCATCAATATTAATTTCCTTGAAATGCTGTTCCAGATTTTATGGCTAGTGACTGATGTCAATACTTCAACAAGATTGAGTGCCTTAAAAGCCCTTTGTCACTTTGTATGCCACTACAAGCACCTCAATCTTAAGGGGGGTCTTTTTCAGTGACACACTGACAGAAGCATATTACCATATGGATTACTTAAACAAACTGAAACTTTTTTAGAAAAGTATATTATTTTTTTCACAACTCCAATGCAATAAAGCAGGATATAAAGTAATATATGTGATAGAATAGTTCACTCACAATGAGCTACAGTAGATTTACAAGAACATTAAAGTAATCTATAATTCAGGAGTTTGTATCAAAGTGGTAGGGATAACACATTTCAAATATACATAACATCATATACTAGAAGTCTTTTTCACGCAGTTTCAACATTTCCTAGGTAAATGTTGCTTTGTTTGCAAATTCAAATAACCAGTGTTGGGCAGGGTCCATGCTATAATTCCTACAAATTAACAAGACTTGCCACTCTTTGTTAACAGCATCATCAAGAATTTATCAAGGTGTTTTAAAATCATAAAACAATTGTACTGATTTATTTTCTTTCATTTTTCCCTATTAACAGGGGGAATATTTTTTACAACACTGGATTTATTTTTTGTTCCATCTTATAAGATTTAGGTCAATATAAAATGTAAAAGGTATTGTATAGATAAGTAAAGGCAGGGAAATAGTAAGCAAATTTCAAAACATCAAACCCATTTATGTTACATATGACTTATGAACATCTTTTTTAAAAATAAAAGCTAGTGCTAAAATGTGTGTTACTGCCTGAAACAAATGTCCACTATCCCAAATTGCATTAACTGTTTAGTTCATATGCAAGACTTAACGTAGTGGACTCATAATAGTTCTGCAACATTTCAGAACTCATGAACTTTCACAATGTTGACCAAGGTTTCCAAATGAAAATCATTAGGAAACCTTGGTTAACATTGTAAAAGTATATTACTTCCCAAACGTTGCGGAACTATTAAGGGTCCACTACATTAAATCTCGATCTCCAGTCTCTTTTAGGTTTGACAACCTTAAAGTAGCAAATACTTGGTCAATATTATTGACACAAATCTTGACAATAACATTGAACCTACCAATATTGCTCATACATGATCAAATATATTGTCAATATAAAGCTGGGTTGAAAATACATGTATTTTTGATAGACAATTTTAAGCAATGATTCAAAATAATTGTTAAAATACAGATCATGTATTGGCAGCCTACAGACATAAATGGGTTTGAGTATAAAGCAGTGTTGTGTATATTCTAGCCACAAAAAAGTTGTGTATAAAGCAGTGTTCTGTATATTCTAGCCACAAAGAGTTGTGTGTGGCAGCCTACAGACATAAATGGGTTTGAGTATAAAGCAGTGTTCTGTATATTCTAGCCACAAAAATCTGTGTGTAGATACATACCATCCAGTTGATAGGAGCCACAAGGAACGTATCCCAGAGAAAACTGACAGTTTCTGTAACGTAACTCATCTTGTCTCTTGTCTGTGATAACACCCAGGATGGAATATCATCATAACCTTTAGCCTGTTAAATAAAACATACAAAATATACTCTAGTCTGTGAAAACATCCAGGATTGGATATTATCCTGTCACTAGCTGTAAATATTGCCTGATAAAAGGGGGTATGATAAATACTTGTTGATATCAGGTCACTTGATCACGTGACAGCTTTATCATGTCACTAGGTCACGTGACCTGCCGGATCTTCTTTTTGCGGCTATTAGGTCTGAAAACAGTCCTCTCTAACATTTTTTTCTTTTGAATATGAGTGTCTATTTCTGATAAAAAACATTTCACTCGATTCACATATATTTTTAAAATCAAGTCGCGACCATATCGATGACGTAGGACATGACTGATGACGTAATCTATAAAATTGTGATGAAGCTTATCTTGGTGCTTACATTCGACCTCGAAAACTGTCAGGATTTTAAAACATTTATCTGAATGGATTAAACACAAATATTATTTGCATGAGGAGGATTTCGGAGATAGTAGCTTTGCATCTAATCTCAATCTATGTCCATCCTCTGATTTAGAGCAAGGAGGGCATTGAATTGAGATTTGCTTTTAGCTGCATGACAACTTTAGCTGCATGACAACAAAACTTTGGAGAAAAAAAAGGATGTTTGAGATTGCGAAAATCACCAGATTAATATCTTCTTAATCATTAAGGTATGAAGGTATTACAGTTTTCTTTTGTAAAATATTTTCTTGCTACAACATTAGAAATCCTTTCAATTATCGAGTTCTTAAGCCGTTAGCAATCACCCAAACTCCTCCACCCATTCACCCTTATAACGAGGACTCGCCGATATCGAAGTTGTAAATCGGGATCGGATTGTGTTTTTGTAAATAAATAACGATTAAGGAGTTTAGAACAAGAGGACCATGATGGCACCTTCGTCTCTTTGTCTCATTAAATACATTAAATTTTCAAGCAAAGTTGTACTTTTATGAATTGAGGCCTCTAAGGCTGTAAACAAGACAATTTTCACTAAGGTTCCTTTTCCCATGATATGACATGGATCTTTCCCATTTTCAATAGGGTTTATCCTTGTAACCTAACATACATTCTGACTAAGTTTCATGAGGATAGGACCACATTTGAAGCCCCTAGAGTGATAAGAGCAAAAATGTCATTATAGCCCCTTTTCCCATGATATGGCACAGATCCATTCCCGTTTTCAATAGGGTTCATCCTTGTGACCTGACAAACATTCTGACTAAGTTTCATGAAGATTGAACCATGCTTGTGACGTTTAAAAAATGTCATTAAGGCCCCATTTCCCTTGATATGGTTTGGATCCTTCCCATTTTCAATAGGGACTAAGGGTTCATCCTTGTGACCTGGCCATCATTCAGACCAAGTTTCATGAAGACTGTTCCAAGTTTGTGGCCTCTTAAGTGTAAACAAGAAAATAATCATTGAGGCCCCTTTTCCTGTGATATGGCATAGATCCTTCCCAATTTCAATAGGGTTCATCCTTGAGACCAAGCCAACATTCTGACCAAGTTTCATGAAGATTGGGCCATATTTGTGGCCTCTAGAGGGTAAACAAGAAAATTGTCTTTAAGGCCCCTTTTCTTATAATTTGGCATGGATCCTTTCCTTTCCATTTGCAATAGGGTTAAACCTTGTGACCTGACCAACATTCTGACCAAGTTTCAGGAAGATTGGGCCATATTTGTGGCCTCTAGAGTGTAAACAAGAAAATTGTCATTAAGGCCCCTTTTCCCGTGATATGGCATGGATCCTTTCCATTTTCAATAGGGTTCATCCTTATGACCTGACCTACATTCTGACAGTTTCATGAAGATTGGGCCATATTTGTGGCCTCTAGAGTGTAAACAAGAAAATTGTCATTAAGGCCCCTTTTCCTGTGATTTGGCATGGATCTTTTCCTTTTTTGTTAGGATTCATCCTTTTGACCTGACTAACATTATGACCAAGTTTCATGATGATTGGATCATATTTGTGGCCTCTAGAGTGAAAACACTTTAATTGTTGACGGAGGACGACACCCGACGGACGACGGACAACTGACATTCAATGATCACAAAAGCTCACCTCGAGCACGATGTGCTCAGGTGAGCTTAAAAGACTGTAACAGGATAAATAGAATAGATGATAGGTGATTTGATATGGAAAAGTTTATCGGGCTCGGCTGCGGAATTTATCCGGTTAGCCTCCGGCTCACTAGATAAATTCCTACGCCTTGCCCGATAAACTTTTCCATATCAAGTCACCAACCGTCTATTCTCTATTTATCATAACCTTTAGCCTGTCATATGAACCAAACAATAGTATTTTTGGGGGTTTAATATTGTGGTGGCTGGTGCCCCTTCAGTCTTCTGTCGTTCCTCAAACCAGAACAACCAAAACATTTCATCTAAGCTACAAACTGCTCATCCAATTATAGAATATAACTTATCATAGGTCAATTGGTGTGAAGACAAGTGCCTTGTGTCACAATGACTTTTGTTACATGTCAAATGAATGTTGGCAGAGTCTTCAGTTCGAACTCACAAACCATGAATTGGCAGCCTAACAAATTACTGACTAAAATGAGCAGGACAGTCAGAGTAAAGGTGAACAAAGCCAGAAAGATTTACAATGTATGTTTCTTTAATGCTTGCTGGGACCTAAAAGTGGTTAAATTTAAAGATATTTATTCTGATCAATATAAACACAATGCCTAATTGATTGTAGGCATAGTGAAATGTCAGGTTCGGTACAAATTCAAATGGTCAAGGCCTTTAAATTCCTTACATAATCAGTAAATATTTTTCATTCTACAATGACTGAAGGAAATGCACCTCTTTAAATGATTGGTATAATTCCTCTGTGTATTTCCTGGCAGTTTCAATGCGTTCTTTGATAACCTGTGGTTGTAGTCGAGCAGGGACGTATCCAGACACCGTGACCAGTCCTTGTTTAACATGGTGCGTCAGTCGTCTAGCAACAACTATTGTCTTCTCTTCCATTGTCTAAAATACAAGGGTAGGTACATCAGGGTGTGATATTATAAAACTTTTTTCCTAGGATTGGATTCATTTTAGAGGACAAAATACAATTGAGAAATTCCTGGTATAGACTCACATTTATTAATGATTTCTACAAAACATATTTGAATTCAGTTAACTAACAAAACTTCACTAAAGTTCATAAATACCTATCTGATTCATAAAACTTTCATTACCTGAGCTTTTTACATGAAACTAAACATAAATCTAATTTCAGATTTTTGATTAGAGAATTTGAGATGGATTCTTAAGAATCTAACTCAATATCAAATACTTAAATTGAACAACAAAAATTACAACTAGATGTCAAACTTTTAAAATTGACCAATCAGACTGCATCTGGAGTACCCCACATTTAAAATTGACCAATCAGAACTCACCACAGGTACATCCTCCTCATCCTCTTCTTCATTAATCTGTTCCCAGACATCAATCACTCGTTTTTGTGCGGCCTCGTATCTATCTCCAACAACCCCCTTAACACCATCAGCTTTCTGTCTAGCATACTGAATCTGTAACACATGGCAAAATTAATAGTCCTCTTGTTTCATAAGCATTGTTGTGAATATTTATATCTTTTTTTCGTTTTTTTAATGAAATATTCCACAACTTCAGAAGACAGAAGCACTATAATTCATTTATCTATATGTGAAGGGGCTAGGCATTGGGACACTCTGTGAAATTTGGTAAAAATATGTCTTTCTGATTTTGGAATTCTCTAGAAATCAATTGATCACATTAATTGATCTTTTTTGGTTGGAACTTTATGAAAGAGTTTTAATCAGCTAAAAAGGGACCAAAACTCATTTAAATTTTTTATAGATATTTGGTTTTAGCAGAACTTTATCTTTTTTTTATGAATTTTTAACCAGTTTTTTTATCTAACAATTTTTCTCAACTGATCAATTTTCGAAATTTACACTTCACTTTGTTCAATCAAGTAGACCTACATTTTGTTAAGAATCATTAGAAGAAAGAATACGTGCGTTTGTGTGATACATTGTTTTTCTAACAATTTCATGTGTGCATTAAGCAAAGTCTGTAGCAAGCCCTTGCATTTGCACTGTCTGATGAGTGTCTTCATTACAATGTTCTGTAAATACATGAGGTCTTAACCCATATATTGGCAGACAGCATTTTTTTTAATTACACCATGTGGATGTCTAGGTAGTTCAAACTATGTGATTCATATTTATGTGATATCAATGGAAAAGTCACGCAAAAGCTGATAACTATGTGTGAAGGTACATACTAAGTCAACTGTAAAGTTAAGACTGTCCATCTTCTCTTTACTTCTAACATGGAGCCCCTTCAGATCCCTCATGGCCCTTCGAAACAGCCTCTGTCTCAGTTTGGAACTAAGGGAGGTCACTCTAGTGTATGTGTTCACCTCATCAATCTCTATAGGTACTGAAAACAACAAAAAGTTTGGGTAAATCAGAGGTCAAAGTAAAAAGGCCTACCAAAACTTGCCCTGTATTCAGTCTGAGAAAGCCTAATATCTATACATTCAACAATTGAATTTTCAATCTTCAATGAGTGTTTTAATCCAAAACTAGCGCATGTAGCCTGGTTTATTTCAGGTTCAAGACTGGCATGATTTACCCAACTAAATTGCACCTTTATCATTATTTATGGTATAGATAACATACGGACAATGTGACAATAGGTGAACAGGGGTACTACAGAGGTTAAGTAAATAGTAAAATAATTTATTCTTTTGTGACCTATCACGCAAAAAGCCACCAACTCCTTAAAATAAATATTTGAAAAAGAGATTAATTCTAGTACAGGCAAACCATAGGTAGAATTTCAAAAATTCTTTCACAGGAAGGTAGATTGATTATTCTAGATTCAGAAAATTAGTTAAGTGCAAAAAGTTGCCACCCTAGTCAGTCTGCGCAGTCTGCAGTCTGACTAGGGGCGATACTTTACACACTATACAGAATGGTCCCTATTTGTAAAAAAAGTAAAAAGTGTGCTACCTTAATAGATCTTCTCACTTTTTCATTTATTTTTAACAGACAGAATTTAATAAAAAATATTTTCTAGAGTGATCATTATTTGTCCCCTTCTGACAAAGTTGAAGGAGCCTTAATGGTTTGCACCCTTTCTAAGGGACTTAATATTTCTACAAAATACATCAGAAAATTTTTTGAAACTTGTTTCTTGGTTACCAATTCCCTCCCTTACTTACCAGCATCTAAATCTTCATCTCCTGATTCAGGAAGATATTTCTCTATGTATTCCTCAGACAGGGTGATGGCTTCATTCACCTTCTCCATGGCAAACTTGGCTACTGGAGTCTCTAGTGTCTTGGACACCTGGGTCATACCATACTCCTTTACAGCTTCTACACGACCTTTAGCTGCATCAACCTGCAATATAAACATTGAACTGGTGACTTCTTCTTGAAAAGCCCTAGTGGAAACTCAATGGTTTTTTCTTACTTAAAATAATAAGACGTTGTATTTGACAGACTCTGCAGCCTAATATTGCCCATCCGTAAAGTAGCTCTAGTTAAAAAATAGTTATAACATCTAACAGATACTTATTGATATTTCCATAGTTAGATAATGAAATACATGAGCTGGTTTCTCCCTTTATTTTCCCAAAATAGGAATTGCTAGAACTTTCCAAATTCTCTTGACAAAGTTGAAAACTACATGTATATAAAAGACCTCTGATAAATATATGCAACCTCTTTTATTTTATAACGATCTACTATGTTTAATCTTTTTGTTTGGCAAGATTAACAGAAGCTGCAGTATCTTACTTGTAAAGTGAAATATGACAGTAACTTAAGGTAGTGGATCGGTAATAGTTCTGCAATGTTTCGGAAGTAATGAACTTTAACAGTCTTAACCGAGGTTTCCTTTATGAAATGGAAACTTCTGTCAACATTGAGAAAGATCATGAGTTTTGAAATTTTGCGGAATTATTATGGTTCTACCTTAACCCTTTGCTGTTTAATCCCTGCTTTTTACGTGCCTGTGATTTTTTGATTGAAAAAAAATTGTGAAAAAAGAAGAAATTACTTCTGACAAGCAATTTCTTCTTTTTCCACATTGTTTTCTACCCTACTGAATGGTTATTTTTCAAATTAAATCCAATTCAAATTTTCGTCTGCAAAACCTTTGAATTTGGACAAGTCCAAAATTTTGTAAAACTGGAAAGTGTTAATGCTGCAAACGGCGTACTATGAAGCTCCTTTAGAAACACTTGAGTGAAGATTAATATTTGAAGTAGACTGCATTATAAACTTTGCAACCATCCTTGAACACAGACTTCAAAGGCAAATCTCCAATTAGAGTCAGACTTAATCATTTAAGTCAATACATGTACTTGAACTTATAGACTCCCTTTATCTTGTTACAGCCTTAATCTTCATAGAAAAATCTGTTAAGTAGTACAGTACAACTTGGAAAGAAAAGGCGGGTTTTGTGTGTGTGTGTGTTTTTTTTTTTTCGTTCTTTTTTTTTATTTTTCAAATTGCATTTTATATCATTTTCAGGGTGGTCCGTCATAAAATCATTCCACTTAGACAAGTCTTAACCAAACTTGTTAACAAAGTGGTTCATTTCAATGTTATGTACAATTCATTATTTATATGTAATGTATTGATAAGGTAATTAATAATTATTCTCTCAATCCATAGCTACATGAGAATAAATTTGCCTAGTCTGAATATATAGCAGTTGCACATGATCCTAGAACAGTTATCAATATTAGGCTGTCACTATTTATCTTATATAACATTTATTGATCATGTATTGGTCATGCTAACAGATAGTCGTGGCATGTCAAGATTAGTATCCCTAATCATACTGAACTCAACATTTATGTTTCTTTGTTTAAATGGGGTTTAACACCCCTTTCAAAAATCTATCAGTTATATCCCAGAGGCTGGAGCACATAACAATTGATTGATTGATTGAATTGAGTTAAAACCAAGGGGTGTGGAATTCCCATGCCCGTCTTGTCCGACATGGACTTTTCTACTTGCGGGTAAGTACATTTTTCTAGGCCACTTGTCCATGGACAAGTAGATACCAGAGCAAATCTTGATTCAGTACTAAAAAGATATAGGAGAAAACTCATCCTTTTGTTTGTATCAAATGGGAGAAATCTTTGTATATAATGAAGAAAATGCTGGGTTACAGCATTTTCTTCATTAAAAACAATATTTTCTCAATATTTATCTTCCTACTTTTTTGTGGACAAGTTCATTTTGATCCTGGACAAGTAATAAATCAGCTTTTACTTGTCCAGGGATAAGTGGAGAATCTCTGTATTTCCACATCCCTGAAACCCCTCTTAACTTTTTTCAGCTATATCGCAGAGCACCTAACAATGGTTTCCTGGTTTTTCTCTCACCAGTACAACCACTACATCCTTTCCTAGCCTTCAGCTGCTATCTCACATAGGTCTATGATTATCAACCCATTGGTTGGAGACAAACATTCGGAAAGGATGAGTGCATCTGTCAGGCATCAAAACCCGAGACTGTTTGAGTGATAGGCCGAAGCTCTACGACTGTGCTATGATGGTGGCTACTAAAATGTAGCAACTGCATTAAAATCAAGGGTCTGAAAGCACTGGAAGCACTAATTGTTGGTCATTTTCCTTTCCTTCTTCTTTATTTATATCTATTTCATATATACAACTCTTGCTTATAAAAGAACAATATCCCAGATAGTGCAAACTAAGATCAGACTGCTAATATGTGCAAGCTGATCTAGCCAAAACAATCTTATACCTGATTCAGTATAGACTATAATAAATTAGTTGTTACACACATACGGGTCCAAAATTACCTCCCTACTAAAATATAGACCATTTATATTATTAGTCTATATAGTGGAAGGGGGTAATTTTGGACCCCTAAGGTTACAGACAATTTCTGCTTGGTCATGAATATCTGTCTCATTACTGTGATAAATTCCAATTTGAACTTCAAGTTTGAAGTAAGGACTTTTTAACAACCAGTTGACTTCATATATATATTATCAGATCAAAGTCAAGTCATTATCAAAACTTCTCCTTAATTGACCTTAATTGACCTTCCTGTATTCTTTCATCATGTAATGTAATGTTTTTTGGCAATATCTGTTTATCAAAATGAGTGAGCATATCAAGGTTTTGATGAAAGACCGTACTAAGTGTATATACAATGTATATACAACTTAGTACAGTCCTGCACAAACCCCGGATATGTCCAATAACTAGAGTTTGAACTTTAATGAAGTACTTATAGATAAGGGCAGTCACAAGTGATAAACTGCTGATTTCATTCATTCATGTTTATCAGTACAAGGACAAACACTGGAAAAACCCAACCTACATGAATCAAACCATGGGCGTAAATAGGATTTTAAAATGCATACAAACAAAACTGACTGCCACCCAAAAATATATAGGTTTCAGGGAAAACTTAAATCAAACTCTAGTCAATCCACTCCTTGTGGCATGAAATGATGGATAGAGCATGGGGCCCAAAAAGATCATTTTCATGATTTGACATTGATGAATGGTCAATACATAAAAAATTGAAAAAGCTGTAGTTACAATGTTATTATCATTCACCAATGAATTTTTTTGAGGATTCATTTTGTAGTACACACTTGATTGTAATGGTAGTAAAGCCTTGAAACATGATCAGCGATACGCAGATACAGGTAAAAGAGGATGTAATACCAACATAAGAGATGTTTGTAAAACATTTATGCCCCCATAAGTGCAGGTTGATGGCATATTCTTTGTCAATTGACAAAGGGCAATAACTCAGAAAATATTATGAGTAGAGTTACAGTTCTTGTGCACTGCATTTCTACTCAATCAGATCCATTCACATGTGAATTTTCATGATTGTAGCTTGATGGACAGATTGACCCATCTATCACCAGACAAAAGCAAAGCAATAAACCCCCTCTTCTTACAAATGAAAATGGCACTGACCCCTTAAAATGTGTGATGCAAAGATATTTTAAAAAAGGTTTGAGAGTAAAGAGACATAACCTCATGGATTGATCAGAAAAAAGAAGTTAGTTTGATATACAAAATTTAGGGGTCACACTTAGGGCCTAGCTTCCTGGATTAATGGACCAAGTGACAGTGTCCCCCTGGTCTGAAATCACTGGCAATATTAGCATTTAAGAAGGATAATGGTGCAAAAAGGCAGCCCTAGAATTTCACTGTCATGTTAACCCTTGTCATGCTGAATCCAGAATATTCCTGCTTTGGCAGGAGCTATAGACAATCATCAGCCTGCACATATGTGCAGACTGATGTTAGTCTACGCCACCTGTTTCTCACTTACAAACTAGAATTGTCAAAAGATTTAGTTTTTCAAATAAAAATTGACCTACAGTTGGTACGTTCAGTGCTTTTTGGCCTTTGATTTTGATGGAAATTTTAAGCCAAAATTTATTCAGCATGACAAGGGTTAAAACCTACAAAAATTTCCCACTTACAGTATCTTGTCCCATGGATACGATGCCGTTATATCTGTCCTTGACATTATTGACTCTGTTTGTAATGGGTTTTAGTGCCTCGCTACATTTCTCCTGACCCTCCTTCCACAGTTCATCAGTTGGCTTCGTAATAACCGGGTAGTTTTCTTCCATTATGGCCAGCTTCTGGCATGCGTACGAGTTCACTTGCTCAACTGCAAATAAAATTAAATTTTTTTATAAAAGGAATTCAAAAGATTTTCTTTTGTTTTGTATAGTTTAGGGCAATTCATATTCAGTATTCTGGCCAGTTATTCATACCACTTGTCTTAACATTCTACCTTTATTTGGAAATCAATGTCAATTTATAGTACACAGCAATTTTTTCAACTAGTATTTGAATCTATAAAATGAGCCAGTGCGTGACATTTACAACAACTTCAGATGTGTATAAAAGACAGATATTGAGCAGCCTTGGCAGTCACTCAATACAACAAGAATATTCTCTCACCGCTTGAAGCGCATAGCAAGGTCTCTGGTCAGTCTGTGTAAATGCACAGGCTGGCCAGAGACTGTGCTATGGGCACACGTGAAATCGTTGAAAATGTCACACACTAGCTCAAATAATATTAATAATGAGAGACTTTTAAAACCCTTGACTTTTTGTTCTCTCAAGTCAGAAATGTAAAAGCCCATGAACTATGTTGGTATCTCTGAATAAATCAAGGACCCAAATATAAGAGCATCCAGATATAGAAAGACTTACTTTGTGGCTGGTACCTATCCATAACTGGCTTAGCTGTTGAGTACATGGTTTGAACCCCAGATTCAGCCATGTTACATGTAGCCCGAGTGAGGCCATTGTATTCCTTGGTTTTCTGATACATGTCACAAGCCTGCGTCCAGGCTGAATTGACAACTGGCAAACTGCCAAGACGAGTTATAAAATGATCATTAGCAATTCTCTCTTCTTCCATCTTCAATGCTTGTCTATACATCCAAGTCTGAAATGATTGAAGAGAAAAAATAATAAATAAACCCTCGTGATGCTAAAACCATAATTTTCCTGCTTTGGTACGATATAGAGAAAGATCAGGCTGCTCCTGATTTTCCATTTTGACCAAGAAAATTGTAATATTCTTTTCTTTTTTTTTTTTCAAAATAATCCAGTACATTTACCCCCTTTTGATAATCTGTAACTTTACCAATATTTCTTCTTAGTCTCTACCTATGTACAGACCAATCTTAGTCTGCACACATGATTTGTTCAAAACCTAGATTATTGGGGGGGGGGTTGTTATATTTTTCATATACTTTATGTGCACCTTTTACAATATTGGATTTGGCATGACAAATTGAATTTATGGCCTATAAATGTATATTAAACTGGAAGACGTTTAAAAGATAGGTTAAATATTAAAGGGACATTTAAAAAAGAACATTTTAGAGGAATATAAAAGCTAGCTTACAGAAGTTTTCTATTTTTAAATTTTAATCTACCTTTTTTTCTGTAACTAGATCTAATTTCAATATTGAAGACCAATAGAGTTTGAAATTATAGAAGAATTTTCCGCTTTTCAGAGCTCGATTCCCACATCACTACATCAGATTTTATCTCTGACCACTGTTCGCAAACAACCAAGTATCGTTAACCGATATATTGCGCAATAGTTTGCCGGGGTCACAATCAATAACGTTCTATAAAGTTTATTTCCTTATCACAAGGTTTAGCCGGAGTTGGACTGAAAGAACAATACAGTACAACCGTGTTACTTTAATCCATATGAAAGTATTGTCATACAGTAAAATGGTAATATCTACAGACTTTGATACGAAATTTTAATCAAAGACTATAACGAAAATATCTTCAATACACGAGTACTGGGTGCATTAGTTCCTTTTAGGAAAAGTTCTGAATTACAGTTACTGACAAAATGTAAATTTAAGGTCATTTTGAAATAAGTTTTGTACAAGTTTAACAACAAACAACATGTTATATCAATACTTACTTTTTTACTCTTCGAAAACGCTTGTACAGTCTGTGTAATTGATATAGAAACACACACCTTTATATTCGCACGGAAAGTTATCCAATGACGACTGTGAGCAAAGTCCACGAGATAGTTCATGCTAGATTCACTGAGAGGCGCTTTAAGGGAAATGTGCATAGGCGAGTTGTAATAAATCTAATTGAACCCAAATCTAGCGAACCAGTTATAAAAAGATATTTTTCATATTCATTTTTCTGTAGATCCAGAGAATTTAATCATCATTTGATCCGACTATTTCGGTTTAAAATCCCCGTTAAAGCCTCACGTGGAGGGGAAAATGATGTTGAGCGATATACATAATGACCTCTATGTATGGGAAAACCCAATTTGCGACGCGTCAGTATAAGATATCACGCGCTCACTACACGACAAGAATTTGATAAATACTCACGGCTTAAACCATGGGGGATTACAAGGATATTGTGATTTTTCCCTGCGTTCAGGATATAAGCGTTCATCAAATGTTGTACAAATATTATTCATAAACGTTCGCAAACGTTTTTACATCCTAATCTTTGAAGGCGGTCTACTACAACCATTTTGGGCAACACAACGGTAATAAAAAAATAATATCATCTGTCGAAATAGATCATTGCCATGTGTTTACAACATCGTACCTGCAGCTTAGGCCTATTGATTATCCACCAACGGTCATCAACGGAAATTTGTTCCAAAGAAAGGGGGGTGGGTGGGTTATATATGTTATTCTATGTCTCTGCCTTGATTGTGAGCGGAGATTTACCGTCCTCACACAAACATTTGTTAATCTCCAAGATACGCGTATGAGAACGTAGAACCGCATAATGATGTTCGTGGACATGTAATCCAACCCTGCGCTCAGGATGACAAAACGATGCAAAATGTTTGCTAACTATACCCCACATTACCGGCACGCAGGCGCACGTGCAAGGCGGGGTAAAATTAGCAAATAGTTTGCACGATTTTTGTCATCCTAAACGCAGGGCGGGCCTGTGGAATTCCCGTGCCAAAGTTGCCCAAACGGACTTTTCTACTGGCTAACAAGTCGAAATTTAACAGGGGCACTCGTCAGTGGTCAAGTATGGCAAATCGGGAAAGTGGTACTGAATAGATCTTAAGGTTCATGTAAAGTGTTTGAGACCCAATATTTAGGGCACTTCATTAGCCAAGAAAAAACAGTATGTCCAGGTATATTACATATCAAATTGAAGCTATTTATGAGCACTAACAGTTAAGCAACGCAAGATTGTTATAGGTATAGCGGTATAGACAAAACATTGTGGAAAAGGGTCATTTTGTAGAGAACAAGCAACTGCATGACTGTTGGATAAAATTGGCTCATATTGTAACAAAGTACAGTCTAAAGTATTACCCAGGTACTACTACAAATGTTGGTATGAAACTCGGACCCAAAACGTTGTTATGCAAGCAATTTATTTTGACTTATTTTATAAACACATATGTCATATTTGTCAGTCTAAATTTGTAAACGTGTAGATAAATGGAAGGTATGGTGTGTCATCACAACATAAATGGACATTATAGACCTGCAATTTCAAGTGAGTGATCAAAGATCAATTTTACATTGAAAATGATAGGAGATAACGGTTTCTCGGACCTCGCTCTTTCTTGCGGAACTATAGTAGTTTACTAAAGTTTACCTGCAAGGTTCTTTAGCAGTATATCGATTTTTATTTTACATAATGATAATATATAGTAAATTGTTGTTGATCAGTGAATTCAAAAAACTATAATTTGAAATAAATCGCAAAAAATATTTCACAAAATTGTGGTCTGCTGTTGCACCATACCTTACATCTATTTCAAAAACAGACCAAACCGGTTTGACATGTATGTATGTTGACAAAATGAATGGAAATTGATTGTTTCAAAAGGGCCTTTTGAGACTGAGTTTTATATCTAAGGCTGTAGTAGTACCTAGTAAGAACATTTGTCTACATTCTGGTCAAATTTAGGCAAATTTTATCCAGCTATAATGAAGTTGTTGGTTCTGAACAGAATATCCCTTTTCCATGATTGTTTGGCTATTCTGTTATGAGATGGGGCTTCTTATGTTGTGCAACTGCTTGTGCTCATCTACAGCTTCAATTTGATATATTGTTTAGCTCGGCAAACTATTTTTTTTGTAAATAGAAGCAGCCTTAAATTTAGTTCTAAAACTCTTTACATAAACCTTAACTATACTGACGTCAAAAAACGCCTCAGTGATTTTTTTGTCGTTTCTTTTCTAGTAGGCATTTTACACAGTACAAAACATAGGCTAGCTTTTATAAAAACTACATTTACACAAGCAAAAATGAAAAACAAAATCGTGAACTTGAATTTTCTATCCCATATCATAAGTAGTGGTCACTAAGTAACAGTCGGAGCGCATTCCAAGCAGTGTTTTTTCGACATGTGTCTTGAACATTCAATTTGCAAGTGATTCACGCAAGGTCTTTTTAAAAAATCGAATTTTCACTGTTGCAATGACACTTTTATTGTTACTGTGTCTTTGAGCTCTTGACTCTGAAAGGGCCGGGCCCAGAAAAAGAAACGTTTTTAAACCTTATATTGAGTTATGTCCGACAATTCTAAAATGATTGCGACTTGGAAAAGCTAGCAATGGATAATCCGGTGGTTATGCCAAGGTTGGCCGCTTATTACGGTCTGTGCCGGGCAAGGCAACGTCATCGGAAAACGTCAATTGCGTATTATTGTGATTACAAAATCTTTTGAAAAAAACTAATATTGTGGCTTATGGACAAACAGTGAGTGACAATACATGTTTCTAGAAATCGCATCGGAGATCTCGGAGTCTCAAGATCGGTTAAGCCTCATTGTCCATAGTAGACACAACTTTACATCAAAGTCATTGTCCCTTCTTTCTACGTATAGACCTTATTCGTTCATGTCCCTTGTTACTGGAGAGTTTTTCACGAAATATTGAGCCGACACCATACCCGTATCAGCTTCTTTTCTGGTTTGTTATCAGTGAGAACCAGGGCTTGCGTTAGTGTTTTATACTGGGGAGTCAGTGACTCCTCATCTAAAAAATTCTGGGGTCAAATCTGAATTGAAAGGGGTCAAAACGACAGAAAAAGCAAATTAAAAGGAAAACTTTGCATATTAAAGAATCACTCTAACTGTTTCTTGTAATGTTATGAAACAAATAATTAATTTGTAGAACTTAAGATAGTAATTTGTGAAAATCTAATTTATTTAACCATGTTTTGACCCTTAGTAATTCCTCTCAACGGGGTCAAAATGACCCCCTTGTGAGAAACTTCTAGGGGTCAAATTAAGATATTTTTATATTTTTAGGGGTCAAAACCCTGGTTTAGGGGTCAAACACAAGCCCTGGAGAACGCGTGCGATGCGTCTTTCAGATACGCTATCTTAATCAGCCTTATACTGTCAAAGAATCAGTAGTTGCTCTTCCAGAATAGAGGAACGGTATTCTCCCTTACCTTGTGTGCAATACAATTATCCCTGTTCCGATGATGCCTCTGAATGACTGAGGGGTACTCACGTTTGAAACTGGATAACTACTCTACATCTTTCGACTGAAAAATTCTTGTGTGTTTTTTAAATGCAATAAAACCTTGATGTCCAAAATCATTCGTTCGGATTCTCCGCCGGATTGTATGATAACCTCAGTTTTGTATTTAAATCTGCGTTGTCAGTAAGTGCAGGGTCCGTGGTACCGTGAGAAATCTCGAGACGCCGGTCTTTGAATTTATGACCCTTGGGTAAATGCAATCCTGAAATAGACAGAAATTCAGACCGTTGATAGTATCAACTTTAGACGTACAAAAAGAAAACCTTTGAACACATTTTTTCAGTCACATTATTTATTCTTCTGTCCATGAAAAAATAAGTGATTTTACGGAATCCTACATTCAAACCTCTTTTTACTTGCACTAGCGAGCCTACTGAAACTTACGGTGAGAAAACTGGGGGGGGGGTCGCTACAAGCAATCTCTTCATTTTTCACGGTGTTTACTGATCAGAGAGACAAAAAAAACAAACTTTTTTTAATTTTTTTTATTAATTGTGACCTGATACTACTTTTAAATTTTTCCAGACTAAAATTTCGTCTCCTGGTTATGAGTTAAGAGATGTGCCGAGACATGGAGAAACGGTTCGGAGACTAAGAGCCAACTTATTTTTCGCCCGAACGGTCCCGATTTCTTGCTTTGCATCCGGACCACAATTAGAAACCAGCTCCTATGTTCCGGCTTGCAAGATGTTGCATACCGTTTCAATTTATATCCCGCTTTACGCCTGCTCATGCGCGCAAAACGGATTTAATTTGAAAACGGTTTGCAACATCTTGTCAGCCGGAACATAGAGCCGGTTTCTTATTAAGGCCCGTCTGAAAAACGGGACCCATTCGGGCGACAAATAAGTTGGCTCTAAAATTGGGGTTACCTAAAGACATCAAAACGAGGCTGTAAACGTGGCTAGATGACGTCACGAAATTCCTACTTACTCTGACAGTTTGACGTTTAACAAAAATGCAAGTACATCATCAATGATCGAATGATTTTGTTTATGTGTTAAAACTTATCTTTTACAGAAGCAAGCCGTAGACATTCGTGCGGGTGCTGTTTTCAATGTCACAAAGTTCTAAATAAATGATCGTATATTGAGAAGAGAATTCGTAAACGTGTTTCATAGTGGGTGGGGAATCGAAAATACACAAATGATTGCTTCTCAAATAATATGTGTATCTAAATAAAGCCTTACCTTACTTTCCGGATAATAGGTCGCACCAGCGTGTAGGCCTTACCTGTCTTTTACCTTTTGAGGTAGATTTAAGAAATAAATTTTTTTATGAAAATTTATGTTGAAATAGTTGTATCCATAAAAGGGAAGTTCATAGAACGAATTTTTAATTTTGATAAAAAAAAAAAAAAGGAATAAAGAGCCTTTTTATTCACTGCCTTGATCACGGGTGTCAGTATCAAAGAAAATATAAAAGAATAATTATTAAATAACATATATTTGTAAATATATATATATATATATGCTATATTTGCCTAATTCCGTGGGTATTTCTAAAAATAGCTCTAGACAACTGTGATGATGTCATCTAAACAAAGAATTTCGTAGCTTGAAAATAACTTGCTCATGTTGTGATTGTTTTGACACAGTCTACTTTTGTGTGGCTTCCTTGCTTTAGGAATAATAGAATATTACGTTCAGGAACTATACATAATATATGAAAAACTTGGTTTTCCTTTATCCGTGGCCTGTCAAGAAAGTAGGTTAAATTAAGAACAATACTGGGATGACACCTAAAGAAATTGGATGCTGCACATGCATAGTATGTCTTAAGCCTCGTCCTTAAACTTGGACTGTAAAAAATATAAAGAAATACTTGAATCCGTTCTTTTTAGAAGACTACCAATTTTAAATTCAGGAATTCTGAAAATTGTAGATAAAAGATCGATTATGTTGAATTTTGATGGACCAATCTCATTTTTCAAAGCAAATTTGATCAAAACATATGAATAAACCTTTCTCAGAATAAACTGTGAAGGAATTTAATATTTCCTATCTTCGTTCAACATTTTTTTAATAGCCACGGATAAAAGACAACCCACGGCTTTAGGCATATCAACCATATATGTATAATTTTTTGTAAAAATGTTTTTGATACTGCCACCTATGAGTTCATCCAGCTGTAAATGGGTAGCAGTGGATGCAAACCCTTCAAAAAAAGGATTCTTTGTAAAATTGATAACAATCAGAAAGAATAAAAGTCTTTTATGAAACAGGGACTCTAAATGGCAATTTATTTAAAACATATTTGAAATTGAGTAGGATACAGGTGAACAATGAAGTACTGTTTATTTCAGTAATAATGATGGAAGAATCATCTGATGAATCTGCAGAGATGATAGACAAGGAGGAAGCTGTGAAAGCCGAACAACAATATGTGGCACAGACACAGTCAGGTATAAACTGTGGTCAGTTTGGACTTGAACAATAGATAGGGGGGGGGGGGGGGGGTATTTGGGATTGCAAGTTCAAATGTTCCAATGGTATTTGCATTAATCATATGTTGTTGGTAACCATTCATAGGTGTTTTTGTTATGTTCAAGAAACCAGAGCTGTTAACAAGCCCATTCCTCTAATACAAATTTTCACCAACAGATTCCTTTCTCGCTAATACATGTACATCAATTTTCCCCACTGAAACAAGGTTAATACTAGATAAAAAATGTACTCTTTCTTGCTTAGAATTAGTCTTTTTTTTAAAAATAAATAAGATTATTTTGTCTGTTTAATTATTCAAGCTTGTAGCTATATCTTTAATCAAGCTGTAGTTACCAGCTTTTAGAATTAAACCTTTGATATACTTGGTTAATGACATGGATTTTAGTTCTGTAAATCTAAATGAATGTCTATATGTCACATCTTGGAGGCTTTGTACCCAAATATCAAAAAGAAAATTTTCCCAACTGATGTTTTTTTTGGCAATATAAGGTAGTGAACCCATAATAGTTTTGCAATGTGTTGGAAGTAATGAACTTACACAGTGTTGACCAAGGTTTCCATTTCATTAGGAAATTGGTCAACATTGTGAAAGCTCATGTGTTCCAAAGTGTTGGGGAACTATTATGGGTCCGCAACCTAAAGGGCCACAGGCCTTTTCCCCTACCTTAAAAAAAAGCCCTGCCATTTGAATGTTCTCTCATTGAGACAATTCACATGAGTTTACAAATCCTAGGGTTTTATTTGGACATTTAAATTTTGAGACAGGCATTATCTGTACCTCAGTGGGACATTAATATCTTTCGATGTTTTCAAAATAGAAAAAAAACATGTCCTGTAAGTTGTGTCCTTCATGATTTGATAATAATCTGGAATAAATGGCTAGTTTATATAAGTAATTTCTGTATGTTGATTAATGTACTAAAAATTTAGAATCCTTTCTAATAGACATTATAATTAAGAGATGAAAAGAATTTTTCTTAATGCTTGAAGGTAAAAAACCAAAAATATAATTTCACAAAGCTGAAGGTGATTCTTAAATTAGTGTTGTAATCAACTGAAATTATTAGTTGTTGTGTTTATTTCTAGCCCAGTCCACCATAACAATGAGTCCACTAGCCCCTCCAGCCCCTCTTCCTTCGTTTATGACACTAAGTTCATCTACTGATGTCTCCACCACACCACAGGTAGCCCAGATGTCAGTTACACCGCAGAAATCAACAGTGATCACACCAGTCAGTACGCCAGTCGGTGCGCCAGTCAGTACGCCAGTTGGTACAGGGAACACAACACCTGTACTTCAGCCCCTCAGTCAACAACAGATAACACCACCAGGTATTGATTATCTTATAGACAGTACGCCAGTCACTATGCCATTTGGTACAGGGAACACAGCACCTGTACTACAGCCCCTCAGACAACAACAAATAACACCACCAGGTATTGGTTATGTTATAGATAGTACGCCAGGGGGTACGCAAATCAGTACGCCAGTCAGTACAGGGAACACATCACCAATACTGCAGCCCCTCAGTCAACAACAGATATAATGGTTTATATCTTATAGACATTTTGTGTTGTTAGTTTGGCTGTTTTTGGATAAAACATGACATATTGTGATTATCTTGGTGTTGTTCATTTGGTTTTGGTGTTGGTGTGATAGATTTTAACCCCGATCAAATCTTTGTTGTTGTTATTGAAGAAATCTTCATGAAACTTTGCCAGTGTGCTCACCATCACGAGAGCTATCAAGACTTTCAAGGTGAATAACTCTGAAAGAATTTTTGTAACTGTTATGTCCCTTTTTTGACTTAGATTTCTTTAATCATCCCACACCTACAGCCAAGCGTTGACACCCATATGCTTTCTCTTGTTTGTTTAATATAAGTCTAATGCAGTTTCATCTTAACCCTTGTCAGTCGCCGTCATAGCGCAGTTGGTAGTGTGTCTGGCTGTCAATCTAGAGGTCCCGGGTTCGATCCCCGACGGCAGCACGCATTCTTTCCGACTATTTGTCTCTCACCAATGGGTTGATAATCGTATATCTATGTGAGATAGCAGCTTGAGGCTAGGAAAGAATGTGGTGGTTGTACTGGTGAGAGAAATACCAGGAAACCATTGTTAGGTGCTCCAGCCTCTGCGATATAACTGAAAAAATGTTGAAAGTGGCGTTAAACTCCATTCAATCATCAATCTTAACCCTTCTCATTCTCAACCTGAAATATTCTTGCTTTGGCAGGAGGTGTGGACATAGATCAGTCTGCAAATAAGTGCAGTCTGACCTTAGTCTTTACAACCTGATTTTCCCTTTTCAACCGAAAAATGAAAATTATACTTTTAGATAGTTTCTTACTCATAGTATGTTTATCCAGTGCCTACAGCACTTTGTTTTCAATTTTAGCTCAGCTGTTATCAGAGAGAACCCTATGTACTGCTTTAGTCTTGGCATTGTATTTGATGTCATCATTGTGAGAAAACTTTGTTGTTTTGTGGTATCTCAGGTGTTACTAAAGGCTTTCACTTGAGACTTGGCACACATGTTCACTTTCAAAAGAGTGACCTATTAAGGGGAAAACTCTTATTGCATTTTGTTCAAAGTTATGCCCCTTTTACAATTTAAATCTCCTTATTCACTATCCAGCACCCAACAGCTAAGCCAAGGCACATGTAGGTGGTGCTCTTGTCCAAGGTTTTCATTCATCATGACATTTTTGTGGACAAAACAACTATTTTCTTGGGACAACAGTCCAGTGTGCATACAGAATTTGACACATTTTTACATGTTAATGATTCATGTTATGTTTGTAAAGTCAGAATTTTATAATTAAATTCTTGCATGCCTAATATCTTTTATAGGTCCCCAACAGAGCCCCTATGAAGCCAGTTCATCTATAGAGGTACCAGAAGGGATAGAGATGGCCCCATCAAGTCCCCAGGGTCAACATGGAGGACTGTTTGGTTGGATTTCTGGCAATAAGATGTTGTCAAAGGTTGTGGAAAAGACAAAATCTTCCATGGAGTCCATGATAACTACCCTGGATCCTGGCATGAGAGAGGTCATTAGTAAGTGAGACACTGGAAATCTTTTTGTTTTTATTGGTGTATCACAAACACATCTTGTTGGACTTGAATTTATTATGAAGCTCTTGCAGCTGAACAGGGCATTTACTTGTAAAACTTTTCTTACAGGGAAAAGATGACAACAATTTCAAATGTGCACAGACTAAAGACTCAGATCAGCCTATGCAGCCGCACAGTCTGACCAGAGACTTCACTTTTCCATCTATTGATAGAAATTAACTCAAATTGTCTATAGATAATTACTTAATATTTTCCTTGCATTGTGTGGCTATTCAGGCTAACTCATTTCAGCCCTTCATGCACACCAGGGGTTAAGGTTATAAAACTTTTTTTCATACTCAACTGAAAATTTTCTCAAATTTAAAATTTAAAGGAATGCATTAACATAAAAGATACTGTAAACGGGGTAATTTTGGGGGTGGTTTTCTTTTGGCTATATTGGCGGTCAAGCTAAAATGCGCCAAAATTAATCCACAGCCAATATTTGTCATTAATATTTGTTAAATGAGAAATTTCCTTATAATGATGGATATGAAATCTATACATTTAGTCAATTTTAATTAAATTTATATCAAAGATATGCAGACCAAACTTGTAATAAGAAAATCTGCTGGCAAGGTTGAGCTTAGACAGGTCAGCGCAATTTGATTGTAAGTGCCTATAAATTATAGGCACTTACAAAAGTATTGCACTGATCCCTAAATTTCAAGATTCCAAAACCAAGTGGGTTGACACATTGTAACAAAATCATCGAGAAAAGGTGTGAAGAACTTATACACGTATTATAACTAAAACAAAAGGTGTGAATAACAAGCTATTGTTAAGTATGTAGAAAACAAAAGGTGTGAATAACAAACTATTGTTAAGTATGTAGAAAGGTGACATTTCTCTAGAAATTGCCTGTCTTTTACTAACGTTGTTTTGAACGACAAAAAAATGAAATATAGATAAAGCGTTTAATTTTGGTGTTAAAAGTATGATGTGCCAAAATAAATCAACGCCAATAAATAGTAATCGAAAAACCGCCAAAAGTGGACACCACCAATATAAAGCCCTTTACAGTACATTGATATTAGTATTACAACAGAATTTTGGCTTTAATCTCAAGTTGCAATTTGAGAAAATTTTGAGATGAGAATGAGAAAAGTTTTATAGCCTTAGGCCCTGAAGTTGTTGAAAATGTCACTCAAAGGCTCATAAAACAATGTCATATGTTTGTCATTATCTAAAAGGATGACCCAGTGTTGCCAGATGTTATTGCAATGTCATATGTTTGTCATTATCTAGAGTCTGGTGGTGACACTTGTGTGATTGTGACATCTACCAAGGAGTCCAAGGTTGGAGCCATTAGAGAGGCATTTCAAAATACATTTGGCAGGGCTACTGTCATTGGCAAGGTAATTATAAACACCCAAACTATTTCGGGGTAAACAGGGGACAACTTGTCACTCTGAATGTTTGTTGATAAGTCTGTAGCTTTTTTATGTCTGAGCAGTTTCTCAGTTACTGTTAGACTGATTTGATTTACAGATATAATTTGTATCAAGCAAAGATGTACATGTCATATTTTGGTTACAGTCCATCTACAACTGACAGAGTTATGGCTCTTAGATGGAAAAGTCTGTCATTCTTTTCGTGCTCACATAATTTCTCAGCAACTAATGGAGGGATTTGTTTTAAATTTCACAGATATCATTAATGGTAAGCAGAAATAAGCACATCTTTTTTGTTATGGGCCCATTTCCTTTTGACAGAGCTATGACTCCTTGATAAGGAAATATTGTCCACTCAATTTCTCACCAATTTATGCCAGAATTTGATTCAAACTTCACAGAATGACTCGGTACCAGTCAGAGATGTGTATACATTTATTTCTCGTAATATCTTTCAAAACAAACTTTAACAGATTCATCTTATTTGTCTTTTAATAAATATACAGGATTGGCATTGTGCTAGTTTACCTAAAATCAAGTCTCCCTAAAGTTTGACCTGAACAAATTACTTCATGAGTTATCCAAAGAGAGCTTGAGAGAGTCATAACTCAGATATAAAATGTTGTATTGCTTAAACCTGACAATAATAATAAATGGTTTTATGGCTCCTACAAGAAAACTGGAGGCTGGCATACTGGAATCACCATGACTGTCCATCCATCTGTCTGTCTGTCTGTCTTTCAGGAAAGCCAGGCCACCACAGCAGCCCAGCCTGTAGGATATACATCCGGCCTTAAAGGTGCTCAAGAAAGGATACAGAATCTCCGTCAATCATCAACCATACCAGAGGACCAGCCCATTGTCTCAGTAGAGGGCTTTATTGTAGAAATGTTACCAGATAGGTGGGTTCATTTGTATGTTCATTGAAGGTGTATGAAGCATAAAGACCTGTGAGTTGAACTCGTATGAAAAGGAACCATCTGGGAACTCCTTAAGGTAGTGGACCTGCAATAGTTACGCAAAATTTTGGTAGGCTTGATCTTTACAATATTAACCGAGGTTTCCTTATGAAATCACTTATTGTTAATTTGATTGGGAAGGGATTGAGCCTTCATATTGTAAATGAGTATTGTTTGTGACAATGTTAGTGTTAGTGTTTTTCTAAATCTCTATTATTGTTCCATTGTCAACTGCACTTCCTAATTTTCTGTTTTCAGATGGTATGAGTTGAGTTGTCTCGTTTTACAAGACCCACAACATAGGATTGATTTACAGACTTTTTCACAACCGTCTCCAATACCTGCGGAGTATATTCTGAAATCTCAGGATCGAACTCCATCAGATTATCCGTTACGTTGGTCAGGTCTGGCTGTAACAATTGGACAAATAGTTGGGGAAGAATTACCTCATATTGGACATGTGGACTGGCAAAGTGCTGTAGTGGGTGTCAGTCGTCGTGAATCTCTGTATTTAGCTGCCAAGTCGTTAGCGTACATGTATAAAAAAAGACTTCCAGCTGAATATGTGTGATATATACTGAATGTTATATTTGTGACCTGTCAGGTGAAAAGGGACCATCTGGGAAGTGTGTCAAGTGTCGACCCTTGTCAGGCTGCGCAGTCCGCGCAGTCTGATAACGGTTGAAACTTTTCACACTTTCCTATTTTTCTGGATCTAGAATACTCAATCTACATTCCTGTGAAAGAATTTTTAAAATGCTATCTCTGATTTTCCTTTTTCAGAACTAGTCTCTTTTTCAAATATTTATTTTACGAAGTTCCCAGATGGTCCCGCATGACGGGTCAAATATGTATATAGAGATTCTCCACAAGAGGGTAACCACATCTCCACTCTGTGATTTGTTAATGATTGTCCTTGTATTGTGCTCAATCTGATACAGCCTGGAGAAAAATAATAATTTTCTTTGAGGAAAAAATGGTACTTTTTCCTTTTATTACAGTAATTTCTAGTCATCACCGAGAGATGCTATAGAAGCTGTCTTGTAATCGTGTTCTTAGGAAATCCATTATAAAAAACAGATGATTGTGACTCTAAAATTAAACAAAACTACACTTCATAAGAAATTTAATTATCTAGAGTTAAGTGTGGTGTATGGAAAGTTTCTTCTTGTTAGAAAAATATTGACCTTATTAATCTTAATCCAAAAAGAATTATTAATAAAAAGGTCTAACTCTCATAATGAAGAAAACTTGGGAAAAATTCAGAAGTTGCTTCAAATGTTTCTAGAAACTTCTTTTTTCATGCTTTTGATGATAATTGTTTGGAAAATTTTTGGATATAATGACATTTTTTCTTCAATCACATGAATGTTATTGAGCATGTTGTTACTGATGGCATTTTGTAAATATTGTAAGATTTGTGGGTGTAAATAAAAATGAAGGCTAGATTATATCAAGGGGTAAGCACAACACTATTGTAAGTGCCTATTTATAGGCACTTACAATAGTATTGCACCGACCCTCAATATATACATTATGATAGATGATATATCATCACATTTAAATACAATATTTGTCTTATTCTGCATGAAATGCTATGGTTCAGTGCTTCCTGTTTGTGCTCTTGGGAAAGTAGATTGGAATAAATTTGGTTCCCGACAGCGGCACTCGTCATTTCCAACTATTTGTCTTTCACCAATGTGTTGATAATTATTGACCTTTGTTGGATAGCAGCTGGAGGCTAGGAAATGATGTAATGGTAGTACTGGTGTGAGAAATACCAGGAATCAATTGTTAGGTGCTTCAGCCTCAACAATACAAAGAATTCCGTTTAAAGCAGTATTAATGCAGTGTTAAGCCCTGTTCAAACAAACAAATTAATTGAGATAAATACATTCAGCTTGAAATACACTTTAAAAACATACTAGCTGGCAAAAATAAATTTAGGGTCTGAACTTTTTTTAAAAAAAAAATGACTAGCTGCCTTTCCTCCAGACTGGCTCCTGTCCCACTGATCTGAAGAAATTACAATATATGTACAATTCAACTCAATAGATTTTATGCTGACTGGCTGTTATCTCTCTGTTGTGTTGATCAGTGGGACTGTCAGTTTTTGAGAATATGGGAGGTAATTTGAAATAAAATAGTAAAACATGAGTGGTCTACTTTATTAATTTTAAAACTAACTGACAGCCTGGGAGCCAGGCTACCTTCCCTCATTTAGTTGAATCTATTTACTCATCTTGTAACCCTGCAAAGTTCTTATGTATCTTATTTTGTACACAAGTTTAAAAAAAATACATTCAACCTTGCTTGAGACATCGTCTTTTAAGCAACCATTTTGATTAAGTAACCGTTTCAAAACCTCTTTAAAGCAAAATGTCTTAAGAGGTACCCATGATTGGTCTAAACATTATTGTAAACGAATCCTATGTTGTTAAAACTCTGTGTAGAATCATCTCGATGAGATGATTCTATTGAGTTTTAACAACATATGATTATTAAGAAATGTCAATCAAAACTGTATTTCTTTTTGTAAAACGACTGCTCTTTGGTGGTCCCTTAAGTGGTCACTTAATTCAAGTTTTACTGTATGGAAAACTTGAAGATGTTTCTTCACTATTACAAAAAATGTAAAAGATGGGTTTCAAATACATTAATCAATTAGTAGAAGGACGTACATGTAATTCTGTTTATCATTTAACCCTTGGCATGCTGAAATCTGAATATTGCTTTTTGACATGAGGTATAGACAGAGATCAAACTGTTTCTTTGCAGAGTGATCTATGTCAGTAAATATCTCCTTCTTGGCCCATGAAAACCAAAGATATCAATTAAAATGACTTCTTACGTAGAAAATGACAGACAATGAAATATTTTTGATCTCAAGTCCTTTAATTTGATGCAATTTTGTTCTGGAGATTTTTTCAGCATTACAAGTGTTACAAAAAACTTAGCTTTATTTACGGTCATTTAATGACCATGGAACAATGAATATAAATGCTTGAGGGAGGAAAGTACAATAAACATACAACAAAACTTCAATTTTGTTATTGTTTTCATTCATTTTAAATCTGTTAATCTAAAGCATATGTCTGTTAACATATTCTCCTTTTTTAGCACACCTGAACACGAAGTTCTCAAGGTGAGCTATTGTGATCGTACAATGTCCGGCGTCCGTCGCCCGTCATGCGTTGGCCACAATTTCTTTAAACATCTTCTCCATCTAAACCAGTGGGCCAATCTTAATGAAACTTGGCAGGGATGTTCCTTAAGGCAAGTTCTACGAAAGATATTCAAATAAATGAAATCCACCCTTTACTTTCCCTTTACCCTTAACAAAAAGGGTAAAAATTGAAAAATCTTCTTCTCTGAAACCAGAAGGCAAACACCTTTCCTATTTGGTATGTAGCATCACCTAATGGGCCTCTACCTAGTTTATTCATATTAAGACCCTTGGGTCATATTTAGGCTTTGCCCGGGCGCATCCCTTTTAGCTCTTCTGAGCACGAAGGGTAAAAAAATGAAAATCTTCAAAAATCTTCTTCTCTGAAACCAGATGGCAGACAGCTTTCATATGTGGTATGTAGCATCATCTAGTGGACCTCTACCAAGTTTGTTCATATCAAGACCATAGGATCATATTTGGGCTCCACCCGGGCTCAACCCTTTTTACATAGAATCAAAGAGCAAAAATCTTTAAAAATCTTCTTTTCCGAAACCAGAAGGCACACAGCTTTCATATTTGGTATGTAGCATCATGTAGTGGGGCCTTTCCAAATTTGTTCATATCAAGACCTTGGGGTCATATTTGGGCGCAACCCTTTTAGCTCATCTGAGCACGATGGGTGAAAAAAGGAAAATCTTCTCTGAAAACAGAAGACAGACAGCTTTCATATTTAGTTTGTAGCATCATTTTATGGACAAGTTTGTTCATATCAACCCCCTGGGGTCACAATAATAACGTTAGTTGACGTCTAGTTCAAACAATAAATTCTTTTTGTTACAGAATCTTAGAAAAAATTTAAACAAATTACTCGGGATTGATGCATGTGACATCTTTTATCAAAGAACTTGACGAAATTCTGGTAAGATGTGATCAAGGTGAGCTTTGATGATCACCTTTTGTCTGTCCATTGTTATGCGTCGTCGTCAAAGCTTCTTTAAACATCTATTCAACCATTACTGAGATTTCATCAAACTTTGGCAGAAAAGTTCCTTTCTCAAAACTTATTTGTGATATTTGGATTTACCCCCAAATGTAGGAGTTGCAGAGCGGGGCTTATTTGATCCTAAAGTCTTTAAACATCTCCTCATTTACCACTTGGCCAATTTCAAGCTTGATCTGAATATTCTTCGATGACCATTTTTAGCTCACCTATGTGAGTATTTGTTGTCACTTGATGTCTGCATGCAGTGTCAACATTTACCTCGTAGACACTCTAGAGGCTATAGTTTTTTCCCAATCAACCTGAAAAATTAGTCAGAACGATTGTCTTGATCAAATATCGGTAAAGCTTGAAATTGGGATTAAGTAGGACAGATAGCCTGCATCGTAGGTATGCAACATCGTCAAGCCACGGCTGTACATATGGTGCCGGGTCAAAAAAGCCTTGTGTCAGAAAGGCCCCGGTCAAAAAGGCCAAGTCTAATATACTGCCGAACTAAAGTTAAGGGCCGGCCTCTGATTTTCATATATTCAGTCGGAAGTTTTATTCTCAACCATGAAAGAAAATCGATAAAGCAAATTGTGTTTTTCTGATGCTTTACCTTCTGCTGCAATAGAAAACCATTGTTTTGCAAGCAACTGAGTACAGCTTGAGTGGTCCTAGGGCCCTTTAAAATATGGCACAACCAGAAAATATCCGTTGAAGGTTTTTCTGATTAAGCCGTAGAATCAGTACGGTCGGAAATATTTAGCATTTTGCAGGAGTATTCGATGATTAAACTGAACACATTTCAACAAGATGGTAAACTTATGGGGTCTTTATGGCGCCGTTTGGGGCTTCTATTCGACATGCTTCAAATGATCAAACGGGGAACATTGGATGTTGACTAGGCCCTCAGACGGCTTCAACATGTTTGTCCAGACAGAAAACTGTCCATGTGTGACTGAGACTCGTTTCCTTCAATAATTGGGCCTGCATCCGAAGTCAACTGTTGTTCAAGATCACATCAACTATCGTCATTTTGGACTTCAATTCACACTTTATTTCTCAATATGAGTCTAAACATAAGAACAATAAAGATGAACCGTTGAGCCAGATCAACTGACTTGTTGCTGAAAAGTAACCCCTTGGATATCTTTCGGTGCCGGATGGGAAAAAGAGCTTACACCAGCTGGTGTTAATCAGCTCTTCCATTTTTGCAGATGGTGTGGATAGCAACTCAAAAATAGGTGCCACAGAACCCTGCTTACTCAATGTTTCCTTCGAACATGAAATGCTTTTCAGAAGATGAATTACACTACCGGCCCGGAGCTTACCAAAATCTACAGATTTTTGCAATTTTACGAAAGGGGGTTGGGTACTTTCGACGATTAGCCTAGATTAAAAACTGCTTTGTTGGCAATTTTGATTGCAGCACTCAAAAGCCATATCATTGAACTCCGTTCTTACAAAAGTTGAAATAAATGCAGTGTATTTTCAAGAAATGACAAGTGATTATTTCACTGGCGCTTAACTTTAGTTCAGCAGTATAGTTGACCAAAAAGGACCAGTTCAAAAAGGCCCATTCATTCTGACAAAAAGGCCATGTAAACTTGCATTGCTTCATATGCCCGTTGTATATACATGTATTGACAATCATAACATCTTATTTTAAAATCATTTGATAAGATTTGACTTCTAAAAACAATTAAAATGTTTATCTTTTTGTTATCACTTTAAACACTAATTGTATAAGAAATCAAAGCACTGAAAGTACTGATGGTGTACGTTTCTGTTGGCATACTAGAGTGATTCTTCTATTTGTTGAGAAAAGAGAAATTTTACATGTAAAATTACGATAAAAGGAAAATGATCTGACCCAAGTTCGCATCTTGCTTCAGATATACAATTCTCAACATATATAGTCGATCGTCAACCAAAGTCCTGTAGTTACAAAGTTTCGATAACTATGCCGGGTGTAGCTAAAGAGTGATTGTCTTATCCATTTGATATAAAAGGAAAGAAATGACAATTAGATGATATAGGTTATTATTCTGATTTTGTAATGCTAATCGATTCTCCGTAATCTTATAATCAAAATTATGTTGTTTTCTACTTAAATAATTTTATAAAAGGATAATTATTAATTGTTCCGCGATTTTTATTCTCAAATAAAGAAAGAAAAGGTAAGTGTTTATATAAACACGTAAAAAATTGCAGACGCTCGTCACGAGATTGGCTGTCGCGTGTTGAAAAGGAAAATGAAACCCCTTTGCATAAACCTTTATCGCACGACCTGAATGCTGAATGCTTTCAGATTAGGAATTTTTTTTATAGAACTTGTTTGTATTTTTTATAAAAGGGCATTAATAAATATGACTTATTTTGTTCATCTTGAACAAAATCATTGATATTGGATTACCATCCTTTTAATTTCACTCAAAACCCATTCATTGCACTCATTCAATTCCATTCCAAAATCATTTAACTTGTCAATTTCACGATGTTGTTAATTGTATGAATCATCTTCAGGCGAACTTTTTCCGAGCTTATTCGTATTATACCACAGGGGCGCATTCCATTTTACATGGAAATAAGGAAGGAAAGGGAATTAAATCTTTTACAATGCAATATATGATGATATTTATTAGTAAATAAAGGCCTTATGTCCAGAATACAACATGTTTTATAATATTACAATGACAACAATTAGAGCAACGTAATATTCGAAACAGTAATAGGGGTCAGGGTAAATCGGGTGAGCGATATGGTCCTCTTGTAAGAAAGGATTGGTTATAAGCTAATTTTTTCTATCGACTTTTAACAATTTCCCACACAATACCATTTTTGAAGCTCCTTATGAAATAAAGTTGAGCAAATAATTTCGGTAATTAAGGTAGTGGAACTGTAAAAGTTCTGCAACATTTTTACTCTCGTGAACTTTCACAATGTTGACCGAGGTTTCCTAATGAAACTCATAAGGAAGCCTCGGTTAACACTGTTCAAGTTCATTACTACTGAAACGATGCGGGACTATTGCGGGTCCACTACCTTAAGAAATGTTTTGTTACATACAATTGATGGGTTATTGACCCCGCCTCTTGACGATCGACACGTGACGCCTATCAGAAAAAAGGTACTACTGCACTAAAATTATACAAAATCCATATCGAAAGAAAGCGACTTAATCGCAGCGATTGTTAAGAGCAATTTGTTTGTTTTAATTTTGATCAACTAATTAATGTCACGTGTATCTCTTTGGAGCGGTCTAATGTTTTGTTATATGGTAATGGGTTCGTTTGCGGGTCCATTCGATAAGAATGATTTCTTTCATTCGGACTTATTCAGCGGATATATTGGAGAAAATAAAGACAGTTTTCTGTTTTGAATCACGCCATATTTTTCATTTCTGTCATTTTCACCCGATCTCCATCAACAGTCGAAACCCCTCTATACTCTTCGCGTGTTTGTTTGTGTCTCTTATACAATATCTTAGACAAGTGATAAAACCCCACAAATAGACAGCTGTTGGTTAGAACAAAAATGCCGTAAAGTAAAGGGAACAACGCGAGACGGGGAATTTCATCTCTCGGAAACGACAGACTGATCAGCGTCATGCACAGAGGGAAATTCTGTATACCAGTTTCCAAAGCAACCGTTCTGGATATTTGTCCGTCCATCCGACAGAGTTTTGCAACTATAAATCCAAAAGCAAAACCGAGAAAGGGAAGACAGAAAGATCCAATATAAATCTTCCAGGATGCCTTGTACATGAATGGATAAAGTATACTCATGAGTGTCATGGTCAAAACCACAGCTAGGGCGCCACAATAACTGCCAGCCTGGAAATATACAGTAGCATAATTTCTATAGCATTCTCATAAAACGACTAGAGCCAGAATTATTGCCAATCTTGAAAAATTGACTACAAACAAGAATAGTCAAAAGGACAGCAATTGCCCAAAAGTATCTATCAGCATGAAAATAGGAACAACAAAAATCTAGTCACTAGCTTAAAGCAGGTGCGTGCTTCTGATAGGCGAATTGAAATTTTGACACCTTTTTATAATTTCTAAACCTACAAAGTCAGCGATTTAGATTCTTGTTAGAATTGGAATGAGTAATGTCACCACAAAAAACTTTAAGTCCAAAAGCATGTTTGGGACAGAGAAATCTAGATTGATATTACGTTGAAAACCTTTAAAATACGTTTAATACCTTTACAACCCGCTGAGCGATCTTCTCCCACCGCCATCTGATCACAATACCAACAGTAGCCGGAAGTACGACCATCACGAGCGATATAATGATCTTCACGTATGGTATAACTAGATCTGTATCAGTCCAGCTTCGACTGTATAACCAAACATTTAGTGGCATCATACCTAGAGCCAGGGCGGTGGCTAGAGACGTCATGGTTAAACTGAAATCATGTACAAAGCAATAAATCAATCTGAGGACGTAGACTAATGTTTGGATATTTTCTCAAATATTATTAATCCGGCGAGAAATCGACTTGACAAAATACACCCAGAAATATTTTTATAGTCTTTTTACCATATCTTTTCAAAATGAAGCTTTCTATTGTTACGAACGAACTGTCGTCAACTTGAGCATAGCTGATAATTACTGACGAAAGCCGGTGTCGAACCCACGCGAACAGGTAATATTTAGATAATTGGTTTACAAGTCCAATGCGCTAACCACTGAGCAAAAGAAGATTTTCCCTGACACAGACATTGTATTTAAACCAAAGAAGCTATGCAGGACAGTGGTGAGAGTGGTTTCCAATAACACCCATAACACACTCCCCCTAAAGAGTCATCATATATTGATGACGATAAGCCTATATAGGCAGTAACGTGCTTCAGTACTAACAAATTCGGTACAAGACCGACATAAATGACTAAATGGCCTAATCCGGACGAGCCCCCAAATTACGAACAAACTGTCCTCAACTTAAGCATAGCTGAAAATTACTGATGTAAGTCGGTGTCGAACCCACGCGGACAAGTAATATTTAAATTATTGGTTTACAAGTCCAGTGTGCTAACCACTAAGCGAAAGAAGATCTTCCCTGACGTAGGTGTCAGACATCATATTTAAACCAAAGAAGCTATGCAGGACAGTGGTGAGAGTGGTTTCCCTTAACACCTATATTCAATTATTTCTGACATAAAGAAGGAATGGTATTAATATTCAATAGCAATTTTATTTCTCACAAAGCCAATTCGTATCGAATATCCTCACAACATTTCACAATAATTATTTTAAATATTCTACTCAAATGTAAATGCACGGTCCATTCAAGACCATAAGAAAATGACATTTTACGAGACCATAGACCCAACCGCCATGATGCACTATAATTATTCACGAACCTGCATGATTCGTAGGTCTATCGCTTTTCGCAGATAGTCTCTTTTTACGCTGCTGGTCTCGGAAATTTTAGCTGCTGTCTATCTCGAATGTAAATTCTAATGGATAAATCATCCTACCTCAACGGAACATCTCCGTCAGCCCAGTAAGAGAACACATTAGATGTCGATCCGCCTGGACAACAACCCATTATCAACATTCCTATGGCAGCCATTGGTTCAAGCTGCAGCGCATGCGCGAATCCAAACGTAACCAATGGCAACACGACGAACTGCGCGGCCATTCCAATTGCAGGTCCTACGGGTCGCCGAAGATGTTTCCAAAGTTCTTTAATTTCTATCGCACATCCCATACCTAGCATGATTATAACCAATGCTGTTGTCATGACAACGTCGGTTGCTATCTTTAATGGGGAGGGACCAGAAGTCGAAACCATTGAGCTATTTCCGTCTGATGTGTTCGTGAAGTTAAAGCCACCCATAGCCACTTCAAATTTTCACTCGAAAATTTTGTTACAAATATAGCTTTATGCAAGCACATAAAAATCTCGATTAAAGCCACGGTCCTCACCCTAATGTGAATTGGTAGCCCATGCTTTAGCACACGAATCATAAATAGCTGTCATATAAAATTGAGCTCGTTCAAGGACTGCAAAATATATTTCGGGAAATGATACCACCAAAATAACTTAGAAAATGAGTAAGAACGTTCGATACTTAATTACAAAAACAATTTTATATATCCGATATGTTCTGTTTTATATTATATTTCTAGAAAACATTATCCGATTGTGCTTTACTATCTAGCCTTATAACCTATATTGACATATAGATAATGTTCATCTTATCTTCTACTATATATGATTAAATTGTCTGTCAATGTAAAAAATTCGCTATGGTTCATTCCTGGTAGGGCTATCTGATGTGTATGTAAAAATTCACTAAAAAATATTTTCATAAACATGCAAATCGTTTCATTAGACCCCGGTTACATATATTCATACTCGATTCAAAAAGAAAGTGTACGCTTTCTACTTTTGTATTTCCTTTACTTTGTTCTATAATTTTGAAGTAAATCTACTAAGTAAAACTTATGCGGTACCTTTGACATTATTAGAGAAGTTAAAGGTGTTTTGTGCTAGCATGGAATCGGAAAGTTAAACTGTTTTATTCTTTATCATTTCAATACCGCAATTTGGTTTTCCATTCTTGTCCTGGCTCAAATCTATCTATTTTTCATCAATTCAGATACAATTTCTTTCAACCGAGATTAATCCCTCTATACTTCATGGAAATTTCACCGATTCTCGCGCCGTTTGTGTAGGCCTAGGAATGAATTCGATAGTCGCTCCCGGGAATCAAACTCAGGACTTCTTAATCAAGATACCGACGCTCTATGACCAGATGTTACATGTTGCAACTCTGCGCAATGCAAATATAGACAGTATACAAATATTTCGTGGTGTTTCGTTTAACTGTTGTCCGATGCCTAATACAGAGGGCATCAGTTCATAATGTCATACACGACATCGAGGGCAATAGTTCTTCTCCTTTTCATGAATATACATAAATAAAATAAATGTTTATCATTCGGGAAAAAAAACTTTAAAACAGAAACAAACAGAGAAAAAAGGTCGGGGTTTTTTTTTTTTGGGGGGGGGGGGGGGTGTATATAAATTTCTAAGAGCGCGTGGACGTGCAACAAAATGACATCATTTTAGCAGGTGGGCAATAGTTCTTAGCACATTGCTGAAACAGTTCATACTCTTAACTGGTCATGTTACGGATAATGTTATACAATATAAAACAGTTCGAAATGGTAAATAAACATTTATATATGAACGCTCCACACACTTATTCAAAATCATCCCAAATTCATTCCATAATCATTCAACTTATAAATCACGCGACGTTATTACCTGATACATGATTGCTTGTGTGTGATAGCGAGCGTGTGACATTATCCATGTTTGTCTAATTTAACTTCAATTTTGTTCTTTTCTTCTTTGTTATTATTATAGAAAAGGTCGCCCTTGTGGTGGAAAATATATACTGAGCAAAAATAAAAAGTATCCACCCAATTAAACTTCGGGTTTCTTTAAAAGTGCTCAAAGGAATTCTATGAAACATATTGCAAATGACGCCCCAATCATTTGGAAATAAATTTGAACAGTTTTATGTGATTTGAAGAAGCTGCTGCCGAATGGTAGGCGCTAACGTAGCCAGGGGGTCGTTTTCAAAAATCGCAGACTCTCAATTAAATATTCAAATGATTTTCTGACAGTTTTAAGCTTGCAAAATGCAATATTGTTGCGTAAGGTATTCTGGATTGATAAGACAACTTGATTTCTCCTGCTAATTCCTATTAAATTTATGCCAAATGAACACAAACATTCATAAAACATCTTGCGCAGATTCAAAGCTCAAATTAACAAAATTCTGTCTGCTCGTTCCTTGTCAAGAAAACCATTCCCAAAATGCTCTAATTCTTTTTTTTGCTGAAAACAAAATAACATTTGCATTGCCACGTTACGTTAACGTTTCATCTTGGTCATTGGATGAATATCAAGGAAATTTGCTCGCCTTACACCCGTTAAGGATTAAATAGCAATTGACTTAATTTAAAGTTTGACGTTTTTAAAGGCTCAGACATTTATTTGACTTCCGCTTTGAAATATCGGCTGGGAAGCGTACAGGCATTCGCGTCAACGTGAATGAGAAAATCTGGCGTGACGTCTTTCCAGTGGCCCTATTGAGTTGAAGAGGGCGAAAGACAATGCTACTCTACCGGAAATGGCCAGCAAACGTCTTTATTGTTATTCTCTTTCAACTAACGTCCATAAAATTTACTCAACGTTTGATGGTTTTTTATTACGCCTGTGGTCATGTTTTTCTTGGTCTCGTAGCAAAACTGTGTTGTACAGAACACAACTATTGATTGATTTTCTTAACCACGGAGCTTTAGAGGTTAAATTCGTCTGAAAAGAAACTCACGATCGAACACGCGACGTACGTCGACGTAGAAAACAAACATTTCGACATTTATTGGAAAACACCAAAAATGACATGTTGTTTGAATGAAAAATCATGTTTGCATGAGAAAACGAAGCGCTGCAAACACATTGGTACCGGAATTGATTATTTACTCTTTAAAATATAAAGAATATTGAAAAAAGAAAAGTGGATACTTTCTTTTTTTGCTGAGTATTTGTAATTAAGAAGTTGTTTTTGCTTAGATAAGCGGCAAGAAATGTAATTAATTCAATTTCTGATTTATTATTACCCAGATACGTTCTGCACAAGCAATGCACACAAAATCAAGGTCACAAGTAAGATGAAGATGTTCGCAAGCTCTGATTTTATTATTTTTTATTTATTTTATTGTATTTTATGCTTTTTATAAAGAATCTTTGGTTCACGGTGTCGTTTCTTCATGTGCCAGTTTTGAGATTGGTAAATTCAAAAGTGTACACTTTTTTTCCGAACTAAGTATATTAAAAATGTTGATGTTGCGATAACGCAAAAACTGTGTCATGTCATGTTAGATCAACCACATCTACTTCAACATATTTCAACTAACCCTTTTCCATGAAAGTCATTCTTAGATACTGAATAGAATACGTAAGTAGTATTTGGCGGGATATAGATAAGAACATGATAGTGTCTTAAAATATTAAATGTTATCTGGTCGAGGTTGGAAGAATTTGTCATAACGAGGTTTTGCCGAGTCATGATAATTTCTCGCAGCCGAGACAAGATAATATTGATAATTTAAAACAAGTGTTACTCTATTTATCATTTTTCAATGCTTAATTACAATAAACCCTTAAAAATCAAAGAAATTCAGGTGAAAGTGTATGCAAATTGTTTCCCGATTTCATGTTATTAGAGGGGTGATATCAGGTCAATACAGGCTAGGTAATAAATGATATAGGATCCTATATAACAAGCACATGTATCTGTATACGCATACATCCTTGACATGTGTAAGCAGTATCAGCAAAAATCAAAAATAGATATGTAAATGCAGGTTTAAGTTCTCAGCTAAAAACAAATAAAACATCAACAAAGCAATATTTTTAATATCCAGTTCTAGTTTCAAGATTATCTATTTTATGTCTTTAGTCTTTTTTTAAATTGCCCTAGAACCAATAGTGTCCCATAACAGTTGATATACAGTGCCTACATGACTTTATTGGCAAGCATCGGAAGGCCGACTTCAGCTATAATAAACAGCGTGCTGTTGTTCTAAAATAAAAATGTATAGCTTAAAATGTAAAAAAAATCAACACGGTTAAGCAATGCGTCCTCAGTTACATGAATTCAGAAAAGAAATATAAGACGTTCCAGGTGGTAGTATTATTTCAATATTTGTGACCCGTCAAGCGAAAAGGGACCATCTGGATAGTGCGTAAAGTGTCGACCCTAGTCAGACTGCGCGGTTTGCGAAGACTGACTATGGTTGAAACTTTTCCCAATTGGGTTATTTTCTGACTCTAGATGTTCAATCTACCTTCCAGTGAAATAATTTTTAAAATGCGACTTCTGGTTGACCTGTGCTGGATCAAATCTCTTTTTAAATAATCAATTTTACAGAATTCCCAATGGTCCCTTTTCGCGTGACAGGTCACATTTCTATTTCACATCGTTCAAATCCGGTCCGTCACTGATCACGAATCCAAAGCGTTCTTAGCCAAATAATTAAGTGTTCTTAGTGTTAAATTTTATGTAGTTTTTCCTTCGGCCAAAGTAATCCTCAAATCTTAGGATAACCTCTTGATAAGTCGCATATTGGCGGGGGAGGGGGGGGGGGGGGGGAAGAGGGGATTGATGTCATCATGTTTTCGTAAGTATCATAACAACATAGAGCGTATTTGAGTGAAGAATGTTCTCTTAAAAAGAATGCAAACATAAGGTCTTTTCGGTCGAGAATTAATGTGCATAGAAAGTTCTTACAATTTCGGAAAGATGAAGTTATATCAGATATGCCTCTTAGAATTTAGCGTTTTTTTCTGCTCATATTCTATGTATTATGATATACATAGAGGATATTGAATGAGTGGTCATTGAATACCTAATTTATTAAACGAGTCATCTATAAACAGATAAAAATGAGGCTGCGCCGAGTTTTTATCTGTTTATAGATGAATCGTTTAGTAAAGTCGGTATTTGATGAGCACAAATTGATATTCCATTTATAATATGACCCGATTTTTGGTGATAAAACGACAAAATTACGATATTTATCGATTCATGTTATTCCGCGAAACATTTAACGCCGTTTGCGGATGACGTCAGCAGATCCATTTTGACGTCACTTTCATAACAAAAAGATATAACGTTGTTCTTCGTTTTTAGCTCATTTGCATAGTTATTCCAGTGTAATAACACCCGTGTAGTATCAGAAATATTCAAAGGGGTTGACTCACTCCAGCGACGTAGGTCATATTATAAACGTATATACGACCCGTTATCCGGAAAACTTGTCCAAATGACGTCACTTTGTACTTTCAGCTGTCTTAAGAATTTACAAAACCAACAATTCAAGACAAATACAAATTCAAAGAATTTCAACCATAAGTTCAATGTGCGTTGAAACTGGACTGAAAAATTTTGTAGAAAACTTTGGGGGAAAAAAAGACAGAACTTGTTTGATACAAGGAAGTTCTCATTTTTTCCTTTCTCATTTAGATTTCCTCTTTGTTACCGTCGGTAAGTAAAAGCAAAAGGTTTGTGGTACAAAGAATCAAAATCTTGTAAAAAAAAGTAAAAAAAAAAGAATTTGTTTTCTTGTATCTTATGAATACCAGTTACAAGTTTGGAATTTTTGTCGAATTAGAGTTCAAGTCTATATATTGTCAATTTTTTTGTCGTTAAGGCAGGTTTTGTGAACAACGGATCATAGATATATACATGAACGTTTATAACACTTAAAGCCTTCAGTACGGTAATTAACCAGTCCATTACTTTGAATTTATGATATTTATTATAACATTAAAAAAGAAAGCCTTATTTTTTCAATGTTTTTCGGTCTCTTTTCGAGTGATAACGGTAGTTTATCACTTGATAAATAATGGTAATCTTTCCAAAGAAATTATCAAAAACTTATACCCCGCATTTTCATTTCATTCTATCTGACGTTATCTTAGAAGAGCCCAACAATTAACTTCACCATGAACGTTGCATATAAATCACTTGTAAAAAGACCCACATTAAGAAAATTAAATCCAGAAATTTCATATTTGGTTTCATTTTTGCATTGCAAATAGAGAATTATCATTTGTTTTTCGAGTAAGGTCGAGAGATATTTCATTTTGTGAACAACGAAGGCTGTATTTTCACTCGTGGTCCAACCACTCATGAAAATAAAGCTTTCTTGTTCACCTAATGAAGTATAAATCGATTTTATACGGAAACAAGCGATTATCTACTACAATTATATATTACACTTTTTTTTTCGGACCCCACCGGATTTCTGTAGAGGTACCGTCTTATTTACTTTTGATACGACCTCCATCCGTTTTTTCCGTTCTTTCGAAAAAGGAAGACGTATACAGGGAATGTCAAACCAAGCGTAAAATCAAAGAAAGTAAGCAAAACCAGGTCAAAATATCAAAGATTAGCTCACGGGTTACTATTTTACACTCTAAAATAACGTTTCAATGGCGCAATACATTTTTTTGAAAGATCTAGTTTTACCATACATACAATGACCCCCCGGAAATAGATTCTAGTGAAGTCACCCCTTTTGACATGCTCGAATTCTTTGAGTTCTTCTTAGACGCCAAAACTTTAGTTTGAAAATCTTTTAATCATTCAGGGGATCTTTAAAGTACAATGGTCCAGCCTTCCAAAAAGCAATGGAGAATTTGCATGCAATCCGGCATATCAAGTTTATCCACAAGTTTTGCTTTACAAAAAGCTAAAAACGTTGCTGTGATAATTGGGTTCGATATCGTAAAAAAGAGACGATAACTAAACCTATTGTATTTATTTCCCAAACTTTAAAGAACAACAAATAGGTATAAAAGTCCTCTCTCTTTCTCTCTCTCTCTCTCTCTCTCTCTCTCTCTCTCTCTCTCTCTCTCTCTCTCTCTCTCTCTCTCTCTCTCTCTCTCTCTCTCTCTCTCTCTCTCCTTCTCTCCCTCTCCATCTCTCTCTCGCTCTCTCTCTCTCTCGCCCGCCTGTCATCTGTTTCTCTATTTCTCTTTCTCTCTCTCAAATGAACTCGTGTAAGTTATTCGCCCATCATGTGAATATCAATCAGAAGCACATTATTTAACACTATTCACAAAATAATTGATTCATCTTTTTTCAACGACAATGAATTACTGACCACTATAGGTTTAGATATGTAACCCGTCATGCGAAGGGACCATCTAGGAACTCTGTAAAATAAATCTTTGAAAAAGAGATTTGGTCCAGCATAGGTCAACCAGAGGTTGCAATTCAAAAATTTTCTCAAGAAGGTTGATGAATCATTCAAGATTCAGACAATAAGCAAAGTGCGAAGAGTTTCGTTCCCCAGTCAGTCTGCGCAATCCGCACAGTCTGACTTGGGTCGACACTTTACCCACTACCTAGATGGTCTCCATTCGCGTGACGGGTCACATATATCATATTCTTAATTTGGACATCTTGCAGTAGGTTTTTTGAAGCTTTTAACAACATGAATACAACTGGATTTATTCTTTGACCCGCAACACTACAACATTATATGTATCTGCCCACAATGTCCCCCAATTATGTACACAAATACAATGCAATTTTACTCAACGTACGGCTCCCGTCGCGACAAAAACAACATCATCAACAACAAAAGTCGTGCCATTACATTATTTTAGAAATTTTGTCGATTCGTAAGTTATTGAATAAATGCTAGCTAGTATAACTTATGAAATAATTCTGTATGTAGTTCAGAGATTTGTCACATATCTTAGTAATTAGGAATGACCATATTAAGTATAAGAGAAGTCCGCCTACATATTAGAATGGATTGAACGACGATCAAATTCTGGATTGGCACGGTGTATTTGAACATCTGATGATGTCTCGTCTGCTTCATCGATATCAAAATCCACTTGACCGTGATGTTCGTTTCTAAACCTCTTCTCGAATGCCCGCTTCAAAGCCGCCCCGGTTGATATTCCATTTCTAAAAATCTGTTTGTTTTTCTTTTTCTTTCTAGGTGGCGCCACAGGCATCGCAGAGTGGTAAGATGGCGGATTGACGGAAACAAACGAGAGCGGTATAGACTCGGCTGTTATGTTAGAAATCGCATCGAAAGAATCGTCCTCGTCCGAGAAATCGTAGTCTGGAAGTGGTTCGTCGTAGTCTGGCTCAGGCTCATTCTCGATGTTACAAAGTTTCTGTAACTCCATAGCCTTCGATATGATGTCCCTGACCTTGTCTTTCTCGGTGAAGGTCGTCTTGCCGCATGATACCTCCGTGATAGACAACATGTGTAGCAGTGTACCCCAGCGATGGGCAAACATTCCGATAAACTGGATACATAATATGGCGGCGAAGAAAGCCAGAAAGAATAAACCTAGTGGCTCGAAGGCTAGTCTGCCGTCATCTCCTATCCGCGGTATCTTGAAGAACATCGTGTCTTTGAGCTCCTCCTGCAGGACTTGTAGCTGTACAGCGAGGGCGATCCACAGGGCGCTGGTCATGAAGAAACCAAACACAACATTATTACGGAGGTTCTTCAGGTCATCGGTTACCTTCTCCTGATGAGTCCTGTCCTCGGTAATCGGGTGTAGGTATTTACCGATGATTTGGTTCCAGAATACGGTTTCTTTATCCGGAAGTTCCTTAATCGGTCCATCACCACAAATTGCTGACTGTAGCCAAGCTGGCCATTTCGGGTCTTCCCGGATAACCCAGTCACGTGATATATCCAGAAGTTTGTTTTTCTCTTGTTTCGCCTCAGACATTGGTTTCTCAGGTGCGGGTAGAGCCTTGACCTGTGGCTCTACTGTTTCGTCTGTCATGGTGGCGGACGATGTACTTCTAGGACGAGTTACTGGTCCCTTACTGGCGCGAAGTTCGATGATCAACTCTTCCAACAGCGCATCTGTCTTAGATTTACTGGACTTTGTTTCTGTCTTCAACTGTCTCACAACATCTGCCAACTCCTTGAAAATCGAACTCACCCCGATCCAACCGAACAATCCTCTCTTCTTCTCCTCCTTCTTTTTTCTCTTCTCCTCAGCCAATCTTTTCTCCTCGGCGATTTCTTCCTTTGTTTTCCTCTTCGGAACCTCTCTGGTTCCCCATGACACGGTGTTCATGTTTGACAGGAAGTAGATAGGCAGGAGCAGGTAACCAGTTGGGAGACAGACGAAGTATAAAGCGCCTGGTATGATACAGAAGAACTCAGCTGGATGGCAAACGGCAGAACACAAGAAAATCACCAACAACATCATCAAGAAGACAACATTTGGTGATGTGAAACCTCCTTCAATAGCCTGACCGACAGTAGCCACTAACACAATAGTCATCACTATAGCATAGGTAGCGCTCATTATTGTAGCAATCGTCATCTGAGCTGTGGGTTTACCAAATATACATATGATGATGAATATTATCGCAGGTATCAGGGCGAGGGCGTACGAAGCCAGGACTCCCGTCTTAAACACGACTGTGAACGCACCGGCCATCATCAGTAAGATTGTAGCCGGACCCAGTACAGTGGAGACAATCATACAGAACTGGTAGAGAATGTAGAATGTACTGATGTTATCATTGATCTTAATGGTCCCCTTCCAACTCCCTAAAAGGTCCACAATATTGGCCAGTGTACTCGGTCCCCATCGACGACGCTGATTGAAGAACTCGGAGAATGTCTCAGGTGCGTGTGTGAGGGCATCAGCCGCGGCACAGTAGTCTATACGATAACCTTGTTGTAACAGGAGTGTGCTCAACCATCGGTCCTCACCTGGGTAGAGAAAAGATGGTTACATTCAACCCGTCGCGTGAAAAAGGACCATCTGGTAACTCCGTAAAATAATCGTCCGAAAAAAGACTATAGTTCCTGTTCAGATCAACCGCAGGCGGTTTTTCAAAAATCTTAAACAAAAAGTGTGAAAAGTTTTGACCCTAGTCAGCCTACGCAGTTCGAGCAGTCTGACTATAGTCGACACTTTACGCACAACCCAGATATTCCATTTTCGCCTTAATCAATATAATATGATGTTATTAAATGTCGTATTTATGGACGCGCTTATTACGGACCTAAGCGTAATAAAAGGCGCGTATTCGATCCTATTAAGAAATACTAAGTTTATTCTGTGGTTTAGAAAAAGTTAAAATCATTCTATCCATATCTCCGAGTTATAAACTCTCAATCAATTGTTGAAGTAAATGGCTATCTTAAGGGGAAATACTTTTTCGCCATAAGCGCTAGGGTTATTTTGTATTAAAGTCACGAAAGCGGCATACCCTGATCATACTGTACATAATGTGCCGCCTCAGTTGCTCGTGTAGCGTAAGTTCGAGCAACATTATCATCCATGAGGGCTGAGCCTCGAAACAGACTGAAACACCCCGGAGCACACATTACACATCCAAACACGTGTTCTGTAGCTTTCTGTAACCAGTGACCAATGGCGTATTCGAATTGTTGGTACCATAGTAATGGCCCTGAAATAAAGAAAAAAATAAAATGACAGAATCATCCTGCTGAACACAACCCCAAAAAGTTGAAAAGGAACAGATGGAAATACAGTGAGCATCTTTGGTATAGCTGCAATCGTGACCAATCATGACCGATGCCATAGACTCATTATAAAATGTTCGAGCAAAATCATTCGCCGTAAATGTAAAACAGAATTAGCAGCCTAACGTGTGTAACATACAGCACATTATTAATCAGTGTTAAACCCATAGAAACAGAAACTAGTTGTAAATGATGTAAATGCATTTTTTTTTAAATTAGCTTGTATTGAAAGCGTGCTATGTCTACCTTCTGGCATGCCCTTTACTTATTCAAAACACGATAGATACCCAAAAGACAATGTCAACCTTCTTGTTCCTTTTCATTCTTGCAAATATATCTGAACCTGCAGGTATAAAACGTCCACAGGCATCCAAGTTTTTGCTTTATTGTCATTTGTCACTGGAGACAATTTGTCTGTATTCTTTACCTTATCCTACGGCTTGAATACGTCCACAGACAGCTAACTATTTTATTATTACCATTCTATTTACTCTGTCAAGTACCAATCTGCCCTGCGTTAAGGTTCATGTAAAGAGTTTGAGACCCAATTTTAATGGCCTTCATTAGCCGAGAAAAAGCAGTATGTCCAGGTATATTATATATAAAAATGAAGGTATTCATGAGCACAAGCAGTTAAACAACATAAGACCACCATAGCTATAGCGGTATAGCCAAAACATTGTGGAAAAGGGTCATTTTGTTTAGAACAAGAAACTGCACGACGGTTGGATAAAACTGCCCAATATTTTAACAAAGTACAGTCTAAATTACTATCCAGGTAGTACTATAAACGCTGATATAAAACTCAGTCTCAAAAGGCGCTTTTGAAACAATCAAAATCCATTTATTTTGTCAACATACATGTCAAACCGGTTTGGTCTGTTTTCAAAATAGATGTTCGGTATGGTGCAACATCGTACCATAATATTGTGAATTATTTTCAAATTATAGTTTTTTAATTCAATGATCTGTGATAAATTACTATATATTCATCATTCTGTGAAAAAGAAAATGATATATTGCTAAACAACCTTACAAGTATATAAACTATTTATGTCCATTTATGTTGTGATAACACACCATATAGTCCGTTTGACTTCTATATGGACCAACATTTCGCCGAAAATCTCAGAAATTAATTAATGAAACGCATAATTTTCTTGTCATATCATATTTTCGAGCTAATACCATGGCGAATTTTGTTTTTTCAGAATTTTTTAATGTAAAATAAAGATTTTGTCCGTCCGTCTACATGTTAACTTTCAGCCTTTCATACCTACTTGTGACTGTATTAAACGGAACAGCGAGTTGTATAACCAAAAATAGTACTGATTTGCATAGGGGCCGAGTCAAACGTGTAAGATTTTAAGGGAATTGTATTACTATAAAATCGACTATTTCAATATAATTAAGTTTGTCGAAAATTTTTGCTACCGTTTGATATCAAATCTATCTTTATTTTCTCTTTCTTCAGAAACCGTTTGACCAGATATTGTGAAACATTGTTGACCTGTCACTCATTAGTTTTCGTAAACGTTCGTTAATATCACAACCGGGTATATTTTAGTATTTGAATGCACTGTTCGCGTATTTTTAATCTATATAAGGTAGTGGGTACCGAATATCAATGAAGGTCAACAGGAATATTAAATGAGTGACAGGTCAATAATGTTTCACAATAATTGATTATTGTTTTTATTCATTCTGAGATGAACCCTATATTTACATGTAAAGACCAATCAAAAAGCATTATTAAACCAAGTAGTAAGGAATTTCACGAGGAAAACTTGATGAGAAGGCGAGTAATAACGGTACAAATCCCGAGATATTTAAGTTTAAGATGATATGACCGTCGACATGCTAATTAGCATGTCCAAATAAGGAATAATGGACATCTAATCTGTCAAATGTTTAGTATAAAACCACGTGTTTTTACTATATATGTTGACATTTTCTTACGACTGAACAGCCCCCATCACCCCTCGTGTTTAAGAACGGACAATGCGAAAATATTAACATTAACTAGATAGACAAAATCATTATTTTGAAATCATTTTATTTTCAAAAAATATTTTTTGGAATGGTATTAAGCTGAAATAAAGGTTTTACTACATACAACTCCTTTATTTAAACGCAGTTTCATGTAATTGATGAAAAGGTTGGTCCATATAGAAGTCAAACGGACTATACCATACACAGAACTACACGTTTACAAAATTAGAATGACATAAATGACATATGTGTTTATAAAATAAGTCAAAAATAATTGCTTGCATAACTACATTTTGGACCCGAATTTCATACCAACGGTTTTAGTATTACCTGGATATTACTTTAGACTGTACTTTGTTAAAATATGAGCCATTTTTTACAACAGTCATGCAGTTGCTTGTTCTCTACAAAATGACCCTTTTCCACAATGTTTGGGCTATACCGCTATTGCTATGACAGTCTTTTGTTGCTCAACTGCTTGTGCTCATAAATAGCTTCATTTTGGTATATAATATACAGCCCCCTTTTTTTTTGATGGGTTTCTTTCTGTCTAGTTACAATCTACCTTTAAAACATACCTGATCCTACAGGGTGTATTCGTCCACAGGCAGCTCCCACTTTTTTGTTTGTCTTCATTCTATCTAGTAACAATCTCACAGCATCAGGATGGAAATCTACATCTCCGTCTAGTGTGAGGATATACGTGTTCTCGGCCTGGATAATATATTAAAAAAACATTAGTAGGTAAGATAATGTTGTATATATTTGTATATGCCAGAACTCATAGAATGAAATTTATTTGTCAGTAAAGTATATCGGCAGACTTGTTCTTTAATCAATATGAAGTACAGTTATTTCCTGACAATAAGCCGCTCTGGCGTAAAAATCGCACCTGCTTATTTATGTGGGGTTTTTTACCATTTTTAATATGAAAATCAACAGACAGCTACATCGGACTGAAAGCAGCGTTCTGCCTTATGCTTTTTAACCGATAAACCTCGGCTTATTTTTCAGAAATTATTGAATATGGTTCTTGTTTTTTTCTCTCTCTTTTTTTTCAGTCCAATAGCGGTTCGATACATTTGAGATTTACGCGAATGTGCAGTAAAGATTTCAAGTCTATTTAGTTTAATAATTTAATCATATGAGGAATTCATTTTTACAAGAGTCCAGTTTAACGAATAAATTCTGTTCAGGAAACAATTTCCGTAACGAACGTTATAACAGACGTTACCTGGGTATGAACTTCATCCGTTACGTAGTTGAAGATAACACTGCGGGTAAAGTGGGCTGCCTTTCTGCGCCGTCTGAGCTGGGCCTCGGTCAATTTGACCCTCTGGAACTCGCCAGTGTCTATTTTGTCTTTGTCAATCATATCTCTCTTTAACAGATTCTCGGGCTGGGCCAGAATACGGTATCCCAGTAGATAATACATGTACATCACCTGACAAACACAACCAAACAACGGTGATATTAAATAAGCCCATGCGTGACATTTCCAACGTTTCGGGCACATGTGAAGCACATAAATTATCAAGCCTACGCAGTTAAGATTATATCTGAAAAGTAATGCCTTTGAACAGACTGAAACTGAACATGGCGTATAGTTGAAATTTTAAAAAAAATGTTGAAAATGTTCAAACAAGCACGAATCATCTTTAAAAGTGGTGTGGTTGATAAATTTCATGATGAAATGCTTTTCATTTCGTGTTGAGGCATGACAATGTACCTTTCATGGGCTGTCTGACGTTTGTCGGCTCTACAATTTTCCTATCTAAAACTAGCGAATTACATGTATAACTTGGAATCGAAGTCATCTATCTACATGGTATATGTTATTCTCATCTAGAATGAGATAATCTTTCCCCTACCTGTGACCATCGTTTCTTGTGTCTAATCTTGTGTTTATCCTTCAGATGGACAATCATTTTGGTGCCCCCGGGTAGCTGCCAGGTCAGCCGTCCCCCGTACGGTGTGGGTGTCCGTGTAGGGGGTCCTAGTGACATCTGACGCTCATGGACGGAACTGAAATTAATTTGTTTATTTCTGTGGGTTTAACGCCGCCATCAACAGTAGTCAATTGTACACCTACCCATGGCTTTTTGTTGCTTCTGACAAAAGTACAGTTAACAATATCGTGAAATTGACAAGGTGAATGATTTTGAATTGATTTTGGAACGAAATGAAATGAGCGCGATGAGTAGGTTTTGAGTGAAATTAAAGGGAGATAATCCAATATCGCCAATTTGGATAAACAAAATTAGCTTTGTTATTATCCTCCCTTTAAAAAAATGTATACAAGTTCTATTAACAGCTTCCTGTTTCTTCAAGAACCTATCAGACGTTTGTAATTTTAATTATATGAGTGAAATTGCGATCTTTTCTAACTATATTTATTTTGAATGCAGTTGTTCATCTTATCTTTTTAATGATTTTGGAGCGCTTTGGAATATTTTAGTGAGTTTTTGGAATTAATAAATGGAGTGCTAAATGAGCAATTTAGGATGGCTTTGACTGAGGTGAATGTCAATTTCATCGTGTAACAAACTGTTCAACTACGATGGTCTGTGCAACTAGCTACCAATTCCACGAATGCGAACTACTCATTATTCGCCCATTATATGAAGACAGAATATGGTTTGGCTTTTGTTAATTGTCGGATGAAAGTTGACGATCCAAAAAATCATACAGTAAACGTGACACAGGCCAAGATGACTTTTTCAAGTAAAAGTTTAACATATCCAGCGGCCGTAGAATATGTAAATCATTAACATAATACCGATGATTTTTTTTTTATCAAATACATGACCTCTAGGGCTTACAAATTATTTCATATATGTATTAGAAATTTGGCCTTTGTTCATTGCATATACACAAGATTATGCTAGAACAAATATAAAGACAGAGAAAAGTGTCGACCCTATACATGTGTTCACTTGACGTGTCATGCATTTTACATTTTGATGACAGCAATTACGATTCCTACCTGAGGGAGTCATCAATACATTCCATAAGATCGGTAACGAACATGTTCGGCACTAGTCGGTCGTCATCGGAAATCTCCATCGAATCGTCAAAGAAAATATGAGCTGTAAAACAAGCAATAAATAAGACTATATAATTCGAGGGTTCGGCGCAAGACTGTAGTAAGTGTTTATACATTGTATATACACTTACAACAGTCTCGCACCAAACTCACGCTATACAGCTGTAACATATTAAGGCGCACAGACACGCATCCTTTGTTTGTATAAAATAACATATATATGCCCCTATTTCCAATTTTAATTATGATTTTCAACTTTCACTAATTATCTCTTAGCAAAAGGTTGCATGTAGGATTTGCTTCTTAAAGTGCAGACATGTTCAATTTACTTAAAGCAGCAAATGCATAGAAGATTTTGTTCGCTCAGTGCGAGCTGGTTGTAACTCCCTATAAATATATAGGGAGTTACATTTGTTTCGCACTAAGCCATCGATATGCTATACACTCTGCCCCTGCATGCATGAAATTGCTCGCCTTTGTTATTGAGGACGTAGATAAATAATTCTAAAACTATTTCATTTTCAAAAACTGCTTTATCGAATCAGATAGATGTTAAAATATCAACCGATATTTTTTAGAGCCAATTTGAATAGGGCAGGAAAAGTCCATCAATTCTTGGGAAAGTGTTCATACCCTCAAATTCGTAATAATCTGGGTCTCGAATCTGGTAGAATTTCTGGGCTAAATACCGACCACTGTGGTCAATGTCCATTCTGAAATACAGTAAAGTAAGAAATAATAATAAAAATATAATTGTACCAGTATAGATTAACAAATTTCAGTGAGTGATAAAAGGTAAATTTTGTCTACGATTAAAGGCAAGGTTCACATTTGATCACTCACTCAAATTTGTACATCGAGGGGTGTTCAATAATTACGTGGAACGTGTTATTTTCTAAAATTGTAAACTTTCACACTATGGTCTTCAAAAACAACTTTTCTTCGAAAATCACTTTTAGAAAGAATTTTGGCTCTTCTTTTATTCGTAAATATTACTAAATTTTGACTGACTGATTGAATTATTGAATTATTGATTATTTCCCACCTAAAAATAGATTTTAGCAAGTTTGTCATCTCGGCTCGTGTTTCGTGCCACATTGTAGCGCATGCGTATATCTGGGGCACGACATCATCCGCTTTATGTATTTCCGGATCCGGTGAAGCAGTTGAACTATGATCGTCCAGGATAAGTTGTATATCTTGATCGTGTTTTCTCCGCCTGACCATCAGTGATTGGTCCGTCAATATACCACATCGTATTGGCGTCACGAACAACCTATAGACACAATGAATTCTCCTTACAATGATTCTTATTTTCCGATTGATCTTCCAAAATGTAACTGTCTGCCACCGTTAAAAAAATGGTCTGTTACCATGAGAAAACGGTTGCCACACTGACTGTCTGGCACAAATTTTGAAAGAATGCTGTTACGTTACACTCTCAAATACGCTGATCAAAATGTCATCCTACCGCTTTTGTTATGATATAACTCAAAACATAAAAGTACGTTATAATCATATCAAATTAAGGAGACAATTTTACAAATCTTACTTCTCAATGCTCAATTTAATTGAATTTGGGACTATTCAAAATTGCTTCAAGTGAATTACGAAAAAAACAGATAAAAAAAAATTCGCAGTATCATCTTTTTAATGTATAAAAGGAAAAAATATGAATAACAAAACCAACTGAATAATGATGCTTATAAAATAATATATTTTGTTTTGACAAGTTATATTAATATGTGATAGAATTAATCAAAATGGTTGTGTTAAATTACGTACTTCAAACATTAAACACCTCGAAATTACGTCAGTGTGACTTTTTGTTTCCGAAATATTTAAGTTTCATGAAATTTATACTGTGCAATTAATTTAGACAAAATTTGTGGTTGTAGCATGCTGAACAAACGCTAACTTGTAAGAATTGAATGAATGCTGCACGCACGAAAGCAATGTTCTATATTTACATTTCTATTAAAAAAAAAAGAGAGAAAAAATGACTAGACATAGAGGTATTTTATTTATATCGAACATTGCTTTATTGATTCAATTCGGCACATATCCCAGGAAGCATATTTTCAATTCAAAGACCAAAAGAGAAAAGATAAAAACGGGAATAGCATTATTTGTGTATGTTATGTAGAATACACATAACAGACAACCTCATTCTATATTAGAAAAAAAATCAACACATACTTCTGTATATGTAAACAAGAAACAAAAGAAATAATTTCATGTAATTAAACAAAGGCTCATATTTTTATACTGATGACTGTTTTATAATCATTCATGTTTCATTATTTTTTCTACAAAGAGTTGAGAACTTTAGCAACCCCAATGTTTAAAAGATGCGGTTAATTCTTTTTTGTGACTTTGATATATTGATAAGTTTTCTCATAATTGTATCATTTTGACACAATCAGTCATCAATAACATCATTCAACGATTTGCTAAGTTTTCAAACAGTTCAGTGTATCCTTTTATGTATGTTTCCAAACCCAAATATCTTGAAGTGTTTCACAGATCTTAAAACTTCTGTAGCTGAACGGACTTTGGCAATTATCCTTATTTTAATGTAATCAATTTTACTAAAAATTAAATTTGTGAAATGAAATAACATTATATAAGAGAACATTCTTTCTAAAAAGTCACATAATGTCAATAAATTTTCTCTGATAGGGTAACTACTGTTACTTCAGATAATCATTTGTGAACACTTGCAGACTCAAAGAGTTCGTTCACTAAATGCATATTGATGATGGCAATTGAATATGTAAATCAAACTAGGCAAAATGAGCCTATGTAAGACATTTCCAATAATAAAATCACAGGTGCAAAGCGTTAGGACTTGGATCAGCCTGTACATCCGCACAGCCAGATAAATGTCTTCTCTATGCCCTTAACAGCTCACTAAGGACCAATAGTCTCTGCTTACAATCATATAATGTTTTTAATAAACTGCATAGCTATCAAGACTGACCAATGTTAGATAATAACGCACATGTGAAATTTGTTGGAAATGTCACCCACAGGTTCAAAAGGGTTTTTTTACGAAGCATTATTAAAACAGATAATAAGTAAGATTACCTATCGATATTCTCCATACGACCGTTACTAGGGAACCATATATGGGCATTGATGTATATTTCAGATATCCAGAGTACACCTAACCATGACAGATACACCATCCATAGATCCGGGTCACTCTCTACACCGATCCAGACTATATTTCCTGTAGATAAGAACCTATACTCGGACTGTAAAATAACAATGGCGACACTGATGGGCGTGGTTAACACGAGAGGGAGGGAGAACCCAACTATTTGCATACACATCTTACAGGCTGCCCCAGCGAAATACGTCAGGATCACGTTAGATAATAACTGTATGTACAAAACTCCATATTTCTCGAAATGCTCTACAACGTCTGGATGTAACTCAAACGCCGTTGGTCCTTCAGTTGTTGTTGTTATGTTTGGTGCCATTGTTGTAACGTCATCTCTGCGCATGCGCATTGCTATTGAAGAAGTTGAATCAGCTGGTGACGCAGTAGCATTTATAGAAACTGGTGCCTTTTCTACGGGAGAGAACATCATGTTGAAACTGAAACCAGGCTGAAGTAAAACAGCGAATGCTACAACCCACAATGCCTTCCAGACACTTGCGAACAAGTACAGGCGTGACCGAGCATGGTGTAGATGTTTCTTCCATTTCTTAAATTTCAACACGTAACCACAGATAGATATATCTCCGTCAACAAACGTCTCCCAGTATATAGACGATATCAACAATAGAGATAACGGTAATTCCCACATCATGGACGGATTTGAGGCCAAAGTTGACGTCTGTCTTTCTACAATCACGTCTTCTCCATCTATCAACACTTTCTCTCTCAACACGTTCTTCTCGTCTGCTGTCATAGTTACACTAAAGAAGGCACAGGACACCAGACTACCGACTTGGATAAACAGGGCACCAACATTCAAGACAAACATGACGCACTTCCGGGCCACGCCATAGTTGGGTTCCCGGCCTTCAAAGACCACTTTTAGAAAAGCTGGGATAATGTAGATTGTTCCCAGCACAATGAATGCTCGAAACATGTCCAACATGGGTAACACTCGAAATACTAGCAGACAGAGACCGAACGTGTGGAGAAACTCATACAACAGCGTCTGGAACAGAGAAAATGGCATTTAAAACAATTATTTCGAAATATAGGATAAAATGCAAATTCGTTTTAACATGGAAAATTGTAAATATAAAGTAAATCTCGATCTATAGGGTCAAAATGCTATCCTCTATTAAATAATTTAAGTTGTACTTAAGTATTATCAATTTGAATAAAGACTGGGCACAATGTAATGTCTGTGTAAGCATTTAAAGCAGGATCGATTCTTGATTTATACATGCAGATAATGTTAATTATTACAATGATAGAATTAACTTACGATAGACACAAGGGAAAACTTGGGCCAAGTATTGCTACCGAACATTGTTTTGGCCGAGTACGTCAACAGCCATAGAGAGTATGGAAAGCAGATACTGACAAGCAACATGGTCTTAGCCGGCCACTGGGTCTCGGGTAACGGGTCCTAGTTATGAAAAGGATAAATACAAATATGAAACATGTATTTTTTATAATAACCTTGCTGAAACCTCACTGAAATGTTTGTAGTCAGAAACGAAAAGAATAAAAACAATAGACCTATACTGTTTATAGTTTGCACAAGTAATAAAAAACTAATTTGGCAAACTTTTTTTGATGGAAAAATAGATGCACAATGTATAATAATATACATGTATTTGTCAACTCATGATCTAGATGTTACAGTTTCATTTTTACTTACTCATACCAATAATTTTGGGTGCTAATGAAACATGTCATAAAAATAATTTCGGTCTACATTTTCGTTTATGGTTTATAGATAAGCACAATAAAATAGATTAACATAAAGATACTGTTACATGTATATATCTATCATGAATCACGACATCTTTAAGTGGAAAGTACAGAAACGAAAACATTGTTGTTGTTGCCAGATGAGCTACACGTAACTCTAACTCAATGAGTCTACTGAAACAACTCTTAAAAAGTAAAGATGTTGTATATCTATAATGATACCTACATTAGTAATGCTAGATGTCATCAATAGTATGCATATTTTGTTGACGACAGCCGAAGTTAACACGAGGGCGAATAGCAGAAAGTAGCAAATAATCTTGAAGATTTTAAACATGGTTCTGAAGTTGGCGCTACTAGACACGTTCTCTCGCGGCATCATCTGAAAACGGTCCCACCAGCGTCTAAAACAAACAGTGTGTTACAGTTAAGTTTTGGTAAACGAGTAAGGTACGGGCAAAATATTGAAAAAGACCTATCCTTGGCTAAATATGCATTAATATATTATAGATGTATTTCAATAATTGTGTGATAATTATATTATTACGAAATGGAAAAACACTTTAAAGGGGAAATGCTTCACTTTAGAATAATATCAATATATTAAATAATGCGACGATGTAGATGATTTTGCTTGCAGGCCGTTCACTTCAAGATGAACCCTTATATGATAAGCCCATCCAAAACATATTACCTAAGAATCTAAACAACTTACGGATCTAATATTTTCCTCTGACTCAGCGCCCTGACCTGTGGAAAAAAGAGTGAAAAATAAACTCAAAAAGTCGAAACTTAGCTTCAAGTTCTATTCAAAAGAGGTCTTGGACAAAATGAATTTTATTACCATTTGAGTAAATTACCATATATATGCAGATTGCTACGGAAATAATTGGTCGGTTGCAAATCTGTTAATTTCTACTTATGAAACAAGGGTTAACTACCCTTAATTTTCTCCAGTTTCTGTTTAAATGCCGTTATACTTTTACATAGACTTATAGAATTCATTTTGAGAAACACAGGAATTTAGTCTGAGATCAATCAAACTGAGTCCAAAAGACTCAATAATTGGAATCGCAGAGGTCATTTCTTATGGTTCGATAGTCCACGTTTAAGATGTAGACTATTTTTCTTCTAGAATTAAAATTGTTTTTGTATAAAATTAGAACTATTCCCTGGTTCGAGCTAAAGTTGATGTTGGATTTATACGAACATTAAGGGGGCTCAACTTCAGAAAAGAATTAAACAATTTTCATTTCATTACTGAAGTTGATCTCCAGGGGATCTATGGGACTCGCATCAGCCAGTTTTGAGGGTCCTGACCACTTATCTTTGAGTCTCAGACTCGTGAAATCTGTCTTCCTCAAAATTCGGGGAACAAAGATAATTTATAATCACCTGATCGTCTAGTTCATCTCGACTTTTGAATTCAAGTCTTGGTGTCAGAAAACCTGTCGTATCCCGGTCTTGATTGTGCATCCACTCAGACACAAAATATCGAGAGTGTGGGCCCTGTAGTCCTTCTTCTTTGATGTTAGTTTTTTCGTGTGTATCGCTATGGGCATCAGACATTGCAAGCCTGTCCGACTTGGATCCCCTTCCGGATGTCTTCATTGTACCATCGTAAAAACTAGCCCCAGACTCCACACCGGAAGTGGAGTTATGTGTACCGGAAGTTCCAGTCTTGTTTGATGACACGTGAGAGGGTACAGAACTGGGCCGGTTATCGTCATGTTCTAGGTGTATGGCGCTAACGAGTTCTCGAAGATAGGGTTCATGCCACTCTTTCAACGAAACCTGAAAAGGACTATACACATACAGTAAGTAACAGCGTGAAATTGAAACTCATACAATAATCAAAGCACTGAAGTACTGTTGGTGGACGTTTCTGTTGGCATACTAGAGTGATTCTTCCATTTGTTGAGAAAAGATAAATTTTACATGTAAAATTACAATAAAAGGAAAATAACCTGACCCAAGTTCGCATCTTGCTTCAGATAAACATTTCTCAATATTTTCTCATATATCGTCGATCGTCAACCAAAGCCCTGTAATTACAAGGTTTCGATAACTTTCGGCATTATGGCGGGTGTAGTTAAAAGAGTGATTGTCTGATCCATTGGGTATTAAAGGAAAGAAATGAAAATTAGATTATCTAGGTATCATTATTTTTAGAAACACTAATCGTATCTCCGTGGTCACAATCAAAATTCTGTTGTTATCTGCTTGAAAAATTCAATAAAGGGATAATCAATTAATGCGATTTCAAAGGGTAAGCACGTAAAATAATTGCAGACACTCTCGAGATTGAATATCGTGTGTTGAACAGTAGTGTAAAACCCCATTGTATTAACCTTTATCGCACGACCTAACTGCTTTACACCTGCTCGCGCTGTGTCCGTATTCATGTGTGTGATCTAGGTTATTATTCTATTATTATCAGTAGTGTCAAGTGTCAGGGGAGGTTACCATTCCAGTAATTCCAATTACCAAGTGACCTCCCATTGACCATTGGGAAACAAGGGGCAAATTACTCACTCTGCCTGAAAAGTAGTTCTACGCTAGCAAAACATACACCCGATCTCCGAATTGCATATGAATTCGCACTAAAAAGATGTCTTTGAGGTTTCAACAAGTTATGTAGAATCCTTGTTTCACTCCATTTTTAAAATGCATAGTTGTCAGACGGACACAATTCTTGAAAAATAGTAAATTGAATCTAAGTGAGCACTGCTGTTTTGAAAACCTATTAACATCTGACAGGATTTTTCAAACGTGGTTTTAATACTGGTGAACGTAAACGTCCACCAAAAACCATTCTACATCGCTCACTCAGCACTCCATTCGTTCATTCATTCCAAACACTTATACAAACCATTCAAAATCGCTCCAAAGTGACTAAAAAGATAAGATCAACAACTACAATGTACATTCCAAATAAACATAGCTCGAAAAAATCGCGATATCACTGTCAAAATTGAAATTGTAAGCTCTTTATTGGGTCCTTACTCATTTTGGACAAAATTAGCGATATTGGGTTGTCTTCCCTTTAATTTTCATACCAAACTCACTCGTTCAATTTCATTCACAAACCATTCACTTTATTTTTAACTGTATGACATGTGTCTTAAATACTAGACTTTTTAAGTTGTTTTTGACTGCTTAACTACATAATCTCGCTTCGAAAAGCAACATGATTAACAACGGGTTACTTTTTTTTCTAAAAACTGTCATTTTTTAAACTTTCATGTTTGTTCTTTCGACATTATATAAGAACATGGCATGTGTCTTGATCATTGATCGGTGCAAGTTCTGGTGGATTCCTGGGAGCAGAGTCGAGAGTTGCTAAATAAAAAGGTAAGACAATTTTGCCAATTCATTGAAAATTGAATTTGTTTGAAACGACGAATAAGAAATCTAACATTGATAACTGATTTGTCATAGAGAATTGATCTTTTTTTTCAATAATATATCCATTTTGGCCAAAACAAAAAAGCTAGATAATCTTAATTCATTCTATAAATTTTGGTAGAATGAAAAATCTTGCTATGTTAGGTCACATAGATTAAGTCTGCTAAATTTAGACCCTGTCAAATCGTTACCTTTGAAATTGAGCTGTGACATCATTTGCTAGTGAAATAATTTTCTTACACCTAGGGATCGTACTAAAGATTTCTAAAAAAATCTAATTTCTTTTTGATATTTTTGATATTTCACCCGAACTATTTTTTGTTTGTTTGTAATGGGTTTAACGTCACTTTCAACAATATTGCACCTATATCTCCGCGGCTGGTGCACCTACCCATGGTTTCACACCAGTACAAACACAACATCTCATCCGATCCACCGGCTGTCCATGCTGCTATCATACGCCTATTGGTGAGAGACAAATTACTAGTGTGACATTGACTTATGACATATGTCAGATGAAAGTTGTTCGGGCCGAGGTTCGAACTCACGACCACAGTATTTACAGCCGAATGCGTAACCGCTGAGCTAACCCTGCTTCATCCAAACGAGCTATATATCTTAATATGAATTTCCTTTTGGCATGCAAGCTTGTACTCAAAAGAGTGAAAAAGCACAGATTGTTATTTTTCCTGCAACATTGTCCTTGTTCTAACTCATGATGAACGAAGGTAAGTGAATCAATTTGTATTTTAACCACCGCATGTCGAAGGTGAAAAAACGCTGTTTAAACTATTGTCTAAACTATATGTTTAGAAGAAATAGTTGGTCTATTATTTTGAGCTGTTACCTTGAACATGTATGGGGAAAACAAGGGCTTGAACATATATATTGTAATTTTCGTGTGAGGACATGTTTGAAAATCTACTGGATGGTCTTCAAGTTTGGTCTCACACCATCTTCACGAGTCAAGGGGTATCGAATCGATAGCTTTTTCTCGATTAGTTCGTAACCCTTTGTTCGCCAAGTTGGTCTCACACATATAGTAGCTTATCTCAAAATGCGTTCACCAAACGTAGTTTTTATACCCCTTATAAGGTAAGCAGAAGTAATCCTGAATACTGACATTTCACTACATAAATTGAATCCAAGCATTTCAAAGAGAATAGTCTGTATTACGTAGTTAACTTTGTTTTATATCAAATAATCATTACCCAAGCATCTCATATTACTTAATTTGTTGAGATCACTTCCCCTGTATTTCAACAGTCTTTTGCGTATGTCCATAGAATTTTGGTTGGTTTTATCATGTGATTTACCTTATTTGCTGAGATATCATAATCCTGTATTCCGGCATCCCTCAATACTTGTTCACAGTTGTCCGTGGTTGGTTGTATCACGTCGCCATATAAAAAGGATATATCTCGGAATCTGTGAAAAGAGAACACAGTATTGTTATTAGAAAAAAATGATTTGCTTCACTTTGCTTGAAAAAAAATCATTGATGTGATGCATTTTATGGATTATAAACAAGTCATTTTCAAAATTAACAATTATACGAATATCAGTTCTTGACCGATGACGGACGACATGAGTTGCTATTCCATTTCTGATCATGAGGATATCGCGTAAAAAATGATACAAATTTATTTATCAACAAACAGTTAATGGAGTGCTTATATCTTTACAGTATGACCAATATCTATTCAGCTTCTGCAGGAATTCTTTTTAAAATCCAGCCGAGTTTTATGCATGTCCATCTACGGAACCAGTAGTAGACCTAGAGTTCAGAACATTGTGAAATTGACAAGTTGAAATATTTTGGAATGATTTTGGAATGAAATTGAATGAGTGTTAAGAGCGAGTTTTGAATGATGTTCAAATGAGGTAAACGTAATCGATAATTGTTTAATCCCTTTGATAAAATCTACGTAGGCCTACTTTTTATGTTCTGTCTACACGGAAAAATCAGAAGCTTACAAATCATCGCCAGCCAATAAAATCATGCATTTGTTTGATTGATTTGACTTAAATGTTTATCATCTTGGGCGATTTTAATGCGATTATTAACGATTTCGAAGTGTTTTCGAGTGATTTGAGTTAGTGTTTCGAGTGATAAAATAGAGCGTTGAGTTGGCGGTTTGGAATGGTTTTGATCGGTTAGAATGTCAATTTCACAATGTTAATAACTGAACAACCTACATTCAGGATTTCAGAATTGATGCGAACCATTGTTACCTGTGTAAAAATTCCTCTGGATGTAAACGTACACTATATACATGTGATTGTCCATCTGTCTGTCCACTTGGACTGGTCGTAGTTGGTCTTTGCTCCATCAAACCACGTGATGTTACTGATGATTTGGAAGGAGTATCTTCACCTTAGAAATGTAGAAAGACGTCAAACAGAATAACAATGATTTAGTTTAACAAAAAATTGATCTTATATACAGAAAAGGGTGTTAAGCAAATGTATCTAAACCTAAATACAAAACATAAAACAAGAAAAAAAAGGACTTGAATTACAAAATACTGTTACATGAAGGATAATTTATTTACAAACACAACAATTTCTTTTCTATCGCTTATATTTTCATACCGATTTAGATGACATCGTGACATACACGATCACGACTTTGTGCATGAAATTCTTCCAAAGATGGATTGATTAATATCACGATGCTTTTTTTCTTTTTACTCAAATCTAAGGCAGCTAAATACGTAGAAATGAGACGGGGAATTATGATTTTTACACTTACTCCATGTTTTCATGTATGATAAATTGGTTGCATTTTGGTAGCATGTAAATGTAATTAGGTTTTTAATCAACAGTGGCAGAGATATGACAACGAAATAAATATTGCGGGTTATATATCAAATAATTGTAACTATAGCTGAAATAAGTTGTTGCTACGAGGTTTGAGAAGTAAACCAAAGCTTTCACATCTCTCTTCCTGCACCATACAATACATGTACGCTTTGAAATTATAATTCCTTATTTGTGAATATGGTCCTTATAGCGCCGGTCATTTTTTTAAGAAAAGTCTTTCATTTTGTTGATGTACATTTATTTATTCATTTATAGTAAAACTTGTTTTAAGCGACCATAAACGCGACCACAAAAAAAGGTCGTTAAAGAAAATGGCTGCTTAATACAAGTTTACAAAAAGGAATATAACTTTTTCATTCTGGCGAGTTTAAAAAGCTTAGGATTTATTTTCAATAATTTTTGGATCAACTATACCTTCTTTATAAGATATTTTGATTTAAAAAGGGGGATTGTGAAAACGTCGCTTACTAAAAATGATCGGTTAATAGACGTGGTCACTCGAGCAAGATTGACTGCATTTATTTATTTATTTATTTATTCCTTCATTCATTCATTTACTTATTCATTCCTTCAGTTCGAACAAAATTGTTCGACACTTCACATTTATATTGAGATGAACGTGTTGTTACAGAATTGTCAGTAAAAATATATGAGCAATTGTCGTCATTTTTCCTCTCATTATCATTTTTTCATTCGTATACTTATTAGTCATTCATCCATTGATTCATTTTTTCTTCTTTCATTCATTCGTTCATTCATTTATTCACATGCATTTCTACTGGAACAAAAATTCAACCTGGTGAACATGTCCCTAATATTTTGTTAGTTATATTTGTTTATTTGAATACGATTCCTATTAGCTTTGAGTTTTGATATGAATCATTTCAGTGTTACTAATGTATACAACACAGCAGCAATGTTTAGTAGCCGTAGGGGTTCGACCCGTACCGACCCTAGATCGCCCTTACTGATACACAGACCTTGCACGTGATATACACACAGATAACAAAATGGACATGAGTGATACCGCCTCTTTAATATCTACCCACAGGTCATTTGGTCAAACAAAGTATAATTTGTCAACATTCAATATCATTTACAAGGCTCAATTAAGATGTATTCATTATATAAAAAGTCAAGACGTATGAGAGGCATTGTGGTTCCCGAAAAAAAGTCCCCAAAACGATTTCTTCCAGAAATTTGACCTTGACCACATACAATGCCCTTACCACAGACCTTTAACAATGTGGTTTAACGCCGTTATCATCATTGCAGCAGTTATATGGCTACGGCTGATGCAACTATCAATGGCTTTCTATTATTTCTCGTACTGGTCGGTAACTCCAAAGCAATTCATCCGAGCAACATGCTGTCCTTTTCACGTGAAATGCTAAGAATTTTTATAATAGGACATGCATACTTGTGAGGCGTTCACAATAACAAATATGAGCAATGAATCATGAATAGACTTACATTAATTCAATATGTAAGGGTTTTTATTATTTAATTTTTCGGTAGGGCTGAAACTGATCTATCGGCGCCTTTGACCTAACAGTGATATAAGCGAATGAGATGAAAGCTATAACCATGCAAATTTTGACCACTTGAAAATGGATTTGCTTTAAGTAGTTGAAAATGTTATGTTTTATATTAGACAGTTCGACAGACACACAGAAAGTTGGACAAACATTTACGGTAAAACAATGTGCCCCCAATTCTTTCGATACAATGGTATGGCTATATTTAAATGAATGAATGACCGACTTTCTTCACTATAAACCACAAGTGTACGAAGACAGGCTTATAGAGCCATCAAACTTACCGAATCAAAACTCCAAACCCTCCAATATCAACACAAGTGAATCTATTCCATGACAAAGAGTTTGTTCTCCGACTGTTGAGACAAAACACAACATTTTAGACAAATCCATAATTTTACTATTAGTCTCCTTGTTTCCCTATGTGGTGACTTTATTCACAATTTTCAAATTTGCGTCTCTTTTTTGGTCAGCCTAAGTTTTTGACGATAATTTTCAGTTTAGTTATAAATTAATGTTTTTAAATCTTAATCTTATTCAAGATTCTGTATCTAAAGTTTACTCAAGATGTTCAAATATTTGAATTATGACAAAGTGTTTTAGACAAAGAAAAACTTTACTACTTTGAATAAGTTGCATGAAACAAGATTGAAAAGTCATATATTTATTTATTAAACTCATTAATTATTTTTCATCGAAGAGAAAACTCACGGAAAGAAAAAAATAATTAACAAAGTGAGGTAAATTCGTTGACAACTAAGGTGCCATATTGTTACTAAAACAAATGAGCCTGTGCGAGAAATTTCCAACATTTTCATGTATGCGTGATAAGAAAAACAATGTTCAGCCTAGACATCTATACAATGCAATTAGATTATTCGCTGATCACCCGAAAAGAGGTTCATATCTTAACTATCTACACACCGCAAAGTGAAGACTCTGGTCAGGTTGTGCGGCTGCACAGGCTGACCCGAGGCTTTGCTTTGCGCACATTTGAAATTGTTGAATATGTCACACACAGGCTCAAATGCAATATTTTTTTCTAAAATGACCGTTATAGATTGCAATTGCCAAATTAATATTTCGCGTTAATCGTTATAGTTGGTTGCATTTACCAAAGAATTTGATATATACACCTATACTTAATAGTCCATGTTTAGAGAATCTACACACCTATATCCCAGCTGACTCGACCAAAGTTAGAAGCGAAATCGTCGACGGCACACCACGACCGTTAAATATGGCCGCAAGTCATTTATGGTATCTAATCATCTATAAAACAAAGCAATATAAACTTCTGCTACATTTAAGATATTATCATTGACTTAAAGGATATGTATAAAAACATGCAGATTTGTATTTCGTAACTTATATACATGTCATTGTTTGAAAGAAAAAGAAGAGGAAAAACAGTCAGTAAGACTCCATGACATCGTATAAACAATGCCCAAGAAAATGGTGATTACCCAAAGAGCAAGTAGTGTCGCATTATTCTATTTATTATATTCCATCCGGAAATGTAAAATAAAGCACATATTATGTTAGGGAGAATTTTTGAATTCATTTCATAACTATTTTCATGCCTTTGGTACTTTGAGCAAAACGTTTAAAAAAAACAAATTCATTCAACGCTTTCCGATCGTCTTTAGAGATCTTTTTGGCATGTTATAATTGGAAAACTTGTTATCAAATTGTAATGTGCCCAGTTTTAACCTTTTGCTGATTTTGTTTTTCGTAACGTCATCTTCATCTTCTTTATTCTTTATTTGTTATACTGTTGTCTATGTATGCCTTTAACCCTTCGATTCCTGCATTGAATAAATTCTGTATTCTGTATTCTTCAGTAATGTTTGTGACGTCATATAAACCAACGTACGAAACGAAGTGCTTTCATGGCTGCGTACTTATTACTCCTGAGGTCTAATTCGTAGAATCGCCGAAGGTTCTCGATTGCCTATCATGGTCCTGGTGAGATTTGTATGATCGAAAGACTCTACGATCTCGCAATGATCATTTTGAGAGGGCACAAAGCAAATGTAGCGAGATCGCAACCAAGATTAATCCAGACACGGTCGTAGAAAGAAACATGGCGAAGTCGTCAAAAGTGTAGAAGCATGATGGAAGCATAGACTCGTACTAGAAGAGTTTTTGTCTGAAAGATCGCTTATAACGTCAGCTGACCACCGATAGATCACTGACTACGTCAAAGGACCTCGATGAGCATATATATTACTCTCAGCAATAGATGGGAAGAATTTAGCAGCGAGATTTTGCAAAAACGATTTATTCCTTATTTTCGAAATTTATTACTGGTGGTAATAAATTGAAAAATTTATAGAAAACTATCATAGAAAACTTTCGTGATTACTTTCTGAAATCGGTGAAAAAATACACCAGAAAAATGATCTCACAACATGTGCCAACATAGAATCTGACGTCAAATCTTTCGTGAAAAAGCAAGACATCTAATTTTTATGCAAATACCCGGAGACGCTTCTTTTTCAGATAGTGCTGGTTACAAGTGATTTCATAATATATATGACTGTAGAAATCTCGTTAAAGTTAAAGTTTGTCTCGCACTAAAAGCGAAAATTACCTTATTTCGACTCACTTTGTGTTTAAGAATCAATGAAATTATCGGAATCATTGTGAGACTTTTCAATTTAAGCAATATTTTCAAAACCTATTTCTGTGATGACCACCATTCCGGTATCATGATTAGTGTTCATCCATAAACAGCCCTACGTCCAGGAAGGCAAAGCGCTCGTGAACGTTTGCGAGCGCTTTCCTGTTTTCCTTTCCTGAACGATGTTCTTGCTTGAGACACTTGCGATAATCAGCTAGCAACTTCATGAGATGACTAACATGGCATACGAAAAGCATTACTATTATCGACTTTTTCGAAAATCTCTTGATTTTTGTTTGTTCATTTCCGTTTATTGCACGTTGCTACCGTAGCATATGCCCATATGAGCGACGCCCCCAGAAGACGGTTAGTTGTTACGGGGGATAGTGCAAGGATACATGACGAAACTACTGCTGAGATACGTCATGGTTCTTTAACGTGCTGGGGGTTAAACACCTCGGTTAAACGCCTCTTCCGAAAGGCAGTTAAATTTAAACCAACATCTAAGCGGTCCCTTAAATAAAGCACGAAAAGTATTACTTATTAATGTTAAAGATGCAAATGTTTGTCAAGTTCTGACATCCCGTTCATTTGGTAGATAGCAAAACCAAAATTCATCAAAAAAAATTCTCATGAGAAAGCAATATAACTTGCATGAGAACACAGGTACCCTTTATTTCAAAATTAACATTGATGGGTGGGGAAATTTAGCGAATTTACCCCCATTTACGCAAATGGACGTCTTAATTAATATTGTATCTATCTTTAAAGCATAGTAATCACAATAATTTTTAACACAAAAAAGGGGTTTCCCCGACTTAAATTTTGGAAATTCACTACATTTTGCGATTTTGTGACCTTTTCAAAGTAAAGTTGGTGTCCTCTTTTCTCTACTACAATCATTCTGTCGGCCCTTTTTACACATTTTTTTTACCAAAATTAATGTTATTGATTTTTTTTTTGCATGATAGTAATGTTCTTATCAATTATTTTCTTTTTTCTCGTAAATGTGTGGAAAGGGAGAAACATGCCGTGACTGATTAGAAGTTGGTTCAGTTTTAGTGTGCCAGCTCGGATGCTCTACCGACTGAGCTAATAGGGCGGACTATCTCATGATTTTTCGCTTTTTTCGGATATTTAATCATCCGGAGGGCGGGATCTATGACTAACATTTTTTAAATTTCATTACATAATCTGCGTTTGTTTGTTTGTTTGCTTGTTTTTTTGTTTTTTTTTTCTGAGATTTAGCTTTGAGTCGAGTCACTTTCGTTGCCTAGTAACCGTGTCATTTTCGACAAGCACCTGCGATGCGTTCAAGATGGACTGCTTTAAAAACTGTTCGCGGCGAGCGCTTTCGTTTCCTGAACACAGGGATGGTCATCGGGTTTATTAGGTAAGATTTCATGCGACATTAAACCCAGTAAACACGCGGATTGGTCTCGTCATGGGTGAGATCCAATCGGAGAAATTAATTAATGTGCGTCGATGTATGGCTGAATTTTAGAGCTTTGTGTAACTGAAGCGAAGCATTCGGAACATCACACGGCCATTTCCGTAAACTGCAACAGACCTCGGATGTATGTAAGGCGGATGGGTATGTAACAAAATCGTGCATTTTGTTTGGCGGAAACAGTGAAAGAAAACTAGCACTGTAGATTTTTATCTTTTACAGTAATTAACGATTGAAAAATCTTAATTTTTGATTAAGATTTTTTCAGCCGTAATTTAAGAATCTAAAGATGTTTACATAAGCCGATACGAGGGTTTCACGTCAGTGACTTGAACAAGTAGCGTTGGCGACGTCGAATGTTTTCAATCAAAGTTTCGAGGCCTAACGCCATTTTAACTGACGTCATCGAGTGTTTCCAAGGTTTTTCCGTACTTTTTAAAAAAAAGTTCGTCAATGTATATCCGAGGTTGATCGTAAGATTAGCCGAGTGGTGTTCCGAATGTGAAGCGAAGGTGCTTCGAACGATGTTACATGACGGTCATTAGCGCGTATTATGATCACGCTTCGATCAAAGAAAAACGTGCTTTCGATCGACAGAGCCCCATAGTATGAAGGAACGATACAGCTAGTAACATCGTGAAATTGACAACCATATCAATCAAAAACACCCTGAATGCTCACTCAGCGCTCTATTCATTCATTCTAAACACTCACTCATACCATTCAAAATTGCTGAAAATGACTAAAAAGATAATATCAACAACTACATTCAAAACAAATAAAGCTCGAATAAAATCGCGATATCACTGACATATTTCAAATTGCACGCTCCTGATTGGATCTACAAGAAAGAGGAAGCTTTTGATAGAAGTTGCTTGATATTTTATTATTATTAAAGGGATGTAATAAGTATCGTTCAGTTTGTTCATCCTGAAAAACAGGCGGACGGGCCATAACATAATACGAATCTTCGGGCGTATAGAATTAAAGTAAATTCACATGCAAAGCGGAATACCATTTCCTTAACGTTTATCAAGCGTTTACGTGTTTCGTACAAGACAGCTCAGAGAACATATTTCCAGCGATGGTTTGGTGGACAATTAATACGATCGTGGTGCTTTCCAGTCTCAAACCCCCTCCATTAGAAGGAAAAAAATGAATTGAAATTCATTTATTTAGCCTGAATACCTAATAAATCCCTTGGGTCAAATGGCACCTTTGGTCCGTGATTGATAATCATCGAATTCTTACGGTAAATTGAACAAGTGAATATTGTAACATTCCTGATTGAATAACTAAATTACGGGAGAAGACATACTGCATGTAATTATGAAACATGTACATTAACATGCAAATACAATAATGTACAGATAAACAATGTCTGTGAGTGATCAAAGATCAATTTTACATTGAAAACGATGGGAGATAACGGTTTCTCGAGCCTCTTTCTTACTTATGGATCTATACCCGACTGTGAGGTCAGAAAGTGGATCTTTTGTGACTGAAAAAATCAAGCCGATATAACCTACATTCTATCGTCGGTGTTCTGCTAAAATCTCGTAACTACAGCTTGTTTAAAGCTGTAGTTACGAGATTTTGGTAGAAAATCGACACTATGTTACTTTTTAGCTAGCAAAGCGTCAGGGACCCATATATTAATAGACGCTTTAGGAAAACATTTCCGAAAGGTCAATCGACTATCTTCGTTTAATAAACGGCATTTTCAGAGAACACGGGGAAATCCCAATGACGTGATATAAAGTTTCTGCAACAACATGTCTGACGAGGGATTTGAAATGACGAAGTTTTCTTGTCTTCTTTTATTCGGACAATTCTGTGCAATTTTAATCAGTTTAGAACATTTATTTGCACACTACCTAGAACGTTCGTCACCCTAGGAACGACAGTGCAATAACAAAAAAGCTGCATTAATTATCAGTTTCCGTAATATCGCCGGACGCCAAAATATCGTAATTAAAATTTTAGTAAGCCGCTTCCCTAGGCCCGACGCGTAAGATACACCTAACGATCGATTCCAAATAGAAACTCCACAGTTTGTCATATCACCCGTACGAAAAATTGTAGCGGATTCCGCTTGGAAAATAGGCGTAAATGAGACGGAAATGAAGCGGAATTGGTCATTTACGCTTGTAACTCAGGCGTAAGTTTAATTTACGTCTCTGCTACATCATAAAGAACTGGCGTAATACATCAGAAATTACAGGCGTAAAATGAATTCAAAGCGGAATTTCTTTTCTATTCAGTTTTACAGGCGTACTTCAACACTTTAACTTTTTCTAGAGACGGATTTTACAGACTTAGCATTTTTATGGAAGCGAAAAGACACTTTCAGCAAGCGTAAAATAACTTAAACTTTTGTTAGAGGCGTATTTTTCTAACTTAAACATTTCATGAGAAAGAAATCATTACTGTGAGGAAAATTCATGCCGTGATATAACTTAAAAAATGTTGAAAGAGGCGTAAAACTCCTTTCAATCAATCTTTCACTTACCCTTGAAATGTTATGTTCAATGTTCAAGTTTTTGCTGAAAATCAGTGAACTCCAAAAAATGACCTTGACCTTGGCAAATAACCTTGACTTTACTATCCACAAAAGGGCTTTGTCACAAGCAATTCATATGTAAAATACCAATACTATATCACTTACCATTACAAAGTTAGAGCAAATGTAAAAGTTTTAAATCTTTTACAAATTTGACCTTGAAAAAAGGCCTTGACCTTGACTGATGACCAAGAACTCCATGAGAAAGATCTTGTCCCAAGCAATCATCATACATGTGAAATATGAAGGCTCCCCCCCCTCGACCCCCCCCCCCCCCCCCCAAAAAAAAAAAAAAAAAAAAAAATCAAAAATCAAAAAAAAAATCTGAATTTACTCACAAAAAAACTTATTATTTTCAAGTATGTATCTTTAAATACAACCAAAGTTTCTGAAAATATTTTTGAAAAAAATATCTACAAGCTTATTAACTTAACCCAAACGAATGCAGTAAATAATGTCAAAGTCTAAAAATGATTAAGATTCTAGTCTATAGAAATCCAAGATGGCTGCCGATTTTAAATGAAATTTCCGTTGACTTGTTTTTTTGCCTTATTTCCTTTCACATTGGGAAGAATAGCACATAGAAGGTTTGTAAAAAGCAGTAATTTGATGACTTTTAATAGAATCTTGTCCTGTAGGGCCTAAAACAAGTTATTTACAAATATAAGACAACTTAAATCTCAGTAAATAGTGAATCCTTCGGAATGCAAAAATTGAAAAATGATTCCATGGTTTAAATGAATTAAGCCAAAATTCATAGTTCCAAATATTATTAAACCCACATTAAACCTTGTTACCCCAAAGGTATAGAAGAATTATATGAAATGGATATATCAAATTGTATTAATTTTTGTAGATTCGTACCAATAAATTTTCGACCCTATGGCTTATTTCAGCAACATGTTTTTTAGAGTATATTGTACAGTGCTCTCAATAAGGGGCAAAATCAGAAATTTTTATTATTCTATGTTGGATTTTCAGGATTTTTTTTCACAAACTAAGGAATTCCACCCCCCCCCCCTCCAAACACCTCCCTTTTCTACACACTTTGTAAATGCTCCTCTCCTTGTTAGAATAAGTTTAATTGTTCCCAAAGTCCATTATTCTTGGTTGGTCTTTAAAAATATAAACTTCCAAGGGTTAAAACTTGTAGCTTTAAGTTTAGGCTGTAGGACAGGTACAAACTTTGGTTGCTCAATCACCCTTTATTTCTTTATATAAATTTTGGAAACAAATATGAGGAACTGAAGTTTCTATTTGGAATTTCTCTGTAGATGTTTCTTGCATGATGGACCTAGGAAATGCTGCTTACCCAAATTTTAGTTACGATGTTTTGATATCTGTCGATATAACACAGCTTTACTCCTCCCCCCCTGTCATTCCAAGGGTGATGAACATTCTACGGGTAGTGTGCAAGAAAAATGTTCTGGCAGTTGAATAAAACTTATTTATATATTTTAACTTATGCTGAATTATCTGAATAACTAAGACAAAAAATGACTGTCCTTTTCAAATCTCTCGTCAGACATTTTGATGGAGTCAACTTTTAAATGACGTAATTGGGATTTTTTGTGTTCTTTGAGGATGCCGTTTATAGACGAGGGTAGTTGATTGACCTTTCGGTATTGTTTTCCGGTAGGGCCTTTTTTCACTTTGAATGAATTACCCATAGATCTATTCTAGACAATTACAAAGCAACATTTTGTAATTTTATCAGTCAGAGCTGTATGAATTCCGTTTGATCTTAGGAATATTCCCGTGATTTGAATTTCATTTGTTTCAAAAGGCCTATCAAAGAACCTTCGTGATCTGTATCTGACAAAGAAAGAGAATGACAGAAGCTGTAATGACGCGTTGCGTTGTCGAATACCATGTACGTTACATATGACTTTTTTTGTCAGCTATAATGTATGCTCGCATTGATTATCGATAGACGTCCAGGGTCAAATAACAGGGAGTTTTTCTTGAATCTCGGACCTTTTTTTACGTAAAAGAGTCTGATTTTCTTGTTGTAATTTCTGAAATTTTGGACATACATTACGTTGATGTCCACTTATTGACAGCATATATTATATTCACAATATAAGTTAAAATAATTTTTCAAGCAATCACCTTGATATATGAGTGAATTTATCAAGTGTGTATTTACTGTATTGACCACTTACAAGGGTTATTTCTAATTTCCAGACAAAGTTTGTCCTCCTGAGCCTATTAGAATTATGCTGGACTGATTAACTGTTAAAAGAGGCCATGATTGAGAAGGAAGCCTATCATCTAACCGAACAGTTTGGGGCAGAATACCTGATTTAAGGACTTTCAGGAATCAAAAGATCAACAAAATAAGCTGCTTATCATCAGTACTGAGAGGACATGGGTTATGAAAACTAACAAGATTGCATCAAGTATGTATGAAAGGTATTTACAAATCCATTTCACTTGAAACCATTTGGTGCATTTTTTTTTCAAATTACCATATCATTGATTTTTTTCCCTGTATTGTAACAACCAATTTGCTGAGGCTTGAGTTTGCCCCACAGAATATTTCAGGTAGGACACAAAGATGAAACTGTGTGCAACACACCCGCAACACACCCAATATTTTCAATACACCCAATATTTTCAAAGATCTCAGATTTACAAATAGATAAACTGCCAAATAAGCCTTGCAGCGATAATTCTGGTTCAGAATTTCATGTGCAAAGATATCTCCATTTAGCCAAATGAAATGAGAAATTAAACTTTCTGGAAAGAAATTTTACCAAGACCTTAAACTTTCCTGGTTTGCAAAAGAAAATCAGTTGTGGACTAAATCAAGAATATAAATAAATGTGGAACATAAAAAATGAAATTAATAAGTTGTTATTTACAACTTATTATTATTATCTTTTATGAACATACAAAATAAAAGCTTTAATATCAAGCTATAGTTTGAAAAAAATTTCATTAGAGAATGCAAAACGTTGTATAGTTTTGGGCCAAGTAATGTGATGATTATTTGTTTTATTTTTCAGAATATGTCAATTCCAGTCTGGCTTGATGGTCATTTTACATTCTGGACAAAAATGGTTGAAATAGATGAGGAATTTACAGAGATGATTCACTGAACAGAAATGGATGAATATCAAGAATAACTTGGTGATTGAAAATAAAGAAATTTGAAAAAAATTTGAAGTACTATTACATAGTGTATAAATTTATCCTTCTTCTTATGTGAAAGTTGTCATGCCTTTTTGCTTGGCTGTTCTAGAACATAAAAATTGAATTTTTTCATCATGCTGTCGTTGTATCTGTGTCATTATTTCAAATACAATTGTATAGAGATCTGCTTGAAATTTTCCATATGTGTTCACTATATGATTTACTGTGGAAAACTGCGTGATATGCCCCTTTTTACTGTTTTTTTATCTGGATCATCTAGCCAAGCATTGGCGCCAACAGAGCTAGTGATTTCCCTTTCAAAATGAAAATTTATATTATTCATCAAATACTATGTTGTGGGTACTCATTCGAAATGTTTCATCAATTCATTCCCTTTGAGCACACACAAAATAGGGTAAAGATTTTAAAAAATAAATGCAGATCTAAAGTCTGAGTAATTGTGCCATTCAAATAAAATTTTGATCTTTAGCTCTAAGGTCAATGTAAAAATTGGGCTTGTGTATAGCAGAGCTCCAGGCACATAACTATGGATTTTCAGTGATCATTACTTAAAACCTGTCCTAGGACCTGTAGATCTTTTGGAGGGTTGATAGTAGCCACCATGTCAAAGACTCTTCAGGCCTATAGTACTGGTCCAAGATTTTCAGCTCGGCTGTTTAACAACAAAACATCAAGGTACATGTATTATCATCACATTGGTGTTGTTTGCATTTGTATTGATGTATGTGTTGGCAACTGGCAAACTTAAACCTTTAAATGGTCATATCTCTTGTTAATGAAGATATGAACTTAAAATTTGGCATGTGTTCACTATCACAACAGCTACCAAGTCTATCAAGTTGTATAACTATAGCATCTTTTTGTAAGAGTTATGCCCCTTTTTCTTAGATCTTTTCATTATCTAGCACCTGCAGCAGATTGCCAGTACTGACATGCTGTGCTCTTGTTTACCAAATCATGTAATTTTAGTTGTTTCTTTTCCACACATCGAGTTTCATTCCACTGAGGAAAACATTGTGAGAAAAGGCGTTATTGCTTACTATATGCATTATTTTCTATTCACTCACTATTTTCCTTTAAATAGAATAATTGTTAATAGAATGATATAGTCTCCATCAAGGACTTGTTATTATCAGGGAGATACAGTAAGATTTGGGACATACAGGTCCTGCATGCTGAAGGCAAAAAAGTGTTGAAGCCTGATTTTGGAATGAATAGAGTAATTGTTCATTTAGGTAAATTCCAAAGAAGCTAGAATTCAAAGCGATTGTACTCTGTAATATTACCTAGTATGTAGGGAAAAAGAGAAATTGCTTTGTTCACACAATGTTTTTATTACTCAGGGGCTTGAAAACAAGTGACTTGAGTTAAAAGACATTTTTATGCCCCCACATCAATAAGATAGGGGGCATATTGTTTTACCAAGTCTGTCTGTCTGCCAAAACTTAACCTGAAAACCAAATATTTTTCTGTAACCTCAACACTTTTGGATTGACAATGCTCATATTTTACATGAACAAAGCAGATAATTCAATGTCATCCATCAAGGTCAAGGGTTTGTTCAAGGTCAAACTTATTAAAAAAATAAGCCATTTCAAGGGAAGAAGTGTTTTACAAAAACATCTTGTTGAAACCCTGAATATGAAATTCAGTTTGTCCTCAAAAGGATGACCTATTTTTTATTCCTTGAAAATATATAATATCAATTAAGTTGAGTTTTGTATCTCACCAGAACACTAAATGCTAAAGGTGAGGTTATGGGATCGTGCTGTGTCTGTTGTCTCAATAGTGTGCAAAGATTTTGTTTTGTTTACCAATTTGTCCATGTAAAGATTTATGTCTTTATAATTGCCCCCAACTACAAAGTAGAGAGGGGAATATTGGTTTCACCCTGTTTGTCTGACATACCTTCTTAGACCTTTTTTGTTACCGTGCTCTAACATAAGAACAAAGTTTCCTAGAATAATGGACTTTGTTACCATTAGCCATATGATAATTTTGTTGCCAGGGCTGTGCCATATCTTTTCTGTTAACAGACATTAAAGGTCAAGGTCACAATTGAACTTTGTCCAGTAACCTTCTGCAGAAATTGAACAAAGCGCCGGTGGGGAATCTTTGTCTGTTTTGTGACAGATCCATAGTTAAGAATTGAGATATCATTGTAGAATCCAACCAATTATACATTCACTTTTAACTGAAATTCCATCTGGTTTACGCTTGGTTTCCTTACCAGCTCACTAGCAGAAAATTAGACGTAATCCGCTAGTCAATTCCGCCTGGTTTTTCAACTACAAGCATTTACGTCTGTGGAAATATTCCGCTTAATTAGCATAATTCGCCTCAAATTACGTCTATTTTACGCTTGGTTTCCGCCTCATTGCTATTACTAGCGGAAAGCTAGATGGAGTCCGCTTAATAATTCCGCCTGGTTTTTCCGCTAGCAAGTGATTACGCCTGTAAAAAAATTACGCTTAATTAACATAATTCGCCTAAAATTCCGTCTATTTTACGCTTGGTTTCCGCCTCATTGCTATATAAAGTTTTAACCAGCTTCCTAGCGTAAAATGAGAAGGAATCCGCTTGATAATTACGTCTATTTTACGCCTGTTTTACGGGTGGAATTTTTCGTACAGGCAGTTTCAATATTTTATTTAATGAAAGTAATAAAAGGTCATTTAGCAACCAAAGCATGTACCTACAGTTTAAAGTTAAAGCTAAAAGTTTTAACGCTTGGAAGTCGTTTATTCTTAAAGAACTACCCAGAATGATGAACTTTAGGAGCGAAATTAACACTTATTTTTAATAAAGAAGCAAACATTTACAAATGTGCAGGAAAAGGAAAGTGTGCGTGTGTGTAGGGGGGGGGGGGGGGTTAAAAATTCCTTACTTTGTAAAAAAATAAATTCCTGAAATTCAAACATTTAAACATTATTTAGAGCACTAATAACATTTCTGCAGTTTCACCCCCTCATACTTTAAGCTCGTAAGGCTAAATCGGGCTTATGGTGAGCTGTGTGATCATTAGATATCCCTCGCACGTCGTTCGTCATCAACTATCTTTAGTGTTTATATCATTCATAGATATTGGATAGTAATGTTTGACAGGTCTTCTGATGAGCCGTATGAATTAAAATTTAAAATATTCCAACTCTTTTGACACTTTCTTTGCTTACATTCTAAGGGCCATACATTTAGCGCATTTATGATGGAACTTGTTCAGTATGTAAGTCAAAATGATAAAACCTTCCGAAAGAGCAAAGTTCATCTGAAAATGCAATCGTAGGGACATGAAAATTTGGCTTACCCGTGATGAACAATGACCAGAATACTTTTTATGTCAGAAAGGGGACTCAATTAGAAAATGAAAACATTTGAACAGAAAAATCGGGATTTATGAGAAATTTTTCTCACGTTTGTACATTATTTTTGAATGTCGATTTCCAAGAATGTCATGTGTGTGCACACTACATTGTACAGTCACTTGGATGAACTTTATTCAAATAAGAACTCATTCGAAAGTATGCTTTTTAACTTCACGCTTATTTTAACTCTAGTTTTGTATCATAATATTTCTTTAAAAGGAATATTACTAAAATATCTATGCTTTGCTAGCTTTCAGTACTTTAAGTACTTTGATTATTCCGTATTAAGAGAATTATACATGTAGTATATTATGGGCTTATGCTTTCTTCAAAACAAAAGCCGTAAGTGACGGGTTATGCTCCCCGATAAGTGCTTGATATTTAAGTATGCTTTAAATCAACAGTCGAAACTTACTTAAAACAGTTTACCATGACATCTTTTGTATGTAAATTTAACAGCATATGCTGAAGGGTTCGCAGGGTTATGGAGAAAAGTATAGGGCCGATAACTTGGAGAATTGTAAATACATCACATGAAGCGCCTTTTAAAAGACATGTTTATTGGACATATAATTCCAAACAGTGTTTGTCACCAGTGAATTTATATAAATTAACTCATGCTTAGGCGAATTAAACATTTTTTAATGCTTTTTGGTGGATAAACAAACAAGAGCACCATCTGCGGTTGCCTACGCTCGGCTGTTACGTGGATGGTGGAGAACCGAGTCGAAAAGGGGACATTATTTGCACAAAATGCTTCTAGAGACCACTTTTCAACAGTTAGTGTCTTCACCAATCCAAATTGTGAAGTTTTATATGTTATAAATGAGTGACTTTTACTAAATGACCTTTACCAATGACCTTGACATGCATGTGACGGTCTTGTCAAAATCAATGTACTTCTGGAATTTCAAGGCTCTATGACTAACCAAATCAAAATTTCAGCTTATATTAGTTTTAACTACAAAAATTTGACCTTTGAAAATGAGCATTACTGATGACTTTCAACTCGGTAGCAACAAAAATGCATTGACCCAGCCAATCAATCACCATGTGAAATATGAAGGCCCTAGTACTTACCGTTCAAAAGTTATGGCCAAAGTTTAAGTTTTATATTTTCACAAAATTTGACCTTCAAAAATGACTTTAACTTGACTGATGACCTAAAACTTGTAACAATCAAAATGTTTTATCACAAGCATATATAGAGGTCCTTTCTCATTCCAATTAGTAGTTATGACCAACTTTGAGTTTTTTTATGGAAATTATTGACTTTTACAACATGACCTTGGCATTGGGTGAGATCCTTGCTTTAGTTTTCTAATAAAATGTCTTGTCACAAGTAATTAACATTTGAAATATGAAGGCTATATCACTTACCATTGCAAAATTATGGCCGATTTTAGTTTTAATTTTCTAAATTCTGACCTTGCCACATGACCTTGAACTTGAAACCAACAAAAAGGGTTTGTCACAAGCAATGCACATGTGAAATATGAAGACTACATCTGTATTCAATCCAAAGTTGTGACCAATATAAGTTTTTGCAAAACAGAGAGTTTACATAAAGCAAATAACATAAAAGCCCCCTTTCCCATGACATGCTTTTTTTCAATGTAAATTTTTAATAGTTTAAGATCAAGAGGAACTGATTTGCTACTCAAAAATGAAATTCTGACTATAAGACGAGGAAAAATTGGCAAAAAACTAATTTTTACATTAAGGTCCCCTTTCCCACGATGCAGCCTTGAAATGAGAAAATTAAAAACAAGAGGCCCAAGAGGGCCTGTATCGCTCCACTGGCTTTATCATCTCAAGATTTGAAAGAAAAATATTGAAAATAGAAGGTAATGAAAGTCACAAGCATTCAGAAGGAATTCTGTTTTTTTCCTAATTGATACATATTTACAAGCTAATCAGAAGAGAACACATATAACTAACATGTAAAATTACATGGAAGAAGATTTTTTATATATCACTTAAAAGAAACCTATTACACTTATTTAACTCAAAATTATTCAATAAATTTCATTTCACCCATTACCTGACTATTTTGACTTTGATTGATCTGAATTCCAAAAAGTCTTAGCAGACTACATAAAGCAAAGCAAAATAATGCAGAAAACATTCATAGAAAATGAAAAATTGCAAATGAAATCATCTTTAGCGACAATGTTTGACTGGGAAAAGGGGACAAAAATTTTAGGGGTATTCATAACAAATTATAAGGAAGGGAAGTAATGAGTGTTTATTTTTATCACTTAATAAACAAAATTGATCTCCCTTGATCTATATTATATAAAGTGTACAGAGAGCTACAGATAGGGGTGATATTTTGTTTTTTGAATCTAAATATTTCATTCTTCCTAACTTAAACCCTATGCTGTTGGTACTCATTTGAAATGTCTCATCAAGATGTGTCAATTGAGTACTAACAACATAGTTTCATTGGCATTAAACAATTTTAGACTGGCTTTACCCCGTCTTATCTGGATCTTATGTACCTATGATTCAACACTTACACAAATAATGTTTAAATAGTGATACATTTATACTTTCAAAAAACAAAGCTGACTGATATAAACAAGACTTTGAATTCTCTTTAGAACTATTTTGTTATGATTTACCTGGTCTTGACCCCATCACACTATAATACTCAATCACCGTCAGCCTGCATACCCTTTACTTTAATTCTTACCAACATAAGAAAATACAAAACAAGAGGACCATGATGGTCCTATATCGCTCACCTGAGTATGTCACTCATAAATTGTCAACCATGTTATGAAAAACAGAATTTGTTTGATGTACATTAAGGTTGGTTAAAATTTGTGCTATTGCAACTTGATTTTTTTTAAGTTTCGTAAATTTTCAACTTTTCTCTTATCATGGCATATTCTTTTAACAACTTTTGAAGAGCTTCACCCAAGGAATATCCCTGCCAAGGTTCAGCTTGATTGGCCCAGTGGTTTAGGAGGATAAGAATTTTTTCTAATATTTTCAGCCATTTTCAGCCATTTTTCAGATTTTCAGTTACCATGGAAACTAGAGTTTTTGATGAAATACAATTCTTTTAACAACTTTTGAATACCTTCACCCAAGGAACATCCCTGCTAAGTTTCAGCTTGATTGGCCCAGTGGTTTAGGAGGAGAAGAATTTTTTCTAATATTTTCAGCCATTTCGGCCATTTTTCAGATTTTCCGTTACCATGGAAACTAGAGTTTTTGATGAAATACAATTCTTTTAACAACTTTTGAAGACCTTCACCCAAGGAATATCCCTGCCAAGGTTCAGCTTGATTGGCCCAGTGGTTTAGGAGGAAAAGAATTTTTTCTAATATTTTCAGCCATTTTCAGCCATTTTTCAGATTTTCCGTTACCATGGAAACTAGAGTTTTTGATGAAATACAATTCTTTTAACAACTTTTGAAAACCTTCACCCAAGGAACATCCCTGCTAAGTTTCAGCTTGATTGGCCCAGTGGTTTAGGAGGAGAAGAATTTTTTCTACTATTTTCAGCCATTTTCAGCCATTTTTCAGATTTTCTGTTACCATGGAAACTAGAGTTTTTGATGAAATTAAATTCTTTTAACAACTTTTGAAGACCTTCACCCAAGGATTATCCCTGCTAAGTTTCAGCTTGATTGGCCCAGTGGTTTAGGAGGAGAAGAAATTTTTCTCATATTTTCAGCCATTTTTCGGATTTTCCGTTACCATGGAAACTAGAGTTTTTGATGAAATTAAATTCTTTTAACAACTTTTGAAGACCTTCACCCAAGGAACATCCCTGCTAAGTTTCAGCTTGATTGGCCCAGTGGTTTAGGAGGAGAAGAAATTTTTCTCATATTTTCAGCCATTTTTTCGGATTTTCCGTTACCATGGAAACTAGAGTTTTTGATGAAATTAAATTCTTTTAACAACTTTTAAAGACCTTCACCCCAGGAACATCCCTGCCAAGTTTCGGCTTGATTGGCCCAGTGGTTTAGGAGGAGAAGATGTTTAAAGAAATTGTTGACGGACGGACAGACGGACGAACGGATGGACAGACAGATGGACGGACGACGGACAGTGAGTGATCACAATAGCTCACCTTGAGCACTTTGTGCTCAGGTGAGCTAAAAAGCCACACCCTGCCACGCCCATATTTGGAGGTCAATCAATTTTTTCTTAACAATTTAAATAAAGGGTCACCCAAGGAACACCCATGCCAAGATTCATTGAAATAGGCCCAATGGTTCTTGAAAAGAAGATTTTAAAGTGAAAATAAGCCCCGCCCTGCAACGCCCATATTTGGGGGTCAATCAGAATTTCTTGTACAATTTAAGTAAAGGGTCACCCAAGGAACACCCCTGCCAAGTTTCAATGAAATTGGCCCAATGGTACTGGAGAAGAAGATTTTTAAAGATTTTAAATAAAAATAAGCCCCGCCCTACCACGCCCATATTTGGGGGTCAATCAAAATTTCTTTAACAATTTAAAAAGAGGGTCACCCAAGGATCATTTCTACAAAGTTTCGTTAAAATCCACCCATTGGTTTGGGAGGAGAAGATGTTTAAAGAAAAAGTTTACGCACGGACTGACGGACGCACGACAGACACTCCGCCATGACAATAGCTAGCTGACCTTCTGCCAGTGGAGCTAAAAAGTGTCTTGAAAATTTTGTAGGAATATTATATATGAAGTTTCAACAAATTTGGCCCAGGGGTTCCTGAGATATGACCTAGGACAGATGGATGGTCGACGGGAAATGCTTTTTTTGGGGGAGCATAAAAACAGCTATAAAACTACTTAACATCCATAATTTCACATTCAAAATCGAGTCTAAAATTCTTCTCATGAGATGGTTTAGCCGTACAAAGTCCTGTGTCGAAAGGGTAAAAGCGTTACAGGTCGGTATTACCATTGTTTCACTGAAAAGGTTAAAAAATATATTGTTAGAAGCGAAGGCATGTGTCCCTATACTTTCAAAGACATGTTCGGGACGAAAAGCAAAAGACATGTTCGGGACGAAACGCAAGTCGAAAATTCAACAAGGGACAACTCGATAAGAGTTCATTGTACATGTGTGTGCGTGTGTAGATTCAGGTCGATTTAATTTGTTCTTGACGTCACCAACTAATATTAATTGAAAAGAATGTTGAAAATCCTTATCAGGAAAACATATTTGTTCCATTTACCAGATGACAATACATATATAAGACTTGTCAAAATTGAACTAGATAAAACACTGTATCCGAGGTCAATGTAGATTGAGAAGGAAGCTTTGTAGCAAAGACAAGAGGGTTGCCAAGACTATAAAACATTCACATCAGCTATGTGTTCAAAATGATAAAAGTGCACGACAGGGCATAATTTGCAAATAGTTTGCAATGTTTTGTCATCCTGAGCACAGGACAGTTCTAACTCACCTAATGTTCTCACTACATTTTACGTTTCAACTTGAAGGAAAGTTATCAGACATCATGTTACTTAAATGCGAGTTTTCAAGGTTGAATTATCTCTAACGGACAAAACTGCACAAGTACCTTACATTTCAATGGCTCAGTGCAAAACAGTTGTAACTGCCTATATATTTATGCAGTTACAACTGTTTCGAAATGAGCCGTGGTTTGAAAGATCTATCCCTAATGAAATGTGCCGAGATTTTCCTTAAAAAAAAGCTCTGTGGAGTTTGAACAAGAGGACCTTGATGGTCCTATATCGGTCACCTGTGTATCTTTGTCTAAATTAATTATTATCAAATTTTCCAGCAAAAGTCGTAATTGTACTCTTAAGACTTGTGGTCTCTAGAGTGTTAACAAGAATATTTTCATCAAGGCCCCTTTTCCCATGATATGGCACAGATCCTTCCCATTTTCAAAAGGGTTCATCCTTGTGACTAAACAAACATTCTAACCAAGTTTCATGAAGATTTGACCATATTTGTGATCTCTAGAGTGTAAACAAGAAAATTGACATTAAGGCCCCTTTTTCCATGATATGACAGATCCTTCCCATTTTCATAAGGCTTCATCCTTGTGACCTGGCAAACTTTCTGATCAAGTTTCATGAAGATTACACAATATTTGTGGCCTCTAGAGTGTAAACAAGAAAAATGTCAATAAGGACCTTTTTCCCATGATATGACATGGATCCTTCCTAATTTCAATAGGGTTCATTCTTGTGACCTGACAAGTATACTGACCAAGTTACGTGAAGATTGGATGATTTTTGTGGCCTCTAGATAGTTAACAAGAAAATTGTCATTTAGGCCATTTTTCCCTTGTTATGGCAGAGATCCTTCCCATTTTAAATAGGTTCATCCTTGTGACCTGACAATCATTCTGACCAAATTTCGTGATGATTGGTTCATATATGTGGCCTCTAGAGCGTTTAGAAGAAAAATGTTTTAAAGGCCCCTTTTTCTGTGATATGGCATTGATCCTTCCCATTTTCAATAGGTTTCATCCTTGTGACCTGACAAGTATTCTGACCAAGTTTCATGAAGATTGAATCATATTGGTGGCCTCTGGAGTGTAAATAAGAAAATTGTCATTTAGGCCCCTTTTCCTATGATATGGCACAAATCCTTCCCATTTTCAATAGGGTTCATCCTTGTGACCTGGCAATCATTCTGACTAAGTATCAGGAAGATTGGACAATATTTGTGGCCTCTAGAGTGTAAACACTTAAATTGTTGACGCCTGACGATGCACAAAGGACGGCGCACGACACACGACGGACATTCAATGATCACAAAAGCTCACCTTGAGCACGATGTGCTCAGTTGAGCTAACAAAATCCCAAAAGGTATGTTAATTGAAAGACAAACTATGATGGAAAATCAAAAGTGAGAGCAAAACATGAATATTTCATTTCATTTTTCAAAATTTGCGTACTTCTGGGGTGGAAATATGAAGATAAACAACACCAGGTGATTTGCTCATTAACTGTGTTTTAATTCTAATTTACTGTATTAACATTGTACACTGTTTTAATTGCTTCTGATCTCTACATAGCTTATAATGTTAGTAAATAACAACTTTACAATATTCAGTGATAATGAAAAACTAGAAAGCCATGAATGGCTTGAGTCGCTCCACAGGCTTGAAATTATTGTAAATTAAAGCAAATAAATGTTATGACTAGATTTTTAGATATTTGGGGTTCTACTGATGTTGAAAATGATTTTCAAAGTTTCAACTATATAACAGATAGAGAAATGACCTCTGCTATTAAAAGACATATTTTTCATCCAATCAAAATAATTTTGGCTGCATGATAATGGGTCACCCAAAGATCATACCAAAAACGTTTGATTGATATCAATCAGTTACATTCTGAATATATTGAGAATTGACCTCCACCCATAAAATGTATTTTTCTCATCCAATCAAACTAAATTTTGGTACACTGATAAAGGGTCACTCAAGGATCATTCCAGTGAAATGTAGTTGATATCCAAAAATCAGATTCTGAGAAAATGATTTTCAAATTTTCCACTATATAACATATAGAGAAATGACCTCTGCCCATAAAATGCATATTTTTCATCCAATCACAATAATTTTTTGTAGACTGATAAAGGGTCACTCAAGGATCATTCCAGTGAAATTTGGTTGATATCCATCCATTACATTATGAGAGAATGATTTTCAAAGTTTCCATTTTGTAACATATAGAGAAATGACCTCCGCCCATAAAATGCATATTTTTCATCCAATCAAAATTATTTTTTGTAGACTGATAAAGGGTCACTCAAGGATCATTTCAGTGAAATTTGGTTGATATCCATCAGTTACAGTCTGAGAAAATGATTTTCAAAGTTTCCGCTATGTAACATATAGAGAAATGACCTCCGCCCATAAAATGCATATTTTCCATCTGATCACAATGAATTTTTGTAGACTGATAAAGGGTCACTCAAGAATCATTCCAGTGAAATTTGGTTGATATCCATTAGTTACATTCTGAGAAAATGATTTTCAAAGTATCAACTATATAACATATAGAGAAATGACCTCCGCCCATAAAATGCATATTTTCCATCTGATCACAATGATTTTTTGTAGACTGATAAAGGGTCACCCAAGGATCATTCATGTAAAATTTAATTGGTATCCATTGATTAGAATCTGAGAAAACTCACTTTTTACCATATTTGGAAATTAGCCACGCCCATTAAATCCATGTTTTTCATTGGATCAAAATTTCTTGAACAACTTTTAAAGAGGGTCACCCAAGGATCATTCCTGTGAAGTTTGGTTGAAATCCATCCAGTAGTTTCTGAGGAGAAGATTTTTAAAGAAAAGTTTACGACCGGACGGACGCACGCACGCACGGACGGACGGACGCACGACGGACACAACGCCATGACAATAGCCCCAGTGGCTTTCAGCCAGTGGAGCTAATGAGACAAACAAATTATGGGGCATGCAACAAATACCTGTAAACTTAATAGAATAAATATCATTGGACGAAATTATTATACACTGCCAAAATACTGGATAAAAAATAACTTCGATGTTCAAAAATGCCAGAATAATAAGAAAAGATAAAGTGTAAAAAAGGAGAGATTTAAGGTAATTTTTGATCAAGTCATTAATCTCTTTTATTGTAAATTAAAGGTATAAAACATTTCATTCATGAATTGCATTTTATAAGTAAATTTGATTAAAATATGCAGTAAATCAGGGACACTCAATGTATATATTTAGGGTCCATGAGTAAAAAGAACATAAAAATGTTGGCACAAAAATATTGCATACAAGTCTGTCATGTAATGTTTGCATATATATAATTTTGCAAAGGCAAAAAAATTAAGTTCTTAAATTGCTGAAATTCAACCTTTCAATCAATGTTGAAGGGTATTCAGACAAGGTGTAGCATTTTGAAAGACCAAATCAATAACTCAGCGTGAAACGGTTGTAACTGCCTATATGTTTATAGGCAGTTACAACTGTTTCACTCTGAGCCATTGAAATATGATGGTTTTAGAGATATATATTGTCAAAGGGTGACCAAAACCATGCTAAGGACAGCACTAAATTGCAGTCAACTCGATAGTTCAGCAGGAAACAGTTGGAACTGCCTATAAATATATAGGCAGCTACAACTGTTTTGTGCTGAGACATCAAACTGTGATATATATGTCTGCCTGAGGGCTCTCAGTCATGAATATTAAAAAGTTTTATAAATGCTCTATAATCAACAGGAACATTTTTTAAACTTGAAATCCTATTCTGAATACTTGAGATTCTGAACTTTATAAATACACTCTGCATGAAATCCTAGCCCTATGCAAAAAGCATCCAAACTTTGTGATTCTGTCAGATTTTCTGGATAACTATATTTTGGATTTTCATGATCAATTTCATTGCTATAATTGTAAAGCTCATAATTTTGAGACTTTTAAAACTGTGTGGTTATATATATATATAAAGTTATTTTGTCATCTACAAATGAATGTAATTTTCAATCAAATAATGAATGAATTTTATTCTTAATTATGGTAATATTGCAGTGAAACTGAAGGAAAGTGAACGGATACAAAATCATATTCTAAATTACCAACTTATAGCATATAGAACAGTGATAAATAGTAAGAATATTTGTATATTTGAACACTAATCATGCATAGTCAAATGGCTAAATATATTGCTATTCCCATTGTATTGTGCAATATCTACAATATGAAATAGCATGTAAAAACTCTTGCATAGGACCAAAGTGACGTATCGATAACACCTCATAGCGTGGTGTTATAACAATCATTTACACATACATAGAAAATACAATCATGAAATGAGATTCAAAATAGAGAAAAAAGAAAAATACTTAAAAAATAGTAATATCTACATACATATATCTAAAAATTATTAACGCTGTACATCATAAATAAATACTGACATGATTTATAAAATGGTTTAGTATACAAAGTTTATAGTGTTTAGAGAAAGAAATTTAATCAAATGTCAATAACATAAAAAAGTTTTGATAATAGTAGACGTCTTTAATACTCAATTAAGGTAGTGGAACCGTAATAGTTCCGCAACATTTCGGACCATATGATCTTTCACAATGTTTACCAAGGTTTCCTAATGAAAATCATTAGGAAACCTCGGTTAACACTGTAAAAGTTCATAACTCTGGAAATGTTTCAGAACTATTACGGGTCTCTTACCTTAATTTTGCGAAAGAAATTTATGACAATTTCACATTTGCAACGAATAAAGACAAAGATTAGACGAGCTTTTTAGGATTACAAAGCACAAGCTAGCACCCAAGTTTAAAAACAGGCATTATCATGGCGGGGAGACATGTCAATGTCAACTTATGAACAATTTGAATTCAGTTAGAAGCAGAGAAAGTCATCAGGAATTAGCTGATCTTTTTAAAATCTGCTGATAAAAAAGTTATTGACGACTAAGTAAAAACCAATAATTTTTAACCAGAGATTTTTTTTAAATAGTTAACTCATTCAGCTATTTCCTGATGTTTTACAGCCTTCTCTTCTTTAAACCTTTTTTTTACAAATTGGTCAAGTTTTTCAGAATCATTGGAAAATATCGAAAAAAAAATGTGTAACATTATTCCCTGCTGTGATTATTCCACTGGATAATTCAAAGTACCGTTTCATGGTCACTATCTTGTGCTTGTTTTCCTTAGGGCAGGACAGGTTGCACATCAGATAGAAGGGGTATTTTGGATTTAAGATATTTCAACAATTACAGCACAAAATCTATTTTGTTAGTGCTCTTTAGAATTGTCTCGTCGAGACAATTCAAATGAGTAACCATTACATAGGATTCCATTGAGAAATAAAGATTTTTTTTGTGCAGACCCTGCTATGTTGAATTGTTGCAAATGCTATTTTAAGGTCAAATTCAAATTGAATATTTACTAAGCTAGGACAAAAGCATTATAGAAATAGAAGAAATAGTTGTGATAATGAATTTCTTTTTGCTCATGATTTTCCAATTATTTTTCTCTCAAGATCATATTTCAATGTAATGGATTTTAAGTTAACATTAAAGTAATACTTGGTTAAATTATGACTTTCATGTTTACGATATTAGACTAGAAACCTTGTAAAATAAGCACATTGAAAAGCTGTACAATAGTGATCAAATAACACAACGTCCAGTATATAATATATCTAACATTACAAGTTTTGACAGATCATCAACATATCTATAAGTAACAGTTTTGTCATATAACTGAATTTTGTCATGGTTAACTGAATAACATGTTTGTGAAACACTTATGCCTCTATATCATCTCATTGAAGTTAAATCATTTGACCTTGAGAGATTACCTTAACCTTGTCTTAAATGGATGTGTAATGATACAAGAGGACCATGATGGTCCTATATCGTTCACCTTCGTCTCTTTGTCTCATTAAATACATCAAATTTTCAAGCAAAGTTGTACTTTTATGATTTGAGGCCTCTAAGGCTGTAAACAAGACAATTTTCACTAAGGTCCCTTTTCCCATGATATGACATGGATCTTTCCCATTTTCAAGAGGGTTTATCCTTGTAACCTGACAAACATTCTTACTAAGTTTTATGAAGATAGGACCATATTTGAGGCCTCTAGAGTGATAAGAGCAAAAATAGCCCCTTTTCCCATGATATGGCACGGATCCTTCCCATTTTCAATAGGGTTCATCCTTGTGACCTGACAAACATTCTGACCAAGTTTCATGAAGATTGAATCATGTTTGTGACGTTTATGGTGTAAACAAAAAAATGTCATTAAGGCCCCTTTTCCCTTGATATGGTTTGGATCCTTCCCATTTTCAAAAGGGTTCATCTTTGTGACCTGGCAATCATTCAGACCAAGTTTCATGAAGACTGTTCCAAATTTGTGGCCTCTAGAGCGTAAACAAGGAAATTATCATTAAGGCCCCTTTTCCGGTGATATGGCATGTATCCTTCCCAATTTCAATAGGGTTCATCCTTGTGACCTGGCCAAAATTCTGTCCAAGTTTCATGAAGATTGGGCCATATTTGTGGCCTCTAGAGTGTAAACAAGAAAATTGTCATTAAAGCCCCTTTTCCCGTGATATGGCGTGGATCTTTCCCAATTTCAATAGGGTTTATCCTAGTGACCTGGCCAACATTCTGACCAAGTTTCATGAAGATTGGGCCATATTTGTGGCTTCTAGTGTGTAAACAAGAAAATTGTCATTAAGGCCCCTTTTCCCATGATATGGCATGGATCCTTTCCATTTTCAATAGGATTCATCCTTGTGACCTGACCAACAATCTGACTAAATTTTATGAAGATTGGGCCATATTTGTGACCTCTAGAGTGTAAACAAGAAAATTGTCTTTAAGGCCCCTTTTCCCGTGATATGGCATGGATCTTTTCCATTTTCAATAGGGTTCATCCTTGTGACCTGTCCAAAATTCTGACCAAGTTTCATGAAGATTGGATCATATTTGTGGCCTATAGAGTGTAAACACTTAAATTGTTGACGGAGGACGACGCACGACGGACATTCAATGATCACAAAAGCTCACCTTGAGCACGATGTGCTCAGGTGAGCTAAAAACCAAATGTACATGCGTACATAAGTATTTCTTTTTTCAACAGTTCCAAATGGATGATTTTCTAAGTTCAAGTTTTAGACAGACAAACAGATGGATGGACATAAAGGCAAACAACAATTTAGCAACATGTCCCTAATCTTAATTTGAGACATAAAACTAACAAAATTACAAAAAAGAAATTATGCCTAATACCGAACTACAGCACTTTTCTTTTGGCAAAGTAACAGGCAAGACTCCTAAGCTATTTAAATAACAGAATAATGGATTCACAAGCCCTGCATTCAACAAAGTGTATTTTAAAGGGTAGTCCAACCCTGATGAACAAATTGGCATGAACAGTGTTTTCTTGGATTACCAGTATGTATTTTTCCTTCTGTATTGCTATGGAAGATTATGACGTAGCAATTTCAACATCATGGCAGTACTGAAATGTTATTAGTGGCTATGCAATATATAGGCACTTACACCATTTCAGTACTGCTTCGAAGATGACATCAAAAACAGAAATGATTAGTTAAAAAGAAATGTAGCTTTGCTTTCCAAAGCTTCAAAACATCAAGGCGGTTTCAACATTTTTCATAAGCGGAGGTCTACATTAAATAGAACCTCACTTTGCATGTAAACTCAAGTGTGTGCAAATCTGATGAAATTTTTAAACCAATGCAAACCTTTTCCTGAAATCTAGGCAAAAGTCTAAGATTGGTATTCAATTAATTGAATACTTACATATTTTGATAAATTAAAGTCACACAAATAGCTTACCAGAGTTTACCAAAAATCAGTTTTTCTAAGTCTTTTTCTAAGTCTTGTGTTCTTTCTGAATTTAGACTGTAATTATAGTTTTATATCATTTTAAAAGAGGATATACAATGTTCGATACTTTCCTATATGTAACCATGTATAACATAAACAAACTTGGATTTCTGTCTCCGTCATACATAATTTTGATTATACCGTATACATCCTTTGTATTTGGACAGAGTAAAAATCCTATTTATTTGAACTAACAGGTCCAATCATACATTGTAAACCCTGATACAACCGCTCAGAAACAGAAAGAATACTTATAACAGACAGTTACTGCTATCATATCAATATTCATCTCTTGCTTTTTATTCACAAACATCCCTCAAAATACTTCTTCAACTTCTGGAACACAGGAAAAGGGAGATAAAAGAACTATACCTGAGACATTTGGCACTTAGAATGATAAAATATGTCACATATAATATGTGACATAATACATGTGAAATAAAGTATGTGGCAAATAATGTGACATAATATGATACATAAAATATGTGGCATACAATATGTGACATAAACTATGTGGCATACGATATTTGACATAAATTATGGTACATAAAGTATGCATCATACAATCTGTGACATAATAAATGTACCATATAATATGTGACATAATATGATAGATATGTGGCATATACTATGTGACATAAAATATGTGGCATACAATATTTTACATAAAATTTGTGACATAGATAACAAATACCATTATGCATAATCTAAATAAGAAAGACATTGAATCTATAACATATTGAAATAATATACAGTGCATAGCAAATAGAAAATCATATACAAAATTCAGGCTTATATAGTATACTGTCTGGCAGCTCAGCTGTGGTATGCTATTTAAGAATTGAAAATTCCATCAAAACTCATTAACATATGATTAATATTGTTTGAATGTGGTTTAACATTGCTTTTTACAGTTTTTCAGTCATATTGTGTGGCTGCTCCTAAGAACTATGATGACATCCTTTCTGAGCCCCCATCTGCATGAGTTTATCTACCAATTGATGAGAGATAAGTATTGAAATGGATGTATGCCTTTGCCAGGAATTCAGATCAGCAAAAAGCCCAGCTTCATAGACATGGCAAACAATATGGTCACCACATTTTTCACTATTGCCCTATCAGTTGCAATTAATGTCACTTTATTTTGAGTATTTTTTCACTCATCATTACCAAATAATGATAAGTGAAAAAATACTCAATATACAGTGACATTAATTGCAACTGATTTATTTCAAATCTCTAAAAAAATGCCAAATTTCTTGAATATATAAGACTTTTATCCTATATAAACATTAATTTAATCATACTACATTTTATATATACAATAAAAAGCAACAAAAAATATCATTCTATAATAGACTAGAAACATTGCACAACTGGCCTCTATCCCGTACTGTAGTTATACAGTTTATAAACTAGTGTAATACAAGTTATATTGCATAATATATGATATGGAAGATAATGGGACTTTTCTGCGTATCAGTTATAGTTGTATTTCTACAAGTGTTTTTTTTTTAACCAAAGATTCTTCAATGGTACTTAAACATAGGAGCTGTGTATATATATAGACTAGTGTAACTCAGAGACTAATAAAATATATAGCACTTTAACACAATGCAAAGCAATTCATTCACAGTGGTACAGCATTTCTTCAATTTTAAAAGCCACCCCCTTTTCATTTTCATTTCAACAATGAACAAGATTGGATGTCAAGACAATAGCATCACATCAAACTGATGCCACTGCTTGGCTTACAGGTGCTTGGTAGTGAAAAATTCAAAGTTGAACAAGGGACATAATTCTTACAAAACTGGTCCTAGAGTTATGAAGTATGAATTGTTCTTGTGATGGTGAATACACACACACACACCAAGATTAAAGTCAAGATCTCTAGGAGTAACAAAGCTTTAAGGCTGTCATTCCAATGTTAATTCAGTTAACAACGTCATGAAATTGACAAGGTGAATGATTTTGGAATGAAATTGAATGAGTTCAATAAGTGAGTTTTGAGTGAAATTAAAGGGAAGGTAATCAAATATTGCTAATTTTGCTCAGTATGAACATAATTAGTGATATTTATTACCTCCCTTTTATAAGATATGCAAACAAGTTCCATAAAAAGCTTCCTCTTTCTTCAAGACCCAATCAGGAGCTTACAATTTCAATTATGTTAGTGATACCACAATTTTTTTCAAGCTATATTTATTTTTTATGAAATTGTTGATCTTATTTTTTTAGTCATTTTGGAGCAATTTTGAATGGTTTGCATGAGCATTTGGAAGTAATGAAGGAGCACTGACTGAGCAATTTAGAATGATTTTGAATGAGATGAGTGTCAATTTCATGTTGTTACTAACTGTAACAACACCAACATCTACTACAATGACACCAAGGTAATGACAATACCTTAAGTCAACTTGACCAAAACCCAAAGTCTCATTTATTTAATGTTTATCATTTGATTTGTTCTCCATGGCTTAAAGTTTTTCTCTAAAATATAGAAGATTTTGTCTAAATGTTAACTTCAAATTACATGTAGACAAAAAAAAATCTCAGATAAAAGTCATCTTTGAAAATATTATTAATATATTAATAAATTATTAATAATATTAATAATATTAAGTGACTGATTATTAAAGCACTGTTACTAATAGTAGATACTCACAAAAATCAAGAGATAAGCACAAAATTATTCTAAATGCCTATATGCATTTACAATAGCTTTGTACTTACCTATTGATATGTACTTAGTTACATTTTTGATCCTATAATAATTCTATTTTAAAAAAAAGGTTATAATCTAGAATATCTGCAATAATCCCTATACAGTTATTGCTTTACCATTGGCCTTGTGTAGGTTATCATTTTGACTGTGGCGGTTTCGGCTTTTCCTTGTTGAAAATATCTTTTCACATCCAGTGATTGTGCATTGAAAAGTCTCTTTAGGATGTTCAGATTCAAAATGTTCTTTAAGCATTAAGTTATCTCTAACATTGACATCACAAATATGACAAGCTACTAGGCCATCTTCAGATGTAATACCTAGTTCACCCGTGTCTTCGTCAGGATTATGTGAATCATCACCGTTTGTAACCTCTTCATTATTAGCTTCATTATCTTTATCATCTTCGTGTTCTGTTTTACCATTTATGGGCTCATCTTGTGCTGCTATAGTAGAAGCTTGCGAGTTTTGACTTTCATATAACTTTTGAATAACATCTGCTCTAAAATTTTGATTGTCATCAGTTTGATCTGCATTTTTGAGTTCATCCGATGTTGATAAAAGTTTTCGATGGAGATTCAGGTTTGAACTATGTCTGTCGCGACTACGTTTAGACGGGAAGGCAGCACTGCAGCCCTCTACTGTACAGTTATGCATGAGTTTTAGATGGACATTCTTATAGTGAATCTTTAAACTGAACACATTGAGAAATGCTTTACCACATGTAACACATTGTTTGGGGTTATCTTTATCTAACGGTATCTCAAAGTCTTGGGGTAAATCACCATTATTCTTAGACATGTCCAGTGAATCATTTGATGCGTATGACGTATCAGAGTCCTGGGCGGATACCATAGACAGGTTTTCTGTATCCAGCATGTCCGGTGCGTGCATAGAGAAGTCGAGAACCTCACCCGTATCATTTCTATCAATATCATCGTCATCATCATCTTCATCATCCCCGTCAGCATCATCATCAATCACGAGTTTATGATCGCTTCTGTCCATGGATTGATCCAAGTCATCATTATCATCGTCATCATTAGGCCCTGTGTCTGTATGGATGTCCTCACCATGTTTGTTTGTCTCCATCTGGGACTGTTCCCTTAAACCATCAGTATTGGTCTCAATATCGTCAAACTGTTGTCTTACTGCAGTGTTTCCTTCTTGTTGTAGAATGTCCATATGTGGTGCACATCTTGTGGGAATATTTTTTCTGCGATTGTAAGAGCGTTGTGGTCCGGGAGAGTTCGTTGACATATTGTAGTCGATTTTCTCGCTGTCGGACATACTTCCTTCTATACTCTCCTTACTGGGTGTGTCGATGTCTGCGTGGTCGAGGTTTAGTTCGTAGCGTGTGGGTGTCAGTGGAAGACTCAGACTACGTGGGCTGCACTCACGTGACAGAACCTCCTTGTTGGTTGGCATACTTAAATCTTTGGGTCCTTCATCTTCACCATCAAGCTTTAAACGTTTGGCGGCAGATGGAAACAGGGGTAACTGAAGATTTGGTTCCCCATAAAATCCTCGATGGTTGGGACTGTCTGTGAGATGTAAGGGGCTGGTGCCAGTCATTGCAGGGCCCATCACAATAGAAGGGGGTGTGGCAAGAGGTCGTTTATTACCTTGTATTGTTCCGTCGTCAACCAGTGTTGCTCCCTCAGGGATTTTTGGTCGCTTTTGAGGCATGTGAAGTTTAGGATTAGGATTAGCACTGTGCCTATTTCTGCTCCGTCGTGAACTGAACATCATGGTACACCCCTCAACGGAACACTTGTGCATCTCCTTGAGATGTACAGCACTGTAATGTATTTTGAGAGCACCTTTGTCACAGAATGTTTTATTACAGGCTGTACATAGAACCCGCTTCTTTCCGTTTGGACCTATCATAGCTGAGCCAAAATTAGCATCAGGCATCCAATTATTACGCTTAATAGGATTGGTGGATTTTCTTAAGTGTTTGTTTTTACGGTCCTGGTCCTCTTTTATGGAAAAGTTGATGATCGCATCATTTGTTCCATCATGACGGGGCAAGGTTGGTAACATCATTGTGGCGGCTCCCAGTGAGATAGAGGGAGGGATCACGGGGAGATGTGCGAGGGTCACAGGCATGTCCATGTCTGACAATTTCTGAGGTGTGTATGGTGTATGAGGAGGTGTCGAGTGAGATGATGTGGATGTGAGACTCAGGTTTTGTGGACTTTCACTTTTTGGAGAGTGATCACGTGACCGAGGTTTCTCTCCAGGACTTCCTACGGTAGGACTTGTTGCTTCACGATGGAAGTCAAACGGTTGCATGGTCTGAAGACGACCCAACGGGGACGTCGTTACAGGACTTGTGGATGTTACAGACACAAGCGGTGGACGTAACTCCCTTGATGAGGTCGGTGTAGAGAAACCAGAAATGGGCGGACTCATAAGACGGTTTGCTGGTGCTCCTACAAATGGCAGACGTCCACCAAAGAAATGGCGGACATCAAATGGACGCATTAAATTTTGCATAGACATATTACTTCTCTCGATAAATTTCTTGATTTCTGACTCATTTCTCGACGTTTGTTTTATGTACAAGTCTTGTCTCTCTCTTGTATCTTGTAAGATGATTTCCTGTGCGATTGATTTGGTTTCACCGAATCGTAGAAACTGTTGCATGATCACATACTCTTCCTCTCGTGTGGCACATGTCCATTTGTCTAACACACGACCATTGGTCTCCTACAAAAGACAAACACAGGGTAGCTTTTTATTCTGTCTACATCAAATTAAGGTTACTTTTATAGAGATTTATTTTCAAATCAGCCTTGTGTTCAGGATGTAAAAGCATTTTGCAAGCGCTTGGAGATGATACCCAGCTTTGCACATGCACATACATGTACATGCAAAGCAAGGTATCATTTGGACAGCACTTCGCTAATTTTTTTCATCCTGAATGCAGGGCAGTATTTTAGTGTAAAACTGCCCATTGTTCAAGATAAAAACATTTTCAAAAAATTATCAAAATGGTATTCTGCAATATTATTCACATGCAGAGTAGCTTGAATATGCTGTAGCTATGATGTTTTGATCATCCATTAACATTATTTTTCTAAAGAGGATTTATTTGTGTTAATGTGGGTAATGGTAGTTACACCCTTAGAAATACCTTTGGGGCTCTTCATAAACTGTTCTGAAATTATTCACACACACTTTGAAATTGACCAGTTGCTCAAACACATTGATACCAAATATGAAAACTCAACTATAGTGTATCTTTTTCATCTAGCACAAACAAACAGAAACAGGAGGCTAATTAAGTCCCTAATGTCTCCATGCTCTGGCCTAAAAAAGTGAACATACAAATATGTGTTGAATACTACACTTAATATTGCTCAAGTGCATGTGTTACAAAAAAGCCTCAAGCATCTTGCCATGATTCCAGGATACATGGTATACATCTATAGCAGACAACATATATATGATATTCAACAACAGCACATGTTAAAAGATGAAAATATGATAGTCCACAAAATGTGTTATTTTCTTACAAAACATTTCCTATGTTTGTAACAACTAAGTACTGCATTACTCAATACCAGAATAGACAAGAAATCAAATCATCAGAACTCGGATAAAACTTTTCAGACTCCCAACAGCTTTCTGGTGAAATGGCATATAATTTTATTATATCATTGCCATGTAAGGTACACACTTAACAGTTTACCTCATTTTTTTTTTCAATTCTGTTTAAATTTAATGAGATGATAATGATTGGCTATTTACCTGGTCATGTGACTGTGATTCATGGACTGCTTCATCAGACTACAACATAGAGATGCAAACATGCTTTACTACAATATAGAAACCAATCTATGAAAAAACCTCCATTTCAACATTGGCTTCATACAATGTGTTGAATAAAAAGAAGAAAAAGCCAAATCCTCTCCATATTCTTCCATTTTTTCACTCTTTTGAAGAGTATTATTGAAATGCAAGTTTTTCTATTGGTGTCACTAAAACGGAAAAATACAATATCTAATTGTGCAAAATTAATCATGTGCATTATTTACTTGAAATGGTGAATATGCTAACTTATATAAACATCCAAATGTCAAATCTTATTTTGTACTTATGATGAAAAAAAGAAAGGCATTTTGGAAGAAGAGAGTAAACTCATGTAGGAGAAAGAGTGTAATTTCCTCTTTGGTTGATAAATTAGATGAAATTTAGTTCACTATTACAAGGGAAACCATCCATGTAAACAGTAATAGAGTAAACTTAATTTATCTCCCTTCCCTTGTAGTCTACAGTACCCTGGCACATATATTGGGAAAATTAATGCCTATCAAGAATTTGCATATTTTGACTTGGTTTTTATTTCAAACATGAACAAAACAAGAAAATACTTCAACATATTTATCAGTAAGCAAATAAATGTGTTTTGGTGCATTTTATAATGATTTTTGATATGTCTATATTTATATCGTATGGAGTTGTGAACAAAAGATTTTTAAAACTAGACCGGCTTTTATTTTTCAAGACAATTTGAGTGAGAACAGCAAAGATAGGAATCCATCTTCCATAAGAAAGTCTTTGTTTCAACAAGATGCCTCTCTTTTTCAAAAATCTTATCATCATTGTGATTCTAATACCTGGTAACTACAGCGTATAATGATCCAATACAATTCAAAAGATGGCAATGTTGGGTGAATGTGATTTGAAATTAAGCCATCCTATGCAGCAGAATTTATTGTGGGAAAAAAAGAAGAGCATGTTCATGACAATAAATATCTTTTCCACAATATTTTCTAGATTTTATAATCACAGGGATGTAATAAAGTCAGGGACAACACAGGATAGGGTTAAAACTTAGGAATACAGGGTTCTAAGGGATGACTACTTCCCTACGACCCTCTGCGCGTGACCAACTTCATAAATGATTTGAAAACTGTTTTAAACAGTCTTCAATACTTTTGTGAAGTTAATCCCTTATAAAATACATGCATCTTATTCCTTTCAAGCTTAATCCAGAAAATACTTCATTTTTTAACACGATAACATGAGAATATGTTAAAAGTAATAATATAACTTTACAGCAAGGTCTCCCAAAGCTTAAGCAAGGAACCTTATGACTCTTACTTCTAAATCCTTAGGACCCAATTTTGTCTATATCACATTTAAATGTTGGAATATCTATATGATTGTTGAACAATTGTCAGTGAGACTATTGGTCAACGGCCACTTGAGTTGAGGTGTCGTAGATCACATAAGTGCGTAATTATGGTCAAATTGTCACACCATTAAAGACAGAGACAGGCAAATAACAGTCCCCATAGAGCGGCTCTATGTATTATTACTAACTGACACTTTCTTATATGTCTGTTTGCTACAACCTAACCGTGAATAAATATCTACACTGGCTAAAATTCTTATTATATTTGTTTCTTAATCATAGCATTGATTCTCAAACACCAAATATTCAATTTACCCAAGACAGTAAATCAAAACAAAGTAGAGAAAAGGTTGAAATTATTGTAAAAAGAAATCTGCTAACTCATGTCGTGTGAGGAGACCAGGAAAAGTCAAAATAATAAGCATTTAAATCTCTTTTGTTGGACATCAAGTAATCTTCTTTTTGCAAAATTCTTCATTAAGGTTTACTTTAAAGCAGGCAATTCCACAATCCTACAAATTATTTTGTTAGAAAATATCTACCAAAAAGAGGTGATGTGTTGTTGTTACTCATTTCAATGATCTTGAGAGAATCCAATGAGTATCTTTAGAATAGGTTAGGGCAAGATTTATGATCTGAATCTAAAACCCTAATTGCAGGTACAAATCTTTCGTAAGCTCTTGTATGATGTATAATGTTAAGGACAGTTTATTAACTGACTAGTTTTCGACAAAATGCTGTTAACAGTTTACCCTGAGGTATTCTGTCTGGCGGCCATGTTTTGTGTCAACTGTCATTGCTGCATGGAGCAGATCAGCCATGTTTTATACTTGTCAAATCTTTAGGGATATGTAGGCTTGGATTGTAATTAATTTCTCACATTCTCACATAATTTATAGTGGCAATCACATTCACCAACAGGATTATATCAAAATTTCATTCTAGCAAACACTGCCAATACATTTCAAGACTGAAATCTTAAATATTAGATTTGAATTAAAGGATTGGTAAAATAATTATTATGTTCATGTTTAAAAAATTCCTTAGAACTTAACATTAAAATTTATTTTTTCACAAAGTCATCAAATAAATGTGAAAGCATATGGCATCATATGAGAAAGCAGTTTATAAGAAAAATACATGTTTTGTTTAAGGGGTGTTTTTACTTAACTCGACTCTGATTGACACTCGTGATCTGGTGTCTGTCGTCTCGTCAAACACGACTGATTGCCACTGAACCTTGGTCACATGATGGCCATGTGGCGGCAGCAAATTGTTTGTCAGCGGAATTTAAGCAGGGGTGACCTGGTGTCTTTGTGTGCGTGTCTGAGATTTGGGGATATTAAATTACCCGGTTAACTCACTTCTTGTTGATAAAAGAACATAGGTCATGTGAAAATTCACGTTCTAGTGTCTAGATGCCAGGGACTCTGATGAGCAGATGACAACAAATCTACTCACACAGCTTTGGCTCAGTACAGAATAGTTGTTACTGCCTATAAACATATAGGCAGATACAAATGTTTTTCTCTGAGCCATCAAGTAGCAGACAACAATATTGATTAAATCAATTTTTTGCATTTCAATTCTATTTTTTTAATGCCTGTGTGAGATTATAAATTGACCGACATGCAAGAAATAAAAAATAAAAATCTAATTTTGTGGCCATCTATGATGCTTTTTGTGCCATGCTTCTATACATTTACAATGAACATAAGCATGTGGACGAAACTTATACAAAGCATATTGATAAATTATAATTTTCGACTGATAAAAGTCTATAAAGGCTGCGCATGAAGTTAGGAAAAGTGAGAATCTTTCAGTAATAAGGAATCTTAATCAATTTCCACATTACTTTAGTAGGTTTGAATTGTTTGTTTGCTTGAATTGGGTTTTCCGCTGCTTTCAACAATCTCTCAGCTATATCGCAGCAACTGGAACACCTAACAATGGTTTCCTGGTGTTTTACTTTCCTAGGTAAAGCCATTTCAAATGTCTTTGTTAGACAAGAAAACCTTAGTCTGTATGTTGCACAAACGTATTGGTATGTCAACGTATAAATGATAAGAGTTTATGTATGAATTGGTGCAAAAAAGCTGATGTTTACCATTTTGTAGAAATGAAAAGAATATTAAGCTAGATAGTGCAGATACTTTTATACAATTTTAGCAAAGCAAAATATTTTTTTTTATACCTGCAAAATGTAACCTCGTGCATAATCTTCATATGACCAGCCAAACCCGTGTAAAACTTGTAGGACCTCTTCGTGTTGTAGGACGCTGAATAATCGGTCCAGTAGAATCTTTAATCGTATTGGAGTAGCTTGTGCGCCGTACAGCATGAGAGAAGCGATGTCAAATACGATGTTGGGTTGAACGATCTCTACTTGTAGTCCAACATTGAAGATATGTCGATACCCCAGCTTGTCCAGAGCTGAAAAGAGACAAATATCAGACTTAATTTTTCTTTCCATCATAACCTATTTCAATAAAATTCTACAAATGCTAAAGAAATCTTTCTAAAACATTGGCTACTTTTTCCACATTGTTTTCTAGAACTATATTTTCTTGTGAGACATTCATGATCTTGTTGCAAAGTGATCATGTCACATTTTCAGTTCCAACTCAAAATAAATACCATATTTGCTCTGATAAGAGCATCCTCCCTAATAGTAGACCTCCTACAATTTTTACTGCAAAAACTCACTTCATTGGATTTAAATTACTTTTTTTTTTGTAAATTTTGTGAGTCTTTTTGGTCTATTTGGGATTAATTTCCTCTAAACAATCATTTATATGATTGTTTGGAGAAAATTAGCCTCAAATTAACAGGGAATAAAAGGAAATATTAAAAAGACAGCATTTTGGCAGTCACATTACTTTAGGAATTGGTAGCTTAATAAAAGCTTGCTGTCAAACTTTCGTATAGCCCTAAGAAATGTTTATAAGGATAAATACGGCAAATTGGTGCCAAATGCATATTTCTTTGTTTGACGACCAAAATGTCATATTTACAATATAATTCAAGCCGTAGTTAGAACATTTTGGTCCCTGTAAATATGTGACCCGTCACCTAAAAAGGGACCATCTGGGTTGTATGTAAAGTGTCAACCCTAGTCAGACTGCGTAGACTGACTAGGGTCGAAACTTTTTGCACTGTGCCTATTTTCTGAATCAAGAATGTTCAATCTAACTTCCAGATTACACCATTAAATATTTCTTATGTTCTTGTAAGAAATTATTGTCTATAAATAATATTTTCATAACTTGTGAATAAACAAAACAAGACAACTATCTCATTCTCTCAACATAATTAATACAGTTGGCACATTGTTAAAGCTATAACAAGGTGATTGTGTTGTTTCAAAATACAGAATCAACGCAAACCTTAGTCATGTACTTAAACATAGTTACAAAACTCAGTTACTTTATTCTTTCACAAAAACCTCAGTACATCTAAATCTTTGGCTGAGCACAAAATAGTTGTATCTGCCTATATATAAAAATGATTGTAGGAAAGAAAGTAACAGGAAAAAAAGTAACGGGAAAAAAGGTAACAAAAACATCTAAGATCATAGTTACAACAATGTACTATTTCAAGCTCAAACTCTAATATTTAGGTTAAAGGTCATACTAAAACTTGTTTCTCTGTTAAACCATATGTTGTGGATACTCAGATGCGACATTATCCTTGAGTACCCTTCATCTAACACTTGAGACAATATTTTGTAAATTTTTAAAATCAAAATCCTCTTAATTTTCATCCCTGCCTATTTTTGTAAGTATAAAATGTTAGCATTTTATTTTTCTTTTTTCAGTTGTATAGAGTTGCATTTAATTTAATGAAAATTGGTATTGAGTATTGCAATGAATATAAAGCATGGTCAGTGATTGGCACTTTCAACCTATCTTTGAAATTTAAGCATATGATAAGCTTTGCATAAAATTAGCAATTCAAACAAAACTTTTGATTTAATTTGGTAAAACATTTATCAAGACTAAACAAGTATGAACTTTCATGTACAATTGTTTCAAACTAACTGCTGAACTTGTGTGAGCAAGTTCCCATAAACTATCAAGGGTTACAGTCTATTATTTGTATGCCCTAATATCCTGAGGAAGAATGACAAGAGGAGACAAAATTAAGCAAATTACAAGCATGTGAGGATCGTGTGGTAAGACAACAGCTACTATTTGATGGCATTAACATGTGTAATTAACAGAGAATTAATCAATCTGTAGAGAGGCTCTGATAGAGCTCTGAATTATCTGTGACAATCATGTAGAAGAAATCAATCTGTATGGAGGCCCCGAAAGACATCTGAATGATCTGTGACAATAATATAGATTAATCAATTTGTACAGAGGCCCCAAAAGAGCTCTGAATGATCTGTGACAATAATATAGAATTTTTGTCAATCTTTCAAGTGGCCCTTAGAGATTTCTGAATGATCTGTGACAATATATAATTTTTTAATCTCTAAAGAGGCCCTGACAGAGCTCTGAATGATCTGTGACAATAAAATAGAATTAATCAATTTGAATACAGAGGCCCTGATAGAGCTTTGAATGATCTTTGACAATAATATAGAATTTCTCTATCTGTAAAGAGGCCCCAGTTGGAATCAAAATAATATGTGATAAAGGGTAGTTGATTTATTCATCTATAAAGAAATAAATTTTATTTTTCAGCTATCAAGACACTATATGGTTCAGAGAATCACCAGTGACCAGAGCCAAAACATTCAAGCCTGTGCATGACATTTTCAACAATTTCACATGTGCTCAAAGCAAAGTCTCTAGCCAGCCTGTGCAGCTGCACAGTCTGACCAGAGTCTTGGCTATGCGCTGTGTAGATAAATAAGGTATGAAACCCTCTTAAGGGAGATGTTAAATATCATTATTATAGTATTGTGGTTGTCTATGATTCACAATCTATGTCCATTACACGATTCTCCATTACACACACATGAAATTGTTGGAAATATTACGCATGGGATCATTCATCTTTTGGATAAATATTTGACTGCCATTTAACATCAGGTACAACATCTAAAGACTGATTAAAATCAGACAAAGTTTGAAATTCAAGTGAACTATTCCTTGTTAAATAAGCTTTTATCTTCAGTATATAGCAAGTAAACAAAGGCCATTGGCAGGACCTCACCTATAACCCCCTTCCAGAACCTCATTATGTTTGACCCCCCCTCCCTGGACCTCACCTATAACCCCCTCCAAGAACCTTGTAATGCTTGATCCCCTCCCAAGACCTCACCTATAACCCCCTCCCAGAACCTTGTAATGTTTGACACCCTCCCTGGACCTCACCTAAAACCCCCTTCTAGAACCATGTAATGTTTGACCTCTCCCCGGGCCTCACCTTTAACCCCCTCCCAGAACCTTGTTATGTTTGACCCCCTCCCTGGACCTCACTTGTAACCCCTTCCCAGAACCTTGTAATGTTTGACAGTGTACTTTAGATCAAAGACATCTTGGTTGATTAGTCACAGAACATTCATGTGTAGAATTATCATGTTTGTACTGAGACACATTTTTCTCCCCAGCACACAACTGATAAGCCTCTGAGAGGAACACACCAACATGTCACAATGATTAACTCTGGAATATTGCCATGGTAACATGGCCACATAGTGATATTTGTCAAATAAACACACCAGGATCTAAGACACATAATATATCAATCTTCAGTGCAAGAATGAAGTATCTATTATGATACATTTAGATCTGATACATTATTTGAAATAACACTCAATATGTAAGACAGAAACTTTGGACAAAGGACACTCCTCAGTCCTTTGTCAAGACAAATATTTTAAACATGGTCAAAAAGACGAAATTGGCAAAATTTTCAAGGTAAATTTTCTCTATTATTAGACCCATCAGAATCAGTATATGTCTCCCAATTAATAGGAAACAAAATATGGTTCAAATTAAAAGACTTAAAAGATAGAAAATTTGGAAATGAGAAAACTTTAAAAAAATTTGAAGGGGGGAGAATTCGAGGGGGACATCTATTTTGGTCCTGCAAATAAAAGTAATTTAATTTGTGGAACAGCCTATGTATATACCAAGACAAATTTCCAAATGTAGCATTGATCACCATTTTATCTATGTATGGCGGCCCATTGGGACCATAAGTTAAACTGTGACATACCACTTACTGGGGTTCTGTTATACAACAGCAGTCATATGTGGATGAGCCCTGGGGGAGTTCACAAACCCAACTTGAGCCATCAAAGATAATTGAAAATGACGCTGACTTTGTCATACAGGGATCATAAAGTATGAATGTGGAGGCTTACATTGTCAGACATCTTACTGAGTTGTTTGGCCACCTGAATATTTTAACTGCAGTTACAATGTTTTATTAACCCTTGTCATGCTGAACCCGGAATATTCCTGCTTTAACAGGAGGTATAGACAAAGATCAGCCTGCACATATGTGCAGTCTGATCTTAGTTCTTACCACCTGAATTTCACTTTTAAACCAGAAAGGTCTAAACAATGCAATTCCGAAAAATACTCACTCACATTTGGTAACTTCCAGTGCTATTAGCACTTTGATTTTACATTTATTTTGCAAAGATTTTTATTCAGCATGACAAGGGTTAACCTACAAGACAATGCAGCCATCCATGGTTAAGGACAAGCAGATACAATCATTATTACAATTTTACAAGTTTGACTTTGTTTGTTTGAATGGGGTTTTACGCCACTTTTAACATTATTTCAGTCATATTTCAGTGGCTGGAGCACCTAACAATGGTCCTGGTATTTCTCACACCAGTACTACAATTACAGCATTCCCTAGCCTAATGGAAGACAAATAGTCACTAAGAATGAGTGCCACCATTTGAAATCGAACCTTTGACCTTTTGAATGATAGTCCGACACTCTACCAACCTCCATATGACGGCGGCTACTTAAATTTGACAAGGGTTATGAAAAGATGAAAAATATCAACATAACATATGTGACACTTTTCCATGCTTGATAATCCTAATACCATGCTGAATAAAGATCTTTGCAATATTACACTAATATCAAAGTGCTGAAGGCTTTGAAAATAGAAATTGAATGTCCATATTTCTCTTGAAAATTAATTCTTTACATATTTTTTCACCAAAGAAGACAGACAGATGGTTTAAAGATCAGACTAAGATCAAAGTAACCATACTTACCGCCTCCCAATAGGTACATGTACATGAAGTGCTTTCAACATTTTTTAGCATTTTATGTAATTTTGACAGGGCTTTTATTCAGCTAAATAACGATTAAAACTCATTCAAAATTTGCCATGATCATTTCCATAGCTTGGCACAAAACAGTTGTAACTGCCTATATGTTTATAGGCAGTTACAACTGTTGTGCTGAGCCAATGCTATGTAACAAAATATTTAAATTTCTGATTCTGACAAAGATACTTTCTTCATCTGAAGTCCTAAATATTGGTTGCATGTAGTACAACAACTTGGGTTATATTTACTTTTAACCACGAAGACACATGTGACTTCAATTTTTCACGAGGGGATCATTTGAACCAATAATAACTTGTCTTTTCATCTGGTACCCTCCGAAGGGAAATCAACCATTTTATCTAACTGGAGTTCAATCTCAAACATTTGTCAAATTAACTCAATCTACGGTCACTTTTTTTCTCTTTTGAGTGTATCATACCCTTGTCATGCTGAACAAAAACTTTTGCACAATTTGCAATAATTCAAAGTAATATCATTTAATTTCAAATGATTCAACTAATTTTTGTGCATTCTGATTGGCTGAAAAATTGGTTTTATTTCTAAATGAAAACAATTTTGAATACACAGCTATTTTGTAAGCTTCCACAAAAAGTAGTCCCATAAGAATTGCTTCCATTATTTGTTAATCTCACATTGTATATCATGATAATAAATCATAAGAGATGAAGAGGATATTTGTTGATTTTATGGAGGTATGGAACCTAAAAACCTAATCACACTCATGTATGAATTTGCTTTGCTTTATATTTTGAAAAATGATCATTTAAACTTTTCTGGTTTAAAAAGAAAAATCAAGTGGCACATGTGTATAGACTTAGATCAGATTGCACACATGTACCAGATGATTGTTGTCTTTACTTCCTGCTGAAGCAGAAATATTTCTGATTCAATATGACAAGGGTTATGTGTAAAATGCAAGTGAATATTAATTTTTAAGAACTGTTCTCACTCTCATTTTCTAACAATCAAATTTTTTTCAGGAATTTGAATCAACCAAGCCAAATTCAAAATATACCAAAATGGAAATAAGCTCATCACATAATTTCCCCATTTTTCAAACTGCACAGTACCTGATTATTCAAGAAAGACAACTGAACGTAAAAGGCCTCAAACAAACTAAACTGATATGTTTAAAGTTTGTGAAATCATTTATCTAGTTATTACACAATGTGCATGACCTGCGAGAATAAGGAAGATCTACAGAGGTATCATTTATATGATCTTGGACATAAACGACCAACAAGGGGAGATACAAATCATCCTGTTTTTGCGGACATTTATGCCATAATGTAAACTTGGCATGTCAATTAGATCTAGCTTGACTTGAGTACTAATAGGTATGTTTTGTTACCTCCCTTGAGCCCATAATAATGTTAGAATTAACTCCCTTGAGTGCTCTTTGACATCAAACAGAGACTGTTTTCAAATAATTCAGAGGAATAAGAAAAATAATGGCCACCACAATATGTTTGTAATATAATTGACAATTCCTTGAGGGACCGATGGTTCTTTCTATTTTCATGCAAGACAGAAAATAACTTGATTTGGATGTTAGATCCTTGTTTCTTGAGGGTGACCTATGGTTTTAAATGGTAGAATTTATGTCTCTTTGGCCTGGAACCAGGTCTTGTTATCACGATAATTATTGCTGAATTGGTGTAATCATCACAGTGGGAAAGAACACAAACCAAATAATTGTGTTTTAAGTTCCACTGGTCCAGGAGGGGACATTTCAACTTTGATATAAATATGGGCGTAAGTCACGTCAAGCTAACAAATATCCAGCAAAATTCTGACAATGCTAACTCTTTCTCGTGCAGTCATTAACATTAAAATTCTACTTTTTGATGAATAACTATGTATTTTCTGGGGTCTACTTCAAAATAGGTTGCAATGGAACAATAGCAATATCAAATTTCATTAAAAAAGGTTTATATCATTATATATCAGTAAAAGTTGCCACTCGGTTATAAACAAATCAACATAGATTTACCGACCATAAGACATTATCATGGAGCTAGCTCCTGGTTCCATGACAATGGGACTTGGATTTCAAGATAACGGCTCATAAAACAACCATGTTATCAGGGTTAGACCGGGGAACCAGTCACAACCATGAAAACATGGCTACACACCTTCACATACTACGAAACTTTCAATAAATCAGAACATTTTGAAACATAAGGCTTAAACTACAGAATATAAATTTTATTTCCGTGAATTGTCAACTTTTGGGACATTTCAAACTATCTTGCTCATTGCCCCCCTCCAGTTATTATGTAGAAAATATGCAGTGTAGGCAAAGGTCAGACTTCATGTCTATGCAGGCTGATCTTAGTCTATACTATCTTTAAAGCAATGTTTACAGTTGACATTTCGATGGCTCAGCGCGAAACAGTTATAACTCCCAAAATGTTTATAGGGAGTTGCAACTGTTTCATGCTGAGCCATTGATTTGCTGTGCATAGCATGATAGGGGGAAAAAAAACAGTTGAAAATAGAAGGAATTCCGAGAATTCAGTATAAAGTGACTATCATAAGACTTGATGTCCTTTTTGTTGCAATAGATAATCACAATAATTCATCCTTTTTTCGTTCTATTGTAATTACCATATCGAGGGTTCAGTGCAAGACTGTACTAAGTGTATATACCATGTATTTACACTTAGTATAGTCTTGCGCTGAGCCCTCAATATGTTAAATGGCATCTTAATAATAAATCTTTTTTATGCCTCTTAAACACTATAAACAAGAATTTGTGTTTCTGACTTTTTTTCTAGAAAATCGACAAAAAAAAACAATAATGCAGCGGCCCTTTGACAATTATTAAGTCTTGTCAAAATTCAAATGAAAGTAGCTTATCTATGGGAAGATTGTTTTAAGATTAACGTTAAGCACATTGATGATTTGGGTGAATTTGTGCCCACTTCAAGAGCATCTGTTGATCATTTTGAACATAAATCTGTCAGTCAGAATCACACAGATATACCTGCAGTCCAGATTTATGGGTAGACCAAGTTCTACAGACAATTTATTAAGCACAAAGAAAAACTGACATCCATTTTTGAAAGGAAGAAAATTATCATTAAGTTCTACTCTGTTTTTTGATAGATTACTTTACGATTTTAAATAGTCCTCCTTCAGTTAGAACTAAACCCATCTTTACAACTCAACCAAAAACCACAAATATTTTTTAAACATAGACTTTGCAAAAACATGAACAACAACAACAAAAAGAACGAACCAACAATGCATTGCTTTTATTGTATTTTAACTGAAATCAGATAAAAACTTTACAGCTATTTTTGTGTAAACAAAGGGGGTATGATCTGAATAACATGGAAAAAGTTTTTCATTTGAAGGAACCCACCCATCTTTACCAATAGTTAGACCCAAATCTGAAAATTCTGTATTACCATTATACACTGCCTAAGGTGGTTGTTTATTGGTATTGTCCATCTGTCTGTCTGTTTGTCTGACTGTATGTCCATTTCCTCTTATTAAAACTTCTCCTAATATTATGGACAGATTTTAATGAAATATTCACAATATGTTTCCCATCATGTTACAATGTGCATGATATCATTTGCTCAGTGTAAAACAGATGTAACTGCCTATATGTTTAAAGGCAGTTAAAAACTGTTTCGCACTGAGCTATCAATATGTGATATGTACTATGCTTTGTCACTGAAAAACAGGTCCTCATTGGAAATTTTTCCATGTTGCAAATATTGTTGACTCTAGCACTCTTATTTTTAAGCAGCCAATTGTGTTGTCTCTTTAAGTGACCAAATCTGTATCATTTTAATTGTAAATACAATGATTTACAATTCTATCAATCATATGTGGACATATTATTGAACATTTATGATCGAAATTAGAAATCAAGTTTGTATGATTATCAACATTATTACCAATAAAATATCCAGTTGATGGTTCAGACCAAATCAGTTGTAACTGCCTATAAATATATAGGCAGTTATAACTGTTTTGTGCTGAACCAATGATGTATAGGCTGCTTCATGGTGAGCATCTGAAGTCTCCTGTTCTTTTCAATCCAGATGCAGAATCAATGATCTTTCATTTGAACCCTCAAAGTATATCGATGGCTCAGTATGAAACGGTTATAACTCCCTATAAACATATAGGGAGTTACAACTGTTTCACGCTGAGCCATCAATATAAAGAAGCAGGTTTATGGAAAATAATAGACAACATCATAATCCACAATGATACTGAAGTTTTGTGATGTTTTGAAGTGAGTTTAGCCAGACTTGAGGAAGACATTATAACAAAATACACGGGATTTACTTTATATTTCATTTCCTCATACCGATAATTACTGAAATTAATACCAGGTACCTTTACGCCATCCGGAGTCTGTCCCAGAATGCCTCACATGTGTTTCAAGTCAAACTTCCTGTGAACTCAACCCTTCATATGATACCTTAAATATTATACTATAGCAACATTATTGAAAGGTAATTAATGTTTGGTAAGCATTCATTTGTAATTACAAGCTAACACAATTGAATAGTAATTAAATTTATAATTAAATTTATATACACAAATGTTTTTCTGAAAAAAAAAAATGCAACTTTATTATGAAATTTGAATCAACAGTTTCTGAAATTTCTTATTAAATGTCAGTGTTTGCTGCAAATTGAACACACCTTAACCAAAACCTTTAACGCCTATATCATCTTTTTAATTACATTTAATATATATTTTTCTTGCTAAAATTACTTTTTTTTGTATATATTTCCTGAATGTACTGCTATAGAAACATGTACGGTTTATCCAGAATACCATGTTTATTGCGAGGTGTAAGAAGGGTAGAACCCTGACAAATTCCAGTAAAGTTTACCTTGCGGGACTAATTTACCGTTACACTGATAAACTTTGTGATTGAACAAGGAACATCTCCCAGTCCCTATCAGTATATCACTGGCTTCCAAAAACTTCTTCACAAATATAAAATGGCAGATTATCCTTTGACATTCTAAAAAGGACAAATTTGTTCATTTTGATTGAATAAGATTCATTTTTATCCAAACAACTTTTAAAATATCTTCCTTCAACTTTCATTAACCTTTATAATGCCTTTTTAGCAAATGTTGAAGCCTTTCCTTTGGTAATACTATGTTAATCTATCGCCTAATAAAAATCAACATTCCAGGATCTATGACTTGGACCTGTGACCATTTTCTTGGCATCAATTCAGATTGATATCAATTCAGGAGTCAGTACAAAACTGCCGTAAGTGCCTATAAATATATAGGCACTTACGGCAGTTTTGTACTGACCCTTCTGTATATCTTTCGAAGCACTTCTGACTGAGATCTTGTCTTGTCTGATAAGGATTGATCTTGGTTGATCTTTCTGGTTCAGATATTATCTTTATACCTGGGTACCAGCAGGACTGTTTAGACTGTCTCTCTGATCAATAAGATATCTGGGTCATAGTGAGAAATTATCAACTGTTTACAGTATACCAGTCTATTTCAAAATAGTAATGGTCAGGTTTATCTAACTTCTTCATGAAAGAACTCACCATTCTTCAAAATGTATTTTTGTACCAACCAATAAATTAAATTACTTACAAGATCATAGCTAGGAAGACTTTTCAAAATTCCATCAAAACAAAGACATTTCATTTAAACAAATTTTTTGAAATTTGTTAAAAGATGAAGAAAAAACTTGGGTAATGGAAAAAGATCATCTAACGCCAGGAAGCTGTCATATGTAAAAGACATACATTATCCCATAATTCCATTAGCTCATCTTTTTGGAAGCTTCGAAAAAACAAAGACAAACATATGGAACGCTTCCTCATTTACACATCTTTTAACACATCTTCTCACGTTTTTTGCTTTCAATAATTTTACAATAATACTTGTTCTCGAGTTTTCATATAAATATAATAATATTTAAAATTTCAAAAAGTAAATAATTATTGACATTGACAAATTTCATTATGATTTTTGCAACAACATATGCTTCTCTTTCCAGTTAGATATACCATTAGTAGAATATCGTATAGATATTTATGAAGCACAAAATAATTGTAAGCAGCCATATGAATGAAGGCACCTACAATAATTTGCGCTCATCATCCTAAAGACAGATCAAGGCCCAAGGTTATAAAACTTTTCTCATTCTCAACTGAGAATTTTCTCAAATTCTTTAAATTTAAAAGAATGTATGAAAATATTTATAACAACTTATTAATATCATCTTTAATATGTTAATACATTAGAATGGGTATTTAAACAGAATTACGGCTTTAATCTCAAATTGAAATTGAAATTTGAGAAAATTTTGAATCGAGAACGGGAAAAGTTTTATAACCTTGGGCCGAAAAGCTTAGAAGAAATTGAGAATTAAAACTATTAACAAGTTAATCCTGCATTCAGGATGACAAAACAGTACAAACTAATTGCAAATTATACACCGCTTCATTCAAAAGTGAACATGCAAAGCGGCGTATAAATCATAAACAGTTAGCACTATTTTGTCATCCTGAACACAGGGCTGATAAATGTTGATCTTCAATACACACCTTTTGACGAGAGTTACTGGATGAAGTTCATTTTGAGTGTTGTGGAGGGTTGGAAGTTATTTTATAAAACAAATTCAGAACAGATTGTCAGTTCATCCTCAAATGTTTAGTTGTAACAGTTAACTTGACAACCAGCCAAACCCGTAAACACTTCAAAATGCTCAAAATCGTGTGGCTGATAAGAAAACCGTTTGAGATACAAAAATGTGATTACAAAACTTGAGTAATAAACATTTCTGTGAATGACAGTCATTGTTTGTCTACGTTTGATCCAGAAGAGCGGTATTAGACTAAACAGGCAGTGCTATTGGTAGCGACCATCATTCTCTAAAGTGGTGAAGTGTTTGATATAACCTAACCCTTTAAAAACATCCTTAGTTGCAAGAGTATTACCCCTTGTCATGCTGATCGTAAATTATTCCTGCTTTCACCAGCAGGTAAAGACAAAGATAAGCCTGCACATATGTGCAATTTGATATAAGCATTAACCACCTGATTTTCATTTTAAGCAGGAAAAGTTTAAAAATTACATTTTCAAAATAATACTGACTACTGGTAAATTACATTAGTATTTCAGCGAGTGCGTTCAGCATTTTGAGCAATTTTTTATATGGCATGACAAGGATTTAACAACATTTTCAGTCTTCATGAAGTTATAAATGAACCTAAGCTTGACGTAACCAATGTTGTTTAAAGTGTGAAGACTCAGATCAGCTTGTGTAGTCTTGTCAATTTTCACTTTGCGCTCTATGATTAGATTGTTACAGAACCAAAGTTTCTCTGAAAACTCAGCGAAAATTATAGATGAATATTTCAGGGCTGTCCAAGTTGATCTACAAATAGGATATCAGGATGACTCAGTGCAAAAGGGTTGTAACTGCATAAGTATTGATAGGCAGTTACAACCATTTGGTGGTGAGCCATTGATTGTTGCAGATGTTTCTAGACAGCAATACATAGTGTCACATATTGCAGGGTGAGGACAAAAATATGATAAATTAAGGAATAGCAAGATTGTTTTACAATGTTTTCATATTCCATTGGCTCAGTGTGAAACAGTTGAAACTGCCTATTAACTTATCGGCAGTTACAACTGTTTCACACTTAGCTATGGCATTACCTTTTTCTATTAGAAGAATTACGTAGTACAGAGTTAGAACATTGAGTCGTTCAGGTGACATCATCTGATTACCCTTGAGTATAAACATTGACAGGTAAATATCTTTGACATCATAATTAATGGTGTATGTACCACAACATGCTACTATCTCCTACATGCATCTCCACGATGCAGATCTGGAAAACAAACAAGCTTCAAGCGGATCCTGACAACACAGAAAGGACAAGCCCAGTTCCAATGATAATGAGCATGAAATATTGTGTAATATCACAGTTTGACGTCATATGGGGACTTGTCTATACCAACATAATGAACAAATTAACAGTAAAATAAAAGATTTCAGAACCAGATTAATGTAGGACAGATATATTTCTTAATGCCTATACATTTCTATCATAAAAAGACAAGACAATAAGAAATTGAATTTCAGTGGTGGAACTAGAGAAGATTTGCAGGATGCATTTTTGGGGGGTTAAGTATAAGCAGAGAGCTACTATAACAACCCTACCCCAATGTATTATATCAGAGTCATAAAGAGATACAGTCGATATTGCTCGAGCAAGCACCTTTATTAAGCGACCTCATTTATGAAGTGAACAACATAAAAAGTCCTTTCACTGTAAGGAAAATCTCTGAAAAATGGACATTATCAAGCGAAAAAGTGTATACTGTTGAATTTCATGATGTTAGAACCGATAAGAATCATCTCAATGAGACAATTCTAATCGGTTCAAAAAGCATAGGATTCAGTTAATATTATGCATCAACCGATAAATGTTATCAAAAGGACCTGACTTATTTATCATGAAATAATGTATTAAGCGACCATTTCAAAAAGCGACTGCTTTTTGGTGGTTCCCTAAGTGGTCGCTTAACGCGAGTTTTACTGTACTTCAATGGGTACACAAAGACAATGAGTTCCTGTGAGACAGAGATCTGTAATTGCTCCCTCTTACCACACTTCTAGTTTAAGTAATTGGTTCTTGACGAGTTTTCTCTAAAATTAAAACAACAATCTTTAGGTAATGGTCCACAGATGGGTGATTCAAGGAAGTTCAAAACTTAAAAAAAGCTTTTTTTGCTGATCTATCACAAATTTGTTATCAATTCTTTAAATACCAATTTTTGTAGGGCCTGATTAAAAATACAATCTCCTGACATTCATTTAATGGCTTAATTGTCATATAATTGAAAGACTGAATCATCTCCTCATTTTAAAGTGGACAGCAGGGCCCGTGGTTATAAAACTTTTCTCAAACTCAAATCAGAATTTACTCAAATTTGAAATTGAGATTAAATCTTTAATTCTGTATTTATTTTGTAATAAATGTTTGAATAAAAAAGTTGATATTAATAAGTTGTTATAAATAACAACTTATTAATATTATCTTTTATATTCATATATCTATTTAATTTCTCAGTTGAGAATATTCTCAGTTGAGAATGAGAAAAGTTTTATAATCTTGGGCCCAGTGCTACCTGCTCTTCAATCTACAAAACATTTCAAACATTTAAAAATAAATGCAGCATGATCTTCCTAAATATCCTTGTGATAGCAGGAATATTTCTGGTTAAGCCTGACAAGGGTTAAAATGATGATGATTTTGTGTATTGAGGAAGCAGTATTTCTGGAGACATGTATAAACATCAACACACCTGTTTCAGAAGAATCATGACAGAATTATCTGTTGATTTTAATATTCATATCTATCAAAATACCATTAAACTTCAATAAAACTGTTTCAGAAGCTTTTACAAATCTTGAGAATTGACACACTTTATAAAGTTTTACAGAAAAAAAATGTTGTTCTTACACTAGCAAACTAGAAAGCCATGAATGGCTTGTGTCGCTCCACAGGCTTGAATTTCTTGTAATAGCAAATCTAAGTTTTGACTAGATTTTTAGATATTTTGGCTTCTACTGATGTTGAAAAGATTTTCAAATTTTCCACTATTATAACATATATAGAGAAATGACCTCCGCCCATAAAAGACATATTTTTCTTCAAATCACAATAATTTTTGGCTGAATGATAATGGATCACCCGAGGATCATACTAATGAAGTTTGATTGATATCCATCAGTTACATTCTGAGAAAATGATTTTCAAAGTTTGCACTATATAACATATAGAGAAATGACCTCCGCCCATAAAATACATATTTTTCATCCGATCACAATAATTTTCGGTAGACTGATAAAAGGTCACCCAAGGATCATTCATGTAAAATTTGGTTGATATCTATCATTTAGATTCTGAGAAAATAATTTTCAAAGTTTCCTCTTTATAACATATAGAGAAATGACCTCCGCCTATAAAATACATATTTTTCATCTGATTACAATAATTTTTGATAGACTGATAAAGGGTCATCCAAGGATCATTCATGTAAAATTTGGTTGATATCCATCAGTTGGATTCTGAGAAAATGATTTTCAAAGTTTCCACTATATAACATATAGAGAAATGACCTCCGACCATAAAATACATATTTTTCATTCAATCACAATAATTTTTGGTAGATTGATAAAGGGTCACCCAAGGATCATTCATGTAAAATTTGGTTGATATCCATCTGTTAGAACCTGAGAAAAGTCACTTTTTACCATATTTGGAAATTAGCCACGCCCATTAAATCCATGTTTTTCATTGGATCAAAATTTCTTGAACAACTTTGAAAGAGGGTCACCCAAGGATCATTTCTGTGAAGTTTGGTTGAAATCAATCCAGTAGTTTCTGAGGAGAAGATTTTTAAAGAAAAAGTTTACGACCGGATGCACGGACGCACGTACGGACGGACGCACGACGGACACAACGCCATGACAATAGCCCCAGTGGCTTTCAGCCAGTGGAGCTAAAAACTTTGGAAGAGCATCTGCAATTGAGCAAACAGACAATAAAATACTTTTATACTTGGACTAAATCATCACACTTCCAAGCCATAATCATCTAAGACAACTTTGCTAAGCCACTTCTAAATGTCATTCTTGGATTTTTAGAATCTACTATGGTTGAAAATGAATTATCAATGTCCAAGAATATTTTAATTGTAAACAAAAGCACCGCCTACTGGTGCCTATGCTCAGCTGTTGAATGCTGGATGTTGGAAAAAAATCTGGGTCAAAAAGGGCGCATAATTTGCACAAAATTCATCTAGAGATATCCTCCCTTGATAATTAAGTTTGCTCTTTTGATGGTTAACATGTGTGCCAAGTTTCAAGTGAATGCTTTCAGTAGTACCACAGATATCACAAAATGTCAAAGTTTTCGCACCAGGACGACAACAACAACAACAACATCAAGGCTATAGCCAAGCAAAACTTGCATTACAACATTATGAATTAACTTTAGTAACTACAACTCTAAAGAACCTAAATAGTTTACTTAACATTTGATGCTTATGCTGAAATTTTGTTAGATTGTGGCACCTCAGGGCCTCAGATTATAAGAATTAAAGTTTAAAACTCAAGTTGAAATTTGAGAAAATCTCAGTTGAGCACAAGAAAAGTTTTGAAATCCGTGGCCATGAAGGAGCCTTTAACCCTTTGCTGTTTAATCCCTGCTTTTTACGTGCCTGTGATTTTATGATTGAGAAAACATTGTGAAAACAGAAGAAATTGCTTCTGATAAGCAATTTCTTCTTTTTCCACACTATTTTCTACCCTAAAGGATGGTTATTTTTCAAATTAAATCCACTTAAAATTTTCATCTACAAAACTTTTGAATTTGGACAGGTCAAAAATTTTGTAAAACAGGAAAGGAATAACATAAAAACGTCACCCTGAGAGTACTCCACATGAAGATGGACAGACACAATTGTCCATGAAGACAGAAATGTATGATCCACATTTTTTCCTACCAGGTATTAGCATCCACTATGACCAATAACTTATGTTTTCTATCTGACTTGACAGGTGCTGACAATTTTCCAAACCTTCACCATAATGCCATCCAACCCTTGTTACCTTACAGAATAAGAATGTCTAAAACTATATAAAACATTTGGAAACTAACATGGCTTCTATGACCAAAAAGATACAAGATTCTCACTGACTGATTAAGAGAAAGCATCTAGATTAGCCTTGGTTTGTGTGAAAACAGCAATGTTTTTAAATATTGATAACACATATGGTAAAAAGTGTATATAGCAACCACTTATAGGACCTCTAATAAGGGGCTGTTTAAGAGAGTGGTTGCTTAGTACATGTCTTATTTATGTATAAGAAAGATTATTTTTATTGAATGGAATCTCTAGATATGCCTATGATGTTAAAACTCAAAAGAATCATCTCATAGATTGAGACAATTCTAATGAGTTTGTTCAACATGGGGTTATTTACAATATTTTTAGATCATTAATTCTACTTTTTTAGATATTTTGATTTAGAGAATGAGATGTTGAAATCGCTAAATAAAAATGGTCGCTTAATAGACATGGTCACTTGAGCAAGATGGACTGTACTTTATTTGACCTAGAAAAGATGGTACAGTAAAGGGTTGTAAAAGAGTTTATGAGTTTTCCTGCTAATGACCATGATCATGTCTGCTTTATCATTATCTTATCTCTGTAGACAGACAACCTTTCCTCACTAACAGGAAGTCAACATCACATGACCAAATTTGGGGAGTCACATGACATCAAAATGGAGGGTTAGTGATATTTTGATTTGGGTTTCTTTAACAATTGAAATTGCTTATTACCATGTAATAAAGCTAATCTTTCCAGCTTATATTGATTTTATCGTAAGTTTAACGTCTGAATATCAACATTTTATAATAGTTACTTTTTTTTCTAATTTCCTATTAAGATTAAAATTATAATACAGATATAGAAGCAAAGTGAAACCATACAATTCAGATGACATGAAAGGACAGAAGATGTGAGGTACTTTTGAGCAGAAACTGTACCAAGTGACTTAAGTTGCTAACACAGTATTCAGTGAGTGACAACACCCACATTACACCATTTCATTGCAATATGACATAGCCTTTTATTATATGTATTTTGTAGTCTTTTTTAAAAGCCTTTTCATATTTGTGGGAACAAAACCTTTGAGGATTACTACCAGGTGTTTTATACAGATGACCTTCAGGGGTCACCTAAAATTGATGCACATTTCTTAATTGACAGCTTCTGTAGATTTCATCAACATCCCATACCTGTAAAGTCAGCAGTCATTGACAGACATTTAATGAGCCTTCTCTGCCAACATCACTGAGTTAGATTTTCTTAAATAAACAAAAAATAGTTTACAGTCAGGAATTATTGAAATGTTTCCGCTATTTTGTTAATATTATTCATTCACTTATTTATCAATTTGTTTTTCTCATAAATCAATGTTTCACATAAGGGTTCAGTGCAAGACTGTTGTGAGTGTATATACATTGTCTATACACTTACTACAGTCTTGCATCGAACCAACAACAAATATCAAAATAAAGTATATACATCACTTATCTTGGTCCCTGCAAAAACATATTTTTGACAATATTGTCTAAACATTTCTAAAAATTCTAATAAGTGTAACTTTAATTGCTTTTGTTCAAAATAAAAGAATTACAAATTTAAATATGGAAATAAAGTACAATATAAATAAAGTACAAATATGGAATTTCCTGTGCATTTATGTGAAATTTCAATATAATAACATCCAGTCTCTGAGGGTACAAAATCGGTCTATCACTTATTTTAAATTTGTATTGAAGGTTGGCTGGCATCTAACCCCATCTTTTTTCAAACATTGCTTTATGGAAGTCCCAAAAGTTCCAGTTTTGTGCAAAAGATCTCATTTTATCTAACATAAGCTCCAAAGTCAGACAGTGCCTGTATAAATCACAACTAAACAAAGTCATCTCTTAAAATAAAGTTTAAACTATACAAAAGTAAAACTGCCAAATATGGAGAAACAATACATATACGATAATAAGTAGTTAACTAGCTCGTCCCGATTTCAACGTTCTTTATTGGCTACTTATATTCTTTTAACTGTATGTAGATAGATACTTATCAACCTAACTATCGTAGAAAAACACACAGTTTTTCTTGCCTCTTTAAATACACGCTTGTCACATAGAATTCTTAAATGGTGTCATAAAACTACGTAGAACATGTTAGCAGTTCAAACCCCTCAATTTGTAGCCGTAAATGGTGCTTCTACACTGACAAAACGCCAAAATGACATTACAGTTACGTATTTGATAGGCCATTACATGCTTTTTTGCTGTAGTCAGACAAAATTGAACTTGTCTGGGTTGAAATGTCTACATTGGAATCTAAATTTCATTGACTATGTTTTGTACTGGATTCATAATGAAATCAGCAGCTTCAGAAAGAGGGGGTATTTTGGATTTAAGATGAAAATATTTAAATAATAATAACACAAATCCTACGTTGTTGGTACTCATTGGAATCATCTTGTCAAGATGATTCCAACAAGTACCCACAATATATGGTTTTATAGAAAAATAAAGATTTTAGATTGGCTTTATCTCCTCTAATCTGCACCTCTAGTATATCTGCTTGGCTTTATCTCTTTCTTACTTTGCTTTTTGAATTCTTAAATTTTAAAATTTTAAGGTAGTAGACCCATAATAGTTCTGCAACGTCTTGGAAGTAATGAACTTTAACAGTGTTGACCAAGGTTTCCTAATGATTTTCATTAGGAAACCTTGGTCAACATTGTCAAAGATAATGGGTTTCAAAATGTTGTTAAAACTATTACAGGTCCACTACCTGAACTAAATTGTAACATCAAGGGATTGCCAAAGGAAAGGATTCCGTTAACAGTGAATCTTAACTATTTCAAAAGGAGCATCTAAATTTGACAGCATGTGTATCTCATGAAGTGATCAAAAATCTGGGCACCAGTTCAAAACCAGGAGCTGAGATTCTGTCCTTTCAAGTGCTTTTAATTAGGCTTGTCAGTCCGCTTGCCATTAGAAACAATAAATTCAAAGGAAACATACCCTGAAAATAATTAAAGTTGGCTCTGATGGTAAAATAGAGTCAGTTAGATTTGGTCATTAGGGATATATGTCTAGAATATGTCAAGGGGTCAATGCAAAACTGTAATAAGTGCTCCTTTTATAAATATGCTCTTAAAATAGTTTTGCATTTAACCCGCAATATGGCTGTAAATAATGTCCAGTGTAAATCAAGTCTACATCTTTAATATGGTCAGTGGATAAAACTATACTGGAGGTAAAAAGAAATGTCACACAACTACAAAACTTACAACAGATGCTTTGAAATAGCTTTGAATTGAGTCTTTTTGCTCCTTATGACTTCTAACTCCAGTAAGAAACTTTAGAATAGCAGTAGAAAGTCTAAGATCCGAAGAACCAACTTCAGAATAGAATGATTTTCAGTTTTTTTAGAAATGGATAAAAGAGATAGTGCAGTAATTTCTGCTATTTTTGACTTGGAAGGGCATCAATTAACTTCAACTTGAATAAGTTGTAACTGCCAATATATTTATAGGCAGTTACAACTATTTCAGGCTGAGCCATCAAAGTTTTCAGTTGGACATTGTCTTAAGTATAACTTTTGAATGAAGATAGGTTAACAGTCACCATAAAAATATGAATACATTTCTTATATAGGTATTAGCCCTGTGTTTAGGATGACAAAACGGTGCAAACTGTTTGCAAATAATATCCCATATGTGTGAAAAGCGTGTATAATTTGCAAACAGTTTGCACCGTTTTGTCATCCTGAACAGTGCTTAGCTTAAACGCCACAACCTTTATCTAAATTATGTTACTGGCAAAGTCAGAAATCATAGATAATATTAAGATTTTTATCACACTTATAAAGGTGTGAAGTAATCAGTGTTGTAAATGAATTGTAACCTGATAACACTGATAATTTTACTGTGGCTCCATACACCAGTTCTACACCATTAAGTTTATAAGCCATTCTGGCTTTTAAATGGTTTTCAATGTTAGTTGGTAATGCCTACCTCATAATTAAATTACAAAAGCAAAATAGTCAGTGAGTTCACAATGCCTGTCTATGAGAAGCTTCTAGTGATCATAGAAACATTTGTAGATTAGCTCGAAACTAGATAAAGATGTTATTGGAAAAAATGTTGTGGAAAGAGAAGAAATTGTTTGTTACAAATAACAAATAATTCCTTCTCCCCCCCCCCCCCCCCCCCGGAACATTTTCAAAAGTATAAAATTAAAGCATACAGGAAAGGGAATGAATGTCATTTTAACGTTAAAAAGACCATGACAGGCACAAATTGCAGACAAATACCGTCTTGGGTTTTGGTGAAACCTTTGAAGTTTGGCGTCCAAGGTTTAGATGACAGTTAGCCAATTAAACTTATGCAATAATTCTGACAATTAATGAATGAGCAAAATTAACTTTGCAGAAATTATCTTTGAAGTGTGCACTTGAAGTATTGACCAATGGGGATTGTTTACTGCAAACATTGCCAAAATGTCAATTTTGAAGTATTTTAGGTTTTCCCAGAAGATTTGGTATTGATATGATGGAATGATGAACCCCTCTTCGAAGAACGTTTTATAATATTGCTGATAATGTTAAATACATGATCTGTCATGCAAAAAGGGACCATTCAGAATCTCCGAAAAATAAATATTAGGACAAAGGATTGGATCCAGCATAGGTCAATCAGAAGGTGTATTTCAAAAATGATTACATAGGAAAGTAATTATCATTTCAATGGCCCAGCTTGAAACAGTTGTAACTGCCTATAAACATATAGGCAGTTACAACTGTTTAACACTAAGCCATCCATTTAAGATTCAGAAAAATTGTAAATTGTAAATTAGTTTGCGCAGTCTGACAAGGTTCGACACTTATCACACTACCCCGATGGTCTCTTTTCACATGACTAGAAAAGTGCTGTCTTGAAATGAAGGGAGTATAGACCATATTCAAACTGCACATACATGCCAATTAGTAAATGTTGAAAGAAAGAGAGTCAAGACCTTGGTTTTTTAAAATATTTTAATGGGCAACATTTTGAAGGGTCATGGCAATGCTATTGTAAGTGCCTATAAATATATAGGCACTTACAATAGTGTTGCATTGACCCCTCAATACTTTGTATATCATACTTATATTTTAAGAAAATCTAACAAAGTGAAAAGTTTGTAACGTTGGTCAACATACACAATTTATCCAGATAGACAATTTGGGATGCAAAAAAACGTTCATGATTAAGTATAAATATAGAATCCTTAGGCTTAACCAATAGTCTGGCCGCCAGAATCTTCTTCACAGTATTTTTTCAAAAGGAATTAAACCATTACAAATCGTATAATTAAGTCCCGACTCTTAAAAGAAGTGGCATGTAATAGAAGTACAAAAAAAATATTTTCTAAAATGCTTACAAAAACTACTAAGGCCAGTCTACCATTACAATGAAAAGTTCTATTTAAATATTCAAAACTGCATTCCGACATTAAAATTATCCTAGAAACATTGAGCTCATTCCTTTTGGGTTGATGCACAATGATGTTTTTTTTATACAAAGTTAAAACTAGAAAAGATGTTAACTGTTTTATTCCCACAATCACTTCCATGAAATCAATTTTACGATCAGTGAATTGCCGTGGAGGACATTTCACAGCGATGACAATTAACGCTGTTAACAATCATTGGTTAATTGACTCAATACTCGTTGACATTCAGTCTCATATCACAATGATTAAAGCTGGAAAATAAAGACTTCAAAATAAAGTCAGGGACCTCATTTAATTCATTCTTACATATAAAAGCAGACGTACAGATAAGAGGAGGGAATGTAAATCTAAAATCTTTATTTCTAAATGAAAACCTTAGCTGTGGGGACTCATTTGAATCGTCTCAGCAAGACGATTCAAATGAGTACCCACAACATAGGATTTGTTCAAGTATTATTTAAATATTTGAATTTCAAAATACCCCCCTCTATCTGTAGCTGTGATACCATATATCTCTTGACAAACAAATTGACCTTGAGATTATGAGATGACCTTCACTTTGTCATAAAAAGATCCATATCTTCTGACAAAGTACTGGGATCACAAATCGAAAAAGTTTGGAGACTTATTTTTTTTGCAGTTATTAAAGAATAATAGAGGGGTCATCGCAAAACTAAGAACATGTCACCTAAAATATGACTGGTTATGCCTTATCAAAAATATAATCAAGTACCAGTGCACAAAATACACATATCGAGGTGCTAGAGCAAAAACATTCTATTAATTTGTCTATACAATGTATAGAAAAATACTTTGTTTTTGCACTTACTCCTCAACATGCATACTTCATCTCAAATAACAGAGTACATGTACATTGTCAAATATATGACTGAGTACAAGAGTGCAAAAAATAACTGAGTAAATCTAAGGGAATACAGCTTGTTATGAGTAAATAATACTTCTAAGCACTAGTTGATTCTCTAAATTTTGAGATTTTCTTAAATGGTAAAATCAGGTCTTGAAATATTTTTGTATGAAAAAAAAAAAATCAAAAGCCAGAACCAAAGTCCTTTTATTAATGTTTTAAAATCCATGTCACCGACTTTGATGCCCAAATTACAAGGACAGTTTTTCTAGTAGAACATTCAGTCATTATGAAGAGAAAAGCTCATCAATTCCCTCTAAAATCCTCTTGGAAGCAGACATGTTTTATAGCCGCAGGGTAATCACTGCCGCAGGACCCCTGCGACAATTGGAGAAATTTCTCGATGTGTTTTTTGTCTATGTCAAGTGCTTCAGGTCATCAAATTAGCCGTGTTTGTAGAAATTATTACTTTCCGCTATTTCTACTCCATGACACAGGTTACCTTTAGAAGACAAAGGCTAATTGTATCAAGCTCGAGAAACTTTGCCGATTAATTGTACCACTACATGCGACAGTCCAATTCTTTTATTGTGTCATTCACAGAGAATTTAATTACGACAAAAACTCGCGAATCTCGATGTGAGTGGGAACGTCTTTTCTGTCTATCTTCTGTCAATTTACCAACATTTAAACTTGATTAAGAGTGGGACCTTACTAATATCACAAAATCAGACAAACAGCAAGTCTTTCTCTTTCTGAATATGACATTTTTAAGTCATGAAATTCTAATATACCTCTCAACTTTTTCTAGGGATCAAAACTGAAATAATTTATTTTGTTCCCCTAGAATTATATCCGTTTTATTATATATTTGTGTTTCAATTATCTATCAATTTGTCAGCTTGGCTTTTTCTTGGTGTAATGGTTTAAAGGGAGGTAAGTTGCATTGGATATGCAAATGAGAGAGACCTGCCCTTAGTTAAATGGCTATTTGTAGTCTATATAGACAGTCAACCCATTTAGGACTGAGGATATTTTTCTCTGAATGGATCAAGTCTGTCTATCTGCTCGGTTTGTTACAATTGGTGGCATCGGTGGTATAATGACAACTACCAGACCAGAGTTGCCTTACCTACGGGTTTCCCAGACCGAGACTCGGGACTAGTCTTCTCGGAGGGGAGAGTAATGTAACCGTTTAAAGGGAGGTAAGTTGCATTGGATATGCAAATGAGAGAGATATGCCCTTAGTTAATTGGCTATTTGTAGTCTATATAGACAGAGTCGACCCATTTAGGGCTAAGAATCCTTTTTTCTGAATGGATCACGTCTGTCTATCTGCTAGGTTCGTTATATTGGAATAAAAAGTAGAGCTTATTTTATGACCTTGATTTTGTAAGCAAAAGAACATTCATTGACATTGGCGTTGGCATGGTAAACTTTGACCTTGGCCATATCTATATTGTTATTCAAGATATTTTTCGAAACTTGGTAAATTTGTTTATTATCACAAGACTGCTATTCAGAAAATCAAAACATATAACTCTTGAAGCATTGTTGTAAGAACTCTCTTATTTCATAATTTTACATTGCATTACCCATCATCTACACCCAAGTGTTGGTTGCACACACGGTCCTCTTGTTGAAGTTATGATGATCAGGGCTTGTGTTTGACCCTTAAACCATGGTTTTGACCCTCAAAAATCTGAAAATACCCTTTTTTGACCTGAAGAAATTTCTCTCAAGGGGCTCATTTTGACCCCCCTAAAGAAAAAGGTTCTAAGGGTCTGAAATGGTTTTTATCACTCAAATCATAGTATGACTAGCTCTAAGGATGGTGAACACACATGCCAAGTTTCATGAAGATATCTTCAATAACACAGAGATATGACAAAGGTTAAAGTTTGTCAAACCAACTCCTATGCTAACAACATCTCCGAAAACAGCCAAGCAAATAATGAACTAGTAAACTTGAAAGGAGATTGAATCTCGAAGTAGACTTACAGTAAGGTAGTATAGCCAATTAGCTCAAGTAACTTAAATTCAACTACAAGCCTTCAAGCATTTTAAGGCCTACAAGCATATATGGTCTCACTATGGTTGATTGCATAACTTTCCAAAAATACTTTCATAAAATGTCCTATTTCTGTAAAACAGGTCAAATTTTGTCAAGGAAAAAAGTGAAAAAGTTCATCTCTAAAATGGATGAAGGTATTAGATGACAAGTGACAGAAAGGGATAATGGTATTAGGAAAGTCCTGTTTTTCAAACAAAATTAATTCCAATTCCGTCTCGTAGACGTTTCTGCGACATGTCTCACACCCCCAATGACAGTATGACGCTGGCGTAAGGAAAGAGGTGAAAACTGTCTTGTATTATTTAAATACTTGATAGGCAACAAAATCACCTTCGCAGTTTCATTTGAACCAATATTATATGAGCCTGTGCGTGACATTTCCAACAATTTCAAATGTGTGAAGCGTTTAGACTCAGATCAGCCTGTGCAGATGCACAGTCTGATCAGTGTCTCCACTACGCACCCAATAGATGGCTCTAGACCATAAGTCTCTGCACACAATCCAAGAACAATTTTAATACATTCCACAATTGTCCAGGATGCTAAACATCTGTCTATCACCCACACATAAAATTGTTGGAAATGTCATCCACAGGCTCATATAAGTAATATTTTTGTTCAGCATTGTTCAAAATTTGTACCAGATCTCAGTTCAATAAATAAAAATGTGAAATTGACTTTCATTCTGATCATAACCACTTTAAGTCACTCACTCAAAGCTTCGCTTGTTTATTTTAAACTTTCTCTCAAACCATTAGTGTTCTAATACACTAAAATGACTGGATCAACAAATTAATTCAAAATAAAAAATTGCTAGAAAAAAATTATGATTTCAGTCTTTTTTGAAATTGGGAGCCCCTACTTGGTTTGTTAAGACATAAAAAGCTATTTTTAGATTGATTGAATAGGTTTTTCCAGATATATTGCGGCAGCAGGAGCACCTGACAATGGATTCCTGGTTTTTCTTACACCAGTACCACCATAACATCCTTTCAAAGCCTCCAGCTGCTATCCCACATAGGTCTATGATTATCAACTCATTGGTGGTAGACAAATAGTTGAAAAGGATGTTTGCAACCGTCAGGGATTGAACCTGGACCACTAGATTGACAGTAACTTGTATGCATATTTTATTAGAGGGATGTAATAAATATTGCTAATTTTGTTAATTTTGAATGAATTAATATTAGATAGTTTCACAACTTAAGTTTAATTTCTAGTTAAATTGTCAGTAGAAATGTAGCAACTTTTGGAGCACCAAAATTAGTTGAATTGGATACAGAGTTAAAGCAATATTTGGTGCAAAAGAATTTCAAAATACTTTTCTTTGTTAATAAAGTAGATAAAATCATAATAACACCAAACCTTAACCCTTTAACCCCTGCTTTTTACATGCCTGTGATTTTATGATGGAGAAAACATTGTGAAAAAAGAAGAAATTGCTTCTGCCAAGCAATTTCTTCTTTTTCCACACTATTTTCTACCCTACTGGATGTTTATTTTTCAAATTAAATCCACTTTAAATTTTAGTCTACAAAACCTTTAAATTTGGACAGGTCCAAAATTTTGTTAAACAGGAAAATGTAACCTGGCTCCCAGGCTGTCAGTTAGTTTTAAAATTAATAAGGTAGACCACTCATGTGTAACTATTTTATTTCAAATTACCTCCCATATTCGCAAAAACTGATCGACCAGTCAGAGAATATAGGTTGATAAGAAATTTTCTTTCTCTTGTTGAATATGGCTTATTTTTTCACAATTTTTCAGATCAGTGGGACGAGAGCCAGTCTAAGGAAAGTGTTAAGAAACTTTCTATATTGTAACCACGGGCGACAGAATATTACTTCCTGTGTCTGCTGTTATTTTTTATGAGAGTTATATCCCTTTAATCCCCAATATCATGCCTGGGATCAAATATTTAACAACATAACTGAACATCTTCCTGTATGTCACAAAAGGGAAATCAAGATCCACATGGAATTATTGGGACCTTGATAGAATTTTCCATGAAATCGAACTTGCAACAAGAGCTTGGACTGTATGTGCAAAGGCTTGGCTGTTACGTATTTGATAGTAAAAAAAGAGTCATAATCTTTGTACATGTATTACATACATTTAGAGTAATCTTTCCTGAATGTATGGATGATATTATTGATAGTATAAGTAGATTACAAGATTTTCAGTGTTATACAATAAGTAAAACCAGAGACTGTCACTGTCATAGCACAGTGGTAGCATATCAGACTATTATCAAAACCCCCAGGTTAAATACTCAATTGAATTATATTGCGAAAAATATCAGACTCTAAGAAGAGTACAGTAAATCAAATATCTGTTAATGTAGGTATTGTTGGGATTGAAAAAAAAAATTGAATGAATCTGATGTTGTTAAAACTTACCAGAATTGTCTCAATGAGATGATTCTACTGAGATTTAACAACATAAGATTATTGAGAATTTTGCAATGATATGCATATTCAATCATAAGCATGTTTTTTATTTGAAAACAAAACATGCATTGAGCCGCCATTTTCTTAAACAACCTCTTTTATGATGGTTCCCCTAGCGGTCCCTTGAAACAATTTTTACTGTATAACTAAGTAGCCTACCAACATCAAATTTATAGAAAGGTAAGGATATACATATTGTATGAAATCCTTGTTATGACGAAAGTATAAACTTCTATTTTTTCATTAAGTACCATATAAAAGCCATGAGGAAGGGTACATCATCATAAATGGCTTTTATCATAAGAAGGGCAGATGTGCTACCTATCATTTAGGTATCAATTTTACGCCACTTCACAAAAATTAAACGGCTGACGCTTGCCAACATAGCAAATGTGTTTAATCAAATCGTAATATTCCATCAGGTTTTAATTGCTTTGTCTTGAAAATAAATTTGTATTTCATAGACAACATGAGCAAAAATGTGGGTGTCCAAAGAGTACGCTTCAGCAGCATTCATCCTCAAATATTTCTTTATTACAGTTTGTTAAGTTATGTAACTCCAACCACATTAATGTATTCAAAATATCATACAAAACTCATATCATTGACTCAGTATTAAACAGTTGTAACTGCCTATATGATTATAGGCAGTTACAACTGTTACTTGCCAAGCCATCAAGTTTATTACCGTATTATTGTCATTTTATAAATTAATTATTTCTGTAAATGTGTTGGTATGATAGCTCACTTTCAAAATAAAATGATCAGCAAGAATTTTCATAAGGCAACAGTACTATGAAATGATTTTTTAGACAAAGGGTAAAATTCCAAACAGTTTGTGAAGTTTTGTAACTCAATCATTGATGTATTTAAAATATTATCTAAAAACTATGTAAATGGCTCAGCATTTATCAGTTGTAACTGCCTATATGTTTATAGGCAGTTACAACTATTTCATGCAGTCATTATTATCATCATTATTATTGTCATCTCACACATTCCGCATTTTCTGTAAATATGTATTGGTAAAGTTGCACAAGTTAAAGTGATATATCAAATGACAATTTTGTTTCTATACAGACAAATTGACTAGATCACTCACTTAAACTTGTAAATCTATCATAGCTCATCTTCAAAATTAAATAATCAGCAAGAATGTACATAAAACAACATCATTGTGAAATAATCTAGAAGATAAAGGGTAAATTCTGAATCGTTTCAGCTCTTTTGAAATCAGTTATTAGGATTAGTAAAATTTGCCTAGTGGTCCCGAGGCAAAGTTCGAACAAACTAATAAAGACAAAAGATTAATATTAAAAGTCCGGACCAAATCCTAGGGACTAATCCTTATTATTAAACAAATTAATTAACGAAGAAAAAACATAATTGCATAATCAACAGGTACACTGTCTGCCGAAAGACAGGAATTCATTATCATCCAGCTTTGTTAATCCAACGCCGAAATCCCTCGTATAAAAACGGTAAAGAGGGCCCTCTGATCAAGTTTGTGATGAGCGTTTTGAGGGTTAACATGAAAACACAATTAAAATGTTTCCATAAGCTTTACATCATCGTTTGAAATATTTAGCAATTTTATATTAGATAAAATGGGCAACAGAAGAAACCTCAATTAACCTTTGTTATGCTGAAGCCGGAATATTCCATCTTAAGCAAAAGATATAGACAAAAATCAGCCTGCACATATGTGCAGTCGGATCATAGTCTATGCCACTGGACATTCCTTTTCAATACTGAAAACTCTAAAATTGCATTTTCAAAATAAAAGTTGACCCATCAAGAGTGCATCTAGTGCTTTCAGCACTTTGATTTAAATGAAATTTATTCCAAGGTTTTTCAAACAGAATGATGTACCATACATATTTTGCCCTATGGCTAATCTAGATTCCTGTCTGTGGGTTTCTGTCTTAAAATTTTGTGGTCTTAATTGTCATCAAGTGCAGCTTATTTTGTATTCCTGAATCAGGCCAAATAGCAAAGACCAACTTCATGGAGTTTAAAACATTACTTTCACCCAAACCATCATATCATTGTACCATCAGCTACCTCAAGATCAGGTTCACACGCCTAAACCCTTGTCCTGCCGAATAAAATCCTTGGCAAAAATGCATCAATTTATACAGGATATTGAATAAGTGCTCATTGATTACCGAATTTGTTGAACGAGTCATCTATGAACATAAAAACAAGGCTGCACCAAGTTTTTAGATGAAAAGTTTAATAAATTCTGTATTTTAGAAGCACAAACTTGATATTGTATTTATAATATGACATAAATGGTTTGCAAAAAATTGTCAAAAAATTCTTGAAAATCAACATTTCAATTTTCTGTGTACTTATAATGCCTTTTAAACTGACATCACAATATTTATATTATGACGTCATTTTTGCGGTTTCAAAATAGCGTTGCTATTTGCTCTGAGCTCATTTGTATGGTTATTTCACTGGTGTAATAACCCCCATGTTATATCAAAAATATTCAACGGCGTTATTTCACTCCTGTGACATAGGTCATATTTATAAAGCAATGAAAGCACTGCAGTACAAACCAATTGTGCATCGTTATTAATTTCAAAAATATATTTTTTTAACTATCCTGGTTTATATAAAAGTCAGAGGGTATAGACTACGATTAGATTGTATATATGTGCAGCCTGATCTTTGTCTATACCTCCTGCCAAAGTAGGAATAGTCCAGGTTCATCATGACAATGGTTATACTTCTTTACATAATATTTAACAAAATTACCAAATTTTCACTGCATATGGCTGAAATATAAACTTGGAATCGTCAATTTCAGAACATGCTATTCAATGCATGGAATTAAATTAAAATGTTATATTGTCTTTGATATTAATTGCATTACAGATAATAAAATAAACTGCTCTAATAATAATAATTCTCTCTCAAAAAAGTGAAAATTTGTCATTGTAAGACAAAAGCAATATAAACAACATAAAAATATATATAAAGAAGTATGATAACACAAAGAAGTGACTAAAATTGTACCAAAATAAGTCAATGATACACTTGCAAATCTAATTTTCTACTTATATGAAATCATCGTCACACTTTTCCCTTTCTACTTTCAACATTCTAGTTCTTGGATTGAGTTTCGAATTCGAATAAAGACAATGTCCTTATCCTACAAATATCATCATAAGACAATTTAAGAATTGCATAAAATTTTGCAATGAAAAATAATTGTTCCACCGAGATAATCAATCTTGCTAGAACATGGATATTTAAAAAAGGATTTTTGTTTGAGTGCAGTCACATTCTGTCAGAAAAGAGTCAATTGCAGAATTTGCACATATCGTTAATTGGGTTTTCCGATCAAAATTATATTATAGCATGACAACAATGTCTTTTTTGCCTAAAAATAGATAATTGCACGTAGAATAAAGTGGATAATTTAGTTAGGGTGTGTACAGAGTTATTGTGTTTTTCACACCAAACAAAAGCAAGACATGTAATATATGGAAACTTATTCTTGTAGGCCTTTTAAGTCGATTTTTGCACAATTTAATAGATTCTAGCTAGAACAGTCTTTGGAACTTGAATTAAGTATATTCAGCATATTGAAATAACCACACCATAGAGAAAATGAGCAAATCTTAATCAAAGGCCTGAAAGGCCTGAATGCAGTCAGGACGGAACAATATTTGAGTATTGAAATATTTCAATTATAACAAATTCTCTAAAATCCAAGGCTAAAATCTACACTTCAGATCTTTGGCCTTCTATCCTGACCTTTAATTCCCAAATATTGCCTTATTCATGCTTAAAGCCCTTACTTTTGATGAAAAGAGCACTGCTTGGAGGGCCAATGCTTTGCTACAAGGTCAGTATAATAATATAAAAATAATAAGGGCTTAATTATTATTTCTTCCATCGTCATCCACCTTGATAATAGGGATAGCTCCTGTTATGGCTTATACTCATGCCGAGTTAACAGAAAATAGCTACAGACATAAAATATCCCCAAAAATTGCACTCGAGTCAACAAATCAACATGAAATTGTTAACTATCTAACTCTGCTTTTCTCTTTTTTTTTTATTCACAACGAACATGTCATAACGTTGGGTTGCTCACCAGTAATATCTGTCAAGAAAGTAGGTGAGAAAACCCCGCTTTTCTTTGGTTTCTAAATCGGCAAAAGTCACTTGTTCGTCTGCTGAAATTTCAGAGGGACAGACTGATTTCCGGTGATTGTGTAATATGGACGTGGATCCTGTGAAATCGGCCCGGGTTCATTAGAATCTATTTCTATATTTACTTTTGCCTTATTTTCGGGAGACCCGGCGAAAAAGTTATAAATTATCTTTGATCGCCTTTAATCTTGATCTATTTCGTAGGAAAGGAACATGTTAACATAGAATGGTTCCCGATTTATTGGATTTACGATTATACAGCGCCGATTATCATAACACTGTGCGGGGTACCATAAAGATTTTTATTTGGGAATAGGCCAAAACGGCAGGTCGTCGCGGAAGTCCGATTTTCGTCGATGTCGTATTTTAAGATTCGGCGCGACGTAGGGCCCATCCTTTTGATTTTTATTCGTAGGCTACAACTTTTTAGTTCTTATCGCGCGGCCTTGGCAGATCCCTAACACTGGATTTTAAAATAAACGATAAACCTATCTGAGTAAGGGAAGTAACTCCAAAAGACGAGTCCCTTTAAAAAACGGTCGCTGACTACTTTCGATTTCGTGTTTACTTTTCGGCGCCGTTCATAATTTTTTTCCCCCTGAATTTTGATGTCCAAATTCGTAATTCGGAAATATGGCTTTGAAATCGGAATTGTTCACAAAAAATATAGGTAGCTGGCATTCAGTCTGATATTATTTTCGCGGGCTAAAAATCATGAATGGGTTTACTTTTTCACGCTCATGGATTTATTCGAATTCGGTGTTGTGAGGATCCGATTGCCGGCGACCACTATATGCAAGTCAGACTTTCAGTCTGACTGCATAATAAAAACAGATCAAATGTAAAACAACAACAGAGACTTGTAAAGAAACTGAAAATATGATAACAAAAATACAAAGAAAGGTAAATATTTTATCAGAAAATTTGGTTAACTTATAAGTGCATTATATTGGGTTTTTTTTGCTGGGCATGATCATTGTGAAGATATTGTATGAAATATCATTGCTCGGTGACCAAAACCTTGTAACTACAGCTTGAATAAGCTTTATTCAAGCTGTAGATACCAAGGTTTTGGTTGCCCATGTGCTATATGGTGACTGCAACAGGACCTCAACACAGGTGTTTTTTCAAACAGATCAGAATATTTAGATGACAACATTGTGACAAAAGGAAATCTTGACCAAAATAAATACAAATGTATAACAACAACAGACACTGTGTTTGTAGTCTTACCATAAGAATCACTCTGAATGGCTTGAAAAAAAGAAAATCGAAATGTAAGTAAAGCGTCAGTGAACACATATAATGTGAAACAACAACAGCCCTGCATTCAGGATGACAATATGTTTGAAAATGCTTGAACAAAATGATTTCCCACAGTGTTTTGCTTTGTAAGTGTTTTTTGCAAAGCAGTATACCATTTTTTTAAACCATTTTTCATCTTGAACACAGGGTGGATTCAATATTTGACTAAATATTTGAGATTATCACATTCTGTGAGAAAAATTAGTGAAATAATTAAATTTTACCATTGATAAACCATATATTGTAAGTTCCTATAAATTAATTCATAGGCACTTACAATAGTATTGTGCTGACACCTTAATATCAGTCGAGAGGTCAGTGCAATACTATTGTAAGTGCCTATATATTTATAGGCACATACAATAGTGTTAGGCTAACCCCTTATTCTGTCTACACTTATCAAAGCCAGAAATTCATGCATATTTGGAATTGCTAGAAACATTACAAGCAGTTTGAATTTCAACAGAGTATCACATACCAGTATATAATCTGTGATAAAATTGGCAAAAAATTAACCTAATTCTATATAAAAATATAATTTGATAAACAAATAAGACATACACTTGGTGAAAAAATTAAGTGAAATAAAGTTAACAAATGTATGATTTTAAAACTCACTAAAAGTTAATGTTTAGCTTGTTTTACTTATTTCTTAATGTATTCAGAATTATTACACCTTTTTATCTAATTATTCATATGTGTCATTACTCTATACAGAAAGCAGCATTAACAGAGATGGGGACGTATAGACGGTTGTATTATGTGAGCGGTTGTATTATGTGAGCGTACAGTGTTTGTGACATTAATGACCTTTTACGCTAAATCTCCGGGGAACAACAACAACTGTCTCTAGCTAGAACACAAACAAAATGTTATAGAAATTAAATACTTTATGACAGACAGTCCCATATCATTTTGACAGTATGTAACATTTATATACCATTATGATCCAGGAATGCATCTCTACTGATCAGCAAATTAATTCATCTTTGATGATATTTCCCTCTTCGCAACTATCACTTTGCCACTTGTTATCAAATTTTGCTTGTGTAAGTATGTAATAATGTCAAATGATTGACAATATAGTTGACACAAGTTTGTACATATCTTCTGTTAAATTCATGAATATTTAGCTATTTTGGGATTATTAAAAAAAACTTGTTTTTCTTAGTGGGCACTTACAATGGTGCATTGTTACTATGCCCTTAATTTGGAAATTTGTCTATGAGTCTTTGAAAAGTAGAATAATTTTTACCATCAGTTAACAGGTAATATTGCATGATGGTTTGAAAAAATCATGACTTCTACTCTAAAAGGGTACTGCAATTTATTAGCAAAATTATCCAATTTAGTAGTAGTTAATTGCATCATCATTGGACAAAACCTGCTAGTAGTAATTTGTTCAAGACTGGCACAGACTTATTGTCAATCCTACAGCAACAATGAAGTTGGATCTATTTTATGAACTTACTCTGACAAAATTATTATAGACCTATGTTCAAAATACTGGCTCTTATTTATGGAATGTTGCAATTATTTGGTAACAACTTTATATCCATTCACAGATGCTTTCATTAAACAAAATATTTTATATGAACAAAGTTTCAGTACAGTCCTTTTTTCTATTTGTGACCCATCAGGCAACAAGGGGCCATATGGAATGCCAAAAAGATATTAATGAAACAAGAGGGCCATAGTGGCCCTTAATCGCTCACCTGAATGAATTGTCTAAAATTTTCAAATGAAGTATGAGAAATAGAATGATGAATGACTGAGCTAAACAAAGCTGTTGCTTCAATACAAATTGAGAATCCTTTTTTTACAATTTTAAGGTTGATTTACAAGGATTTTTATAATTGAATTTGTGACCTAGTTTTTGACCTCAGATGACCAAATTTCGAACTCGTCCAAGATTTCATCTAGACAATCAATTAGACCACATTTCAGGTTGATTGGCCAAAAATGTGGCCTCTAGAGTGCAAACAAGGTTTTTCTTATATTTGACCCTATGACCTAGTTTTTGAGCCCATATGACCTAATTTCAAACTTGTCCGAGATTTCATCAAGACAATCAATCTGGCAAAATTTCAGGTTGATCGAGCAAAAAATGTGGCCTCTAGAGTGTATACAAGGTTTTTCTTAGATTTGACCCCGTGACCTAGTTTTTGACCCAAGTTGACCCAATTTCAAACTCGTCCGAGATTTGATCAAGACATTCATTCTGACCAAAATTCAGGTTGAAGGGGCAAAAAATGTGGCCTCTAGAGTGCATACAAGGTTTTTCTAAGATTTGACCCTGTGACCTAGTTTTTGACCCCCAGTTGACCCAATTTCGAAGTTGTCCGAGATTTTATCAAGACAATCATTCTGACCAAATTTCAGGTTGATCGGGCAAAAAATGTGGCCTCTAGAGTGCATACAAGGTTTTTCTTAGATTTGACCCTGTGACCTAGTTTTTGACCCCGGTTGACCCAAGTGTGAACTCGTCTGAGATTTCATCAAGACAATCATTCTGACCAAAATCCAGGTTGAAGGGGCAAAAAATGTGGCCTCTAGAGTGTCTACAAGGTAAATGTTGACGACACACGCCACACGACACACAACGGACGACGGACATCACTCGACCACAACAGCTCACCTTGAGCACTTCGTGCTCAGGTGAGCTAAAAATGTGGCCTCTAGAGTGTCTACAAGGTAAATGTTGACGACACACGACGCACGACGGACGACGGACATCACGCGACCACAAAAGCTCACCTTGAGCACTTCGTGCTCAGGTGAGCTAAAAATATCATACGGGATGTTATCACATGGATATTTGTATAGTTATAAGATAAATGCTTCATATAGTTGTTATATCAGCTCAATCGAATATTTCTTTCAGATATTTATCGAAACATGTAAATGAATGATATAACAATTGTTTATATTTTCATCTTTTTTGACAAAAACCATTAGTAGAATAGTCGTATAATGTCATCAGTTAGATAATTAATTGTCCATCAAATTTCTGTATATGTTTTGACAATGTCAGCATTATTTCACTTCTAGTAATTATATAGATTACATTGATTATGCAATTGTTGCAGCCCTAATGACCCATGTTGTACCATCATTGTCCTTTCATAATAGTTTTACTTGCATCCGAATTTTTGTGCCATATTCAACGATGTTTCACCTACATTACCTGTTTCACCTACATTACCATAGCTATTCCACCAAATCGTGATTTCCTTTCGTTTCTTAGACAAGAACAACAACAACATTCAATTCAGCTGCTCATCCCACTTTAACAAGTGGTACACTTGTCAATTACCAATTGGTGTGAGAAAGCTAATCAAATGTTGAATGGAAAAACTTCTTTCTTTAAACTAATATAAAAGCAGTCATTAAATTCTTATACAGCAAAATATAATTTTATTTTTGGAATGCATCTTAGAAATAATTGATTGCCATCGAGGCTGGTTGGTATAAAAACTCTCCTTATTTTTGCGACCTGAAGGATCTTGATTCAAGCCCTACTGTTGTTGAGCAGTGTTTTAAGGCAAAACATTATAACAGCTATAGAAATGGGTAGCAGCAGGTTTAAGACACAGCCTCTCTCGCAGCATCTTCACGAGTCAAGGGATATCGAATCGATAAGATCTTCTCGAATACCCCTTGACTGAATGAATAGGTATTTTCTGTACGATTTTTTTTAGCCGGCCAATCAAAAGGTCAAACGCGATTTCTGTGACTGCCAATCAGAGAGCTTCTTACAACGACATCGGTACCTTTTAATCCCTATGGCAACCTGTTGAATTCCGACGACTTTGTAGATAACCCTTCATTCTTAGAAAATGCGTCTCATCGAAGACGCTAACTTTTTAGTACGTTTTTATTCGGTGACAGATAGATTTATAGAATCAACAAAATATAAATCAATTTTAGTAAGCCGAAAGTTTCCTCATTGTCCACCGTGAATGTTTCCGAAGCTCTCCCCCCTTAAATTACATCAAAAATGTGAGTTGGGAATCCAAACATTATCTTTCACATGTTTATGATTTTGAGTTAATCTATCCCCCATATTGTTCCATAGAAGAACATTTTGGATAGCCTTCTCTCTCCCCCCCCCCCCCCCCAAAAAAAAAAAAATGTATGAAATAAAAATAAATAAAATTAATGGTCAGTTTTTTTGTTTTTTTTAATGAAAGCAAATATATTTCTATACTACATAGAATATAGTCAACGGGCAGCAAAACTACTTATTCATAACTTGAGTAAACTGTAGCCACGAGATTTTGGACTACCCCACATTAAAACACGTATATATCATATATATATTAGAGATAAAAATCAATTAATCCCTTTTTAATTACAAATACATGTGTAATTCGATTTGGATTGGACATTGCGCGTGATTGCTTTGTTTTAAACGCCGTGAATAAGTTGTTTCATAGCAAATCTAAGTTTTAAATTTATCGTAACATTGTGACTACCTGCAATATAGTTACTTTTCAAATTAAAATTAATTCAAATAAATAAATAATGAAGACAAATTATAACAATAAACAAATAAATTGATTAATTCTTCGGCTCCCACAATATTCTCACACGAGATTTTATTTTACACAGATAGAGGATTTTTACTAAAAATTGTTCTATTATTTTCTTTTTTTCTTTCTTTATTTATTTTCATATTTTAATTTTCTTTATTTCTCTTATCATTTAATGTGTTTAAAGAACAGTCTGCTGGAAAAGAAGGAGAAAAACTCCCGAATAAAAGAATTCATATGAAAATTCAAGTAAATTATCATTTCTAAATTATTTCTATTTATAAGACGGCTTAATTATTGAATGTATTCCAAATTTTAAATTTCGCGTACTTCAATATAGATGCATTCTACTATATTGGAGTATGCCATCGATAAGGTCTAAAACATTAAAAACTTAAACAGGTATTGATTGATTAAATAACTTAAAAATTCAAATAAACATTGAAAAATCGTAATACACTGTCATCGAGGGTAGAAAAAGAAGAATTTGAGAACCTTTCAATGTACCATCAAATTATTAAAAAGATATGTTGTCATTTGAATAGATAAAGGAATTGCGATCAGTTTTTTGTGATTGTGTATTTCAGTCTTGCTAAGTGTCACAATTACCTAAAACTGAAGGGGTTAAGCGCAATTCTAAGGGTTAATTTCACATCTGGAAAGTAGCTGCGGGGTATATTGATCTAACATACCCTCCGCTGTCGGACCTTTTTGTAAGAAGGTTACTGATTGGTCCGCCTCGTTTTCCGTTCTGTGACGTCATGCGTACAGAAATTACCCATTCAATCAGCCAAGGGTAAGATAAGTAAAACGTTCGTAACCCTTGGTTCGACAAGATGCTCTAGCAGGGATATAGAAACATCAGGATTGAGTGTTTGAGAGCTACTCTTAACTAAATACTTTCATCAATGAATGTGCTAAGTCAGTATATATTTTCTTTCACTGACAAAATTGTTCCGTCTATTTTGCTAAAACAGTTTCATATCTAACTGGCTATTTGATGGTATCTACAAATTCCTTTCCACCAACTGAAATTTTGTCATATTGATGACTCAGTGCAAAACAGTTGTAACTGCCTATAAACATATAGGCAGTTACAACTGTTTCGCGCTGAGCCATCGCATTATAGTAGCATATTTACTGCATTTTAATGTGGAATCAATAAAGATGTTTAATTGAAGTAAAGGATTGTTTTCACAAAAATCATTTGATCAAACTTCTGGAATTTCAGCCAGGATCCCAAGTGGGCCCAAATAATTAAGACCTGATTGAAAAACTTGATAAAACTTCAGGAAAACTTAAATGATTGTGGTGGCTGTCACTGATAATTAGCGTCCATTACTGAACATGCAACCATAAATCATGGAATATCTTTACAAACTCCCGAGGACAGTCTGGTTATGCAGTTTGATTTAATTTTCATTCTGCCAATCAAGATTTGTGCATTATCACTGGATGGTGGAAAATTGGTGTCATACTTCCATGAAAATAATTTTTTAGTATACAGCTGTTTAATGATCTTTGGCAAAAAGTGGGTCTAAAAATAAATTTATTTCATATTGTAAATTTGCCTTATATGATATGAAGAGAATAATTTTGATTTCATAAAGGTATAGAACTAAAAACTTATTACACTTACCATATTTCTCCTAAGAAATGCTCCTTGAGCAGTACATAACATGGTCAGGGAGCTTTTATCTTCTGATTGAAAAATTTGTTAAAATTGGTGTCTTTTAGGCCTTTTCCCCTTGAATGTGAGGTAAATTTCCTCTAAACAATCATATAAATGATTGCCTAGAGGATATTCACATCAAATTAGAAAAGAAGTCTCAACAAGTTCTTAAAATCTAGGCATTTGGAGTGGGTTTCCTTAGTATTAAATGTAGGGGTGCTACTAATAGAGAGGGCACTATTATTAGGGGATTATGGTTTGCATGATGGCATTAGATTTATAGAATACTGTCAATATTATTGCTCTTGCTGGGTGATATTGAAAATTGGTCAAAGTAATAATTGAGCCTGTGAGTAAGATTTCCAAAAATTTCAAATATACTCAAAGTAAAGACTCTGACCGGCCTGTGCATCCACACAGTCTGACCAGAGTCTTCACTATACATTTTGTAGATCGCTAAGGTCTAAAAGTATCTGTAAACAATCAGGGGCCGTATCCACGAAACATCTTAGTTTGAGATTTTTCTTAGTTTGGCATTTTTTACTAAGTTTTCCAATATTTTCTTAGTTTTTCATTTTTCACTAAGTACTTTTCTAAGATTTTGCTAAGTTGAAAATTTTCCACTAAGATAATTCCATTTTCTGCTAAGTCGAATTTTCCACTAAGTTTTTGACTAAGATCGGCGATTTTTCACTAACAATTTAAGATAGCTACCGAGCTGACTTAAATCCTGAGAAATTTCTTAAATATGGCGGTTTTCATCTTAAAAATGGCGACAACCACCGCTTCGGGCAGAAATTCGACGGATTTGGATGGAATTAGGCGAAAAATCTTCGAACTTTTTTCATTTCTTCGAGTTATTTATCGATTCTGTTAGTTTAATGGCAGAAATGAGTCATTCTAAGGGCGATAAGCGAAAAATCGACGATCGACCAAAAACGTTCGAAGCTATGATGTATTTCTCGACATTTAATCCATTTTCTCGACAACCCTCATGATAATCGATGAATTATACGCTAACGCTGACGGAGGAAAGGTTCGTTCAGTTGAAAACAAACTCACGATATGGACACAAATCGTTCAAAAACAGGAATTCATCGTTACCCCACCCACCCAAAACCATAACAAACACTCGGAAATGTTGAACTTGAAGCTGATTTTCCTCGTTCGTGACAGTTACTGGATTGATCTGCTCCAGACTTCAATTAATTTATTGCAAAAATAAACAAAAGCAGAGAATCTCTGTCCATCTGACTGCCTTCTATTTAACTACCAACAAGGAGGGAGCTCAGATGAAAATGAACACTCTTAGACGTTACATGTTGGGATCAAGATAGGAGTTTTAAACACTTCTTTGCTCTTTTAGGAACTCCAAGAAATCAGTAAAGACTCGGTCACAGGGAATAATTATGTGTCCAGACAAAACTGAGTGAATGTCCATTGAGATTAGAAAAAACAAACCGAGGTTGGTTTGAAAACTTGCAAAATAAATAGTGAAAATTAAGGGAGTGATACAGTGCTGTCTGCTAACCCTGCGCACTTTAGAAAGTCAAGTACAAAATTTGTGTAAAGATATCGGCTTTACAAAAAAAATCAATACTTGAATGTACTCGTTGACCATTTTGGCTATGTAAAAGACATTTTATCTAGAACAAAATGTCACCAGAATTACACAATCAGGTGATGAACAGAGGCACCGTCGTGTATTATCAACGCAGTTTTCGTCGGCTAAACCTGCGCAGTCGAGTAAGGACCTAAAATTTATGCCCGTAATCTGTTAAAATTAAAATGAAAAATAATGAGACAAAAACGGGAATCTTTTTGCTTTAAAATACACACATGAACTTTTTGTTTGAAATGGTGGAATTAGTCGAATTTTGAGTATGAAAAATAGGTTGTTCTGCTTTTATGTTTAGCGGCCATTTTCTTAGTTAACATGACGTCATATAGCTGCGCAGCTTTAGACGATGCGCAGGATTACCCGACATGGCTGTATAATTCCAGAGGTGTGTTTTTTACATTAAGATGAAAATTTTTCGCTAAGTAAATAAGATTATTAAGAAGTCATAAGAAATGATTTTTGATATTTTGAGACTGAAAACATTCGACGTCATCAAGGCTACTCGTTTTAAGCCATTGCAAAACCATCTTCATCTCCATTAAAATATATTAAGATTCTTATTAAGCTGCTTAAAAATCTTAATCTAAAAAACATCTTAAAAATCTTAATGAGACTCTTAAGAATCTTAATCTAAGAAACGCACAGGTCTAAGTTTGATACACATGTAGCCTATACTATAGATCTACTTAAAGTGCTTTAGAGTTACCGAATAAGTCATATTTTGAAGTGAATTCTGAAAGCTGAATAATAGACCGATGCAAAATTATACCATTTTGAAATACAGAATGAGATTTAAGGAAGATAAGGGTCTACAAAATGCAACATTTTCATTATGTACAATGCCTTAATAGTATTTTGAGATATTGAAAGATATTAAATTTTAAATTGTTTAATGCTATCGAGATATGTTGGTAGATTCTCACCGCAAAAACAGTGAAATAATCAATTTTGCTTTAAAACCAGTGAAATTATCTAAAAGAATTTTCCACAACTTTCTGATAAGTAGAAAATTATCTCATGTCTTTGGACAAGCAGAGATATTTTGCATTCTACAGCTTTGGCAGGAGCTATAGACAAACATCAGCCTGCACATATGTGCAGCCTGATGTTAGTCTTCACCACCTGTTTCTCACTTTAAACCAGAATTGTCAATAGATTTAGTTTTTCAAATAAAAATTGACCTACAGTTAGTAATTTCAGTGTTTTTTGCCCTTTGATTTTGATGAAAATTTTTAGCCAAATTTTATTCAGCATGACAAGGGTTAAAGTCGACACTTGACCTAGGTGGGGTTTATTTCTTTTCACAATATTTATTCAAGAAGTTTATAGGCCTCTTTTTGTGTGACAGTACACAAAATGAAAAAGAAAAAGAAAATTACGGGTCATTCATTATCAGATTATGAACCTTTTATAACTAAGGTACATGTAGTGAGTAAAATTCTATATTGGCTGTGAACTTTTAATTTCATACTGAATCTGTACTTGAAGATGCGAAAAGTTACAATTCATTGAGAAATTATGAAGGAATGGCTTAAGGTAGTGGACCTGTAATTGTTCTGTTACATTTTGGAACACATGCCCTTTCACAATGTTAGTCAAGGTTTCCTAGTGAAAATCATTAGGACACCTTGGTTAACACTGTTAAAGTGAATAATTTTGAATTACACAAATATACATTTGGTAACATTGTCAAATTGACTTTAAATTGACATTTACTTCTGTACACTCTAAAATTATTCAAAAAACACTTCAAAATTGTTCAAAAGGATCAATTTCATTCAAATTGATTAAATCTTTCTCTAAATTTATTGGCGGTTGAGGCAGGGATCATTTTTGGACGAGATATTGAGAGATTCTCTCATTTTTCTGTCAGAAATCTCATTGAAACTGGCTTAATGAGAGAAAAATCTCAAAGCAATGTGTAATTCAGTGAAGAATTTGGTAAATTTCGTTGATAAAAACTCTTGATTTCTCACTAGGATGGGCAAAAATGAGATGTTTTTGCACAAGATATTCTGAGCCAGAATTATCCCTGTTGAGATTTTTGAAGTGTCTAATTGTCCTTGAAAACACCAAGACCCAAAAGTATGTAAAGGGAAAGAAAAATATTGTTACCTCCCTTTAATTTCATTAAAAACTCTCCTTCAACTCCATTTCATTTGAAAATCAATCCAAATTCATTCACATTTCGATTTCATGATGTTAACGGTACATGTATATTGCTTATGACATATTCCTTCTGTTCTCAAAACTCTGGCAGACACTTTCCACTAAGATCATTCTGCACAGATGCGCATTCTGATCCTAGCACAGACTGCCTGCTCTCTGCTTAAACATTGTGGAAAAAAACTATCTTTGACACATTCTAATTTCAGCAGGATAAGGTTTAATAAGGAAACACAAAGAATATTGAGATGATAATAATTATTCATTATTTATTTCACAAATTTAGACAATATCATGTAATCTGTGATTGTGAAAATAACAATTAAAATACAGTCCATGGAAAAATAAAAGATTTTGTTTTGTCTGTGTTGTATAGAAGAAGACCCATTACACAAGAAAAAAAACACACTGTATTTCTCTTAAATTGCATAGTCTTGGCAGTGTGATTAATTTTAACTAGTTAATATCGGAATTTTCATAAACATTCTTTTACAAGATAAAAAATGTTTTTCAAATTCCTATATTTATGTTCACCCCATGCAGGGTTCCTGTTTGACCCTTAAACCAGGGTTTTGACCCTCAAAAATTTGAAAACATCTGATTTTGACCCCTCAATTTTCTATCAGGAGCGGTCATTTTGCCCCTTTTAATTTTCAGTATTGTATATCAAAATTGCTGCATATTGTAAATGTATTAGAATTAGTTGTCTCCTTCATATCTTTAATTCTTTATAGGAGTTTCACATGAATCTCTTACATAAAGATATGGAGGAGATAATCAAAGAAATTCATCAGCAAAATCAAAAACAATTTACCAATTATATCCTCTCTTAAGACTTTTTTGACCCCTTCAACAGCAGTTTTGACCCCTACAATTACAGTTAAGGGTCAACGACTCCTGAATTTGAAAAGCTAGCACAAGCCCTGAATGGAAGATAAACTTGAAAAAAAGTATTATCAATTGATTCTATTTTCAAAAATCTGTGAGGCCAATAACACAAGAGGCCAAAGAGGGCCCGTATTGCTCAACTGGCTTTAATAACCCCAGACTATTGCCCTGCCATGCCCATATTTGGGGATCAATCACAAATTCTTCAACAATTTAAGTAAAGGGTCATCCAAGGAACATCCAAGCCAAGTTTCATTAAAATCAGCTCAATGCTTTTGGAGGAGAAAATTTTTAAAGATTTTAACATGAAAAATTCCCCCTCCCCCCACTGCCACGCCAATATTTGGGGATCAATCAAAATTTCTTGAACTATACTAAGCAAAAAAAGAAACTTTACATGACTTAGTGAGGGCTGTAGTATGGCTATGAAACCATAAAGAATACAGATGTTACTATTACATGAAACTTGAAGGCAATATCCGTCGGTTTATGGAAGGGTCAGTAACTTGATGTTTGTAAAATGAGGTTTTTATTGGTGGTCTAAGGACAAAGGGGTCGATTTCAAAAATCACAGAAATGAAATCAAGATTGTCGGTGATGTTTTGAGTATAGGTCCTTGACGTTTTGGTGATTAGAGTCGTTCCATTATCATGATAGACCAACGTCTGAGCTAAATACGCATACTTGTCTTGCAGTCATCTTTCCTTTGATGAAATGAATTGACAAATATGCAATGATAACAGGGCCTCTACATGACGTCAAAAGTGGCCTATCTCATCTCGGCCGACACTTCATGTGGTTGTAACTTGTTTTTTAGCTCCACTGGCCGAAGGCCAGCGAGCTATTGTCATGGCGAGGTGTCCGTCGTCTGTCCGTCCGTCCGTGCGTGCATTAACTTTTCTTTAAACATCTTCTCCTCCTTAACCAATGAGTGGATTTTGACAAAACTTGGCCAGAATGTTCCTTGGGTGACCCTCTTTTAAAGTTGTTCAAGAAATTTGGATTAACCCCCAAATATGGGCGTGGCAGGGCGGGGTTATTTTGACCCCAAAATCTTTGAACCTCATCTCCTCCTAAACCATTGGGCTGATTTCAATGAAACTTTACCAGGATGTTCCTTGGGTGACCCTTTTCTAAAGTTGTTCAAGAAATTTGGATTGACCCCCAAATATGGGCGCTGCAGGGCGGGGCTTATTTTGACCCCAAAATCTTTGAACTTCATCCTCTCCTGAACCATGGGGCTGATTTGAATGAAACTTTACCAGAATGTTCCTTGGGTGACCCTCTTCTTAAGTTTTTCAAGAAATTTGGATTGGATGAGATCCACTGGATCAATAAATTCAGGTGAGCGGTTTAGGGCCATTCTGGTCCTCTTGTTTAAAAGTGATATCTCTTCTTGTAATTTTACATATTAGTTAAATAAGATAATTCCTTAATAAGTCAGTTTCAACTTAAATAAAGTGGGAATTCCTTCTGAATGCTGTTCACTTTCATTACCTTCTATTTTCAATATCTCTCTTTCAAATCTTGAGATTTTTAAGCCAGTGGAGCGATACAGGCCCTCTTGGGCCTCTTGTTTGTTAATTAATATGGGTTTACAGGTCACATTCGATAGTTTACATTAAAAATTCGACTGCTGGTGCACCTATCCATAGTTTCTTATCGTTTCTCACAGTACAGCTAGAGCTTTCATCTGAGGCACCAGTCGCCATTCTCTCCTAGGCGTATCACTTGCCAATTGCGTGGGAGAGAAATGACACTTATCACAATGCTTTTTGTCAAATATGGGATGAAAGACGGCCGAGCCAGAGGTCGAACCCACAACCCTTTGAATGAAAACCAGACGCGTAACAGATTGTCCTAATTGGGTGCGGCAGTTCTAAACCAAGATGTTAAAATGTGAATTGCCTGTCCCGAGTAGACAAACTTTAGAGTTTTAAACAGACATTCAAGCTCTATGTATACCCATAGTCTGATTCCTGCCTTTATTTGATTGTTGTTACATACCCGTTTCAATAAGAATGTACAAACAATTTTGTTTTTTTCGTGCTGATGTTAAGGAATGAGTGTGACTGTGTAACAAAAATCACTCGAAATGAACTTTGGGTAGCTCAACACGAGCATGTGACCAAAACCGGAAGTTACAGACGCATTACCTCGGACTCGCTACAATCGCACAAATTCCTGTGTCTGTGTAGTCTCTTTACCTAGTCCAACTTACACATGTGAATAAAGTTGGCCTATAGCCACTGTAGGTCATTCAAAACAGACCAACAAGTATGTTAAGTTTCTTTTTTTGCTAAGTATATTTAAGTTTAGGGTAACCCAAGGAACTTCTATGCCAAGTAAAATTGAAATAGTTTGGGAGGAGAAGATTTTTAAGGATTTTAATGTGAAACAAGATGTGTTTGTGAAACACAAATGCCCCCGTAAATCAAAATTTCTTGAACAATTTAATTAAAGGGTCACTCAAGGATCATTTCTATTATGTTTCATTAAAATCCGCTCATTGGTTTGGGAGGAAGAGATGTCTAAAGAAAAAGTTTACGTATGGAGGGATGCATGACGGACACTCCGCCATGACAATAGCTCGCTGGCCTTCGGCCAGTGGAGATAATTATTCTGATGTTAACCTACTTTCAGTATTGGTGGCTTAGTTTCTCCAAAATCATTAGCTTGGCTGTTTTTGGAGAAAACCAAAGGTATTGTCATCACCTTGACCTTGTGTGTGGAGCAAGTTTTGGGTGAAATCCATGGGAGGAAATCTAATTTCGCTAATTTTGTTCTAGTTGAACAAAATTAGCGATATTAATAACCTCCCTTTATAAAACATACATTCTATGCTGTTTGTGTATCTACATCGATGAATCAGTAACTTTAAAATCCACAACAGCTAATAATATCTAATCAATTTGCATTAAATTTTGATCGTCTTCAACAATTCTGAAAGGATTCCAGATGATTTCTTAGCATTTTTGATCAATTTTAGTGAGTGTTTGGAATGGTTGAATGGATCGCTGAGTGAATGATTTAGAAAGATTTTGATTGAAATGGGTGTCAATTTCATGTTGTTGACTATACCCTGGTTTCAAATTTTTTTGCTGGAGCACTAAAACTCTTAGAATTTTTTATGAAATCTTTCTTTAAATATTTCAGAGAAAATTTTATTAACCTATGAACATAATTAAATGGGGAAATGGCTTGTTCAAGCAATTTCTTCATTTTCCACATTAATATATCTAGAAGGCAGTTTTTGATAATAAGGAAGGGGGGCCTCCCCTCTGCAGCCTATAGATTTCAGTTTCATGTAGAATTTCAATCAAAATGAATCATGATGTAATCCTTGGAAAAGAAATCATCCTATTTGTATGTTCGAACAGAAATCCTGAATCTGTGGATACCAATACCCCAGCTACAGTAAATATAATAAAAATTACATAACAAATGATTTTGGAATGATTCTGGAATGAAATTTAATGGGAATGATGAGTGAGTTTTGAGTGAAGTTCAAGAAAAGTAATAAAATATCCCTAATTTCTCCAAAATAAGACAAAATCTATATTTTTACCTCACTTTAATAAAATAACATACTTTTCTGTTATCTAGTATTCAGGGCTAAATCAGACACTTTGAAATTCACTCTACCCAATAAAATCATTTTATGATTGATAAATTTGAATGCAATATTAATCGTTTGAAACCGGATTTCAAAGTGTTTTTTGAACATTTTGGAGCATTTTTTAATGGTTTGAGCGTTTAGAATGAATGAATTGAGGGCTGAGCAAATGAATTTCGGATGTTTTTTTATCAGAATGAATGTTTATTACATGATGTTACTAACTGTTGGCTCTGAAGAGTTTGAAAGTAAAATTGTGGAACAATCTTGTGAATAAAGGGTTCGGGAAAATAAAAACTACATGAAGGTCACAAAAATAACCAAAAATTATTAAGTCATTGTTTCCCATTATTGAGGAAATTTTTGAACAAGTCATAAATTAATCTATGGTTCAAAACTTATTTCAGCACTGCTTAATATGATTATAAATATATATTTCAAAATTTGGTTATTTGTAATATCCATTCTATAATTGTGGATTAATGTCACAGTGTCTATTGGCCTAGCAGATAAAACACTGCTCACCTCAAGTTAAGAATATGTATATATGCATCTCCATCCTGTTATACAGTGTGTACCATGCTGTTCCTGTGTAAAGGCATTTACAAGCTGTTAGCACTACAATGTCAATTTATTGTCACTACTGTAGAATATTAGCTGCACCCCAAGAAGAATATTTGTTAATACAGAGGATAATGATGGGATACCACAATGAAATCAGTGTTGAGATCTGCCTATTTCTTCAACAAACTCTTTGTAAAGCACTGTCTGATATCGAGATTATGGTTACATTTGTCACTAAGAAAGCAATTAGTTTGTTAGTTGGCCAGCCTAGGGATCAAACCTGTGTTTTAACAGTTTTTAGCTATTCACACAATCAACTTAGCCTGCTTCTCGACCATGGATTGACAAAGATTCTCTTAAAATTGTGAATAAAAATAATCTGTGGAAGTTTGTACTCTGTATTTTGCCATGTGACATGTACAGGCAGTCAAAACTCAGTTTCTGTCTTCTTGTAACTGTATCAAGGACATTACACTTCCCTAGGATGGATGTCCTTACATAAGACACTGTGGAGATTTCATAATTCAGCATACATTTGGGCTCCTGAAACAAAAAAATCAACTCATGAAGTTCTTCAACAACATTCCAACCAATTTCTTTCAAAACAAAATGGTAACTTTAAAATCTATTCAAATAAAATAGAAAAAAAAATGTTTATATATGTTAAATACAATTCATCTTATTGCAGATATGGAAAATTAAATTGTTTATTTTTCGTTTTGACACCACATGCAACAACATTACAGATGTATCTTGGCAGTTGGTGAATGAAAAATTGTTTCTTTTTGTTTCCAACACTGAAAAATCACAGGATTTCATCATATCCAACAGCTACCCGCCAAATTTAGGGGTCCTACCTAGTATCAATCTAAATATGGTAATAAAGACAACTGTCGACTGTAGTAATGGCTTTTGTCAACAGATTTTAATTCACAGTAAAGACCACTGTCGTAATGGCTTTTGTCAACAGATTTTAACTCACAGTGTTAACTGTCCAATGAGTAAGGCCTGCTGACCAAGTTTATTGAATTTTAATCCATTGAGATATGAAACTAAAACCTAATCACACCTAAGTATGACTGATTTGCATATTCATATAGTGTGATTTAATTTTTAGTTTCATATCTTCATGAAAAAAATACATTTGTAAATTGATCATAGAATATTCAGTGAAACCCAGGTAAAAGTATCAAACTTTTTTTTTTTTTACAAAATTATGATAATAAAGATAATTAGTAAACCATCAAATAAGTAATATTGTAAAATATTTGGACACTTTCAACTGCGTTTAAACACGCGGAATTTTTCACGACAGCCTTAGGGGGTGTTTTCCCATCTACATTGTACGTTGAGGACTAGGGCCGAATAATAAACTGGTAATTGGCGCTGGAACGGGTTAGCTAGTATATGTACTGCTTTCATTCTCAACAGTACATTGGTCGCACAGTAGCAGAACATAATCATCGATCGATTTTTCTGGAAAAAGTAAAAGAGTCATACGTTCTCGGATGTCAAAAAATCGGACTAGATACGGAGATCAAAAACTAATAATCTAGCCTATTTCCTACCTTTGTCAACGTAAAAATGGATGTGCCCTATTGTCTGTGTTTAATTAGAAAATTCAAAGGCATATTTTTGATGTTTCAACTTTATTTTGGCGAATCTTCTGCGTTTCAATTGATTTCGAAATTATACTTCCGTGTTTATTTGTTTACAGGCAAAGTCGCGCGCTAGGCAGGAAATACGTCATCTAAAAGTCAAACAAATGTATATTTGACTAAGAAAAAAACTAAGATTAAGTTTCAACTTAAACTTAGATTTCCACTAAGAATTGGCTAAGTCGTTACTTAGTGAAAAACTTAGCAAATATTTTTCACTTAGTAGAAAAAATTTCAACTTAGAAAATTTCTTAGTAAAAAACTAAGATGTTTCGTGGATACGGCCCCAGGTGACACTTCATTTACAGTATGTGGTTGTCTAAGCTGCTCATTTTTGCCCATCATGCACATTTTAAGTTGTTGGAAATGTCAGACTGTCTGAAAGTATCTGTAGGCCACCAGGTAGTTTATATTATAAGGCTTTCTATGCTCTTCACCTAACGAACATTTCAAGTTGTTGGAAATGCCACACATTATTAAATAATATTGGCAATACTATTGACCTTGTATAAGAGTCTCTTTATCGGGTATTGAGAAAGGCCCTGTTTTTTATTTATGAAGGGTTGTTATCACCAATCTAATTACCACAGGCCACTTACAAATCTGCTTCAAGGTGCTTAACCAAACTATCTGTTTATTCATTCAGGACAAGAGTGCCCTATCTAGACCCACGCTCTAACACCAGATATAACAAACCAGCTCTGACATTCGTCCTGCACTTTAGGACAGGTGCCGATACCCTGCTAGTTTATATCACAAAATTGTTTACTGAAGTGACATCAAAAGACGGCTAGGGGGCGATCCTCTATCTCTCCCAGATAAATCAATATCGTCAACATTTCTGCTACTTAGGATGAACTGCTGATAAGCCATGATGGGCTTGGACTGCCAATAGAGGAGGTTCACCTTTACCGCTCCTCACATTAGTAAATCCATTTTTTTTTTGCACAAAAAACTACCAAACTTTATCTAACTCTTCTTGTCCCCAGTAAGATAGAGTGCTTGAAAAACAAACTGATGGCTTGGAACAAAACTGTTGTAACTGCCTATATGTTTATAGGCAGTTACAACTGTTTTGATCCAAATCATTGACAAATGGGAAGACCTGAGACTAGTTCAAAATGTCACACATTGTACAATTTTTAAAGCAAAGACCAAATCTTAATAGTGTGAACCAGTTATAAATTTTATAACTGGACTAGTGGATGGAGAAGTTTCATTTAAAATCATAAATCTGAGGTTCTAATTATTTGGAAAACAGCAAAATATTTGATACAAGATACAAAATACTAAGTTTTGTTATATATTATGTGCTATGGATCAAGGTTATAATATATAATAATTCATTACTATTAAACGACTTCTTACTGTCAATGCTGATAAGCCCAATTCTTTCCTTAAGCAAAAACGTCTACTTTCATTACGGCCAATTTTTGTATACATGTCATTGGATAAAGGGTTCCTATATAATTGTTTATTGGCAGCAAGTACCAGCCATTAGCCCTGGATCAAATGTTCGTCCATGTAAACTGGAGTCTGGACGAATTAAAATGTCGGCCATGTTTATAAGGTAGATTGGTCGTAATTGACAATCTAGGTAGGAGAAGATGTACCGTACAATCATGATGGCTGACATCTGCTTCGTTTCATTTCCCCATCACACGGTTTATGTTTGTCAAAAGTTCACAGGGGGAACCTGGCACGCTCCTTGCTTCCTGTTACGATTTATATTCACCCTTTTTCTCTAGACAATTGGAAAATTGTACGGGAAGATCAACACTGCCTTCTGGATGACGAAATATTTCAATCTGGTACCCAGCTTTGCAAACAAATCTGTGTGCAAAGCAGATTGCCATTTTGAAATGCTTTATAAGTTCAACTTGAATTCAGGTATTTATTTTAAATAATCCATTTCATTTTTTGTAGACAACAGAGAAGTATTCTAATTATACTGAAATCTCAGAAATTGTTTTAGGGAAGAATTCAAATAAACTTATTTTATCTAAAGAAGGTTATTGACTTGATATATGGAAGACCAAAAATATGTTAAACAAATGAGCAATAGTCATAATTGATAGCAAGGGGTGGGCAAAAACTATTGTAAGTGCCTATACATATATATAGGCACTTACAATAGTTTTGTGCTGAAGACCCCTCACTATATAGATGATTGTGACAGAAGTACTAAATCTTCATTTTTCATGTTTTTCTGAAGTCCAGGAAATAAATTAGAGAAGGTAAAATGTTTCACGAACTTAGAAAATTACTATTTATGTTTCTTAGTCTGGCAAATAGATCAACAGTACAACAACGAGACATTATCTTCCCCAACAAGACCGATGGAAATTGACAAATTTCGTATGGTCTTTGTGGCTGTCAATCAGGGCGCAAGTTACCTTGAACACCAAACTAACATCCAGCGGTATTTTGCCAAAACCGCGTATAGAAATACCATCTGGAATGGCCATTCAGATTGTTAGAAAAATATTTGACGAAAAAAACAATTAACCTTCGTCATTAGATAACGTGTGTGGGGTTAACCGACTTCTGCATGTTTCATTTGCATTTACATTTTTTTTTGCGTAAAGAAAAAACAGAAAGTTCAAAGGGTTAAACAAGGAGTTATTGCAATTGTAATCTAGGCTTGGAGATTAATTGCAATGTTTTATATTTCCTTATATTACCAACATTTCTTTAATAGAAAACATTTTTTATTAAAAAAAAACCATAAAACTTTAACATAGAATTCATTAACACGCAGGAAAAAGTTTTTTTTGTACAATTATTTTTTCAGTATTGTAGCTATTTTCACAATTCACTAACACTTTTAAAGGTTAAATGTATTTTGTAAAGAAATGGACAAGTCCTTTAAATTGTTGAAGTTGGTGATAAATCCTCAACATTATATTCTTTTTGAGGCAGCATTAAGATTGTAATAATTTTTCGTCCATCTCTGTAGATTTTTTTGGTGTAGCAGACAAAATTGTTGAGGGCATAATATGTCACCATTTCAAGTGAATCCAATGAAATTAGGGGACATCTCTGTACAAGCACGACTAATACTAATTTGTTGTTCAAGGCTCCCCAGTGGGTATTTAGACGGGGAAAGTCAATGAGTCGTAATAAACTTCTTCATGACAATTGACTGTCCGTCCTTAACTTAACGAGCCTTTTGAGAGCTGATACAGCTTATTCCATATTATGATACAAAATTGATCTTGTTTGGGACCATCCTTTCCTAAATTAGTCATTTTTTACAATTTGTGTTGAATGGAATCCCATGATTGAAGACGAGAGGAATTCATAATCGAAAATTCTGAGAAAATTGTCATATTCAAGTGGAAAATATCTGCTGCAAGAATGACCCATTGGTACGAATCGAAAGTCGTTACGAGAAATTGACAGTTGGGGAAACGAGTTCACTTCATATCACTTAAGTGGAATCATTCATAAGGCGACATTATCGAGACAAATATACGTTATGATATTGACAAGAAATTAAGCCAACAGAATTATGGAAATTCTGTAAAATATTGAGGTATAGAGGTTACGCATAGTGCCACCAGAAATTTACGATGTGACAGGAAGTTTCGCAAACTTAATGCAAATAGACGGCAAAAAACTCCGTAAATTGTCATATTAGCACTTTCTGCGAGATGTAATACTGATTTTATGCAATTATTAATTTGCTGGGAGATATAACATGTCAGGGAATTGAATTAGGATAAAAATCGACTCAATCACAAGAAATGAAAGTGATCATTTCAACAGAATCCTTTTACTGCATTTAAACATTTTACCTTCAATAAAGGTTTGTACAGTGAGATAGTAATAGTGTTGGGCAATCGGTTTCAAATAACTTTCAACAATCAGTTTTTAGTTGGTAGATTAAATCAACTAATGATTAATTGTACAATTGTTTTCTTAGAAATTAATAAAGCACTCCCAGTATCATCCCTTGAAATATAGTTTAGTTAAAACTCATGACATAAAGACTCTTTCCGCAGATTTTTCTACCAACTTCATGGCTCAGCATGAAACAGCTACATCTGTTTCACACTGAGCCAACCAGTAAAATACAACAACATTTGAGTACTTTTATTTTCTCGCTCTGTCACAATTCTCTTATTAAAAAAAGTTTCCCAATATTTATCTATGACAATAACTTGTTTGAGGGATTTTGTATCCCATTTTCACCATAGTTTCAGTAATAGTTATATTATGTATTCTGTTTTCTCTTAGTTTTCTTTTTATGATGAATATCTGAAATAAGATTTAGGAATTGGTTTTAATTTCATAAATAAATATGTGTTCAAGAGAATACATCTTATTTACTAAAAAAGAACTTTATTTTAGCACAATAGATTTTTTACAGTGTCCACTCAACATGTCCACAATTGTAGTTAATTTATTGAAGCTTGATTTTTGAAGCAGTAATAGCAGAAAATATAATAGATACTTGATGCTGCTCTTCAAATTGTCTCCTTTACAAACGGCATGGTGTAATGCATTTAGTTTTGAAATGGTTTTTCGAGACTAGGGAAGTGTGCCAAGGGCTTGACATCAAGATTCTGGCAGACATTAAACACCCTTCTTACTTCCTCAGAAAAGTTTTAAACATATTTTAACTGACATAAGTTAAATAATCTATGTTCCTGTACCGCTCACAAGGTTGTAAACTTTTGAATTCAAAGACATCCATTATGATTGGACAAGAGTTATGTACAATTTTAAATAATCCTTTTCGTCACATGGACTTTTAAGAAGAGATATTTCTCCAGTATTCATAATGTTTAGCCATAAAGCTACTTTTTTTTTAACTTTATTCACTTTGGAAAAAATCTATGACTTGTGACTTTGTTAGGCCACAATACCATGTAAGCCCTAATAGAACCCCGAGGTTCTAATAAAATTATTGCGTTACCATAAATAAAGCATGCAAAATATTAGCATTCAATTAAGGAAAATGTGAACAAAACCTCTGTTGAATGTTTAGCAACCTTGATTTTATGGGTATTGGCCTTTCTTAAAGGCTTCGTGATTTTGTAAAATCACATTGAAAAATGGCTGATTTCAACCTCTGAAAAGGATAGGGTTTTATAAGAGCATGGGGCTCTACATCAATAATGAACCAGCAAAGACTTAGCGATTTAGTAGGATTTTACTATTCAAGGAAAATGGATTGTCCTCTGAAGGAAATTTTTGTAATCGGTAAAGGTCTATCTAATAGGATGAAGAGGCGATCATCTAAAACACTAATACAGCCAAAACGTCCTCGTTCTAATGAGGCTGTCAAGTTGTCTGTAATTTTTTCCGTGATTTGAAGAAATACTTGATGGCCAGATAGAAATATGTCGCAGAATGATCACTCGGGTGTAAACAAAAAAGACGATTAGGTCAGTGTTTTGGGATGTGGCCGGGATGACGGATCATTTTATGATATTGGCGATGATCGCTTGGGTACAAGACAAATATAATTGGACAGAAAGTTGGTGAAATTGATGGGAAAGCCGTCATCGTTTGGTCAAGGCATTTATCACTGCACTAAGAATGTCAATAGACCAACATGAGGCAAATATCGGAAACACCATGAATAAATTGACAATGATGTTTTTTGGACAAATGACAAATTGGTGAAGTCACACTGTCACATCATTCTAGATTGACCACTTCCCATAATGCAGTACCGATCCTTTATGACGTCCATCCAAGGATAGCTTGTACTTATCAGACCTGTGTTCAGAATGTCAAAACAGTGCAAACTGTTTTCAAATATATACCCTGCTTTGCATGCAAGTGCACATGCAAAAAGGGGGTATAATTGGCAATCAGATTGCATTTTTTGTCATCCTAAACGGAGGGATGGGCTTATTTGATTTGTTATCACATATTTTACCATACATCTACACAAAGTCATCCAGACATAAACATCTTTTTTTTTAATCAAATTCAATTAGATCTAAAATGTGAATGCGAAATGCCAAATTTGAAAATATAATTTTTAAACTTTCCTAGTTTAAAAAGAAAGCCAGAAGGTTCAGACTAAGATCAGACTGCATATATGTGAAGTCTGATCCTGGTATATACCTCTTGTCAAATATAGGAATATCCTGGGTTCAGCATGACAAGGGTTAAAAGGTCACAATGAATAAAGTCTTTAAATGTCCTAAACTGTAGAATTATTTCTAAAAAATCCAGATATCTAAACTGGATTTTACTGATGGAAAAAAAAACAACTTCCAATTGAATCTGGATGTCAACTGAACCTGCTTAATCAGGTTTTCAAAACCCAGTCAGTCTTGCAAACTGGTTTATTCTTAAATTTTAACAATTTACATAAAATTAAGGCATCAAATTCTGTTTTCTATATTTGTTTGATTGTTGTAAATTTGTGCTGAAACTAAATTTATCAGCCAAATTAGCCCAATTGAGACCAAAACTTCACAAGACTACAATGAATTGAAGGCGCTATCAGAGAAAATAACTTGAGAATGGCCTAAACCATTGAATTTAATTCTATAAGAAGCTTGAAAACATTGTGATAAATGAAAAAAAGATTTATGAATCAAGACTTTGTTTTTCATTCCAAATTATTTTTTTCAAGTATGTGTTCTATCTATATTGAAAATTCTCTATACTACCTTCGATTCCCAACGGCTGCACTCTCCTTTCTGACTATACGCCTTCCACCAATGGGTTGATTATCGTAGACCTATGTGGGATAGTTGTTGGAGGCTAGGAAAGGATGTATTATGGTAGTACTGGTGTGAGAAATTCCAGGAATCCATTGTAAGGCCTTCTAGCCGCCGCAATTTAACTGAAAGATTATTGAAAGCAGCGTAAAACTCCATTCAAACAAACAAACACTATACTACAGTGAGGTTAAATAGAAAGATTGCCATTCCACCCTTTTAAAGCAACGTCATAACTGTCATTTATCAATTTTTTTCATCAAATGAAATGTGTTGTCTTTTTTCCTCAAATGTTATTTACTATTATGCAGGAAATTGAATCCAGCTTTTTTGCCTATGATGTTTTTTTATTTTTTTCTTTAAAATGTTGTGCATATAAATCATTCTTTTAATGTTTTTCAATGATTATTGAGAAATTTAAATAACGGTAAATAATCATTTGATAAACTTACTGCCTAACCAGTGAAATTATCAAAAATTGTACCCCTGCTTATGCTCATTTCACCCTACCTGATGTTATCTAAGTGGAGCCCAATATAGTAGAGTCGGTAAGGTAAAAAATCGTGACAAGTCGGACGAAAGTGTAATTTTTTGTTCATTAATAGAGGGTTCGATAAGCAACATTTTGCACTAGGGGTGCCCGGATTTAAGTGCCTATGAGACTGGAAATCGTTGCTTAAATATTCGGATATTGTGCTATCCGAATACTGTTCCTTTTAAACGAGAAATGTTCAATTTTGTCTAACTCCGACCTAAATTATGCCTTAAAAGGACATTTACATATATTTTACATAAAATTTCAAATCTTGAAGTATCATTCTTTGGAAAATTATCGTTACATTCAATATTTAAGACAAATGTATTATATTTGTATTTTCGGCATTTTGACATTTTATTCATTAGAAATGCAAGAGATCCTGGCATGCAAAGAATCAGAAAAGTAGCCTGAATCTTAGAAAATAATATCAGCTTGAATTCTCACTGGGAGTGCCCGATTTCAAAAGCCTCTAGACCTTAATATTGATAATTAAATATTCGGATAACGTGCTATCCGAATACTCTTCCTTTTGAACATTAACAATTTAACATCGGACTACATTTTGAATTCAATTGGGTAACCGATTGACGGAAAATAAATCTGAGCTTCCCTGAGACTTATGTCAATGATTGAATTTAATTCCTTCTTCTTCTTCTTCTTTTTTTTTTTAACCTATATCTACAGCGAATCAAGGATTTCTATAAGGGGGTTCAAACATTTAAATGATGAAGGGAATTCGTTTTCGTTTCACCTGAAATGATTTATTTCTACAATGAAATTGAAATACTATAACTACAGAGGAATGTTCGTTTAACTCCCCTAACACCTAACGGTATCCGCCACTGCTATATGATAAATTACTAATGGTTTCAATAATCTTGCTCGGTGATTCATATCTGCACATTACCAAACTGACACATTTTATCACATGTATCGCGTATTACGCAGCTTGAAACTGTGATGCGACTGGTCGTCAATATTCCCATGACTAAATAATTCGTTAATTTTGAATTCTGACCGTGTTTTTAGTCTCAATAAAGTTGCAACACTGGGCATAGTTCATTACATATCGATTATCGATGAATTTTTGACGATTTGGTTATTGTTTTTGTCTTAGTCTATTTTGGCTTTTCGACAAATTGCGTAGCTATCAACTTTCCATCACTGTAGCTAACAAAAGTTTACTATGGTACTATTAAATAAAGGATATCACTTCCCGAGACCTACGGTTTCAGTGAGATATATAGAAGGACACCTTAAGTCATGAAATAGTCTCAATGTTCGTTCTTTTGGGCGATTTTTTAAAATGTTTCTTACCGTGATATCTCCAGCAACTCAACAAGTATTCATCGGTGTTGCCCCAAATTAACACTCTTACAGGTTTTATAACGCATAAATAATAATACAGACATCTGTTGCCAGATACAGTCATGTATATTCTAGCGTGGTTTTGTGAAAACGCACCGCTTTAGTCGAAAACGTTCGTTCATTAGTTCATGATAGATATAGAATATATGTACATACATCTACTCCTGACCATTAATAAAGGCAAATACTCCTGTCAAACAATAAAGAAAGACAGCCAGACAGTTTTGCGGATCGACGTATATAATAAGCTCACAATCTTTTGACTTAAAATGATGCTGGTAATATATTGATATGACTATTCAAACCGATGAAATCCCTTTTGTCTGAACGAGAATTAGTTACCTGCGAACATTTGTCAAATGTTTTGTCTGTTGTGGTCTTTTTGGGGCTTTTATGAAGATCACCAAGTACGAGGCATTTTAATTGGCATAGCAATTGATAAATTATATTTAACCTCGTCAACACATGAACATATTTATGCATTTCCCGAATGTCTGTCGTATGATCCTATTGTTTTTTTTGCAAAGGTAAAACGAAACAGAACTTCCTTCCAAATATGCGTATCAAGCAGTTAACAGATATAAAAAAAAAGATAATACTTGTAAGTGAAATCATCATCATAAATCGGAGAAGCCCACGATATGAATGTAACCACCGCGTCTTCAAAGTCGTCATCGTGTTACTGGCGTCGTGCGATAATTTTGTTGTTGTTCCTGTGTGTGTTTTATTTCGGCCCTGCGTTTACGATAAAGAGCGTCAAATACCCTTTTTTCGGTAATGAAGGGTGTCATATCTTTAGCCCTCACTTATCATTTTTCACTCCGGAACGCAGAGCTGGTATGACTAAAATATTCGCTTTTTAGTTTGAATATTTGTTCAGTGTGCTTAAAGAGCAACCTATGCTTTCAATGGGGTACTGTAACTAAACGCATCGTTGAATTTGTCATGCCCGTTTATTATGAATTTCATTTTTCAAACACTCTATTGTACCGAACAGCTGAGCATTGGCAGTCACATGCACTGCTCATATAGTATTCTTAATGTTATCATCAGAATATATAGTGTTATTAATATTATTATATGTATCATTTTCATATGCTGTAAACTGTAACCCTTGAACAGCAGTGCAAGTCTTTTGCAATTCTTCGATATATGCGCTATCTTTGAAAAAAAGAAAGTGTATAACAGTTGTATTACGAATACATAACTTTCATGAAGATAGCTGCTAATGGCTATCAATATTTCCTTTGTTTATCACATAACTAAACAAAAATATAAAAATTTTGACTAGAAATATGAACAGTGTCCGATTAAATAACGTCAAATCACGACTGCTGGAACACCAAACCCTTCTGTGTTTATATCATTCACATAAGTATTACCATCATTTGTTGAGTGGAAAATTGATAAACGTTTTAAAAGCTTTTCAGTTACATCGCGGATTTTAAAGCTACAAACCATTGATTTCCGTCTTTTTTCTCGCCAAAATCCTTTCCTAGTCTCTAGCTGTCGTTCCTAATAGAAATGTTAAAATCCTTCCATTAATGGGAAATTAATCGGAAAGGACATGCGGCACCGTCTAAGATCGAATTTGGGACCCCATAATTGGGAGATAGGCGGACTACCAACTGCGATAAGTCGCCATCAGTACCACTATTCAAGCCTCGAGCAGTTAATTGTTGAGAAACAATTCTGAGAACGACTCTTACTGCGACGGAGGATCAAATCCGAGACCGGCCTCGAATCCGTCCGAGACCGGTCTCGTGATTGAGAGAGCTTAGTGCGCAACCCGGCAACATCGCAATGGCTGTGAACAGATATGCCAGAAAATTTTATCTTCGTCATCAAGTAATAATTATCAATAGGAAATGACTAAGATCCAGTTATACGCAATCTGCCGCAACTACGGTTGTCAGATTACATATATAATGCAGTTCAGCTATTTAAGAACACACAGATGGATCGTCAAACACACGGACACCTGTTGAAATTACAAATATAATTATTGTGAGGCATCAGACTATTTAAGTTGAGACAAAAACGGCACTTTTGTGTCATGTTTAAGCGTTTAAGGAAGATAAATTTCGAATAAAAAGGAAGAGTATCCGGATAGACATCTATCCGAAATTTGAAATCGCTCTTATGTCGCTTCTAGACACGTCAAGTCGGGCACCCCTAGTGCAAAAGTTATCTTATGATAGTAGCTTACTATAAACAAAAACTGGCACTTTCGTCCGACGTGTCACGATCGACCCAATATTTTTACACAACAGCCTAGACTAATAAGCAACATCATCATGAGTGCTGCATAGGATTGAAATGTACAAAATGACACACTTTAAAAAAATTGTCTTAAAATTTTTACAGTTTGCCTCATTTTTGCATTAAACTAAGAAATATAATAATCATTTGTTTTTCAAACAAGATCGATTGATATTTCATGGAGTGAACAACAAAATCTAGATAGATTTTGCTGTTCACTCAATGAAATATTATCAATAGTACACTAAAAACAAACAATTATTGTATATGTCTCCTTAATCGTCATCTGGTATGAACATGGTCACCATCCTATCCAGGACTCTAGCTGTCATATTTTATCTCATCTCAGACTTGCATGTTTCTAGTCTATAAAGAAGCAAAAATAAATGAAATTTCCTCGTCTTCAGTAATGGAAACTGTCCCCTCTATAGCGATCCAGTATCAACAGAAATGAAACAAAAATAACGTGTGTCACCCTTGCCTGATAAATAATCTTTTATATTGATAGCGTACAATTTGTGAAAGGAAATTAGCTCGAAATGAGAACTCCGGCCAGTAATTCAAATGTCGCAGAATCCAGAGACATTAGGCTGATACGGAGACGTAAGTATTGACAATTTTAATTGTGTTTTCCCCATAAATACCAACATGAATTACTCTCTATGACAAATGATTAATACCGCAAGACACTTCAAAAATTGATTTTCTTGCGGTTACGAGAGGGAAGTAGCAAGTGTCACTAGTGTTTTTCTCAAACGCAATTCTCGTTGACAATGAATGGGAACTTTGATTTCTACTCCGTCTTTGTGCACCTCACTGGAAACTCTATTTTCTGGACGATGTCTTTTGTCCCTTGTGAGTTTAGAATCCATTTAGAGAATCAATTGTTTGTCTATTTTGATTGTGTCTTTATCTTTAATATTTATCCAGAGACTTAAAACGAGTTGGAGGGTCTATACAATGTCACTTGTCATGTTGCAGGGAAATTATTTTATTATTGATACATTGAATAGTTTGGAGAAAGGACTTAAAATGGTCTATAATAGTTTATGTCTACTTTTTCCTTATTTGAATAAAGAAAGTTTTAATGATTTGTCATAATAATTCTGACAAATTTTAGATATATAATTAATTAAACCATGAGATTTTAGTCAATGGTTTATCATTACTTTGAACAAAAATGGAAAGTATATCAAAAGTATACCCAACATAATTCATTTTATATTAAACTATTTTCTAATTTATTTGTCATATGATCAAATATATTCTGTGAAAATGTCTTAAACAGTGGAGCTAAAAACATATTAAAACTAAGAAGCAATTGAAGAAACAGCACAGAATAATTTTGTGGGTTTGGTGCAAGACTGTAGTTAGTGTATATCCATTGTATATACACTTACTACAGTCTTGCACCGAACCCACAAATCATAATTAAACCTTGTTATATCTTCATATAATTCTATTGTATGAAAATGATCTGCTAAAATATTTTCAGATTTTTATGAAACAATATTGAATTTAAGAATCCATTACCATTTCATTTCTTCAGTAATTGTCATATTTTAATATAAAACTTAATTTTAAGTCTTTTTTAAAAATCGAAAACTACTTCATCTATTTTTGAAAAATAATTAGATTACATCTAAAAAAGACATAATAAATGGGACTGTTTTAAAGGAAATTCCAACTTGTACTTAATTAACAACTATTAGACAAAAACATGTTTTATATAACATGACATGAAAAAGACCTTCCGTAACATAATGAGGATTTAGAGGAACAAAAGTATGGGTATAAATATAGGAGGAGAGCTTGTTGTTTTTTCTAGTATTTTACTGTTGTATTGCATGATAAGTCATGGAACATTTTATCATAATTTTCATCTTTAGGCAGGAGCTATAAACCATCATAAATTCATGTCACGCCCATTTTGACAGTCACGATTTTAAGACGGGTCTGGAAGAGAAGAATTGCTATACTATCTCAAGGAGACTTCATGTTGGAAAGGACAACCTGTCAAAGTAAAGTTTTATTTATACACGTTGGCCCTACTTAAACGCTTTAGTCCCATTTGTGTCTCTATATTTATTTGACGGAAACCGTACATATAGCGGACCCAAGGATGTAATTTGGCAGATTTGCCGGGCCTAGTCTATAATCTGAGTCAGACGAATGACGCTCAATGACAGTCCTCTAAAAGACAGGGATCAATATGAAAAACATAGCGGACATTTTTGAGGAGAGTGTTTGCCATAATTTGTAGTTTTACATCAACTTTATAGCATCACCTATAGCTGGATGGAATACGGAATTCATAAAGGACGGTTTAGGACGGTTTGTTGTCACAGAATGTCATAAATATCCGCCACATACTCTATTTGTGCCGGTAAAATGTCAAGATTGAGGAATTCATCATGTTTCATTACTTTCTCAATATTTGTACCATTGCCTGATGGGAAAACGACATAAAAACTTTTTCCAACTCCAGAAAAGGACAATTTCTCACTATCTTGGACAATAAAATAGATGAAAGATGCAATTTACCCATGATGCTTTCAAATGGAAATGCATTAATCCGTTTTTTACGTGATTGTGAAATGTTTCACACAAAGAAACATTCCTGACAAAAAAAAAAAGAGATGAATGTATATATTTTATTTGATCCAAGGTAAAAGAAAATATTTGCACACAAGTTTATACTGTATTTTTCTTCTTTTCCGTGCATTCATTTTAAAAGTGAAAACTGTTTGTACTTTCATTTAGCTTCAGGTATACTTTTAAATTATATTTAAAAACTTCTCTATTGCCTAAGCATAATTGTTTGTTACTCTTTAATTTATCAGTATATAAGCTTTTTTCTAAATAATTCATTTGTTTATGAGTTTCTTTGCTAACAGTTTAAAATAAATGTCAGTTTTTCAAGAAAGAATTTGTAATGGACAATTTCAGAATTATATTCATATCAATTTATCTCCTTTTTTCTTTCTCCTTTTTTTTTATTGAATCTTATTCCTTTTAATTCTTTGCAGATAATGAAATATACATTTTTTGTTTGGCTTTGCTTTTATTGTCATTTATTATAATTAACATTCACTTGCGCATTACATTTTCAAGTGTTCAGATCAAGTTTGTGCCCCAAAGATAGAAAATATTCATAGAGACTAAGTGTTTCACAGATCATATCTATTTGTCACAATCACTCAATGTCATGGGATATTGACCAAAATCAAGTGTCCAAAATAAGATCCGATAGGTCACCCACATCGGAAATTGGAATTTGTCAAACATAGTGCTCTGACACGGGAATAATTTATTTACGGACAAATATCTTTCGTTGACGGACCACTACTGGGATCGGCGACCAAAGATGGATCCATTTTGGTCAGTTTCTTGGTGTTTGTCCAAATATGGTCATTGAGGTCCATCTAGTGTCCACAAAAAATGTGTGAGATATGACAAGTGACCAGAGAGAAGGTCAGAATATTGACACTCTATATGGAACAAACATGTCTACGAGGGTCTCATATCTACAACATTTCCATAAAGTGGTTTTGGTGTTTTTTTTCAGTTATTGACAAAACATCTTCAATATTTCTTTGTAAACTTTCCAACTTTTTTTTTCATTTTAAGTTTCCTAGTTTTTTTTTAATTTTCGTATTTTTAATTTGTTATGACAGTAAAAATATACATCGAGGGGTCAGTGTAACACTATTGTAAGTGCCTATAAATATCTATAAATATATAGGCACTTGCAATAGTGTTGCACTGACCTCTTGATATACAAGTCCTCTATTATCAAATTGACCTACCAGTATATGGCTACAAAAATATATTTTGAAGAAGTCATACTATTATATATTTGCATATATAATAATAATATTTTGATTGAACATGCATATTATTGCGTAATTCTATGTTGTTATAACTAAATAAAATCGACTCATTGAGACAATACTGTTGAGTGTTAACAACATAGGATTCATTTTCAATAATTTTCAGACCAACAATACCTACTTTTTAGGATATTTTGATTTAAGGAAGGGGATTTTGGAAACAGTCGCTTAATAAAAATGGTCGCTTAATAGACATGGTCACTCAAGAAACATTGACTGTTCTGTTCTGTATGTTTATAGCATTATGTTTAAAGACACTTAGAACAGAATTGGTGTTACCCCTAAATTTGATATAAAAACAATAATCTGAAAGCAGTATCAAATGCCAGTACATGTATTAATAGCCAGATTAGTCCAAAGTTCAATTTAGAATCATTTAGTTTTAGTTGTGTCCATCAATATTCATGTGTTCTGATTGGCTGGAGAGTTGATTTTATTCCCCAATAAAAACAATCTTAAGTATGCAGCTGTTTTGAGCTTCCGCAAAAAGTAAACCTGGAAGAAATCTGTTTCTTAACTGACAAATATTAACATTTTTGCTTCATGATATAAAATTTAAAGATATGAAGATAATATTTGTTGAATTCATAGAGGTATGAAACTAAAATCCTAATCACACTCATGTATGAGTCACTTCATGTATTCATACAGTGTAATTAAGTTTTTAGTTTCATACTTCAATGAAATCAACAAATACTCTCTTCATCTCTAAACTGGACTAATAGAAAAGAAATTTCAGATGACAAGATCAGTGAAAGAATTTTAAAAATCTTTGTCTTAATGTGTTGAAAATACCGTGGACAATGAACAAGCAGTTTCTTTATTTTGCACATTTTGATTTTGAGGGTCATTTTAAGTAGAATTGTGTAGAAATATCTTAATATTTATAACATTAATAGATTCAATATAATATTAAAATTACACAATGTAAGAAATACATAGAAAAGAAAAATCATTGTACAATATAAGTCATTATAAATGCCCACATATCTAGATAATAGCTGATCACAATCTTTGTATTTCTTTATCCTATTCAACTATCTACTCTGAGACTAATTTGTTCCTTTGCTATTTGATAATTCCAAAGGAAAATAAAATAATAATGATAATTATAATATACTACAAAAATCCTTCTAATTGAATAGATGACATTAAAATTTTCTTGGTTACATTAAAATCCCACAGGTTATAACTATCATAAAATAATAGGGCCTCACTTGAATGACAAACCAATTACTTAAGGTTTAAACTTGATGAAGGTTTTTATATCACAAATAATAAAATCTAACTTTTCACTCACTTTTTTTCTTTATAAGTTTTCTTTATTCGCAGCTAAAACAGACTAAATTTTTCTAAATCAATTTAAACTTCAATCACTGTAAAAATGAAAAGGAAACCAGCATTCAGGATGACAAAATGGGGCAAACTATTTGCAAATTATACCCAGCTTTACACATAAGTTCACATGCAAAGCTGGTTATAATTTGCAAACTGTTTGTACTGTTTTGTGATCCTTAAATGCAGGTCAGATTAGTCACACTGCACGTGTTTCCCGAGCCAGTAAAGGGTAAGTGAGGGTTAATGATCCGGTATGTTTGATGGCTGGTGGGTTCCTGGCACTTCAATAAACTTTTGGCACACGTCAGGACCAGGGTGCATTTGTCAAGTTTCATGTGGCTTACACCCCGTCATTCCTAACATAACCCTTAAACTAACCACAACAAATTATACATGGGGTGCATTTGTCAAGTTTCATGTGGTTTACACCCAGTCATTCCTAACATAACCCTTAAACTAACCACAACAAATTATACATGGGGTGCATTTGTCAAGTTTCATGTGGTTTACACCCAGTCATTCCTAACATAACCCTTTAACTAACCACAAAAATACACCTCAGGACCAGGGTACATTTGTCAAGTTTCATGTGGCTTACACCCAGTCATTCTTAACATAACCCTTTAACTAACCACAAAAATACATGTCAGGACCGGGGGTACATTTGTCAAGTTTCATGTGGCTTACACCCAGTCATTCCAAACATAACCCTTAAACTAACCACACAAATTATACATGGGGTGCATTTGTCAAGTTTCATGTGGCTTACACCCCGTCATTCCAAACATAACCCTTAAACTAACCACACAAATTATACATGGGGTGCATTTGTCAAGTTTCATGTGGCTTAAACCCAGTCATTCTTAACATAACCCTTAAACTAACCACACAAATACACGTCAGGACCAGGGTGCATTTGTCAAGTTTCATGTGGCTTAAACCCAGTCATTCTTAACATAACCCTTTAACTAACCACACAAATACACGTCAGGACCAGGGTGCATTTGTCAAGTTTCATGTGGCATACACCCAGTCATTCCAAACATAACCCTTAAACTAACCACACAAATTATACATACAAAACATCAATGATATACATGAATTAAAAATTAAAAGCACACTTTAGATTTCTCAGAAAACATCACTTAAAAGTAACATTGAATGTCACACGGATTTAAATCCTTTTCCTCAATATTTCATGAATAATAGTGTTTTTTTACCACTTTCTGGTACAACTAATTATGACATCCTGGGGATTTTTGATACCAATATAACTAACCATAACACAGAAAGCCTGCAGATGCTTCTTCTACTCTGCACCCTATATCGATGGCTCAGAGCAAAACAGTCATAATTGCCTATATATTTATAGGCAGTTATGACTGTTTTGCTCTGAGAAATCAAGATGTCAGTTTGTAGAAATAAGCAAAAGCATAAATTAGATAAAACAAAATCTCAGAATTTAGATAATCTAGTCCAATCATTAAATGTAATATGTATAGTAAAGCTAACAAAAGATGGACAAAAAGTATTCCTGAAAGGATTAAATGATATCTAAAAATTCAAAATAATTGAATTACTTTCACAGTTACTTTTGACAATGATAAAATTATGTCCTGATCTCAGTTTACATTATAGTGACTGTTAAATTAAGAATATTGCAGATCAGTAAAGAATGTATAATTCAGTCAGCCAATTCCATTAAAAAAGCTTTGTTTTAAAGAACTTCTGTCACTAGAACCTATAATTTTATTGAAAACCTAAAAATGACAATCTGCTCCTTTTGAAAAGCAAACCTTTTAATCAATTCATTTTAATGTAAAGAAAGATGGGTAGGGGGATTGGCTATAAAATCTACAATTAATGTTTTTTCAAACAAAAGTTTAAGTATTTATAAACTGAAAGCATAAGTATCAATTGAAGTAATTGTTGGGATTTAATCAACAAAACTGTACCTACAAACAAATTAGATAATAAATTGTCGACACAATTCTTAAACCTCATATCTACAGCTTGATTAAACCTGTAGTTATGATGTTTTGGAATTACATCGACAAAATTTTTGTAGTAGTAGATTTATAATCTACCACTCGTTACTGGTATATTCAAGTTACAACAACAACAAATCTATCTAAATTTAACTTACCATGGGCTACCCATCCATGTTTGCATGAGTCGCAGGTTCGTAGACACGTTTTTGACGGAGAGAAACATTCGCAGGGACAGCTGGGCGTCGTACAGCGGATAGCCTGAAAACAGAGACGAGGGGGCGCTGTAGAGATGTATTGTAACACACGACGATATCGCTCACTCTTCGTCAAGTCTAACAGAGACTGGGTTGTAGAACCACTTTCTACCATTTTATGGTGGAGCTCACAAATAATTTATTTTCCACTGTATCAAGGTATTTTGTTGTTGTTATTTTCCAAAGTTATCATCTTTATGTAATAATCCAATTGATTAAGACTTTACTGGGAATATATTCCATCTTTCTTGCAAATCTTTTAAATCATTTGGTTCCCTCTAAGTTATGTATTTAATTTTCTCTTATTTGAATCTAACTTATAAAACAAATTTATTCTATTTCAATTGAACACCACTTTTGTTTCAATCCATCGAATATTCTACTGTTACTAATTTCACTGTCATTTTTCCCAAGAATTAAGGATTAGTCAGATAAAAGAGGATTGACGAAAAAGTCCAGGTAATATTTCAATAAACCACAGAATTTTTTTGATGTTTTAATTGTCCATCTGTTCACAAACCACTTATTTTTCTAAGAGTCCTCTCCAAACTTCCAAAAGTTTGATTCTTAAAGTCAGGAGTACCGATCAGCTGTTCACCTTAATTACTTTCACTACCGGTTTCCTGCTTTCCTGTTCATCCCTATCTATTGTCTATACAGTACATTCATGAACAGGGAACCTATCTTTGAAAGGCAGAATTTATCAGATATTGTTGCTGGACTACAAAAAGCTAGTAACTACAGCTTTTTAAAGCTGTAGTTACATGTTTTTTCAGTCCTAGTTTGAGTGCTGAGTATTTTCTAAGAGTTTCTGATACAATGAGAACAATGTTTTTTTATGTGAAAGTTGACATGTTTAAAACAATTGAATGAGGCCCTGTTATCAAATCATTAGGCCATCTGCTAATAAAAATAGCACTTGGAACACTCATGCATCTGTTTCTTTAATTAAAAAGTTAATGTTTAAACAATCAACAATACAAATTCAGACACTCTCAATGCTCTGACAATGCTTTATAAATAACCTTTCACTGGAGAAAAAAAGGAATGAAATGAGAATTAGTAACTAAAGCAAATCATTTGTAAGAGGAAAAATCCTGGCAAAAAGAAAGACAAATACCCTGACGTAACGGTAAAGCATGTTTTTATGAACTCTGAACCCGCAGAATGTTCAGAATGTTTCCAATAATGCGGAAGACAACTGTTGGTTTCAGGGGGATGTTCTCTTACACTTTGGGCATTTCACAGTAGCAGTTTAGATTACTAATAATAATTGATAGTTTTAAATACCTTGGCTGGTTAACAGTGTTTTTTTTTTTTAAATCAAATGTATTTCTTAAAACTGTTACTAATTTGAGATCTTGATAAGGTCTTTATCTATTTTGTTGCCTGTTTGTTTTTTTCCTTAGAAATTATCTTACCTTTTTCCATGTTGAGTAAATCACATTTTGGAAAATTGTGTGCAAATAAATGACTTAAAAAAATATTTAAAGCAAGTTAAATAATTAATACTGTATATTAATAGTGAGATAATAAATCATTTTCACAAATTTTCATCACTTCCTCAACTCTTTTAAGAAATAAAGGATCTTGAAAGGGAAACATTGTAGAAAACAAACAAAAAATATTTAGGCCAGGTACAATGATAAAACTTATTCTCCTAAATTTCTTCATCTTCCATTTTTTCCAAATAATGATAAGATTTAATTTTGTCATCTTTATTTTTCAGAGGACTGGCATAGTTCTATTGTATAAGTGCCCAAAGAAAAGCCCTTGCCAGTTTTTGTACCCACGCAGTCTGGCCAGAGTTTTACTTTACATTCTGTAGAAAGATAAGGTCTTAACCCCTCTTCAGGTGGTGAATATCGTCATATTGAGACTGTTCCGACTGCTCAATGTATGCATCATTCATAAATGAGAAATAGTTAGACATGTCAAACACAGGCCCAAACAGAAAACTTCCACGCCTTATGGTTTGTCCTTATACAGAGTTTTTGAAAGAATTGATACTTCATTCTACCTCCCTTTCTCTAAATTGAATGGACAACAATCAATTGTAAAATGTATGGGTTCTATTTAGGGTGAGAGTTGTCAGCATGTGATAGCAGATTTTATCAATTATGAGCTGTTTGTAATTTTAGAGTTTTGTTGTTGATTAGCAAGAATGGTATTCTTGGCAGAATGTATTCTGGATTATGTACCCTTAATTAAAGTAGAATAACTCTTTACCCGCAAAAAAAATCACCATATATTATATATTTAATTTAAATTTGAAAATTCAGAAACTGCTTGTCATAAACATAAATACAGTATTTTTACAATTTTGTCAACTAAAAATTGACCTTTCTACATCTTCATTGAATTTACAAAACCTTAATGGTATAAAATTTAATTGCCTGGCAATGCATTTTAAAGCATAGATGGAACAGGAAATAACTCTACACCAGAAAGAGTTAAGGGCGCAGTATACAGTTCCAGTCTAAAAATATTCGAATTGGCCATGGTCAAAAAATGAAATAGTGAAATAAACAGCATTTCAAAGGTATTATGAGGAATAAAAAATGTTTTTGTTCACCTAAATCAAATAATAATGCCAGAATGAGCGAATTGAGAATCCAGGTCTCAACCGTTTCTACTTTGTTTCATTGATGCAGACTGAAAATTCGAGTACATGGCTGGTAGAGCTAGGCGTCAAAATTTAGCGCAGAATCGTGGGTGGGGTAAGATATTCCAAAATAGCTGATAATCGGAATGGATGGGGTATGCCTCTTACAACACTAGTTCAATGCATATTAAATTTGCTTTCTATTCATCATGGTTTGCTTTGTAAAGAATACTGCATTATGTCTATGGGGTATCATTGAAATAGCGCCAAATTGCTGAAATTAGGCCCAATTTGTTGTTGACATTAGGACAAGAAATACTTTTATGCCATGTATTTGAGGATGTGTCTATGCAAGTCTCTAGTACTGCCCGAGAGCTTTGGACCTAATTAAAGCATAAATGCATTTCGTTTCATTCCAGACTGTAATTCCAACAGCCTTGGAATAGACTTGGGAAGCCTTGTGTGTCGGCTGCAAGAAATTCTGCTTAGAACTGTATGTTGCCACCTAAAGCAAGATTTTATCATGTTAAATGGACCATGCAAAGGGAGAGAATTCTTTCTATTTTCTAAATCTAAATATAGATTTTCCTTTAGTTTCATTTCAAAATTAAAAAGAGATTTGTCATAACTGCTTTCATTGATTAACTCGGAAAGAAATATCAAAAATAATATACTTAAATAATATGTCACGTCTTCGATGGGCGTATAACAAAAAATAAAAACAATTTTAAATGAAGTTCAATTTTTATAGAAGAATGACTCAAAATCTTTCTTTTTCTAACCATACTTTTAACCAATAAGTGATTTTTGCAATCAATTGATGACAAACTGGGGTTCAAAAAGATACAAGAAAGGGAATATCCAGAAGTCCGACCATAGCTGTTGTTATCAAGGGGTCAGTACAAAACTATTGTAAGTGCCCATAATATGATAGTGTTGGGATAACTTCATGAAAAGTCTTTAAAAACATATCTATATACACTAATGTCCGTTTTGCCCTGACCCCTATACATTGACAGCAACCTAACTGCATTTCTAAACAGACCAATAACTGCCAACATCGTGTTATGAACATTTCAGTAGTTCAGTAGTATGAGAATTTATAAATATTCCAGAAGCATTACAAGATTAAGTATATACCCTTTCCTGTTTTTCAAAATTTGAGACTTGTCCAAATTGAAAAAAAAAAATAGTTGCAGACGACAATTAAAAGTGAGTTCATCCTTTAAGCTAGAATGGTTGTGGGAAAATGAGAAATTTCAAGCAATTTCTTCTTGTCCTAAAATGCTTTCTTAAGTATAATTTTCAAACAGATGTAAAAATTCAGACTGTACAGAAAAGTGCTAACATGCACAACCTGTTTGTTAAAAAGAACGTCTCCGTTTGAAATCGGATTAAACGTCAAAAGTTTGCAATCTCCAAGGCCAGCTCTTCTAATCTTGTTCAATTAATATGGCGATTAAAAATCTCAAAGAAAAACACTTGTTAAGAAATGAACTGAGGCAATCACTTTTGTGTTAACAATTACTGCTAATCCTCGTTATAATTATCATATTAATCGGCATTTAAAATGAAGAGCATTCAATCAATGAAGAGGCTGCATTATTCTTTAATCTGAACATTTTAAGAGAAATCAAGCAAGTTGCGATTAGCTACACTTTAAACTTTGAGCATTTTTGAACTTTTGTCCTGAGAAAAAGGAATCAATGATAGGCTGCTATCTTCAGTGAGTTTGAGTTTATTTCACTTTGCCTGTTTAAGTAAAACAGAAATCTATAAACAAAGGCTAATTACAAAAAATACAAAGTAAACTTGATGTCCAAAATCAAAGTAAATAGAAGTTCAAGCAATTAAAAGAAGCCAAAGTCTCAGAGATGACAAATTGAAAAAGATATTGCAGAGTGATGGAATGGTAATAAAGTTTATTATATATTAAACTGTTATACTTGACACATACAGCTTTTGTATTAAAAAGCTTAAAGTTCGAAAGGAAAAGCTAAAAGGACAGCAATAGAGCCCTGTGGCAATGTCCAAGACCTATTTCGAGAGGCAGTGTAAAAATATTGTATGTGCCTAAAAATATATAGGCACTTACAATAGTTTTGCGCTGGTCCCTTGATTTCTTTCTGCACTGAGATTCCAAGAGGCAGCCAGACCCTTCTCTGCTAAAATAATCAATAAACAACATGTATCGATATTAACATTAGAAAAAAGTTACCTTTTTACACGATATTGTCTCCATAGAAATTCGTTTTTCTGGCATTATCCAATTAATAGATAAAGTTTCCAAGAAAAAAGTACCACTTTATTGTCCAAATGAGGTTAATCAATAGCTTTTAAAAGTTATAATGACACCACAGCTAGCTTTTCTTTCCATAGTTTCATTTTTAAAAAAAATCTCTAAAACAAAAAGGGAATCCAGGACAATTAAGTCTCAAGTTTGATGATTGGATGTTACGACAGTTCAAGAAGCGGGAGACGTTAGGGTAGTGTGTGTCCCGAAGCACTATCTACTTTTCTGTCTTCATATCCTAGTCAGGAAATTTGGTCCACGCTATAGGACAGTTCCTATTGACAAAAACGGCCTATAATACGGCAAACACTCCCTCAAATTGCCTGCAACTTATAGTAGAAATAATATTCATATACATTAGACAAAGTATAGCCATTTAAGACGCGCAGATGGCTTTGCTACATCAATGTACTCAAAATAATATGTTGTAGGTACTCATTTTTAATTGTGTTAACAGTAGAATTCTTATGAGTATCAAAACATGTTGGTTAGTTTGGTTTGTTCTAATCAAATGTTGATAAAACTGCTTCTTCAACCATTATTCTGATAAATCAAATTTTATTTCAACTTTTGGGACATACAATTAATCAAATGTTAATTTTTCAAACAAAATTTAAAGTCAAGGCAGGCAATGTAGACTAAGATCAGACTGTATGTGAGTGCAGGCTGATCTTAGTCTATGCTGTCCGCCAAAACTTTCTATACTGTATGCATAAATCATAAACAGCATGAAAAGGGTTAAATAGTATCATTTTAGAAGCTAATTTTGATTATTTGTTAACATAATAAGATGCTGAATTCTAAATAATCTTCATTTAGAGCAGGTCTAAAGTGCAAAATATCAACTTGTGTTGATTTTTAAATTGTATACAAATAAATCTTAAGTATTCTTTCAAAATATTGTTTCTATAATTGAAATAAAAATCAGGCAACAGAGAAAAAACACAAACACACATGAAAAAATGTACTTTTCGCTACCCGAAGGAAAACACAAAAACTTCCAAGTTCTACAGTCAGTAAGTCCACTATTCAAGAATCTCTATGTTTGTGACAAAGTATAGAACACATGTGCGGTGCCAATCTTTAGCACCATAAACCTGTTCTAATCAATCAAATGAAGCAACTGTCCCTCACTTCATGGTTAATTCTAATGGGGTGAGGGTCGTTTCTACAGATGGCCTCCGTTAATTATTTATCTCTGTCTTACTGTCCCTGCATCCAATAAGATTCGAGGGACGTCAATAAGGCTCAGAGGGTGGGATAGGTGCAGGGGGCCTCAGGACCCATGAACTACTTATCTGCCTCAACTACCCCATACTGGGAGTCATGATAAGCCATCATCAAGCAAGTAACTGTTTTAAGATAGACCATCATTTTACCATGCAGGTAGCTGTTTTAAGTTTCATAATCTATGATAATCAAGCAAGACACTTAAAAGCCATTATGGGGAAGACAGGACTACTGATACTAAATATTGCTTTAAACAAGCTGTAGTTACAAGGTTTAAGAAGTAAAAAGACATAAAATTTCTTTTCAACATCAAATAGTAACTTACTTTTAGTAAGTAATGATGTAATTGAAAATTATTGAAGCCAAATAAATATCATAAAGGCACTTATAACCTTTGTCTAAATTATTGAAGTTTTAATTATCCATTCATAACTCGTCCAAGTTTAATTCTACAAGTGGCTGCCACACTTGAGCAAATTGATCATCATCTATGTTACCAGTTTTATATTAATATGATAAAGAAGTTGCTCGTTTATAAAGTTTTATTCCTCTGGATAAGTTCCCTTTCATTGCAAAATTAAATTTAATAGAGAGGGGCAGAGCCGCAGTAGGCCGAGTACAAAATGGTTGAAATGATTGATTAACTGCCGTCTAAAATTAAAAAATTGAAATTCTAGTTTTGAAGCATGATTAAAACTGTTAAATTGTATTTGTACAAATTGACAAACGCCTATATTTCTGTTGTCAAAGTCTACAATGGTCAATTTTGCCATGACACATCCCAACTAGAAACATATGGTAGGTAACTAAAGGGACAGTCAAACTGGGAATTGTCCCTGGTTTCCATGGTAACCTGTGGAAATATCTGGACAGCAGATAACAGTGTGGCTTATCAGCAGGCCTTCCATTTATGTATACAGAAGCCAGGTTCAATTTCAGAGCAGAGATCCTATCAATAAACATCTGAACCATTTAGTTTGGAGTTTCTCACTAATTACTGGATGGCCACCTCTCATTAATATTTAGGACAAAGACATACTTTGTACCTATGTATATTATATTCCAGGAATCTTTTCCAAATTTATTGATAGGACTAATAAAGGGATAATTTAAAAGAAATGGTCATAAACAACATCTAAGATTCATGTTTATCTAACAATATTTTGATTTATTTTATCAAAGTATTTTTTCTAATCAACTTTAAATCTTTGGATAACTGATTAATATAGCTTTCTCAAACACTGGTCTTCTGTGAAAAACTATTTCTGAAAAAACATTAATATGAAAGACAAGAGCTGTCACTGTAAGATGACAATGCCCCCGACACCGCTTTGATTTAGAAGTTATGGCCAATGTTAAAGTTTTTGGACGGAATGACGGACGGACGGACAGACGGACAAGTCAAATTTATGATGCCTCCCTATCGGGGGGGGGGGGGGGGGGGGGGGGGGGGGGCATAAAAAGCTAAGAAATACCATCACATATAAACAAGAAGTTGAGATAGAGGCAGGCATGTCCCCCAGATAAGGTGTTAATGTGATAATCAGTTGGCTGCCACTTCACATGTGTTAAAATGATCTCTAATCTGCTCATCTTGTGTCCACAAGGGAAGAGTGTTAACACCATCATGTACCCAGTGGGCTACAATGTCAACGGACCTTCAACTGTCTCTGTTTACTCAACTCAAATACTTTAAGAAGACTGAAGTAGCTAATCTGAAGTAGCTAGTCATGTAAGTCAATAAACAACTGTAAAATATTGTACAAAGTCATAAAACTACTGTTTTAAAATAGGAAAAGAAAGGTATTGAGAGAAAATGAGAGCTACATTTCAAAGGGTCATAACAATACTATTGTAAGTGCCTTTATACTTATGGGCACTTACAATAGTTTTGCACTGACCCCTGGATATGTACTTCTTATATGTTCAAGGCTTGAATTTCTGACAGGATCGATGATATGCATATACATTACATCAATTAGCAACCAAAAATACATGCAAATCAATGATCTTAGTCCCACCTCATCAATTTGATATAGAATATACCTTAAAATCTTTGATTACCCCTCAGCAAATATGCTACAAGCAAAAATATTATTAAACTTTAAATACTAAATAACATCAAGATAAATCATTTATCTTAGACCTAGAACTACTGATATAGTTGTGAAGAAATTTGTGATTTGAAACCAAAATGTGGACCTTGATTTTATCGCTAACAATCCTTGTGTGATGAAACAAAATAAATGTCACCTACAGAGACAAGATTTGAATAAATTCAAACTTTCTGCAGACATAATGTAGGCACAAGATCAAAATGTCTTCTGCTAACATGCGGTTATGGCCATGTAGGGGAGCTTCCCAGATAGTTTTCACCAAGTCTTAATATATTTTCTACACCCATTCCAATTCCACAAAGAACTGTAACTTTAGATAATGCTCTTCGTCTCAAATTCCCCATAATTTTATGAAGAGACTAGAGTCTTTTGCTTTCTTAGATAATATTGAGCAGTAAAATACCAATCAAAAAATGACACAAAAAATATAACAGACCATATTCTGCGTGCCAGGATAGTTTGTCAATTATACAGAACATTTTCACAGTGTCTTAAACCGCACCTTTCTGTTTACACGAGGGTCGCATCGCAGTTCTGTATTAATCAGCATGCATGAGAACGAACCACAGAAAGAGCACAGCTCTCCACTGAGAGTAATAATCGTCATGGTCGAAAAACACGATCTGAGAAAAACAATTAAGTGTACGAAATATTGGAGACATTAGGTCTCTTCTATCTTGGATACTTCATAAATATAATTGGAGGTTACGACAGCAATCTTTTCAGTGTCTCTTGTCGATGTTTTAAAAGTGAAATAAATTCGTCCCAACAAAAAAAGTCTGTCAAAATTTTAACGCCTCTCAAAATGACTGCGGCACTGTTTGAAAAAGAAATTGGTTTTCTTAATTTGAAACTAATTGAATACTTACTGTGATTGTCAATCATTCAAGTGTCCTGTAAATAAGTCATAATCGTGTTATTACCGGAATTACAAAAACAAATTGCAGTTATAATTCATCCAAAATTTTGATAAATAGTGAATTAAGTTGCAAATTGGTTCCTTAAATGTAAACATCCTTGGTCCATAGGGACTTTTTATAAAGAGATAATTCATTGTCAAAATGTAATGAAATTTAGAGTAATACCAGTAGGTTTGGGGGAAATGAGAACTCTATTTTGATGGAACAGTGCAATACTGTTGTAAGTGCCTATAAATCAATAGGCACTTACATCAATATTGCACTGCTCCCTTAATTTGTAAATGAGGAATAATCAAAGATTTTTTACAGAAGTAGAAGATCCTTGATGGGCTACGCCAAAGTTAAAAAAACTACCCAGGGCTTTTTCCAAGTTCTTTGGGAAAAAGGCCCCTGGCAATCATTTGGGAGATAAGTATAAAAAAAGCAAGTACATGTATTGGGAAATTTTCAAGAATTAATATTTTGGGTCGTCATCCTAAATAATGTCTTGAAAACCTTTTACTGCAGTTTTCATTGTGTAAAGTTACTTGTTCTTATGATTTAAATACAAAACTAGAAAGCCATGAATGGCTTGAGTCGCTCCACAGGCTTGAAATTCTTGTAAAAGCAAATAAAAGCTTTGACTAGATTTTTAGATATTTGGGGTTCTACTGATGTTGAAAATGATTTTCAAAGTTTCAACTATATAACAGATAGAGAAATGACCTCTGCTATTAAAAGACATATTTTCCATCATATCAAAATAATTTTGGGCTGCATGATAATGGGTAGCCCAAGATCATACCAAAAATGTCGATTGATATCCATCAGTTACACTCTGAGAAAATGTTTTTCAGTTTCCACTATTTAACATATTGAGAATTGACCTCCACCCATAAAATGTTTATTTTTCATCTAATCAAAATAATTTTTGGTACACTGATAAAGGGTCACTCAAGGATCATTCCAGTGAAATTTAGTTGATATCCAAAAGTCACATTCTGAGAAAATGATTTTCAATGTTTCCACTATATAACAAATAGAGAGAAATGACCTCTGCCCATAAAATGCATATTTTTCATCCAATCAAAATAATTTTTGGTACACTGATAAAGGGTCACTCAAGGATCATTCCAGTGAAATTTGGTTGATATCTATCAAATGCATTCTGAGAAAATGATTTTCAAATTTTCCACTGTATAACATATAGAGAAATGACCTCCGCCCATAAAATGCATATTTTTCATCCAATCACAATGATTTTTTGTAGACTGATAAAGGGTCACTCAAGGATCATTCCAGTGAAATTTGGTTGATATCCATCAGTTACATTCTGAGAAAATGATTTTCTAAGTTTTCAATATATAACATATAGAGAAATGACCTCCGCCCATAAAATGCATAATTTTCCATCCGATCACAATGATTTTTTGTAGACTGATAAAGGGTCACCAAAGGATCATTCATGTAAAATTTAATTGGTATCCATTGATTAGAATCTGAGAAAACTCACTTTTTACCTTATTTGGAAATTAGCCACGCCCATTAAATCCATGTTTTTCATTGGATCAAAATTTCTTGAACAACTTTGAAAGAGGGTCACCCAAGGATCATTCCTGTGAAGTTTGGTTGAAATCCATCCAGTAGTTTCTGAGGAGAAGATTTTTAAAGAAAAGTTTACGACCGGACGCACGGACGGACGGACGGACGGACGCACAACGGACACAACGCCATGACAATAGCCCCAGTGGCTTTCAGCCAGTGGAGCTAATTACGCAGAAAAGTAAGCAAAATCTTTTTATCAATCTCAGTAACATTCACATGTTTGATGAAAATAAGTTAAAAAAAATTATACTTTACTGATTGGAGTTTTTAAATTGGGAAAAATTTGGGGCCTTTTTTCAATTCAAAATGGGGCCTATATCAGGCCCCCGAGAGACAGCAGAAAAAGTGCTGCTGCCCTCCTGAACCTGGCTTTGTTCAAGGCTGTAACAATATAATTGGTTGACACTTTGTCAGTCTGGTACTAACCCATCTATATATCAGATGATAGTCTTCTGAAGAAAGAAATAAGGTAGTTAGTCAGTGGTTGACTAGTTACTACAACATACCCCCATCCCTTTTGATGTGATGCAGGATGGTTTTACAACACTGATTCTCTTTGTTCTATATTGCAAGGCTCCTCATCAAAATATAAGAAACAGGGCTACATTATTGCAGCTAGAAGTTTACTTACTCAAACAGAATGATTTTTATATTTATTTAATTCATAATTATTTATTATAGTTGTTTTGTGACAATTGCTTAAGCATATAGATCTAGAGTCACTCTCAAACACTAAAATCCTGATGTATTTACGTCTCTGAGAGGAAGGCACTGGCTTAAACCCACAACTAGAGATTTTTCAGCTGGATTGATTGGGGTTGGCTATCAATTGTTTTGTTCATAAACACACAATGGCAACATGGAGCTTGAACCATGGACCATCAGGTTATGAGTGGAATGCCTATACATTGGTACCACTTGACTGCCGAGGAAGATTTTTCACATTAAAAACTCCAAGATTTTTATTGTATGTGTGTTTGTGCTGTCAGTAGTCTATAATGGTTATCCCTTGGTTATGCTATATAAAAACCTGTAAACAATTTCATTAAAATCAAAGTGCCAAGAGCACTGGAAACACCCATTGTGAGTCAGTATCTATTTTGAAAATAAAATATTTAATCATTTTTGGTTAAAGAAGGTAAATCAGGTGGTATATACAAAGATCAGGTTGCACATATGTGCAGGCTGATCTTTGTCTATACCCCCTGCCAAAGCAGGAATATTCAGATATCAGCATGTCAATGGTTAAAACACTGGCTTGCACATCAGAGGGGTAGGGTATTTAATTCCTCCAATACTTTCAGAATTTTTTTTGAGCAAACATTTAAATCGAAGCTTTTAGCATTTTTTCTGTTGTATCGCAGCGGCTGGAGCACCTAACAATGGATTCCTGGTATTTCTGTCACCAGTACAACCATCACATCTTTTCCTAGCCCCAAGCTACTGTCTCACATAGGCTTACGATTATCAACCCATTGGTGAGAGACATATAGTCGGAAAGAAATTGAGTGCCGCCATCAGGGAGCCACTGTATAAAGCAGTAACTGAGGATTATAAGTCCTGTGGCATCCAGGTATAATGTGAGTAATTTAGTAATTGGGAGTCAAAATACAAGTCAGAGGACTATGTGTGACAAGGAACTAGACTATAAAATCAATCTTTATATTTATTCCGCATCCTGCTGTTTTTTTAAAAAAATATTCCAGTAATTGTGACATTTCATGAGTAGAAAGCTGGCTGTGTTAGGTATACTGTAAAAGCTCTTATAGAACCCCAGGGTTCTACTAGAATAATTGCATTTCCATTAAAAGGGATGGACTTTAATTGGAGGCTAGTCGCTACAAATCTATGACTTAGTGCAAAACAGTTGTTACTGCCTATAAACATATGGGCAGTTACAACTGTTTTGCACTAGGCCATAGATATTTGTTTAGACGGTGAAAAAAATTGCAAAAAAATAAATGTAATCCGCACAAAATATAAACATTTGATTGGGGAAAAGGTGCATAAAACCTCTGTTGAAGTTTTACAGACCTTGATTTTGTGGGTATGGGCCTTTATTAGAAGCTTCAAGATTTTGTAAAAAACACATCAAAAATGGTTGATTTCATCCTCCAAAACAGGGGAGAATTCAACTGGTGCCAATATCAACTATTAGAATAGCCTAGAATAGGTTACCGGTATTCTGATAGTTGACAGCGGGTCAAGTCTAAACCCAGGTAGGATTGGGGCCAGAAATTAGATGCCCCAAATAATAATATTCTGGAAATCTCCTAAAAGAAGGTAAAAATAATTGTCAGCACTCTTCTTTCTGTTAAGTATGGAGGTTAAAATGGTATGTCCTTAATTATGAGATTAGTAGAGGGACAATTCCACATGTGTTTTGAGTGAGACAAGCTTTGGATCCCATGAGACAAGCAATTACAACCAGATGTCAAATTGTCACACATGATCTTTGTGGAACACCAGTAAATAAACTCATTAACCCTTCCTTTTATTTACTTTCTGATTGTGTTTGATTTGGATCATGCAGTAGAAATAAGAACTTTTGCATGGTTTATATTCCTTTCTATATCAAAGTCAATCATCATTTTTTGTATATTAGCAGCTACAAATGACTGTGATAACTTTTTTTTTAAATACATGGATGGTCCAGCAAAATCAAATCGAGCACACTATGTAGTTATCAGGATTCTGTTTATTCAATAATTATATTGTATAGTTTAAGAAAATAGTATATGTAAAATTTAAAATAAATGAATTCATATTAAATATACTTATCATTTAAGATATCAAATTTATGAGATTGGTTCAAATAATTAAATTTGTTATTTTTATGATATCTTTATTTTAAATTCATCCTTTTTTCTTGCATTACAAATTGTAATCGTGATTTTCAAAAAAAAAATAAATAAATAAATAAATAAAAAAATAAAAAAGATCATGTAATAATTACTATTCTAAGTTTGTAATCATCTCTTAAAGTGAAATAGATTCTGACTACTGCTACCTAATTTTACATCTTGTGGACCTCAGTCTTTCAAGTGTCCTGCCCAACAAACAACCAGCCTCTAGAGGAACTCAAACATGCTACAATACAAGTCAAAAGCACACACATATCAGGGCAACAAGCCAGACAAAAGGGCTTATTTTTAAAAATCTTTAAAAAGCTATGAAAAATGTGCACTTATAATTAATCTGAAATTATTTTTTCTTCTTACAATACATTTGAGCCTGTGCATGAGATTTCCAAATATGTGCAAAGCAAAGACTCTGACCAGCCTGTGCATCCGCACAGTCTGACCAGAGTCTTCACTATGCGCCTAATACACAGAAAAGGTCTCCAAGTATCTGTAGACCATCAGGTAAATTAATATTTACAATTTGTGTCTGTCTTCACCTCTCAGTGTTTGCACCTCACGAACCTTTCAAATTGTTGAAAATGTTACGAACAGGCTCATTTCTCTTTTTGTTGTAAGGCTTATTTTTTTTTATTTGTGGTTAGCGAAAAATACGCATATGGTAAAGCTGGCACTAAGAAACACAATCATACATAATTGGTGCTTATAGGACATTTTACACTTTCTAGTTTGTTAAAATCAGAAGAAAAAATATCAATCAATTAATTCCAATTGACCATATCTCTTTCATGTTTGTGATTTGTTTGAGAAGAATAAGGAGGTAATTGTCTAGAAATTAGAACTGTGTAAAGTCCACAAAGTCACAGAATCATTAAAGATTAACCGTGTCTCTTCATTTATAATGTATGCCTCTCCCCGACCTCTGATTTCAACAGTGTCATAAAGGTAGAATAAAACACAGTTTTCCTTGAAGGTGAAATAAAAGACAGTTGGAGGATTTTCCTGTCATAAAGATTCCTTCAAGTCTTAGTCTGTACTAGATTTGAACATTCTTAAAAATTTGATGGCTCAGGGCAAAACAGTTGTAACTGGGTACTAGTAAATGAAAGGTTGTTACAACTGTTTTGCATCTTTACTTACTTACTCTTCAGGGTCCTAGGTATGAGATGGTGTCGAAAAGCCAAGTGTTAAGGAAAGACAAGTGAACGCCTCAATTCTGAAACATGCATTAGATAAGATTCACTGAATGATGCAAGGTACCATTTTTGTGATCCTCCCTTGTACCGCTCTGTTATCCTGACAGGAGGCCAAGTTAACAGAGCCAAAGTCATAGCACAGTGGTAGTGTGTCAGAATATCATTCAAAAGGTCCCTGCTTCGATCTCCAATAAAGGCACTCATCCTTTCTGAGTTCTTGTCTCCCACCAATGGAATGATAATTGTAGACCTATGTGGGAAAGCAGCTGGAGGCTAGAAAAGGATGTAATGGTAGTACTGATGTGTGAAATACCAGGAATCCATTGTTAGGTGCCCCAGCTGCCTCAATATAACTGAAAGATTGTTGAAAGTGGCCTTTAATCCAAGAAAACAAAGCAAACAAACAAACAGAGCCAAAGATGAAGGAACTTTAGACAAAATTGTTTGGATGCCTAAATGTTGTATCTACATTTTCATTCAGATTGTATATAGGACAATTTGTGTGCTCGCTGATGATAGGTTAATATAGATCCCTGGTGTGTATTTAAGACTTTGCCTGCAGTGATGTTTGAGTATGACTGAATTTTTAAGTATGGTACATGATCAACCAGGGACTAAGTAAACCATCTTAACTACAGCCATGAATACTGAATGACAAACATGGGACATAAAACAGGCATATTGTAGGACATCTTCCGAGGTAAAGTTTCAGGAATTATAACTGCTACTCTTGTATGTATAGTAGAAGCATATTGACCTGAACCTTGCATTTGTGATTTAAATAAATTACATATCAGTCTTTTCCCTTTTGCAAAACACAACTTACCTACGGAATACAAGCGTAAAAGAAGAGTGCACCTGTTGGCTCTATATCGCCCATGCTTTTTACTGTTACGTCTATATTTGGTCACCCTCATGAACTAGTGAATCAATGACGTTACATAAATTGAGTCTCCTATATAACAATCTTTAGATGTTCATGGTATATTATAAATATACACATAATTTTGGCAGACAGTATAGACTAAGATCAGCCTGCACAGATGTGCAGTCTGATCTTAGCCTACATCATTTGTTTTCTACTGGATGATTGTGGGAAAACTTAAAGCAGAATCATGGAAATGTCCTTCAAGAGTCTGGTACTATAGGAGGAGTTACACACTCAACATTGCTAATGGACAGACATACAAAGACAGACAGACAGACAGACAGACAGACAGACAGACAGACAGGGCAATGACATAACAATGCCTGTCCGGCATATAAAAAACTTAAAGACATTAATCAGATAGATATTTTGTTTCAGAAAACAGGTTATGTCCACATTTTGTATTGCACCTGGGAGCATTTACTAGACAAAGTATGGTAGAATTAACAGCCAACCTGGCATTAAGGCATATACAACAGTCTTCCACTGAATGTCTTTCTATCAGACAAGGTATGACAACTGTCTTGTCTGTTAATTCGGAATAAATGATCCATTGCTACCTTGACTTAATCTTCAAAGTGAACATTAAATAAAACAGCTAATTACCATGCATAATTTAGTAGTGAAAGGTAGCCCCTTGATCAATGACAAGTCAATTAGCAACAAACCCTTCTCTTTTGGCTAAATATCATATGGTTCTGTTAGAGTTTCAATCAACAACTCTTCTACTATATTCCTGGTGTACCTAACCATATCTACCTTTTTTTACATCTCAAAATCTTATCAAGATCGTCTGTGCATGAAGACAATAAAGGAAGAGGAATGGACAGGTTTTATGGCGAATTCTATTATCCAACAAGACGAACAAATGGCCCTTAGCCGCTTACCTGAATATAATTGGTCCACTGGATCTCACTCAAGTAACTTTCTGGCAAAGTTTCAGTCACATTTGCCTAGTTGTTGAAGAGATGTTATTCATAAAATTCAAAGTGAAAATAGGCCCCACATGGTACAATTACCACACCCATATTTATGGCCAAATTAAAATGTTCCACCTATTTTTGGAAGAGGATCACCGGAGATACATTCTGGCAAAGTTTATTTGAAATAGTCTTAGGTTTAGCAGGTGATTTTGTTCACATATTTCTAAGTGAGGAAAGGCCCTACCCTGCCACATCTATATTAATGGGCTAAATGCAGAGTTGATGTGCTGCGTTGATAATGCCCTGTATTTGCTTGTCAAAAAATATAAGTAATATTTTCTTTTCAAATGCCTTATTTCAATGAAAGATAGGATATACACTATTTTTAAATATAATAAGAAAAACATATGTGGGGATCAATCTAACCTCATTTTCAGAAAAGTATCAGATGAAAATTCTATGAATGACCATGTACATAAGCATTTGAAGACGATTATTCTTTACTAATTTTGTATTTCATTATTCAAATTTTTATTATTCAAATTGACAAATTCAATGTCTCCATGGCGTAAGGTTTCTGCACCAACAAAACAATCATCCATGGTCTATGATACTTGCTCATTTGACAGATATTATTGTTTTTTTGCTTTCCAAACTTCAAAATCGAGAGGGATTTCCAAACTAATAAGAAACGAAGAGGGAAAGCATTTATTTCGCATGCTATGCTATGTTGTTTGGTTCCTTGTCTTTTAAATAGCCTTCTACTACAAACAGGGGACCAGGCAAATTATTTAATTATTTGTGGTCATGGCTAAAGAAAAAAATATTAAAGCTATTTTTAGCAAGTACATAAGCTTACCATGAAGTTTCTCCACTTGTTATAAGTCATTTATCATTTTTTTTTTCCACTCCCCCATCCTTAATCATTTCTGTGGGAGTAAGAAGGATGTTGTGTGTTTGCTCACCGATGAAATGTGAACTCGTATGAGTGCAGAGAAACAGGGGAATCGCACAGCCTGGGTGCAACACTGAAAACTGCAATCCCCTGTCTCGCCAATATTTGAAGGTCTATCAAAATTTCACCAACAAGCTTTGAGAAGGGGCATCGAAGGATCATATCTGCCGAGTTTGGTTGAAATCTGCCTATTGATTATTGAAAAGATGTTAAAGAATTGTTTATGACTTCTGACAGATGATGACCGACAGACAAAAGGTGATTACAAAAGATCACCTTGAGCGCGTTGTGCTCAGGTGAGCTAAAACTTGTTACTGGTACTGTATAAATGTATCAATTACAAGTACACATTTCTTTCTTGCAGGACCCATTGTTTAAATTAATTGTACCATGTTGGGCCTGTTGATAGCAAACAGCTTAAATAATTGTTTATTAAAAATGTCTCAAATTGTCCTCTAGATGAGCTTTAAATACACAAATAGAAAATTGACCAAATCCCATGTATACTGATTTTTCACTTTTTCATCCATAATATATATGCAACAAGTTTGTGACCAAACATGATCTATGAAAATCGATGTGATTAGATTGGTGTTTAAGTAAACATTCTATTTAAGGTTCATGTAAAGTGCTTGAGACCCAATTTTAAGGGCATTCACTTGCCAAGAAAAAGCAGTATGTCCAGGAATATTATATATCAAAATGAAGCTATTTATGAGTACAAGCAGTTGAGCAACATAATACTGTCATAGCTATAGCGGTATAGCCAAAACATTGTGGAAAAGGGTCATTTTGTACAGAACAAGCAACTGCATGACTGTTTGATAAAATTGGCTCATATTTTAACAAAGTCTAGCCTAAAGTACCATCCAGGTAGTGCTACAACCATTGGTATAAAACTCAGCCCCAAAACGTAGTTATGCAAGCAATTTATTTTGACTTATTTTATAAACACATATGTCATTCTAATTTTGTAAATGTGTAGATCTTTTTAGGGTATGGTGTGTTATCACAACATAAATAGACATTAATTGTTTATATACCTGTAAGGTTGTTTAGCAATATATCAATTTCTATTTCACAGAATGATAAATATAAAGTAATATTGTAGATCATTAAATTAAAAACAAGAGCTGTCACTGTAAGATGACAATGCCCCCGACACCGCTTTGATTTAGAAGTTATGGCCAATGTTAAAGTTTTTGGACGGAATGACGGACGGACGGACGGACAGACGGACGGACGGACAGACGGACGGACGGACAAGTCAAATTTATGATGCCTCCCTATCGGGGGCATAAAAACTATAATTTGAAATAAATCGCAGAAAATATTTCACAATATTATGGTGTGATGTTGCACCATACCTTACATTTATTTTGAAAACAGACCAAACCGGTTCGACATGTATGTTGACAAAATAAATGGAAATTGATTGTTTCAAAAGAGCCTTTTGAGACTGAGTTTTATATCTACGGTTGTAGCACTACCTGGATGGTACTTCAGACTGTACTTTGTTAAAATATGGGGCAATTTTATGCAACCGTCATGCAGTTGCTTGTTCTGTACAAAATGACCCTTTTCCACAATGTTTTGGCTATACCGCTATAGCTATGGCGGTCTTATGTTGCCTAACTGCTTGTGCTCACGAATAGCTTCATTTTGATATATAATATACCTGGACATACTGCTTTTTCTTGGCTAATGAAGTGCCCTTAATATTGGGTCTCAAACACTTTACATGCATGAACCTTAAAGTAGTGGATTTGTAAAAGTTCCGTAACGTTTCAGGAGTAATGAGCTCTAACATCCTTGACCAAGGTTTCCTAAAGATTTTCATTAGGAAACCTCTGTCAACATTGTGAAAGTTCATGAGATCCTAAATGTTGGGGAACTATTACGGGTCCACAACCTTAACAGAAACCTGAATAAAAGGTTGTATGAATAATGACTGGAAAAGTTCCACAGAAATCTCAGAAAATTGTCTCCTTAAAAATGATAAATATTTTCAAGAAACATCAAATTGAAAAATGTCCATGTCAACTCACCAAAATAAATTTGAAGACAATTTTATCACATTTTCGTGTAATTGTACTTTACCGAAGTCGCGGAATCAATATTTTACATTTAATTCTTCTGGTTTACTGCTAGAATCATGCGTTCTAAACATGTCACCATTTTTACGGTGAAGCGAGTGAAAGGCATTTATTTCTGACATGCAAAATTTCTAAAACTGTCCCAAAAATGTTTGTATCGCAGATGATATATGACTTAATGACACAAAATTTAAACAGAACCAAAAAATTTACATTTTGAAGCATGTATTATTTCAGAATTTAAAAGGATATCCTATGGAATAATGAGTTAAATGGATCAATTTTCTTCGACAAGGTGGCATTTATAGTTTACATAATTATACCACAAGATAGAAATGAAAGAGTGAATTTTCGTGTAACTGTTATTCAAATAAATCTTACTATAAGAAAGAACCATTTCTAAGCAAGTCATCAATCACAGTACACTTTTCTATTGCATATCAATAAGTTCTCTATGCATTCCCTAAATTTGTTTCTTGTGTGACAGATAAATGACTACCAGGTACATTAAGCAAGGATAAAGCTGCTAAATTCAAGTTTTTCTTAATTGGCCTGATTTTGGCATAAGTCCTTCGAAGTATTGTGACACATTGGGACAACCCAATAATACCTTTTTAGCCATTACTATGACGATTTTATAATTGTTTCTGCTAGTTGGTACATTTTGTAATGTTACGGTGTTACCAAAGAACCAACGATGATGTGCCTATTTAAAAATTCTGCATGACACTTCCTTTACCTCAAGACTATCCAATTGTTTTTGTAGCTTAGAAAAAAAAGATTATTGTATACATAACTCCAGAAAGAATAGGGAAGATTTTGAGAATTGAAGTTCCTTTTTATATACATGAGCATACAGAAAGTGACCAAACATTAACATTGATAATGTAATGCTTAGATATTTCAGTTTAAAGCCTTTGAAAATATATCGCTCATTGATTTTTCTTTTTGGACAACTTAAAAATTTAAGTGGGGACGATTACCAGGAAGATTAAACAAAGATATAGAAAAACAACTGACATGATTATATTATAATATAGTTACAAAAATATTGTCATTTAATTTTATTCAGTCTAAGAAAATTGATAAAAAAACATTTGATAAAAACAAAATCATTTAAGAAAATATTCTGATGTTGTGAGCTGTTTGTGTGGGTATAGAGAAGTTACTGGGTTTTGTCTAATTCCATGGCACAATCAGATTACGAGAATGGAACTTTGATGTGTGACACTCGACAAAGCTTGCCGTCAACCTGTTGTCACATACAATCAAATGAAGTGGCGAAATCAATAAGGACAGCAGGACTTAACACTGCGACATAAAATACACATTGTCCCTGGGGACTTCCACTGTAGATAAATCAAAGTGAGTATAATCAAGGGAAATAACTCTAATCTAAAAAGATGTAATCGAACACCATCGTAGCAGCAGACATCGAGAGGGATTTCAATTTCATTTAATTTTAAATCTTGATAGTTATTTTTCCCATTTTTCTGTCCTGGTATGAAAATTTATTATCAGCAGAAAGGACAACTTTTCTAGAAATCGGAGAGAAATCATTCTGTCATTATCTTGTTTCCTCTTACGTTTTCTGGGGAACTTTTCAATGGATGTAGGAAAAACTACATTAAATGTTGCATAAAACTGGAAGTTGTTTTTTAACAAACAAGAGGGGCTGGATGACCCTATATTGCTCATCCGAGTTCTTATTCCCAAGCCAAAATGTCTTTTCCTTAGACATAGGTTATAATGTCCATTTACTGAAATGGTACCCTTGATCATGTCAACACAAAGTTGTCAAATATTTTTCAGCAAGTTTGAAAAAAGTGAGCTACAAATTGTGACCTTTAGAATGCAGAATGCAACCAAAATTAATAGGTATCTTCCTTATGATCATACAAATATTTTCAACCAATTTGAGAAAGATTGAGCAAGCTAAAATTGTGACCCGAAGAATGGCAACAAGGATATTCTCATTGGTATACAGACGTTTCGTACCATAACCATTTCGTACCATAAAATATATTACCATTTCGTACCATACGATGACCATTTCGTACCATAGGCGAAGATGTTTCGTACAATATGTTAACCATTTCGTACCAAACGTTGACCGTTTCCTAGCAAAATGGAAATATTAACTATATGATTGTCAAAATTCTTAAAATAACAAGATTTTTTTCATGTAAAATCGCATGTAATGTTGTATTTGCTTGTACTGCGAGCCTTTAAAGTTTGTAGCCATTTACTCATTAAAGGAGTAGGCCAAGTTACGAATAGGTTGATTGGTTGGTATGTTGTTTGACTCTTGTTAGCTTCAAAATTGGTAATAACAATTTAATAATGTGGTACTAATATTGCCAACTGATACGACATGCTTTTTAGAGTACATGTATATTGATGATACATTTTTTGAGACAACAAGAGAATAGTGGATTTTGTATTCAAGGTTCAAAAATAAAAAGAAATAACTGAATAGAAAGAAATATCATCATCCCTTCACCTTTTGTGGTACAAAACGACTTTTCCTATGGTACGAAACGTCTTCACCTATGGTACGAAACGTCTTCTCATAGGGTAAGAAACGTCTTCGCCTATGGTACTAAACGTCTGGTACGAAATGGTTATGGTACGAAACGTCCATAATTCTCCTCATTAAGTCTCCTTTTTCAAATCTGGGAATCTTCTGATTACAAGACAAACGATTTCAGTAAGTTTGAGTAAGATTGAGCCAAAATATGGTCAATATTGCAAAATAATTAGGTTGAAACCAATCATTTAGTTTCTGAGAAAATGATTTTCAAAGTTTTCAGTAAATTCCATGCATGAAAATGACCTCTGCCAATAAAATGTCTTTCTACCTATTTTTTTTTCCAGTCTGATGAACTTTTTCACTTGGATAATGGGTCACCTAAATGTCATTCAGGGGAAATTTGGTTGAAATCCATCATTTAATTTATGAGAAATGAATTTCAAGACTTTGACAAACAGATAAATGGAAATGACTTCTTCTCATAAAAGTCATGTCTATCAATTAAAATAGTTTCTGTGCTTTTGTAATCCTAGGATCAATTGGGAGAATTTGGTGTAAATCCACCCAGTAGTTTTTAGCTAGCCTGAGCACAAAGTGCTCAAGAAGAGCTATTGTAATTGTCTGCTGTGCATGGTCCATCATCCACAATTCATTTAAACAATTTCTTTTAACATCTTCTCATCCTAAACTGGTGGGCCAATCTTATTACTTGGCAGGTATGTTCCTTGTACCAAAGTTGTTAATAAATGAAATCCACCCTTAACTCTCCCTTTCCCCTTTACAAAATAAGTGGACGTAAATTTTCTACATACTGGCTATTATACATAGATTATAATTTTTTTTTCTTACAGACATATTTCAGCACATGACTTATCATTCTTCTAGAAAAAAGGAAGGAGGAAAAACGCTTAAAATGCTTGTCTTAACATATCAGTTGAATCAGGCTCAAGTGGCTCTTGTTCAGTTCTATTTTTTATTCTGACTACAGGATTTAGGACATTTTTAGCTCGGCTGTTTTCGGAGAAAACCCGAGGTATTGCTATAGCCTCCGTGTCGTTGTCGTCATGGTTGTCGTCATGCGAAAACTTTGACATTTTGTTATATCTCTGGTTCTACTGAAGGCTTCACTTGAAACTTGGCACACATGTTCACCATCACATGTTCATCAAGGGGGATAACTCTAGATGCATTTTGTGCAAATTATGACCCTTTTTCGACTTAGATTTTTTCCCACAATCCAGCACTAAACAGCCAAGCGTAGGCACCTGTAGGCGATGCTCTTGTTTTTTATTCCACCCTCCCACCCTTTGTCTTGTTTGATTTGTCCTGAGAACCAGAATATAAAAATACTTATGGCCTTGCACAACTCAAAGCACAACAAAAGCCCTATGTTTTAAAGTTTTACTTTTTTTTTAGTATTTTTTTTTCAGTTATTTTTAAAATCTGGACCATCATATTTTAATCTGGTCACCAACAGAAACTCACTGTGATACGCGTCTAATTGTTTGACTTGAGATGAATCTCTACAAGTAAAGACTGTCTAGACGTAGATACAAAATATAAACCAATAAGATCCTCTCACAAAATATGTCTGCTATTTAAAAACAATTATCATTTTATCGCAATTATTTCAAATTTCTGAGAGGAAAAGAGAATTACAACACTTTCCAGGGATTCTGAGGAAAGCTTTCTGACGCCTAAAATGCACAAGATTATTCTGTCCCATGATAAATTTCTATGTATCAGAAAATATGTATTCCCGTAAAAAACGCGTTAAAAAGAAAATTCAAACATTTGTCTTCCATTCACGTAACAATAGACGGTTTTCAATGGAGACTCGGGGATATTCCTGGTTTGTAGTGTTTGCGTTGGATCTCTTTATTCTTATTGTCGTAACAATTTTGTTCTTCCTGACAGAGATTAATGACGTCTTACGACATTGTCATAACACTGGAGACAATTTGATCACACAGTCTTCTCCCAACAAAAGGCGTCTCTCCGCCATTAATATTTTTCATATAATGCAATCGGATGATTTAATCATATAAAGTTTTGAGTGCCTCGATTTAATTGTTTGGATTGCACTGGGACGAAATACCGGAACATCAATAGCTGGGACAAGATTGAAACTTGAAGCTTTATTGAGAGGATCAATAGCATAAAATCCCTCAATGACACGGGACAATAAAATATACGGTCAAATCCACTCGAAGAAATAGCGACAAAATAACATTGAGTAAGCAATCTTCATTCAATACAAGATTACCGCGGAAAAAAACACTCCACATTTAGGCAACAGAAATTTTTTATCGCTTGTATTGTCATTGTCACGAAAATTAAATTGAAAACCAGGAGACTTTGTATAAACTATAAAGCTGTCCTATGAGCAAGATAAGTTTGCGTGAGCCTGATTAATTTTATGGGATAAAGTAATGGTTGTGAAAGAATTTCTGCAGTCCTCTAGGAGACCTGTAAGATATTAGTAGACATTAGTTTTCTACGATATTGTCACATAGGACAGGCTGTACATCGTCACTAAATTAAAACCGGCCTGTCACCAGGCCATTGTCATTTAACCCTTGTCATGCTGAATAAATTTCCGCTAAAAATTTTCATAGTATCAACTGCAGGTCATTTTTTATTTGAAAAACTAAATAAATATAACTCTGGTTTGAAAGTGGGAAACAGGCGGTTTAGACTAACATCAGACTGCACATATGTGCAGGCTGATGTTGGTCTATAGCTCCTGCCAAAGCAGTAATATTTCGGGTTCAGCATGACAAGAGTTAATCAATTGTCAATTGTATAATACACTTTATGTGATGGAAGGAATTATTTTCTTACCATGGCTTCTATAGGGGTCATCTATTACATATCGAGGGGTCAGCGCAACACTTTTGTAAGTGCCGATAAATATATAGGCACTTACAATAGTGTTGCACTAACCCCTCAATATTTATAGATTTAAAGCTATGTCTGAAGTTTTAAACTTTTATGGTTAGAAGAGGAAATTCTGGTGGTTTAGGCTATGGTCAGACTGCACATATGTGTAGACTTATCTTAGTCTTTACCTCCTGCCAAAGCAGGATTTTTCCAACTTAATCATGGCAAATTTTCAAACTCATGAGTGAACAAATTATCCCTATCTTATATTTAAATGCTTTTAAGAAAAATAGATAATGGAAAACATTGTTGAAAAGGAAAAACATTACCTCCTTTTTTCCAGTTCTATGATACTTTCTTTCCTATTTGGCAATTAGTTTCTGATTACAATTGGATTTCTAGAATAGTGTTGCCTTGTGTTATGTTAAGATATTCTTAGCTCTTTATGAACTTAAATCTAATTTCAAATATTACAGACTTAAAATCCATACCTCAGCATAAAAAAAATAGAACAACTTGGGCTTGGTTAAACCCCATGCTTACAAGTTATGTTGTAATTATAAATTAAAAGACCATCATGGTAACCTCAGAGTCAAAGGAGATCTTACAAACACAGTTGTTTGGCATTCTTTTTAAACTGATTGAAGCACAGTTGCTCGGCATTCTTTTAAAACTAATATGATTGAAGCACAGTTGCTAAGCATTCTTTTTAAACTAAATTGATTGAAGCACAGCTGCTAGGCATTATTTTTTAACTGACTGAAGCACAGCTGCTAGGCATTATTTTTTAACTGACTGAAGCACAGATGCTAGGCATTATTTTTTAACTGACTGAAGCACAGATGCTAGGCATTCTTTTTAAACTGATTAAAGCACAATTGCCAGGCATTCTTTTTAAACTGATTAAAGCACAGTTGCCAGGCATTCTTTTTAAACTGATTAAAGCACAGTTGCCAGGCATTCTTTTTAAACTGATTAAAGCACAGTTGCCAGGCATTCTTTTTAAACTGATTAAAGCACAATTGCCAGGCATTCTTTTTAAACTGATTAAAGCACAATTGCCAGGCATTCTTTTTAAACTGATTAAAGCACAGTTGCCAGGCATTCTTTTTAAACTGATTAAAGCACAATTGCTAGGCATTCTTTTTAAACTGATGGTCCTAGATTGTTCACCTGAGTCTCTTTGACCCCTAGGACATCACATTAATTAAATAGGCAGATGTCATAAAGGAGAGTTTCTACATAAGATCAATACCATGAGATGTTTTCAGCCAAGAGCAAGACGGATTTACCTTTTCTCTCTTTGATTCTATGTAAAAAGGAATGCGCCCGGGTGGAGCCCAAATGTGTCTCAGGGTCTTGATATGAACAAACTTAATAGAGACCCATTAGAAGACTCTACATAAGGGTAAGGGTAAAGAGAAAGTTAAGGGTGGTTTCATGTATTTGAACAACTTTGGTAGAGCTTGACGCAAGGAACATCCCTGCCAAGTTTCATCAAGATTGGCCCACTGGTTTAGGAGGAGAAGATGTTCAAAGAAATTGAGGACGACGGACGACGCATGACGGACATTGTACGATCACAATAGCTCACCTTGAGCACTTCCTGCTCAGGTGAGCTAAAAAAACACTAAAATATTAAATGTTTCAACCATCCTCTCAATAATCATCAAGTACAAATTTTGCAGGCAGTGTAGGCTCAGTTTAGCCTGCATGTATGTGCAGGCTGATCTTAGCCTATATTGTCTGTCAGAACATTGGTTTTGGTGGAATAAGCCATGAGCAGCATTTCAAGGGTTAAAAGTAAATTAAATTACATGTAATTGACGTACAAGAGAACTATTTTCAGACCACAAATCACTTGCGACAGCGTCAACAAAAATTGAAATATGAAATTAAGATGTATTTGCTGATAAGCAGTATTTTTTCATCATATTCTATCTTGATTAGCTAAAAGCTGGAAACCTTATCTTTGCATTCCTATGGCCAAATGTCAGCCATTCACCCTACCATTTCACACGATAATCAGCTGACAAATTTCTAGACTCAAGTGATAATGCTATAGCTACAGGACGTCATGAGCTGATCTGAGAGCAAGAAAGACCTGGGGCTTAACATCTTGCGATCATTTTTTGTGTAAGTCAAAAATTTAAGTTGCTTCTACAGAAGCAACTTAATATGGAATTCTGTCAAGCTTCATCTCCTTGGAATTGTCTTCTAAAAACAATGCCAATGAGATATTGCAAGGCAGAATCTAATAACAAATGAAAACACCAGGTACAATTTGTGATTTTGACAAATGATTAATTTTGAAGTAAATAGGGCCCCTGACACCTTGAATTTTAACAAAATATATTTATCAACTTTAGAAAACTAATGAAAACTACAATAAAAAATGTCCCTTTCTGTGTTTAATATTTGGTATGAAATTTATCCATGTAAATTTTCAAATTAGATAATGAGTATTATCTTATTTTTTTTTTATTTTTACATACATTATATCGACAAATTTTCTTATATAACTGTGGGAATATTATTGATTCACTAACACACTTATTTTGCTGAATTTGAATTTTTTTGCAAACAAATTGACAAATTTTGGGGGATATGTCAATCATTCTTGCTCTAGAACCTGCTCAAAGCTGATTCTTACTCCAAAAATCATTTAGGAGAAAGCAAGCTGAGGTCAGACTGCATATCAGAATTTACACAGGCTGATCTTAGCCCAATATTGTCTACCAAAGCTTTGTGTTCAGTGGGAATATATAACCCTTGTCATGCTGAACCCGGAATATTCCTGCTTTGGCAGGAGCTATAGACGAACATCAGCCTGCACATATGTGCAGTCTAATGTTAGTCAATACCATCTGTTTCTCACTTTCAAGCCAGAATTGCCAATAGATTGAGTTTCACAAATGAAAATTGACCTACCATTGGTACTTTCACTGCTTTTTGCCCTTTGATTTTAACGAAAATTTTTAGCCAAAATTTCTTCAGCATGACAAGGAATAACAGCGTTAGAAGGGTAAAAGGCTCACTACATGCATGTGTCAATTGATAAGAATCTGATAGCTACATGTGCCCAGAATTCACAAACATCAAAAGATGTCAAATTTCTCTGCATGGAACAGAACAATGACAAACCACCACCCTGGGACTAACAAACATAATTGGTCCATTTAACCATTTTACTCAATCGTGACATCATAGTGCTCTTAACCTGCATTCAAGACGATAAAACAAGCGAGAGATTCCCCCTTGAATTCTGATCCTGACATAAGGGAACTTTTTATAAAAGTTCCATCTTTTTTTAACAATCATGAGGCTTGCGTCATCCTGAATGCAGTTCTATCAATTTAGGGTAGTGGACCTGTTATAGTTTTGCAACATTTGGAAACAAATGACCTTTCACAATGTTAACCATGGTTTCCTAGAGAAATCACTATGTAAAACCTGGGTTAACACTGTTAACGTTCTTAACTTCAAAACTTTGCGGAACTATTACTGGTCTACTACCTTAATTGTTAGTGAGATCATAATGCTCTTGTAAGTATTCAAGATCATAAACTAAGTGATGGATTCCTCCTAACGAAGGACCACATACAAAAAAGGTATCAAATGAGCCTGTGCGTGATATTTACAACAATTTCATGTGAGTCTGATCTCAAGACATTAAGCATCATGAACCGCCACACAATGCATCAAGACTACCATTCTGACCTCTTGAAGAGGGGTTTAGAGCTTATCTATCTCCATAGTGCACAGTGAAGACTCTGGTCAGCCTGTGTTGATGCACAGGCTGGCTAGATTCTTTGCTGTGCACACTTGTGAAATTCTTGGAAATGTCAAACACTGGCTCAAATAAGAAACATTTACAAGGGTCTTGTTGATCCTAATGTTTTCAGTTACTTCAATGTTTTCAAAGACAAAGATGATTAAAATTTCATCATTTTGAAAATGACTTGATCAATTTTCACCATTAATGAACATAACCGTTGTCATGCTGAATAAATTTTGGCTAAAAAATTGTATCAAAGGGTAAAAGGCACTGAAAGTTCCAACTTTAGGTCAATTTTTATTTGAAAAACTAGATCTATTGATAATTCTGGTTTGAAAATGAGAAACAGGTGGTGTAGATTAACATCAGACTGCACATATTATAGCCAGGATGATGTTTGTCTATAGCTCCTGCCAAAGCAGGAATATTCCAGGTTTAGCATGACAAGGGTTAAAAACATTAATTGCATTTCAAAGAGTTTTTCTGTAATGATGAAATATTAGGATGACAATTTCATATATCTTGGGGACAAGAATAGGACACCAAGTAAGGGTCCTCCTTGGTTGACACCATGCGATCAATATTGGTAATTTGAAGAGCGGGACCATTAATTTAATCAATATAATCTAATACATTAGCTGGTTTTTATTCATCGTTTATTTGTGTTCTTGTAATATTCTTTGGTCACATGAGACCAGGGTTTGTCATTTACCGTAAAGTGTCAAAATCTATTTGCTGGACTTTTGATCTCGTGTTTTATTACAATGTAATTGCTTGAAAAGTGCTCATCATAAAAAATATGTTCAGTAGAAGGCTTGCAAAACTGTTTTGTTTAGCCTCTTCTCTCTATTTTTGTTTCATTTTTCATAATTGATCAAATTTTAAAAAGATTTATTCTTTTGATGATAAAGTAATTCTGTGACAATTTGGATGAAATTCATAATAAAAAAGTTGTAGTTTTACCAAAATAAAATGGATGCATCACACTGGTATTATTTGTGCTGGCTGTTTGATCTAACCTGGACTTTTGTAGTACAGATAAAATATCAGATTAGTGCTACAGTAAAACTTGTATTAAGCAACCACTTACTGGATCACCAAGAAGTGGTCTTAAAGAGAATGGTCGCTTAATAAGCGTTTTGTTTATGAATAAGAAACATCATTTTGATTGAATATGTATGTTACTGCAAATTTCTCAATTATCCTATGTTGTTTAAACTCAATGAGATGATTCTACAGAGTTTTAATAACACAGGATTCATTACAAAATATTATCTAGACCAATAATATCTACTTTTTGAGATATTTTGATTCAAAGAAGGTTTTTTGACAACTGTTGCTTAACTAAAATGGTTGCTTAATAGACGTGGTCCCTTGAGCAAAATGGATTGTATTTGCAAAGACAGCAGGTAGTGCTAAACCTTTCACCTTTTATAAATTATGTTTTCAGAGCTTCAGAAAGAGGGGATGTAATGAATTTAGATTTAAGTATTTCAATTATTAAAGCACAAATCCTATGTAGTTGGTACTCATTGGATTTGTCTAACAGAGACGATTCAAATGAGTACCCACAACATAGGGTTTCATTGAGAAATAAAGAATTTAGACTGGCTTTACCCCCTCTCTTTTATGTTCCTGTGTCTGTGGTCAAGCATTAAAGCATCTGCTTCAAAATGAGCCAGGGTGTGACATTTTCAACAATTTCAAATGTACACAACATTCAGACTTAGATAAGCCTGTGTATCTGCACAGTCTGATCAGAGTCTTCATGACACGCTTAACCCTTTCCTGTTTTACAAAATTTTGGACCTGTCCAAATTCAAAGGTTTTGCAGACGAAAATTTAAAGTGGATTCAATTTGAAAAATAACCATTCTGTAGGATAGAAAATAGTGTGGAAAAAAAAGAAATTGCTTGTCAGAAGCAATTTCTTCTTTTTTTCACAATGTTTTCTCAATCATACAATCACAGGCACGTAAAAAGCAGGGATTACACAGCAAGGGGTTAAAAGCCAGCTACTGTCCTACAGCCACAGTTCACAATTGCAGAATATTTTTTATGTACTTTGTGGTTGTCATGGTAGCTTAATGTCTGTCCATCATGAATTTGTTGAAAATGGCGTGAAACACTTTTAAGTGTATGCAACTTTAATTTTAGCACTTGCAACAGTTCTGTACTTTGCTCTAAATTTACAGTTAATACTTTAAGGTCACATTTGAAATTCCCTGATTGACAAATAATCCCTTGATGAGTCTTAATGTCTGAATTTACCGACATTTATCAGTAGAATGACTCAAGTTTCTGGGTGCGTTCACAAAATAAAATGTAAGCCATAAAGACCTATAAAGACCCATGATCCTTGAGCACAAGCTATCCCACTGTGCATGTGTACTTGACGACCTCTTCTTTCAAAGACATTTGATTTCAGAGACTGATTATGGACTTACATGGTAGAGCAGGCATTACTGTATGAACAGTATTCCAAGATAAAAATGTCTAACAAAAATATACATTAGCAATACTTCATTGATTGTAATCGAAAAGACTTATCAGCTTTTGTGATAAACTAAGGAAAAGTGTTTCTAAAAAAAAAAAGATTTTAAATTGTAGATTATTTCTTTGCTTTTGCTGCACAATTTTGTGTTAATTCTTAATCCCAACTTGTAGCTCATTATTCTGAGTTAAGTTTGTTAAGTCAAACTCCTGGTTTAGAAGAGGCTACAAGATGCACTTAATTTCAAGCTAGAATACAAAAAATCCTTTCAAATTGAATTATGTCACATGCTGAAAAATAAATGTACAACAATTTCTTGTTTTCTGGTAATTCAGATCTTGTCAAGCTGAATCCGGATTATTTCTGCTTTTGAAGGATGTAATGACAAAGATCAGTCTCAGTCTCCAGGTATGTGCAGTCTGATCTTAGTCTATACCACCTTATTTTGCTTTTATATCAGAAAATTTGGAAACTGAATTTTCAAAATAGAAATTGCCAAATTTATTCATGTTATTCTATTCAGGTTGACATGGGTAAGTCAAAATATGTCGCTAATATTTAGTAACAAACTAGAATGATTATCATAAGAAAGCTGGTGTAAAGCCTGCAAAATGTTTTATTTCAGTATTTTAACTTTACCTTTGACCTTGAATTCGGAGTATACTCTGTGAAAATTTCATCAACCCTAACAATAACATAGGCAAACAACATGACAACTGAATCATCCTCTGGATAAGAAAGAAAGGTGTTAAGGGTTAAACATATGCCAGACCTGTTCTGGATTCTGAAGATCAACAATTAGGACTAGAGAAGACAAACTGGAGTTTAAATACCATGTAAACAACATAGCCAAAATTCTTGTCACAAACTGGAGTTTAAATACCATGTAAACAACATAGCCAAAATTCTTGTCACAAACTGGAGTTTAAATACCATGTAAACAACATAGCCAAAATTCTTGTCACAAACTGGAGTTTAAATACATGTAAACAACATAGCCAAAATTCTTGTCACAAACTGGAGTTTGAATACCATGTGAACAACATAGACAAAATTCTTGTCACAAACTGGAGTTTAAATACCATGTAAACAACATAGCCAATATTCTTGTCACAAACTGGAGTTTGAATACCATGTAAACATCATAGCCAAAATACTTGTCACAAACTGGAGTTTAAATACCATGTTCACAACTTAGACAATATTTTTCACAAACTGAAGTTAAAATATGATGTTAACACCATACACAAAATTGTTGGCACAAACTTGAGTTTCAATATCATGTAAACAACATAGCCCAAATTCTTGTGCCATATCTAGAGTTTGAATACCAAACAAAATTCTTGTCACTAGTTTAGAAGGTTATGGAAAAAAAGAAACCTCTGAAAGGTTGATCAATACATCATATGTATGACCCATCATCAAATGAGATAATTTTAGACTATTCTAATTTCTAAAAGAATTTGTAGGCAGAAGTTTTCAGTTAACAAAACTCTCTTTTCCTTTAGGGAAGAAAACATTGTGGACAATGAAGAAATTGCTTCCATATTGATGACTGAAGCATTTTTCTACAGGGTAGTGAAAAATCTGGATTATTTGCTAGCGTCTTTGTATCTATGCTTGTGTAAGGCTTGGCTGCAGGTGCTGGGTAATGATAAAAAAATAAGACAACAAAGGGGCATTACTCTTAAAAAATGCATTCAGAGTTATCCACCTTGATAGTCAGGATAGCTCTAGTGATCGTGAATACATATGCCAAGTCTCATGCAGATATTTTCATTAACAACAGAGACGTGACTAAGTTTAAAGTTTGTCAAACCAAGGCCAACAAAACGCAAATGACACCAAGGTGATTCCGTTAATTAATTGTCACTACTGTAGCATATGCCCATATGAGTGATGCCCCCAAGAAGACAGTTGGTTGTTACAAAGGAATAGTGCAAGGATACATGACAAATCTACTGCTGAGAGCCACCATGATTCTTTAAAGTACTTGGTGTGGTAACACCCTGTCAAACAGGACCTTAGTTGAACATTTCATCCGAAAGATAATAATTTTTTTTAATGTGCCAGCACTGAAATCCAAAAAACGCAATCAGCCATCAATTATTTTGAAGTTGGTGCTCTATCGACTAAGCTAATTGGGCTTTTTCCCTTCTCTCTATCATCTGCTTATTCTTCTTATTCTTCATCACAGCCAGTTAACCCAGTTGCATTCAGAACATCACTCGGTCATTTCCGTAAACTGCAACAGACCTCGGATGTATGTAAGGCGGATGGGTATGTAACAAAATTGTGCATTTTGTTAGGTGGAAACAGTGTAAGAAAAATTAGTGTGGAAACAACCAGCGCTATCTTTAGATTGATATTTTTACAGTAAATAACGGCTTAAAAATCTTAATTTTTGAGAATGGCGAATCATTCTCAAAAATAAAGATTTTTCATCCGTTATTTAAGAGTCTAAAGATACAATGGTTTCACGTCAGTAACTTAAATGAGTAGTGTTAGTGATGTCGAATGTTTTCACTCAAAGTTTCGAGGGCTAATGCCTTTTTTAACTGACTTCATAGAGTTTTTCCAAGGTTTTCAGGTAATTTTTAAAAATAGTCTGTCTATGTACAACCGAGGTTGATCGTGAGATTGGCCTAGTGGTATTCCAAACGAACCCAGTGACATGTCTGGCTCTCAATCCTTGAGTCTTGAATTCAACATTTGGCATGATAATATCCATTGTGAAGGGTCTCATTTGTCTGCCAGCAATAGATGAATGATATGCTGGAGTTGGATGGGTCAAATGTTTTGGTTGAACTTGTGAGAGGAATGACAGGAGACCATGCACCAGCTGTGGTGATATAAGTTCAATACAGTTGAAAGAGGCTTTAAACCCCATACAAACAAATAAATTTCTGCAGATCTTTGTAACCACATTGCCTCAAGTTACAGATATAAAGATAACATTTGTCCTTCAACAGCTGTTAAACTATGAACAAATCCACACAAGTAATTACAGAAAGGCTTATCAGGTCCAAGCTTTCTACATTCTGTAAGTAGACACTTTGGTACTGTTATAATCAATTAAAGATGATATGTCAAAGGAGGCAAAATATCTATAGTTCATGAGTTAGAGCTATGCAATTGGAAATGTTCCATGTTGATTAAACTACTTCACAAGAGGCCAGAGTCACAAAAAACGATGCCAAATGACTGCCAAACCCTGAAAATATGCACAAGGTAGGGGGACAAGAAATATTCTTGTATAATTTCATCATCCATAATTGTAGAATGAGTAGCATTTACAAGATGTGGCTGCATGAACTGACGGACATATTGACATCAGGATGGACAGAAATGATGAAACCGATATACTATAAAAGTTCTAATAGAGCTGCATGCTCTATTGTAACCCAATCCCCTTCTTTGGACGTTAAGATTGGCCATTTTTTGCATGATTTTCAGAAAACTTATAGCCTCTAATAAACCCCCACCTTGACCAAATCAATGTCACAATGACTTCAAAGGAGAATAAATGTATCTTTTTCCGACCAAATGTTAAGCTTTTGTGTTAATTCAATGCATAAATTAATTAATGATCAAAATTTTATAAACCAGAGATTAACTGTTGAGAAGAAGTGACAAAAATGGCTAAAAATGCAGTAGCATTTTAGGCTATTTTCCCACATCTTAACAACTATTACCTCTAGTGAACCCCATTCCTCTCTAACAGATTAATTAACCCCTGGGTTTGTATTTGAGCTTTTACGGTATGTCTACCTTTGGTAGTTTAAAAACAGAATGAAGAATACAGGAGGTGGTTTAAGCTGCAATATACAATCATGATTTTGGCTAAAGAATTTCACTATTAGCATATTCTTAATTGGTACTTATTATTGCCCATTCCATTTAACTAAATGGTTTTGCATACTGTTTCAACAATCTGCAAGTTGTATTACAGAAAAGATGACATATATAGGTGCTTCCTAAGTATCCTTAGTTGGGTCTCTGATTGCCTTGCCCAAGAATATCCTAGGGTCCTTATATTTTCTGCTGAGATATGTCACCTGTAAGCTTTACATTATAATTTGACAAGGGACCAGACTGTGATATATTTTGAAAGAAATAGATTAGAATTTTTTTTCAGTTGATTAATTACTCTATGCGTGACATTTTTGCACATATTTTTATTCAGTTTTCTTTCTTGCAAGTTGGATATATCAGAGCAGTAAAAAATGCAAATGCTATATGCCCTGAAGGGGTCCCATGCACAATTTATTTATATTTTTCTTTGAATGTTCTCCCTTTTGATGGCCCCAACATCTGTATTCACTCACCCACTTGTCTCCTGTCATGTGAAAGTTCTACAACCATTGACACTTGATATCCTTCTTCCAGAAATAAATAAAAAAAAGACCTAAAAAATCTACATGGGACTAAACCCTTCAAAAAAGCAACAAGACACAGCTATAATGTGTCAAATTCTTATAGTTATCATTACAAAATATTTGATCACATTAATAGGTTCCAGCAAACAATTTAACCTTATTTGCAGTTTTGATACAATTGTCAAGATGATATGTACAAAACCAACATCACGCCATGAAGTTATAGCCATTTGAACATGAAAAGAACATGTCTGTAAAATAATCTAAGTGAAGCAATCCATAAAATTATTCATTTAACTTTTTCCTGTTTTACAAAATTTTGGACCTGTCCAAATTCAAAGGTTTTGCAGACAAAAATTAAAAAAAGGATTTAATTTGAAATACAAGAGGGCCGTTGGCCCTGGGTCGCTCACCTGAGAAAAAAGCTTCATTACCTAGGTATGTCCATGCAACCACAGAAAAAGAGATTTTCACTTATTCAATCAGATAACATTTGAAATAATCCTTCCCCCCTCTGCTCCTCCCCTGGTCATTATTCATTTAAGCTTTTTTCATAAAAGGTCTGTGATCAGCTAATCTATGCCAGATATACAGGCTGAGTCTGAGACTTTTTAAGTTTTCTTTAATGAGTTGATCAATCCATGTCAAATATAAAGGCTGTAGGGACTCAAAATTCTCAACAAAGCACCCCCCTCCCCCAAGATGCTCTGCACCTGGTGAATCTACAGTCATGATTTTAGCTAATTCAATTAATGTCCATAATTATGCTGATCATCCATACCAATTTTCAAGTCTGTAGGACTCCTGGTTCATTAGAAGAAGTTTAAAGATTTCAAAAATGATCCAAAGTACTACCCCCTCCCCAAGACACTCAGCACCTGGTGACCCTACATTCATGATTTAAGCTATTTTATTTTAGATCCATATGCTTATCATCCATGCCAATATTGAAGTCTGTAGGGCTCCTGGTTTATTAGAAGATGAAGGTTAAAGTTACAAAATTTTCACAAAAGTACTACCCCCTCCCCCTGTTGCTCCGCACCTGGTGGCATTACAGTCATGATTTTAGCTATTTTTCTTAAGGTCTATGAGCTGATCCTCCATGCCAATTTTCAAGTCTGTAGGACTTGTGGTTCAGAAGAAGAAGAAGGTTAAAGTAACAAAATTTTCACAAAAGTACTACCCTCTCCCCCCTGGTGCTCCGCACCTGGTGGCATTACAGTCATGATTTTAGCTATTTTTCTTAAGGTCTATGAGCTGATCCTCCATGCCAATTTTCAAGTCTGTAGGACTTATGGTTCAGAAGAAGAAGAAGGTTAAAGTAACAAAATTTTCACAAAAGTACTACCCTCTCCCCCCTGGTGCTCCGCACCTGGTGGCATTACAGTCATGATTTTAGCTATTTTTATTAAGGTCTAAGAGCTGATCCTCCATGCCAATTTTCAAGTCTGTAGGGCTTGTGGTTCAGAAGAAGAAGAAGGTTAAAGATTACAAAATTTTCACGAAAGTACTACCCTCTCCCCCCTGGTGCTCCGCACCTGGTGAATCTACAGTCATGATTTTAGCTATTTATATAAAGGTCCATATGCTGATCATCCATGCCAATATTCAAATCTGTCAGGCTCCTGGTTCAAAAGAAGAAGAAGGTTAAAGATTACAAAATTTTCACAAAAGTACTACCCCCTCCCCCCTGGTGCTCCGCACCTGGCAGCCCAAAAGATATGATTTTAGCTATTTTCATTAAGGTCTATGAGCTGATCATCCATGACAATTTTCAAGTCTGTAGGGCTCCTGGTTCCGAAGAAGAAGAGGCTTAAAGATTACAAAATTTACCCAGAGTACTACCCCCTCCCCCCTGGTGCTCCGCACCTGGTGGCCCAAAAGATATGATTTTAGCTATTTTTATTCAGGTCTATGAACTGATCATCCCTGCCAAGTTTTAAGTCTGTAG